>CM052892.1:57466665-57514627 GCA_028534135.1 Potos flavus | reverse complement strand
GGGGGTGGGGGCAGACCTTTGTTACCCCGGTGTGGAATAGTGCAGGCCTAAGGGTCTGCAGGTACTTTTTCAGGACAGAGCCAGGAATTGTGATTGTTATCATTTCGAGAAACACACATTGAATCCAGAAGTTTCTGTACATGATGCTTCTTTTCCCACTGAGAGTCTGAGAGGACTTTACTCTCCCATCCGTCTCTGTCCTCTCCCCGCTGTCAACCTCACAGACTCCCCTTCACAATTCTGGCTCTTTTCTGGCAGCACTTTGCAAAACCGGCCATATTTTCTCTCCTGAATGCCCCAACCCCTCTCAGGCAGGCCTCTCCTTATGACCACACTGTCAGGGCTCTGGAAAGAGACGATCTCCCTGGCATTACTAGCCACGGTGGACAACAGCGTCCTTCATTAGATTGCTCGCACCTTTATAGATAGTCCCTTTATTAGCCTCTCCTCAAATTGTCCAATTAAGGTTAACTTCTGTTCTCCGCTGGACCATGACCGATACTGTTCCCAAGTTGAGTATGGGCAATTTGGTGATAGAATCCCTGACTTATGCTTCTCTCTGAGCCTGTCCCTTCTAAGATACAACCACAGATGATAGTAGAACTTAAAACCTTGAGGTTCAGAGTGGACCCAACAGAGACGAGTGGCAGCATCTGGAGAAAAAGTATGTTCAGAAAGGGTATTGTACCTTCATTCTTTCACTCAGCAAACACTGAGAGCCCACCGTGTGTCAGGCACTGTTTTGGCACTGGGAATATAGCGTTCCTGCCTCATGGAGTTCCATTCTAATGAAAGGAGGGAGTCAGCACAAATACACGTGCGTATAAATAAAGAAAGACAAGCTCAAATAATGACAAATAGCATTCTGTCTTTTTTTTATGTTTCAAGTTTTTATTTAAATTCTAATTAACATATAGTGTAATTTTAGTTTCAGGAGTAGAATTCAGTGATTCATACAGCATTCTGAAAGTATCAGAGATGGAAGAGTGTCGTTTGGGGTTGGATGATTAAGGAATGCTCTTAGGAGCAAATTTCTAAGCTAATGGGGCATAATAACCAAGACATCCCTACCTTGAGGACTCCTAAAATTATTGAAGGTCATTTTGAGGGATGCGTAGCAGGAAGAAACAATGAGTCATCGAAATCTGAATATTAATATTTAAGGGACTTATAACCCAGCTCTCAAAAGCTAGGCTGGATGTCTCTTCATTCTTATCATGTGATGTCTCGGATTATTCAATAAAAACTAATAAGCTGAATAGTAGCTATAATTCTTTCTACTCTTAGGGAGACTGTGACTTTGGTCAAATCTGATGTGAATAAGCTATTATTTGGGTTCTGCAAACAGAATGGAAATGACTTTTGGCTGTGGGTGTGTGAGGTTTTTCTTAGAACGGAATGGAGAGGGGGAGCACTAATGTGCTAATAAACCACTGTTTGCTGGAAAGACTTTTTGTCAATGAGCTCTGAGAAAAGCAGAATGCAGTCACAGGAAGTTCCAAGATGGCGTCTACTTTACGGGAATTGGAATCAAATCCAAACGTTTTGTGGTTCAGCTATTTAAACTTCTACTTAAACATTTAGACGTGTATCCACCTCTGGTCCAGCCTGGAGCCACTTTGACTTTCACATGAAATCCACTGAAAGCTACTAATTATTGTCTTCACAAAAACCACAGCGCAGGCAGGAGCTGAGTTCCGAAAATGGATTTTCTGCTCTCAAGGAATAATACGAAAGGAAAAAATTTTTATAGGTAGCCAGTGTTCCTACCCATGAGTGTTTGTATCCCCAAGCACCAGTCCATTTCCAAGACTGTCTTTCCCTTCTCCTGGCCCCATAGTCACCAGCTTTTCTCACGCTCGCCCCTTTGGCTTGCCCTAAGAGCACTTTGACTGTGACCATGCATGAGGTTGCTTTCTACCGCAAGCTGGCTCAGGGCAGTCAGAGGTCTTCTCCATGGACTATGGTAACATGGATGGAAACATTTGTCAGGGCCCTTGTCAAAATGTTAAAACACTTAGACATGTCTGGTGTATTTGACTTCTCTTCTAAGGAACATGTCATTTAACTCTTAATAATGGAAGCTTGGTAATGCAAGGACCTTTTATGCAAATGATATGTGACAGGCCCTGATTCTCAGACTTTTTGGTTTCGGGGCTTCTTCACACTCTTAAAATTATTAAAGCTCCCAAAGTGTTTTTGTTTATGTGGGTAATGATATCTATCAATGGTAACTGCGTTACAAATTAAAACTGAGAATCTTGTCTTAATTTACTTTAAAAATAACAGCAAGGGGCACCTGCGTGGCTCAGTCGATTAAGCATCTAATGCTGGTTTCAGCTCAGGTCATGATCTCAGGGTCCTGAGATCGAGCCCCACATTAAGCTCCACACTCAGCAGGGACTTGATTCTCTCCCTCCGCACCTTCCCCTGCTCTCTCGCTCTCTCTCTAAAATAAATAAATCTTTAAAAATGACAGCAAATTATATCGCTTCTCGGCCTTTTGGCTAAGATCAAGAGTAAAAATAACAGCAAATTATGATGTATTAATATAAAAATCATATTTTTATGAACACTAAGTGTATTTTTCGAAAGGAAAAGATACAAGTGAGAAGGTTAGCATTGCTTTTACTGTTTTGTAAATCTCACTCCTGTCTGGCTCAATAGGAGATAGCTGGACTCTCATTTCTGTTTCTGTATATGATCTGCTGGAAAACCCCACTCTATTCTGGTAAGAGAATGATGAGAGGGAAGAAGATAAGTAGTATTTGACTGTATTGATAAAAATAGATTTGACCCTGGGGCGCCTGGGTGGCTCAGTGGGTTAAAGCCTCTGCCTTCGGCTCAGGTCATGATCTCAGAGTCCTGGGATCGAGCCCCGCATCGGGCTCTCTGCTCAGCGGGGAGCCTGCTTCCCCCTCTCTCTCTCTCTGCCTGCCTCTCTGCCTACTTGTGATCTCTCTCTCTCTGTCAAATAAATAAATAAAATTAAAAAAAAAAAAGTAGATTTGACCTAGCATATCCCCTGAAAGGGTGACTTCAGAACTCCTAGAGGGCACTTTGAGAACTCTTAGAGAACTGCTTTTGTGAGGGAAAGGCACTGTTAATCTCACTCAGTCAATGCAAAAAACAGTAACACCAGGGAATATGGTGGGCGGGACATTAAGAGGAAGTTTGCTAATCCTAAGAACCTGCAGTGAGATTTGGAGAGTGGCAGGAAAAATAGAGCTTGACCCACTTTATGGCTTAACCTTTTGGAGCTACAAAGACAGATTTCAAACAGTGGAGCTAGGGAGGCACTTAGAGATGGCACGAGAAACCCTTCATTCTGGAAACAACGCTGCTTCAATGACAAGAAAAGCATTGGGGACATCCAGCCAACACGTGGGATGTAGCCTGAGCACAGAGTGATTGGTCCCCAGAAGCAAGAGGACGAATGAAGGGTGTCCCTCCTCCCCCACAAGACTTTCCTTTTTTAAGAAAAAACTTTTTTTATTTTTATTGCTGATTCTTCGGCGGTACTGGGCTCCATCCAGTGAATATGGTCTGCTAGCCACTTAACAAACTCAAGCTGTGGTTTAGGGCTGATAAATAATTATGTTAATTAACAGGTTGCAGGAAAAATATGATGTTATTCCTGTGGAATGCTCTGGGAAGCTGGAAACATTTAACTGCAAAAAAATGACATGTGGCGAAATAACCAATAATTTGCTGAAAAAACCCACATCTGGTTTGCTGGCCCAAAGCAGGGGTTAATAGTTGTTTGAGGGCAGCCAGTGGTGGAGAGGGGTCCCAGGATAAACAGCCAAGGCTTCACGGCAGGAAATATGCTAGTTCATGTAGCACAAGCATTTACGTTGGCTTCTAACCAGGACGAAATATAAAAGATGTAAAGAGTTAAGAATAGTCCATGAGAATAATAATTAAAAATATATTTCTTCCAAACTTCCAAAAGGATGCAGCAAATGCATCACAGCAGTGAAAAATAGGAAAGTGGGTTTGCATTATATATGCATCATTATTTATTATCACAACAGACAGGCTGATTTGATAAATACTGATCAAGTATTCTCCTCATGCAAGACACAGACACGAGCATTATAACTAATACACAGATGGGTATTCCGTGGTCCCAGATCTCAGGGAGGAAAGAGCTCAGTAGAGAAACTAAGACAAATATACAATATGTACATAATTACAAATCCCGGTGCCATATGTGTCATTAGAGAAAAAGAAGTGAAGTGCTATACGAGAGTCAGAGGAAGGAAATTTCATGTAGGATTGGACAAGTCCGTGAGGGTCTCCTGTCAACAGCGGTATTTCAGCTGAGGCGTAAACGAGGACTCGAATTCCCACAGAAGTTAATAAAGGACGAAGGGCATTGGAATGGAGCAAACCAGTACATCCATCGCATGGAAGGTGGAGGCGGGGAAGCAGGGGACTGAGTTAAGCCATTTGGCTAAACTGTAGGTTTGGTGTAAGGAGTTAGGGGGGTTTAAGCAGAGAAAAGCCATAATTGGAGATACCCATGGGAATACCGACCTAGCAGCAGCACTGTGTATGACAAAGTGGAATGAAGCAAATCCAAGGACCAAGGTAAATTCACAAAGATAGTCTTACGATGGTCCAGGAAATTATTACAGAGGCACGGTAAGTAGGTTGACTGGACTCACTGGTTATCATGTAACATGAAGGCTGATGGGACTGGAGGGCCACGGTAGAGCGGAGTTGGAGATATTTTTCTAGACTCCCTGTGCAGAGACTAAGAGAACGTGTTTGCATTTCTAGGTCACTAGGAAGGTATATCCAGCAAGTCATTGCAATTAGGATAATGAGACCAGAACCACAAAGGAAGATGATACATTTAGGGGTCAAGAGAAGGAAGAACACTCATTACAAGGAAAGAATGAGAAGTAGCACCCTTGTGTCCATGAGGCCTTCTTCCGATCCCCTCAACATGGCGGCCAGAGATCTCTGGGATATCCAAGTCTGATCATGGCAGCTGCCTGCCATTCAGACACCGAAGGCATTCCACTGGCTGCCAGTTGCTGGCACCAAATCTCAACATGGTCCTCAAAGCCTGGAAGTGCTGGTCCCCACCTACCTCTCCAGCACCACCTTCTCCCTCAACTCTGTGCTTCAGCCACTGTGGCCTTCTTTCCACCCCCTTGGGCCTGCCACAGGGCCTTTGCCCTGACTGAGAACCTCGTCTTTCATCTTTTTGCCTAAATACCTTCTGCATATCATTCTCAAACGCAAGGGCCACTTCTTAGGGAAGCTCTTTATATTTCTCTAATTGAGTGGATCACATCCTCTCATTACATCCTCTCGTAGTACTCTCTATCTTTCTTTTCCAGAATTTATCACAGTTGCAATTGTGTCTCTTTTTATAAAATCATTTCGTTCATATCAAATCTCCCAAGAAACTATAATTTCCTAAGGACATGCCTATTGCGCTCTTTATTCCCCACACAGTTCCTTCTTCTTTCTTAGCAGGCTCTAAGCGAATAGTTGTCTAGTGGCTACGTGCTAAAGTATGATCTAGAAATGCCCCCACCTGCACCATCTCACTATGATCTTCATAATATATCTATGAAGTAGATTCTATAACCCAACTCTTATGAGCAGGAAAACCTTAAAGTGTCGTGCATCGCGCTCAGTGCCACGCAAAGGTTGGTCACAGCGCTGCGGCCCTGACTATGTCACAGATCACCCTCGGGAGCAGAATCCAGGTCACAGACTCCGAGGAGGAGGACGGCTTCCATGGGAACAAAAGCCACAGAGGGTTTAAAGAATAGAGACAGGGCCACTGCACTGGCTCGGAAAGGCAGGGATGGCCTTTCAGAATGCAGGGCCAGAAGAGCTCTGGAAGCGTAAATCACACTGTGAGTTTTTTAAAGTAGGTTCAATCAGGGAAAGCTTCTGGGAAGAGAGAGGCAAGGTGGTGCAAGATGATCTTAAAAAGTCACGCGGGCTGTCCAGAGGGAGGCCGGAAAAAGACAGTGGGGACTGAGAAGACTATAGGCAACTTGAAGGAAGAATCCTTTCCAGAAAGAACGAAAAGGTAAAACAGACCCACATTCCAGGAACAAGGAAACTGGAACTCTATTCCAAGGCAACCCATGAAAAACGAAAATGGCCAAGTTATAGTCATCGAAAAGAGGAAAAATAAGATTAGAGGCATTATTTTTACTCACCATTTTTAAAACATTTTTAAAAATAAGGATGCTTGATGTTGCATTATTATTTATTTAATTTCTTAAAAAAGATTTTATTTATTTATTTGACAGAGAGAGAGAGAGAGATCACAGGTAGGCAGAGAGGCAGGCAGAGAGAGAGGGGGAAGTGGGCTCCCCGCCGAGCAGAGAGCCCGACGCGGGGCTCGATCCCAGGACCCTGAGATCATGATCTGAGCTGAAGGCAGAGGCTTTAACCCACTGAGCCACCCAGGCGCCCCTGCATTATTATGTATCCTCTGATGTGTGTAAGGGCCAAACAAGCCTTACAGAGTATAGGGGCCACTGTCCAGAGAGCTTGGTGGCCTCCGTGGTGGTTAATGAACATGGCGGGTGTTCCGAAGGAGGAAAAAATATCCAATCTCTCCCTTACTTGGCAGGTTCTTCTGAGAAAGTCAGCATGAAAAGCCATCTGCTGTACAAAATGCTGTTACAGAACGTGGAACAAGAAGTGGATGACATGCTCTCTGCGTAGCAAAAAAGGCCTCTTAGTTTTAAAAGCAAGAGAAACATAAAGGTATGCTGTCTGTACAAATAACAGCCCCAGATGACAGATATTGCCCTTCAAATAAAATAAACCAGTGGAAGCTTCTAATTTTAAATAAAAATGAAAGAGCATGGCTATAATTCACTGATGGAATCTTCTGATACTCCAATCAAAATATCTGCAAAGATGAATCCAATAAAAGAGGAAAATGTCTCACATTGGAACAGACACCGGCCACCAACCTAGAGAAGATTACTATTACTTCCAGAACTGTGGACTAGTTTATGACTCGTGCTTGGCCCCCTGAAACAGACTATCCTTGTCACTTGAGAAGAGAGAGCCTAAACTCCGTGCTTTCCTTGTTGTCAGCCCTTTGGTTGAAGGATGAGAGCTTCAAGCCACTCGAAAACTCCCTCCGTTGCAGGAGTATCAATTTTTTAAAAGATTTTATTTGTTTATTAGAGAGAGACCTCAAGCACGAGTGGTGGGGGAGGAGCAGAGGGGGAGAGAGAAGCAGACTCGCCACGGAGCAGGAAGCCCCATGCAGGGCTCGATCCTAGGACCTTAGGGATCATGTTCCACACGAAGGCAGATGCTTAACCAGTTGAGACACTCAGGCGCCCAGGAAGTATCATTTTTTTTTTTTAAGATGCTTTCTCTCCTCGTCCTGTTATTATCTTTCTTTGTCTCCATCCAAGTTCAATTCCTAACCCCGAAACAGCCTGGCATGAAGGGGCTATGATTCAGCGCCTCCTGGGAGCCGTGTCCCTACTAAGTAAAACACCATGGAAACAGACTAAGTCCCAGGACATGCCGAGGAAGGGAGTTTCACTGTTCACTCGGGCATTCCCACTTGTCAGAGAGCAGGCAGAGAAGGGGAGAGAGCTCAGTTTGGCAAAACCTACCTGGGTGGCACGTGGCCTGGGCCAGGAGCTGTAGGCTGGAGAATATTCCCCTTAACCTGAGAAGAGACAGTTAATGGAAGCCATGCAAGTCAATACCTCACTGACTACACCTGGGCCCAGACCGCCTTCCCTTCATCCTAAGGTAGGAAATGGGCCCCATGGAGAGATCGCAAAATAGCACAAAGCAAAGAAACTAGAATGTCTTCTGGTAGACCTCCGAAGAGCGAACATGTCCAAGTCTGGTGACTAGAATAAAATAAGGTATTATTTTTGCTTATAAAATTGGCAATGAGTTTTCATAAAATATTTAAAGGTGGTGAGGTTTTTAGAAGAGACCATGACAAAGACGTTCTCATGCACCATCAGTGGAAATATAAATTGCCAGAAACCTCCAGGAAAGTGATCCAGGTTTACCGTCCTTCATCATCGCCATAATCTTGCTTAAACAAGCAGATGGCCTAAAATGGAAGAACGGTTAAATATTTTTATAAACATGGCTGCAAAGTAGTTCACCATAAGAATGTGCTTTGATTTATTTAATGACGTGGGGAAATGCTTATGATCTAACTTTACATTAAAGAAGCAGAATACAAACCTTTATACCTACAATCTGACACAGATTTTTGAAAACAAATCAAAAGCAAGCATAGCATTAAAAAAATTGGAAAGAACATGGAAAAAAAAATGGAAGAGTCCCCCCTAAGTGTTAACAGTGGTTGCAACTTGACATATACTGGATTTAGGATTATCCGCAAAGCATGGTTTGATATATTTTTGTAATAAAATATGTAGGTTGATAAAAAATTACGGAGTGTGGCCTTGTAGAGGTAGCCAAAGGGGATAGCTAGCATCAGACATAGAGGGGATGTGTATATCTAACACGCACACCAGCCCAGCAACAAAACAATTGGAAATTAAAGCATGTCAGAGGTAACTTTCGTTTCCTCCTAACCAAGTCCCTGGAAACATTTAAAAATGCTGAGGACTGAGGAGGCAAACTCATGCTTGACAGATAATTAACAAATCAGTTGTGGAACAGTTTTATTAACAGACGTTTTATAGGAAAATGATCTCGTTCCAAATGGTGCTTACGGACCCAAACTCTGAAGTAAGGGAAAGCTATCAAAACAGAAAGACTATGGATTATAAATGAACCAGTGAAACGCTGGAGTTGGACTCAGAGACTTTTCCACCCCATGTTGAAGGTGTCCTTGGATAAGTCATTTACCTCCCTAGGACCAGGGTCCTCATCTACGAAATGGGAATGATAAGATTGCCCAGCTCCCCTCACAGAATTATTATAATTAACAAAAGTCAAAATGCACATGCACACAGCACTCTGCAAAAAAGTCACACTGCGTATTATGCTGGCAGTGACAGCCTTGGCACAAATGTATCTCATGACACTATGCTTTCTCCTTGTCACTGCACTAGATGTATGTATTCTCTAAAATGAAGAATTTGAAAGATGATTTTTTTTTTCCAGGTGAGATGATTTTCTGGAAAACTTGACTAAGATATGCTTTATTTAGAATGTTGGTGTTGCCATTTTTTGCTTTGTTAGGGCACTCAAAATATTCTTCATACTTGGACTTGATAGTTGAAACATACTTTCCAAAGGTCATGGCCAACTGTGGAAGTATGAAGTATAAAATGTTAAAATCAATATATCTGGGAATGTATTTGGTCAGCGTGATGGGGAAGGAGAACTTCGTTTTCCTGAAATGGTTTGTCACGGATGTGCATATTTGCACGTGTGTGTGTGTGTGTGTGTGCACAAGCATGCATGTGTACCCACTGGTGTGTGTGCATATTATAGTGAAGAGCAGGGAAAATAATTCAGCAATTGGTGGCAGTGACACCAGATTCACATTCCCTCCTCCTGATCCCTGCAGGATCAGGCCAACTTTTGTAGAAGTGGTTGACCATGAGTGCTTAAATTTATTTATAGGAGGAAAAAAAAATGTAAGGCAACAAGTGATTGGTTCAAGCTGCACAAAATAGAAACTGCATGTGGATAAGGAAATAATATGCTCAAAATATATGTCACGTTTGTAGCAGAGAAAAATAACAGATCTACCAAAAGGAAACTAGAAAAAGTTCATCCATAAGATCTAGAGAATTCTATTGAGCTATCTCTACATATGATGAGGATCTGTATTTATTTATTTATTTATTTATTTATTTATTTATTTTTTAAGATTTTATTTATTTATTTGACCGAGAGAGAGAGAGATCACAAGTAGCAGAGAGGCAGGCGGAGAGAGAGGGGGAAGCAGGCTCCCCGCTGAGCAGAGAGCCCGATGCGGGGCTCGATCCCAGGACCCTGAGATGATGACCTGAGCCGAAGGCAGAGGCTTTAACCCACTGAGCCACCCAGGCGCCCTGAGGATCTGTATTTAGATATTGAAAGATATACATGAGCTAATGCAGAGTAAAAAAAGAAGTTGATATATATTTAATATATACAGTATAATACAACTTTTATAACTATAATCTATTACATGTTTGCAATGTATGTACTGCCTAGAAAAAAAGCGGAGAGGATATACCTTAAAGTACAAACACTAGTTATTTCAAAGTGACCCAAATAAGGATGTTTTAACATTTAAAAAAATTTTTTGGGGGGTGGATGTTTTAACTATTTTGGTGTAATTGTTGGAATATTTTTAGCAGTTTGAATATATTAACAACCATAAATACATAAAACTTTGTTTTCATATTTGAGAAAAGTAGCAAAACAGGTCGCCACCAAAAATGGCTTAGACCTCAATCCGAGGAAATGATTTAGAATTAGAAGTGATTACTCGTAATAAGAAGGAATTAACCATTAGCCTCATCCCTGCCCATCATGAGTTCAGGTAATGTGTTGGTATCCCCACTTCTTACCCCAGCCTTTGACTATAGAAAGTTTTAGAGCTTAAGAAGGAAAGAGCAAACCACCCATTTGCTCAAAAAGATAACTTCAGATCACTCGTGTCCCAAATATTAAATAGGCATCATCAATCAACACATGTTCTTTTCCCCCTGGGCTTTCCTGTCTAGTTGGTATAGTATCACTTCTGATGGCCTTGACAACACTTTTTAAAGCCACAGATAAAGGTAAAGCTTGAGTGGAAAGCCAAGTCATTATTTCTGCAGAATTAAGATCACTGTGGGTAAGGATATTGAGCCAACTAAAGTTGATTTATAGGTGATTTAAATCAGGACCTCTAAGAGAAAGAACTAGTTCAACAAATCTATTACACCTCCTACATGAGCTAAACAAAGATTTCATGTCAGAATAGTATTAACTATGATGTTTGGTGAATAGAATGAAACCTTTTCCTTCTCGTAATCCTTCCTTTGAGATAGACAGCAACCACAGAGACCTATTATGGAATTAAAATTAATTCATATTTTTTCATTTTTGTATGTAGCCAACAATTGCTCTAAAATCCCCCCGGGCAGGTAGGCATTACTCTCTAAAACATAGTCAGCAAAGTAAGGAAATGTTATGAATTCCAAGAAGCATCCTCTTTTCTACAATTTCTCTTTACACCCGAGTTATGGGACTCATGAAGAAGCTTCATTGGAAACACAGGTTTGCGTGGTTGGAGCTAATATTGGCTATTGGAGCTGAAATAGGTGTGCAGCTAGAAAGATGCAATAGAAAAAAGTTTCTTTTTTTTGCTTTCTGGACAGAAATGGGAGATGGGAGACTGAGATCTGGCATTTGATGCTTCTTGGTGAAAAGCCACATTATGGCTCCCATCAGTCTAACCAAAAAATTATTACTTTTTTAGGGCTTTTTTTAAAGCCCCCTTTGGGGCTTTAAAAAAATCCGAATATGTTTACTCTTCTTCTGTGATGATGCTGTTTAGTTTTGAGGAGAGTGTGTGTTAAGGGAAGTTAAATATCTGTAGAGACTCTAGGCTCTTAGCTCTGTGATCGGGGGAACTTGGAAAAGGTGGAAGGTCATGGCTACAGACAGTTTTGCTCCATTTGTTTTCATAATTGCCCAGAATGTTAGGAACCCTCCAGATTTAGGGCAGGTGGCTGCAAGCTTTGGAAACTGACTCTCCCCATTTATTAATGGCTCCTGGTAGCCCCAACCTTGTTTCTTTCATAGTTAAGCTGTGTTCTCTTTCACTTTTTGGAAATGCATCTTTACAGGACAGCCAGATGGATGGATCCAGCGAAGCCTGGCTACTGTAGATTGCCAATGCATTTCACAATAAAAAGGATGTTTCTCTCCGAGGGCTTCTGTATTTGGGCTCTACATTAGGGATCCCTGGGTCTTTGAAGCTGCTACTTGTACCTTACGTCTCCATGGGGACCACTCATATAGAGTGTTGGTAAGGTCCCTAGGACGGAGACCGCCTCTTCCTGGAGCTTGTACTCACTCTGGCCAACCCACAGTACTGGACTAGACTGGATTGAATAGTGTCCCTCTAGAAATCATATCCACCTGGGCCCGTAGGATGTGACATTATTCGGAAATAGGATCTTTGCTGTTGTCATTAGTTAAAAAATGAGGTTATGCTGGATTGGGATGAGCCTTAATCCAGTGACTGGTGTCCTTATCAGAAGGTCATGTGGAGACACAGACACACAGAGGAGAAGGACTTGTGAAGAAGAAAGCAGAGATGGGAGTAATGTGTCTACTCGCCAAGGGATGCCAAGGATTGCTGGCACACAGCAGAAGCTAGAGGAGAGGCATGGAACTGATTCTCCCGCACAGCTTCCAGGAAAAACTAACCCTTCCCACGACTTTCTCTCAGACTTCTAGTCTCCAGAACTGCGAGAGAATAAACTTCTGGTGCCTTACGCTCCCCCCGCCGCCCAGTTCGTGATTCTTCATTACGGCAGCGCTGGGAAATTAATACAGGAACAGCTGGAGAGGATGTTCTTAAGAAATTCATAAGAACAATGGGACGCCTGGGTGGCTCAGTCTGTTAAGCGGCTGCCTTCGGCTTGGGTCATGGTCCCAGGGTCCTGGGATCGAGCCCCACATCGGGCTCCTTGCTCAGCGGGGAGCCTGCTTCTCTCTCTGCCTCTGCTTGCCTCTCTGCCTGCTTGTGGTCTCTCTCCCTCTCTGACAGATAAATAAATAAAATCTTTAAAAAAAAAAAAAAGGAAATTCATAAGAACAAGATAGACCTCTTCAAAGACAGGTACCTGAGGCTTTCAAATTAGGCTTTAAGAAATATTTTTCAGTCTCCATTTAACATGCAAGATCGTTTTTATTTGGAGGTGACCATCCGGAGAAATAGATAGTTTCCTTCGTTCCTGTCAAGGTCAGGTACTTGTATGTTCTTCCTCAAACAGGAAGTTCAAAATGAAAGGGATCGTCAGAAAATAACTTCTCTATTCCCTGCTGTAGACAAGATGACCCAGGGTGCCATAGTATTAACGCCTTTGGAAAAGAACATTTCTTCTGGGCACACAACCTTTGGGATAAAAAAGTGTTTGTGAATTTTAATGCACACCATTGTATCACAAAAGCTATTAAAAGAAAGATGGAAAACATTCCACGAAATCCAAAAATTACTATGGTATTACTTCCTTGAAATTTACTATGTTGTAGAGAACACCACAAGTCAAAAAGCTCAAAAAAAACCCATGGGCCCACAGAAGTATTCAGTGTGACCATTAAAAGCTATTGCTTAAACTTAAAATACAGTTTATCTCTATAAACCACTACATTCCTTCTATTTAGGCACTAATGCCAGGTCTAGTGATAAATGAGCTCATGTTTCTAACATAGCAACTGACAGCTCACATATACATATACAAATGCATATATGTACATACACAAATACATACACAAAAGTACATATACATACTCAGATGTGAAGACATCGATGCCTGTATAGCAAGATAACCACTGACTGCTTATGTACATCTATGTTCCCAACTACATTGAATACTGAAAAACTTCATGCTTTAAAACACCCAGAAATTCTATATAAAATAGAAAAAAATACTTTAAAGATGCGTATGTGATTATATGCCTACATAAAATAAAGGACCAAAAATGAAGAGTGAGATGAAAATACATGTGATAAGTGGGAACTAATACCTTGGCTACTCTTAAGACAAAGTAAGGTCTTGGTTTTAATGTCTTTGAAGACCAGGACTCGAGGATTTGGAACTGCATGAGTCAAACACTCAGAACTGAGACACTGGCATGTAGCTGGGACTCAAAGAACCATACTCTCAGGGAAAAGGGGGAGAAAAAAAAGTGAGCAAACCAGAAAAGGAAACATCTGTCTCCTCTTCCACTCTCGTTCAGGAGAAAAAGTCTTTTATGAGAATTTTTATACCACCGCCAAGTCCAAGAAACTCTAAGCCAGAAAATGAATCTGAAAAGGGGGTCATCCTGGGTACTCGCCAGGAGACCCCCAATTTAGAACACGCAAGTTTCCCACAAAATATGAATTTAATCCAAACATAAGGAGAAACACAGGCAGAAAAGACAAGAATCACACCACCAAAAAACATCAGATTAGGACTCCTTAGATTTTCAGGTTTCTGGAATTATTAGAAACCAACCAAAAATATGTTTAAAATAACTAAAGCGAAATGATGGAATAAATATAAGAAAACAACTAGATTGAACACAACTGTGCAATCCAACTCGAAATCAAATCAGGTAGAACTTATTGAAAGAAATTTAGAATCTTTGATATTGAAAGTTCAGTGGACAACAGATGAATGGATAAACAAATTGTGGTAACTTCTATGCAGTGGAATACTATTCAGTAAGGAAAAAGAACAAACTACTGATGTATGCTACAACACAAACGAAGCTCAAAAGCATTATACTAAGTAAAAGAAACCAAACACAAAGGCCACATACTGTATGATTCCATTTCTCCACAAGAGGCAATCTATAGAGACATTTAGATTGGTGATTTCCTAGGGCTGTGGGAATAGGGATTAACCGTAAATGGTTATGAGCCATTTCATGGGGAGACAGAAATGCTCTAAAACTAGATTATGGGGGCACCTGTAGGTTAGGGTAGGTAAGTTAGGTAGGTAGCTGTAGGTTAAGGCAGGTAGGTTAGGTAGGTGGCTCAGTAGGTTAAGCCTCTGCCTTTGGCTCAGGTCATGATCTGACCAGGGTCCTGGGATTGAGCCCCGCATCGGGCTCTCTGCTCAGCAGGGAGCCTGCTTCCCCCTCTCCCTCTGCCTGCCTGTCTGCCTACTTGTGGTCTCTTTCTCTCTGTCAAATAAAAAAATAAAATCTATTTTTAAAAGTTTAAAAAAATAAAACTAGATTACGATGATGGTTGCACAACTAGGTAAATTTGCTAAAAGTCACTGACCGGTAAAGTCTTTAAAATAGTTGAAGTTATGTGTGTAAATTGTATGTATACATTACAGCTCAATAAAGTTGTTTAAAAAAACTCAGTGGGAAGTTTGGACTAGACAGTGTCGAAATTGGAATATAGATGCAAAGAAATCACACAAAGCACAGAAAAGAAAGAGATGGAAAATATAAAGGAGGCAAAGAAAGTTGGGCAGAAGTATGAGAAGGTCTCATCGATATCTAGTCAAAGTTCCAGAAAAAGAGGCAATTGAGAAACAAAGAAAAAGAGGTGAAAATGTTTTCAATGTTTCAATGAAGGCTGAGAATCTTCTAGAATCTTCTAGAACTGATGAAAGGCATGAATCACAAGCTAAGTAAATAAAAAGAAACCTACACATTGATACATTGAGGTAGAGCAGAATCACTGGCAAAGGGAGTTTCTTACAAGCGGTGAGAGAAGACTTTTATAGAAGTTAAGGAGAGGAAGCCATTTCTGTCAAGGAAGATCACCAAAAAATAGGATTTAACCTGAGCCAGGAAAGAAGGTTAAGGAAGGATTAAGGAATGGTTAAAGTCAAGGAATGAATTAAAATAAATTAAAATGAATTAAAAATGAATTAAATTAAAATGAATTAAAATGAATCAGAAAGGAGGACATTCTGACTACAGGTGTAGGAAGGAAATCCTAAGCAAAGATATGGTGGCAAGCCTTCAGCTCCATGAAAAGGATGGTCTTGCTGAAGCAAGGAATAATGTAGGAAAATGACAGAAGACAAGTAGAGGGAGGCATGGTCAAGCTAGATCGGACACTGAAAAGCTCTCTAAAGACTCGGACCTAGCGACGCACCACCAGTAAACACATTTCTCTGGTTGACTCACAACACATCCCCTTGCTCATCAAGGAGACCCTTGTTCCATAGCAACCAGAGAAATTCTATGACTCTGAAACTGGAAAGGCAACTTGCTGCAAACCATAGTGCATTTTCCACTGGAACCCCGTGGAGTCCTGAAGGCCAAGTTCAGCGTGAACCCAGCAAACACAGGAGGCTCCAGGTTACTGCTGGGACACACCCGTGCTCATCAGGTGGATGAGGGGGACCACCTCAGCCTTCCTGGTGGATTTTCTTTAAAGTCCTATTAATGTAACAGGACTGGGAAAAGGGTGAGTCATAAATGTGGAAAAATATTTTGGCTGCAGCTTTGGTGAAAGGTGAAATGCATTAACCTTGCAATGAGTCATCGTCACCTCAGGCAGCTAAGAAGAAGGAGGAGGAGGAGGAGGAGGAGGAGGAAGAGGAGGAGGAGAAGGAGAAAGAGAAGGAAAAAAAAAAACCCTTAAGCACCGTGGTTTCAGATCTCTGGGAGTGTGTCTGATAGAGTGTCAGGGTCTGGTAACTTCTTGGCTGGTGCGGGTACAGCCTGGTGTGAGACTAGTTTCTGCAGAAGAAGGTCTAAGATCCCCTGCCTCCCCAAGCTCAGCGGGAGCCAGATGCAGCCCACCTGCTTCCATGGGGCCCGTTTCACTCCACTGTGAAGGAAATACTGGCTGCTTCAGCCAGCGGAGGCCCTGAAATAGACATATTTTAAAAATCAGGCATAGCCAATTAAATTCTAAAAAAATTACGTTAGTAATAAAATTATGTGGAATTTATTTCTCTGCACTGTGACTGCCAGATCGTTCCAAGTATTAGAACTCATTAGGTTTAAACGTGAACAAAATTAACCATTTTTTCAACTCCTTAGGTGTAAACATGAACAAAATTAACCATTCCTCCATTATGTAGTTTAAGAAAAATAATCGTAAATCCTTTACCTGATTAGAGAAAGTGAAAACTGCCTGAATATCACATGCGGGCATCTTTTTATCGTCGAATGTTGACAAAGGAGCTAATGGCCTCTGGTTAACCAGTGGATGTCGGAAAAGGTTTGAAGGCCTCTCAAGCTGTATCAGTAAATAAATGCTTGCTTACTTAATTAGCATTAGGAAAGAGCTGGGCATCTCCTAGAAAGGCAGGCAGCAAGGAGTACTGCACAGACCTGGGTTTAAGCGGGACACTTAATGGCATGTGACCTTGGCCGAGTTACTTAGTCTCACTGAACCTTGGCTTTCTCATAAGTAAAATAAGGGGATAACATCTACTATAGGGCGGGTGTGGAAACAAACTGAGATGAGAGATAGAACGCTCCTTGGCACTCAGTGAGGCCAGATTTCTTCTCTCTTCCCTACGTGAAACCTTATCCTCAAGAAACAAGCAGCTAGGCAGGTGAGCCAATGCAAGGTTGCAGAAGCAATGGGTAGAAGTTAGATGGGCAGAGGAGAGATGAGAGGCTGTTCTTGACGACAGGGAAAGCATGGGCTATTTTGAGAGGAGGTGGGGAAATAGTGGAGTGAGCGTGTGGCCTATCCAGCTGCAACGGAAGGGCAGGTGTGGCTGGAAAAGGAGGTCTTGGGGCATCACACTGAGGCATTGGTACTCTATGCCCCAAAGATCAAAATCTGCAGAAGGTTCTAGAGCTGGGAATTTGCCAGTTTGGTTCTGATCATCTCACACTCTTTTGCTGTGAGTCAGTGGGACCTCTTCATCAGAACCAAGGAAACTTCAGTACTTTCTAGAACTACCTTCTTGATTCCCAATGTCTGAATCTGGTAGAGCCCATGGCACATCACAGTTCGATTTTACGGATGAAGAAAGTAAGACCCCTGGAGGCTACGTGATTTGCCTCTTGATGGTCAACACCAAGAACTTGAAATCGGGGCTTTCTGACCCTAAACTTTGCGCTTACCCTACTATATCTCACTGAGACTAGGAAAATTCTATAAAAATGCCTCAAAATAGTTAAAAGGGGGAAAGGAAAATGATAGGAAGCACATGCAGCCTGTGTGCACACCACAGAATGAAATAAAGTTTTAGGATTCATTATGTCACCATCACTCAGTTCTCTGCCTTAAAACCTATGATCTCTCCTAAACTGTTACTATTCGGGATCTAATTCTTGGAGAGAGCTAACATAGCTCTAAAGAGAAGATTTCAGTAGCTTTGATTTGGTAGCACAAGTATACTTGTATTGATGTGAATGCAGCATTTTAGCAAAGAGATTTTTCTACTTAGTGCTAATTATTAGAGTGTGAAGATGTAACTGGAAAACAATGTCAGGTGCTAAAAAAAAAAACTGCACAAAAATTGACAGCCCAGCAGATAGGAGCCTTGGCATCTGACTTGGCTAGAGCTCAGATACCCTAACAATACAGCCAATGTGTCCAAAGTAGTCATCCCAAAAGATTAGCCTGCAAAGGGGTGCTTGGAGGATTTTCTATAAATGGCTTGTGTTTTGAGCTTCACCAATTACCTCACTCCTAACCCAAAGAGAACACTAATAGTCAACCCCTCCCTTTGGATCATTCTTCGTATACCATCAAAGTAGCCCTCAAACTGCGCTCATTTCCCTACTCCCGGACCGTGGAAACCTTAGTGCTTCTCAGCTAATGTTGAACAGAAGCAAAATAAAAAAATGAAAACCTCTCCGCCCCTGAATAATTTGGCATCAAATTCCTGTATCATCCTAAGAAATTTAGGATTATCTGTAGGTTGCCAAATGAAAGACCAAGCACGTAACACAGACATACTATTGATTAGAAATGGCAAAAGATGGGACACCTGGGTGGCTCAGTTGGTTAAGTGGCTGCCTTCGGCTCAGGTCATGATCCCAGGGTCCTGGGATCGAGTCCCACATCGGGCTCCTTGCTCGGCAGGGAGCCTGCTTCTCCCTCTGCCTCTGCCTGCCATTCTGCCTGCTTGTGCTCTCTCTCTCTCTCTCTGAAAAATAAATAAATAAAATCTTTAAAAAAAAAAAAAAAGAAAGAAATGGTAAAAGCTGCCCCCCTCACTCCTGAAGTATGGCTAGGTAAATAGCCTCTTTAATTTTTTAGAGTCATAACAAATATATTAAAAAGCATATGCCTTACAGCTTATGTTCAGATCAGCATTTGAAATGAGTAGCATAGACCATCAGAGTACCTCGAAAAAAAATCTTATATTATTTCTCTCTTTGAATTTTCTCCATTTCCTGCCTTCCTATAGGAAAAATGGTCTCTTATTTTAAATTTTATTTATTTACTTTAGAGAGAGAGAGTGAGAGAGAGAGCATGAGAGGGGAGAGAGACAGAGGGAGAAGCAGACTCCCAGCTGAGCAGGGAGCCCGATGCGGGACTCGATCCCGGGACTCCAGGATCATGACCTGAGCTGAAGGCAGTCGCTTAACCCACTGAGCCACCCAGGCACCCTGGAAAAAATGTTCTTGAGTTAATATGGTGATAGAGAGAAAAAGAGCAAGAGAGATGAAGCTTCTTAAGAGAAAACTGAATGGATGCGACAATGATACATCTACCTTAAACATATCTTGAAACAAGACGGGTTAAAAAATAATAATAACAAAAGCTTTATCAATGATATTTAACAAGTTTTAACCTGTTCAGTGCTTTTTCAATTCTGGGCTATTTTCAAGCCTTTCTTGTGAGATGGATCAAAGATAGTGTTCCACAACTGGACAG
Source organism: Potos flavus (assembly GCA_028534135.1). Classification (NCBI taxonomy): domain Eukaryota; kingdom Metazoa; phylum Chordata; class Mammalia; order Carnivora; family Procyonidae; genus Potos; species Potos flavus. The sequence continues at coordinate 57,495,153 of CM052892.1, read as the reverse complement.
CCTCTCATCCTGTGCTTAGCGTGTGACCTAAGAAGTTTTCTCAAAAAGGGACTATTCTCTACAAGAAGTGCCTTCATCAAGTCTCTTTACTTGGACCATCCAGTTTAACTCTTATTTCCGTCTGGGACCATGGCCGACGTGATGTCCTAATTGCTCTACCTGCAGAACTAGTTTGGGCTGTCAGCAGGACTGAGAATACTGTAGAAACATCCCTAGCATTTCCTCTCACATAGTAGCACCTTTGGGTGAGCTTAGTCTTATTACATTTATTCTATACTCTCAGCCATTTGGGAAAAAATGGGACTTTGGAAGACTTCGAATCCGATTCTGTCTTTTGTAGTTCGGGAAATATCATTAGCAGTTTCCCAATAATACCGCTAATGGGAAGCACACTATTTAAGCACTTATTAAGTAACTGGTGCTATTTTAGGAACTTGACTGTGTTTCATGCTGTCCTCTCAGCCTATGGCCAAGAGATTTGAGTCTTTATTTTATTAGCCAAGAGCGGTAGAGTGACACACTCGGTATCACGCATCTCAGGCCGGTGGTTAGGAGATGCCTGTTAGCCCCCAGGCCATTATGATCTCCGTGAATCCGCTGTCACCTGACCTAACACTCAAGGAACCCACGTGCAGGCAGCTGTTGTAAGAGACCAGACGGCACACTGAGTATTTACAAGCTACCTTGCTGCCTTGCTGAATAGTAGGTATCTCAGAATGAGAGGATGCGGGGCGCCTGGGTGGCTCAGTGGGTTAAGCCTCTGCCTTCGGCTCAGGTCATGATCTCGGGGTCTTGGGATGGAGCCCCGCAGCGGGCTCTCTGCTCAGCGAGGAGCCTGCTTCCTCCTCTCTGCCTGCCTCTCTGCCTACTTGCGATCTCTCTCTGTCAAATAAATAAACAAAATCTTAAAAAAAAAAAAAGAATGAGATGACGTCTAACTAGCTTTCTGGGCAATTTGGCTCCAGCCTGACCCAGAAGAAGCAGAAGGGACCCTGAGTTCGTAGATGTTTCTCCTTGGTCTCCTCGAACCCCGATGTTAGAATGACAGAGAGAATTCTGCCGGTTTGAGATTTCTACAGTCCCGCTGTACGATAGTTGATTTTGGACTGTGCGCAGGGCAGGCTGAGGGGCTGTTTTAATAACCACCCCTGTGATTCTGAGGCAAACCATCTAGACTCACACACTGAGGACCGGTGTGTGACACTGCTGGCTGCACGACGGCACAGAAAACATCTGCCCTGTCCCTCTCCATCTGTCACTGTCACGGCCTAATGCACAACGAGCAGCCCAATGCATGGTTTCGAATGCATAAAGAATATGCAAAACCTAAGCAATATCTGAGCTCCGTTTTCTACGAGGCCTGAATCACATGTACTGAATGCTCCTTCTATGTGGGAGTGCTCTTTTTTTTTTTTTTTAAGATCTTATTTATTTATTTGACAGAGAGACTGAGAGAGAGAGAGCACAAGTGGGGGAAACAGTAGAGAGAGAGGGAGAAGCCGACTCCCCGCTGAGCAGAGAGCCCAACACAGGGGTCGATCCCAGTCCTGGCACCATGACATGAGCCGAAGGCAGCCGCTTAACCACGGAGCCATCCAGGGGCCCCTAGAAGTGCCCTTGATTGTTAAAAGCCCCCCATATGTTCTGCCCTCCAGCATAAGGACTGGTCTGTGGTCCATCTACGGAGCAAGCAGGTATTTGGCAAAACATCATTTTTTTTTCATAATAGTAAATCTCTTAGCACAAGGCTTTTAAGCCAAAAATACTTCATAACACTGTCCTTCATCCATCAACTCACCGATATTTATTAAGTCTATTTAGCAATGTAGTAATTGCCTGCTATGAGCCAGACACTCCATTTGGTATGAGGTGAACAAAATCAAAGCCCCCGCGCCTGTGGAGCTTACTGACCCAGGGTCGAGACAGACACCGGGCGCATGCGCACACAGACGGTTGCAACATTACAAGGGCGACGTGCAGAGCAAGATCATAGCGTCAGGAGCAGGTGGATGTAGGGAGAGCCGAAGATCCCCGGAGTTTCCCTGAGGTAGAGACTCAGAAATCGCTGAAGGCATAAAGGATGGGAAGGAAGTTAAGAAGGAAAAGGTGGAAGAATGTTGCAGGCAGAGGGACCAGAGAAAGCCATGATGCCAAGGATGTTGGAGGATGTCAGGCACCTTGAATCATTAAACACGTTACTCAGAAAACACTCAAGGGCTTCGATCAGAGTTAACTGTGGTTATAAAGGGCAATAAATTACAAAGTGCTTGGAGTAAAGGACACTGTGCATGGAAAGCTGCTACAGTTGGAGTGGGGTTTATCTGTCTGTCCCTGTCACCCTCTCAAAGACCTTCACTGGTGTCACAAGACAGAAATGATCATTCCTTCCAGACAGCTAAACTGGGTAAAATATTTAACGCTTCTTTCTTTACAGTGCTACGTAATTATCTTGCTGAACTGACAAAATCGCTTTACTTATTCCAATTTCATTAATGACAAATAGATATGACAAATAGGGATAAGAGAAATACTAAGTACTTTGGTAATCTCTGCATTGTTAAAAGACATCAGAAAAGCCAGAAACAAACTCATATACAAAAAAGCAGTGTTCTTATTTTAATTTAAATTTTAATTTAATTTAATTTTAATTTTAATTTAAAAACTGCCAGTTTCACACACATTAATAAGTTTACATCTCTATTATTTTGGGCACACAGCATAATTGTATAATTCTATAATAATATATGTATCTCTATTGTTTGTGCACTAACATACTTTGTTTTAAATGAAGAACAAATTAATATAGCTGTCGATTAGCTTACACTATTTTAGAAAATTAACAATATTTTTGATATTCAGAAATTTCCATTTAGAACACAAAATTTTTAAAGTATACAGAAGCATGCCTGTAAATATTTCAGGGTGAAATACTGCAAAAGAGGCATATTCTACAAGCCCTACTTCCCAAAGAATCTGTGACCATTGAAAGTATTCAAAGCATTACATACTATGATCATTTTAGCAGTGCTTTTCCTAGTTTTTGCTGAAGCCAAAACTCTCAAACCTTAAAGCTTGTGACGCATGACATAGTAGAGTAAAAGTACCCTTTTAATTGCCTTTCCAGTTTGCAAATTATTTTTAAATGCATTGCTTTTTGAAACTGGATATTATAAGGTCTGCTTTTTCTTTCAGGGCCGATGATTTTGAACTGCTCATTTCATTTCCATCAGTCGTATGTCATGCTCTGCATTTCAAGCTGTATTATAGAGCCCATTTCATCATGCACACTTAGCAAGGTGTAGAGAAGGGTCTAGAAGGAGACGGAGATCACATTTCTCCCAGTCACACGGGCTCTAAACTGCCAGTTAAAAGTCTGCACACTCCCAGCTACAGTTTGCGTTACTCATTATTTTCATTTCTCAAACAAACCTACTGCTTGCAAAAAGGCTCAGGACTGATTGCAACTTTTCTTTTTTGATAGAAACAACTTGATTGCCAATCTGATTTAGTAGACGAGTCTTGCTGCTAGCTGGGACTCCCAGGCAAGGCACGGTTTGCACACAAGCGTCTCCTCTCGCAGTGAGCTTAGCCTTCGGGTTCCAGCCTGCTGATAGCGCCACGGGGCGGGGGGGGCGGGGGGGGGGGGCGGGGGGTGGTTCATCCAACCTGTAGGAGCCCCAGGCCTCACTCCTCTTCAGCCTATTTTAATCTGATGGTTTCTTGTCTGATGGTTTCTGTGTCTGTTCGGAGACACAGAATGGTACAGTATGAATTTGCTAAGGCTGCCATGAAGAAGGATCACAAACTGAGCGGCCGAGACAACAGAAATGTAGTATCTTACAGTGCTGGAGGCTGAAGTCTGAGATAAGAGTGTCAGCAGGGCTGGTTTCCACTGGGAGGAATGAGAGGAATCTGCCCCACGCCTGTCTCCTCAGTTCCACTGCTTACTAGGCAATCTTTGGTTTATAAAGCATCATCCCCCCCAAAAAATAAAAATAAAAAAATAAAAAAAACGGGGCGCCTGGGTGGCTCAGTGAGTTAAAGCCTCTGCCTTGGGCTCAGGTCATGATCTCGGGGTCTTGGGATCAAGCCCCGCATCGGGCTCTCTGCTCAGCAGGGAGCTTGCTTCCCCCTCTCTCTCTGCCTGTCCCTCTGCCTACTTGTGATCTCTCTCTCTCTGTCAAATACATAAATAAAATCTTTTAAAAAAATTAAGTTAGAATAACTTTAAAAAAAATAAAGCATCACCCCATCTCTGCCTTCATTTCACATGGCATTCCCCTTATGTGCTGTGTCTGTGTCCAATGTCCCCTTTTTGTAAGAATACCAGCTGTATTGAATCAGAGGCCCACCCTACTCCAACATGACCTCATCTTAACCTAACTAATTATTTCTCTAACTATCCTATTCCTAAATAAAGGCTAAGACTTCAAAATGCGAAGTTTCAGGGGACACGGTCAACTCATAACAGGTACCCTCTATATTCTAGGGGAACGTAAATTGCAGGTCAATAGATAATAAATGTTCTGATATAATAATACAAAACAATTGACCATGGTTGCCTCTGCGGATGACAGCGAGCGAGACCAGGCCGGGAGTGGCAGTCAAAAGAAATTTACATTCACCTGTCATACCTTCATTTTTTACAAGGAGAGGTAGATTGCCTGAGCAAGCAAAAATTAGTATAAGTAAATTAAGATTCTGTAGTGACTCCCAGTAGAAGTAGACTCCTATCAACTGCCAGGGTATGGTCTGGAAACTTGTGGAGGAGTTTCTTGGCTGTTGCAAGGACGTGGGGCACTCTTGGCAATGAGTGGGAGCAGGCTGGGATGCCAATTGTCCCACAATGCTAGGGTCATTAAGAATTGTCCTGTGTGCTGCATCATTTTCAAATGTCCTTTTGAACATTTACGTATAAAAGCAAAAGAAATTTTTGGCATCATTTTAACATACACTGAGTTTTCCAAGAATGCAAACTTGGCGTCTATAGGGGAGACTGTACTTTGGTTCAGAAATTTGCCACGAGTCTTCACCTTACTGGAAAATTATGTCCCTAACAGCAGCATCATTCTCAATATCTGAACCGCTTCTAGAACATGCATAGAGTGGGCTGCTCTGACAGCTGTCACTTTCCTGATGATTCTTCACATGGGTGCAGTCACTGACCACTTAATTCTGTCTTAATTCTGCCAAGCCTTCATTTACTGAAGCGTGTTTTAAGCTAGCACGAATTTCTTTAATTGTATTTTCCCTTCACATCAACATTTGAGCTTTATGTGAATTTTTAAAATACGTGTTCGGGTAAATTACATTATTTATGAATTTCATTGCAGGGTGCTAAAGGGGATGTTACAAAATATTTCTAATGAAAAGGGAGCATTTGTTCTCACAGTGCTGTGCATGGCCAGGCATCTTTGACAGTCCAGGGAGAAATGCAGAATACCTAAACTAAAGCTTTGGAAATGGAGGAGAGGCAGTGCATTCAGCGGATATTTCAAAAACAGAAGTCAAAAGGATGGTACTTGTGTACCATATTTTAGATTGAGAAAGAAGGGACTGTCAAAAACTTCTCAGATTTTATTTATTTATTTATTTATTTATTTATTTATTTGACAGAGATCACAAGTAGGCAGAGAGGCAGGCAGAGGGAGAGGGGGAAGCGGGCTCCCCGTTGAGCAGAGAGCCCGATGCGGGGCTCGATCCCAGGACCCTGAGCTCATGACCTGAGCCGAAGGCAGAGGCTTAACCCACTGAGCCACCCAGGCACCCCAAAAATGTCTCAGACTTTTAACTTGGGCTACCAGGTAGGTAACTGAAAAGTTTAGATATGAAGAGGATGGTGGTGGATTCACCGTAGGACCTCAAGGCACCTGGGGCAAGAGGGAGGGGTTCACAGATCGTATGGGTTCAATGATGAAGGGATGTCTATACAACCAGGACTGCTGGAACCTAGGAAATGGAAAACTTAAGGAATAAGAAGGGGGAAAACCCATAGCAAGCCGATGATACACCCCCAAAGCACATGCACAACTGAGGAAAGCCATGAAGGAGACTTTTCATTTTTAATCTTATCTCTCCACTGAGATTGAAGCATCTCAAAATGAAAAGCAAAAAGCCCAACCAAATAACAACAGAACACAAACATTCCTCGGGTTGCCTAGCATAGCGCTCAGTACCCTTTAACCGTAGCATAGCGCTCAGTACCCTTTAATCCATAGCCTCTTGCCTTCCTGGAACATTCAGAAGGGGATCGAACCTTTCTACCGTGATCGGGCTCCTCTCAGACGTCACAGATGCTGTCCTAATCTGTGGGAAGCTTTTTCCCCAGGCTCACTGGTCTCAGGGCTCCGAGTTCTCTGACAGATAGAGAGGGGACCCCCTTTACCTGACCGTGGTCATGGCTCTGCCAAGGGGTGGCTATTACACTCAGAAAATCCATCCTCCATGCAGAGAGTGAGTTGGCTCTTTTGAGACAGGCCATCTTCCCGCTCCCCAGCATTGGACAGAATCATAACTAAATTTAACAGCAGAGGAAGTGTCATTCCCAAATGCCATATCCAGCCCAAAACCAGAAGCAAAGCCACTGATCATCCTCCCAAAGCCCACGTTCCACACCCAGGGGCACTCCCTCTCCTGGCGGTGACATCGCAACCTCAGGGGCACTCCCTCTGGCTCCGACCCACGTTCCACTTGCCTGCCAGGACACACGACATGGGACAGGAGATCTGTCACCGAGGGCACATACTTGTGGTCACATAAACACATAAACACTTTCACTAGCAGCCACGTTCTCAGGCTCCGGCCAGGAGAGGCAGCCGACAGCCAGACAGGAGAGGCTCAGCTGAATGCTGACTACTGCTCGCCATCCACCGTTCCTCCAGCAGGAAATGGGTTCCAGATGTGTCCTCAGCTCAGCCTGTAATGGGGTCTGACCGTCATAAATGGCCGGCTAGCCTGGGTCTCCAGCCTTTATCAATCTCCCTGGACTATACTGAGCAAAGGGGGAGGGGAGGAGGGGAAAGGTAGGAATACTCCGTACTGTTGGGTACTATTTCAGCAGAAAGATGACAATGTGTTTTGAGTTTCCGGGTCTGTTTTGGTTTTTTCTTTTGGAGATAACGTGTGTGTGTGCGTGCGTGCGCGTGCTTGCATGCTTAAGGGGGGGAGAGGAACAAAGGAAATGGGGGAAGGGAAGGGGAGATCCTATTTCAGTTATAAAAAGGTTTTGTGCATTTTAGACAAACTAAAATAACATTGCAATCCCATGTCGACCCAGGAAATTCAATAAACATACAGATCACTACTCTACCCTCATAAGTAGATATTTCAGAATTGTGGAACAGGGCACCTAACTCAAGATTGTTAGAGATATTTATTAATAAGTATCCAATAGCTTTCATTCTAAATTTCCACATTTTATAAAGATGTGTATCCTTAGAATCTCTATACATTGAGAGCTTAATTTCTTCTTTGTTCAAAGGGATAATGGCTTAAAAATCTCGCTTGAAAATAGAATTCAGTCAGTACGAGGTCAAGGTAGCCTGAGAATAATAAACAATAAATAACTTTTGGAGTTCTCTATAAATAGACAGTTATAGCTGGGGGCTCTACCTAACCAGCCCAGAACTGATGACTCTCCAGGATTATCATGAGATAAGCAGGTGGCTCTAGATCAGTCCCTCTGATGAGCAGCAGCTGAGGAGCACCTAAGTCCTGAGAGAGGCTACACTGGTGATTTGTTTGGGGCCACTGTGTACCTGGTGAATTTAAGAGTCATTGCCAAGGTCACCGAGTGACCCTGGGTGAGATACTTAACCCCTCTGCTTCTCAGTTTCTTCCTTTCTAAAGTGACAGATTGGACTACAGCCCGTGGCTGCTCAGAGTTTCAGAGTTTAATTTTTAAAAGCCTCATATTTTTAAAGCAAAATTAAAATTTATCCCACGGTTTATAGTGTTTGGCCCTCACCATAGTTTATAATCCTAAAGATCGTGATTTTTTTTAATAGAATTAGACCCCATTCTATGTGTACCAGGTTTGCCATTCCTAGCCAAATACATGACATACTCAAAAGAAAAAAGAGTCTTTTGTTCTGGAAAAGTAAGATACATCTAATGAAATAGACAGTAAGAACTCTTCTGGATCGTCCCATCCACATTCTGCCGGTCAGTGGCGTCTACTGAGAATCTCTCATGATTTCGACTGAAAGGGGCATCAGTGTTCCCTGTGTCAAAGAGACTTGCTCATGGCTCTCAGTCGTCCATTTCACTCTAGACATAAAGTTTCTTCCTTAAGGCTGAAGCTAATTTTAAAGTTGCTTTGCACACTCGTCCACCAAAAAATTTTGTACGTGCTAGCCTCATCCTGTAAGTTTAGAGAAGAATTTCATCGTTGCATTAAAAGCTATGATCCAGTTAATCTAAACAGTGAAATCAAATCATGCTAAAAATTCAGCCATTAGTCAAATGTAAAATCATCTCTTTTTAAAAACAATTATTTTAAATACACAGTAAAAGATAAATTCATTTCTGGTTGTAAGAAATAGAAATAATATAGATACAACTAGTTACCCTGAAAACAGTACCTCCATTCTGAGTTCTTTTACTGCACGTGATGTTTTCTGTAAATTTAGTGTGTATCCACTCAACTTTTTCTATTCACATATGGAACTATATGAATACTTATTTTCATTGCAAATCTATGTTGTTTATATAAATAGAATAATTCTTTACTTGGCGGACATTTTTAATTGGCCAAGTCTTTAGGTAATTCCTTTAGTGTTAAGTATGAATTTCTTGCATTTAAAAAACTGCTGCATAATACTCCATAGGATAGATTTGAAATTATTACCCCATTAGTGGAAGTACAAGGTTAGTTTTTTTTAACAATTCCATTAAAATACCACCAGGGAACAATTTTTTACATGCCTCCTTTACAATATGTGGCTTTCTCTTGGGTAGATACCAATAAGTGAGATTTTTGGCTCAAAAGATACACGCAAGCTTAAAAGGTTTGGCGAAGTGCCTTCCAAAAAGGCAGTAAAAAGTTAAATTCTGACCAGTGATATCACTTATAGGAAGAATTACCTTCCCCCATGCCCTTATCAGTATATAATTTTATTTCATTTTGAAATACGTTCTACTCTAACTGGTGAAAAATAAAAACTCATTTTAATTTGCATTTCCTTAGTTACTAGTAAGGTTGCACATTTAAATACGTATTTATTGGTGGTTTGCATTTCTTCTTCTATGAATTGCCTATTCATATCTTCTGCTCTTTTTTTTCTAAAGAGTTGATTATCTTCTCATCTAATTATAGGCTTTCTTTATAAATCCTTTACACATGTTAAAGCTATTTTCTCCTAGTTTGATAAGTTATTTGACTTTGTCTATGGGGTATTTGATGGAGGAAAGTTTTCCTTTCTTTTTCTTCTTTATTTATTTTTTTAAAGGTTTTTTTTTTTTTAAAGATTTTTTATATTTATTTGTCAGAGACAGAGAGAGCACAAGCAGGGGGAGCAGCAGGCAGAGCAGGCAGAGGGAGAAGCAGGCTCCCCTCTGAGCAAGGAGCCCGATGTGGGCCTCGATCCCAGGACCCTGGGATCATGACCTGAGCCGAAGGCAGTGGCTTAACCGACTGAGCCACTCAGGCGTCCCATGTTTTTCTTCTTTAAATATCATATATGTATATATATATATATACATATATATATATATATATCCAGATGTCTGTGTGTGTGTGTGTGTGTATATGTATATATATATATATCCAGATGTGTAGATGCATTTGCACAAGGTAGTGGGGAGAAGGAGAAGCAGGCTTCCTGCCAAGCAGGGAGCCCAGGCTAATGCAGGGCTCTATCCCGGGACCTTGAGACCATGACCCAAGCCGAAGGCAGACGCCCAACAGACCAAGCCACCCACGTGCCCCCAAATCCATATTTCTTGAGAGACAGAGCCAATCAAAGGAATCAGATGAGATCCTTTTATTTATGAAAGAGCAAAGGAAATCAAAGTAGATTTAGAGAGAAGATGTTTGAAGGAAGTGAGAAACCAAACTTTCAAGGAAAATTCCTGAAAAAAAAAATTTCTAGGTTTGGCAGTTTGTGTGTTTTGCATTTTAATTACAAAGTACAGTGTTTCAACACTTGGTTAGGGAATCATTCGTAATTGGGACCTTCCTGACCACAGTCAGCAAACCTTCCTTCACCTCTAGGAGGTTTGGGAAATCCAAACAGAGACTATCTGCCAGAGGGCTGTGGTCCTCATCAAATAAAACAGCCCCGCTCCTGGCCCAGTGGGGCACTCGTGCTGCAGAGATGGCCTCGACCAGACGCTGAGACTAAAATATCTTTCAAGACTGGTTGGAAAGTGGGTAAATTCATAGCACAGAAACTGGCCTGTGTGAAAACCCTTCGCTTGGGGCCAGTCTGCATGTGGCTTGCGGAAAGAAGAGAGGTTTAATTTCTATTTCTTTCCATCCCACATCATAAACACAAAAATTGCTGTTGAACATTCAGCTCGTGGCTCTAGTACCTTTCTCATTCTGAAACGTGTGCGTGGAGGGGGGAGGAGGTGTATATACTCCGAAAAATTACTCTGTGCAAAGGTTTCTGTAAAAGGGAAAGGAATACACACATTGGAAATAAGAATTGTGAGTTTATTTGCAAATGTTTTTATTAAAATATGTCAATCATGTACAAAAGTGTAGTTTTCAAAATAAAATAGTTTTGCTACTAACACAGCCATCCCACAAAATGGAGGTACTAAAATTTCCTTATTACGTTGTGTTTTACTCCACCACTATCAAAGTTTCACAAACCTGAATGAAACATATGACAATTAAAAGAAAAGCCCACGAAAATTGGAGAAAAGAAAGGGATAGCAAATATATAAAGATTACAAGGCCAGAAGTCAAAGAATTTCACCCTAAGGAGCTCAGGTGATCTTAGAAAGCTATAGTCACACAAATTTTTAAGCATAGTCTTATAGATTTTTATTAAGGGTCTCCTTTCTAGAGCATCCTAGAAAATTCCTAATCTTTCATAATGCCTTAAGTTCATTTTAAATATCATTAAGGCATCTTGGGATCGTTGCTTATGAGAAGTTCTGCATCTAATATCACAAGGAACCAAAAAAAAAAAAAAAAAAAAGACTTTGGAAAGACTTCACACTCCAGAAAATCATTATTTGGTGTAGAGAAGAATGTACAGAAATGAGTGTCAGGGCCCTTGGCTGTTAGCCCAAGTTTGTCTCCAGTGTGGGGACTTTTCATACTTCTCTGGGCCTTGATGGACCTGAACTACTTTGTTAGAATAATGCAGCTTGAACAGTTTTCTAGATGGTCTCCATGACCTTTTCAAATATAAAACACTGTGATTCTCATCGGGTCTTATCACTGCACCTTGCCTATCTCTCTCCTCCTAAAGGTTGGAGTCAACTGATCCCAGAGGTTAGTCTTAAACACACACACACAAATAACAATTTCATGATGAGTGGCAAGTGACATAGTAAACTTTTGCCTTGGGAACTCCAAAGAGATATTTTTTTTAATTGAAGTATAGTTGATATTATGTTAGTTTCAGATATTATATTATATTATGCAATATTATATTGATATCCAATATTATAATAATCAACATAGTAGTTTGATATTTATATAGATTGCACAATGCTCACCCAATAAGTAGAGTCATCATCAGCCACCGTACAAAGTTATTACAATATTATTGACTCTATTCCCTATACTGCACTCTTGATCCCATGACTTATTTATTTTATAACTGTAATTTTGGGGCATCTGGGTGGTTCAGTCTGTTAAGCATCTGCCTTGTCTCAGGCCATAATCCCATGGTCCTGGGATTGAGTCCCACATCGGGCTCCCTGCTCAGCAAGGAGTCTGCTTCTCCCTCTGTCCCTCCCCCGCTTGTGCTCTCTCTCTCTCTCTCTGGCAAAAATAAATAAAAAATATTTTTTTAAAAAATTATTTTTAAAAAATCTGTATTTTGTACCAAAGACATATTATGATGGAGTATTTTACAAGATTTATTTCAAAAATGCCTAGTTCTTTACAAAACTGGAATATTGTGCTAAAATCTTCTGTATCACTAGAAGGTCTGAGACTTAGTGGTAGTTGGTGTTAGCAATATTGGACACATGTTCTGGAAGATTCATCTTTCCATGTGGACTATTATATTATGGTACTGTCTCATTAAGGAGAAGGATGGGGTTATTGAAAAAGGAGATAATCATGTTTTAATTTTTGTTTTCTGGAAGAAATTGTAAAAAATTAGGTAATTATAACAAAATAATGTATCCAGATACTTTTATTTTAAGTGTTCATAAGCAAAGTTACAGTAAGCCAGATCACTCTAGGGGTCTCTATGCTTATGACTATGTGATTAATAAGTGATTTGATCATTTAATAAACACTGCCTATTTTTTTCTAGGGACTAGAAGAGGCATCTTATGAGGAGAATAAAAATACAGTTTGAAAATGAAAAATGCATTAGATGCATTTGTAAATTTTCTTCTTCATTATCAGCAAAAATAAGAAAGTAGTTTGATGGCAGTGGGCTAAGTGGTTATGGAGTATATCTCATGTAAAACAATTGTAGATAATTGTAGCTTCATTCTCCTGTCAACTTGGATATTGGTTTTAAAGGTAGCTTTAAAAATGTTAGGAATATATCAACATCATAATTGGAAGACTGTCCTATCAGATGCTGAATTAAATGAGTATCTCCAAGAATTTCACCAAAAAGTGGAGAGCAAACCTTAGAACTACCAATATGTTACCATACATGGAAATGGGGATTTTGTAGATGTAATTTTGCTAATAGTTGATATATAACATTGAAATGAGCAGATTATCTTGGATTCTCCAGGGATGCCCAGTGTAGTCACGAAGGTCCTTAGAAATGGGAGAAGGCCTCAGAAGACTCCAAGGGAAATGTGATTGTGGCAGAAAGTGTGAACCGATATGGCATGAGAAGGACAGCCTACTATTGCTCTTACGAAGATGGAGGAGGAAATGGATCATTCCCTAGAGCCTCCAGAAGGAGTACAGTAAGATAATAAATTTGTATACTTTTAAGCCACTAAGTTTGTGTGTGATTAGTTACAGCTGCAATGGAAAACTAATAACACATCAGAGTATATTAGAATCATTAGTATCTGGTTTACATCCTGTAAGCAGGTAAAATCATCTATAGTTGCAAGTGAATTTCACACTGTCAGTTTGTTCCAAGAAGAAAAAAAAAAGAACTCTAAAACTTAGTAGCTTTACATTTTTTAGGAAAAAATTGCTACTTATGCATACATTTTTCTGATGCCTAGGAGATATTTGGAAGGTAGAATGTATGGCTTAGGCCTTTTTTTTTTTAAGATTTTATTTATTTATTTGATAGAGAGAGATCACAAGGAGGCAGAGAGGCAGGCAGAGAGAGAAGGGGAAGCAGGCTCCCCGCTGAGCAGAGAGCCCGATGCGGGGCTCGATCCCAGGACCCTGAGATCATGACTTGAGCCGAAGGCAGAGGCTTTAACCCACTGAGCCACCCAGGCGCCCCTGGGCTTTTTTTTTTTTTAAAGATCTACTGTCAGAACTAAATAATTCTGTGGCTTTAGAACACTCCTGTGTACTCTACTCAGTCACTCGTAATAAAAAAATCAATTAAGTTCTACAAGGGAACGCGAAGGAGCTTTCAAGCAAGTGCTATGCGGTGCTAAGCAAAAAACAATGGACAGGCACTGTACCAGGAGTGCAGAGAGAGCCAAGTACTTTTTCAGACAATAGACATACTCTTTTACAAAAATATAATTCAAATACTTTAAATATGCAAGACCTCCTTTCTGCCAAGCATTTCCAGCGACGAATTCAACATAAGAAGTTCTTGCATCATCTTAAAGAGACTTTCTCCAATCAGTTATATTTATTATGTTGAATAGTAAATTGTTTCATATCTCAATTTAAATCAGCAATTCAAAATAAGCTTTTTAATATTATCAGAATCACCTACAATCTATCAAAATTAATATGTACTGATAGTGTAACCTATCAAAATATAACTACCAATCTAACTAATATAGCCTATCAAATTAAACATAGAGAAATTTTTTAAAACATCTGGTAAGGCAGGATAATGGCTCATAGGTCCTGGGACCTACGAATATGTTACTTTCACGGCAAAAGAGACTTTGCCAACGTGGTTGAGATGGGGAGATGATCTGGGTGGGCCCAATATGATCACAAAGATCATTGTAAGTGAAAGAGGGGTCATGAGAGAGTCGGAGAAGAAGGTATGACAACTTAAGCACAGGCCAGACAACTTAAGTACATTACTGGCTTTTCAGTTGTCAAGGGACCCCGAGCCAAGGAATGTGGGCAGCTTCTGGAAGCCGGAAAAGGCAAGGAAATGAATGAATGCTTCCCTAAAGCCTTCAGAAAGCACTGCCAATATCTTGGTTTTAGGCCCATAAAGCCATTTCAGACATCTGAACTTTAAAACTCTAAGATATTATACGACTGTTGTTTTAAGCCACTAAGATTGTAGTAATTTGTTTTAGCAGCAAGAAGAAACTAATATAATGGGATAACCGTCCTTTTAGTAAAATATATTCTGATACAGTTCTAAAACATCTCCACTGTATCATGTCCCAATATGTCTGCCCATTTATTTCTCGATTTAATGAGCTACCGTATTTTTCCTACAAGGAGACCCTCCCCCCCAAAAAGGAGGATGTCAATGTAGGGTGCTCGCAGGAACCATGGATGTAATTCATTTGGAAACACTGCTCCTTTTCTATTAGTAGTAACACGAGTTAGGCACAGCAAAAGCTTCTATCACTCCTCAAGGAGTCACTGGTTCAGTTCTTAGGATCCAGTATTTTGTGGGATCTCAGTCCTCTTCATTTAGCTTTGTAATTAATCGGCTACATTTTAGTGGGAACAGTAGCAAACCCACTGAGTTCCACTGCAAAGACATGACAGCTGCACATGGCTGGAAACTCTCACATAACTACACCTGCATTAGTCTCACCAAATAAATCGGATGTGTGTGATAGTGTTGCAGGAAGCACAGTAATTACTAAAATTAAATTATGCTTGTCAGAACAAAACGAGGATCTACATCCGATGATAAAGGATATTTAATTGAAGAAGAAACCTTAATGCAACTTCCGTTTCAGCAATAATTTTTAAGGGCTTGTAGACATGTGTGCTGTGAGTAAGCACATACATTTAGGTATGTGTATATATGTGGGCATAGGAAGACACATATGTAGTGACATAGGTCTCCAGATTGCAACGATTTGGGAGGATACCTCTGCCCAACTAATACCCCTTTTAAAGTTTCATCTTTCATAGATGGTTCTCCTTGAAGAACTATCACTTCTATTGAAATTATTTTTCCTCAGTCTATCCCTCCTGCCATACTATAAAATGCCCAAAGACAAGGATCGTATCTTATTTGTCATGGTACTATATATCATGATGACTAGTAGGTAGTCGATAACTGTTGGACAGGGTTATAGGACTTCCAAACTGTAAGTGCCTACTCAGTAAATCAAGAAGCTGCTGAGGACAGACAATTATTTAGCTTTGCTAGTGTGTCCAAAAAAGGTTTCAGCCCCATATCTCACCCGTCGACCATCTCCAAGAGTATCTAGAGGGACTGGCTCTCCATATTTTCATAAACGACTTTTGTCTTTTTTTTTCCAGTTAAAGGAGGTCTCTCTGTTGCTTATTTAAATTGATTTCTCCTAAATGAAGAAGACCCAAGGAGGAGAATTACGTGTATTTCTATAGATACATAATATAAATATACATAATATATGTACATATATAATGTATAATTACACACATCCTGAGGAGCCCGAGTTTCTTCATTGGATCACACCCTATAGTTTAATTTCCAGCATCCAACCATTTGGTTTTCCACAACATTCTTCTTGATGTATACTATTTACTGGCTTCTTAGACTTCAGTTACATTTCCATTTCCTTTAGCAGTCAACATGTTTCTAATTTGTCCTCTGACAAAATAGTAAGATCATTGCCCTCATTTTATTCTGCAGATAGAATCCCACATGACATGGCAGTAGCAAATTTCCTGTTTCTAGAATTCCGCCAGAGCCCAGTTCATGCTTGTGTAGTTCCCTTTGCACAGCTCCAGGGGCGCCACTCACCTCACAACCATCACAGAGTGGCATATTATTTATTCCCATAATTTGCGGGTGGGCGCTAACTACCTTAAAGCGTGGACAATTGTCCCCGTGTTGCACAGAGATGGCTCTCTGGCTAGTGAGTACTGCTTATAATTTGACATCAAAAACTAAGAATGGCCAGACTTCTGCCCTCAGGCCTGACAGAATATCAAAGATCGAACTTGCTTCTTTGAGGTAAGCAATTAGATAATTGAACAACCTAGATGTACCGATAAGTCTCAGGCATTGCACGATAGAACACAACAGTGATTCTGGAGAGGAAGGAAACAAACAAGACCAGCCATCTCATCATCTCAGTTTTCTGCTTGGTCGCCATGAGCCTGGGAAGACGGAGCCCCAGCACCTCCTCAAAGTCTTGCTGAGTCGAGGATGTAGAAACCGTGGGGAGAATGTGGAGGTTGCACAGCAGAGTCCCAAAAAGGAGTGAAGTATGAGGAGAAAAACTCTAGAAACATGCTCGAGGTATGCTTGCATTTTTGCTGAGAACTAATCAGTGCACGTGTAGAGTTCAAGTCCAGGAGGTCCAACAAAGGATAATTAGTAACACATCGCATACACTAGAAAATTGTTGAAGATTATCGGTTAAACAAACTGCCACTAAAATGTCTGGTCTACGTTTCTTCACCTTTGTACTTAATGAAGGCAGAAAACTCATATTCCTTTCAAGCCAGAGTTTTTCTATCATCCTGAGGAAAACGACGCTATTTCCCAAAGTAAAATGCCGTAATGCCATAATTCCTTTCTCTAACACATGCATAATCGGTGCCAACAGTCCTCCACTTCAGAATGAATGCCAATGTTACCATCGCTAGAGAAATCGGAGGGAATTATTTCATCACTGAATCTTCAGGATGGCTGATGTTGTTTAGCTGGCCATACAGCTCATTCTAATGGGAAAGCTGGGTCCTGTTTGAAGTGGACACAGGCTACCAGGACTGTATTTGTATGGGTAGTTTGGGCATTTCCCCAAAAGAACAGGTGAGACAGGAAAGTGCATGCGGAAACACATGAGAAAACATCTGCTCTTAGAGATACCATGTGTTTACTCAAAATGCTTGCAAGTTCACTCTTCCCTGGCTTTACACACAGTGATTGCTGTTCACATGCTGTCTCTTGTCACCCAAAGATAACAACGTCAATGACAATGACATGCCACTCATGTTGATGATGATGATGGAACATCACATCTGCATAATCCTCTATCATTTACAAATATGAGGAATGGCTGGCAGAGAGAGAAAAACATAGATGCAGAGAAGAGGAATAAGGCAGGGACACTCTAAAAACAACAGAAACTTCTAATGGAAGGAAGATTCCAAGGCCCACTGCAATTGGGGTACTTGGGGGGCTCAGTGGGTTAAAGCCTTTGCCTTCAGCTCAGGTCATGATCTCAGGGTCCTGGGATCGAGCCCCGCATTGGGCTCTCTGCTTGGTGGGGAGCCTGCTTCCCCCTCTCTCTCTGCCTACTTGTGATCTCTCTCCTCTCTGTCAAATAAATAAATAAAATCTTAAAAAAAAAAAAAAATAAGGCCCACTGCAAGATTGGGGCCAGAAACTATGCCCCATTTCTTTAGGGTCTCATCCCAAGTTGGATAGTGAGTCTCAGAAGAGAATGGAGGTCCAAACCATGGAATATTCTGGATTTGATGCTAGACATTCTAAAGTCTCAAATTTTCTAGAATCGATTTTAGACCTTTTATATCATTATTTCTCCTTCCCTGTGGTGCTGTCAGGGAATGAGATACTTTGCCTACCCCCAAGATCCCCTCGATCACTCATTCCCCTATAGCAATTAACTCCAGCTTCGGTCATGTTTGTGTTATTTTGCTGGACTGTTTCTTTGGGGAAGGGAATCAAGTTTTCATGGTGATGACAGAACAGTCCAATGCGGTCTCTTTCACCCTCTTGGGGCGCCCGTCACAGGGGTGGGACAGAAGACCACACTGGCGCCACATCTGCTCCTTGTCTCCGTCTGTGTGGGTTTTATCACTTGGGGAGCCAATGAAGATGATTGTGTCCTAGTGGCTGGGCTTGAAGTTGGGCTGAACATAAATGCCTTTGTTATTCTCATTGACTTGCAACTTCAGATATTGATTTATTACAGCTTCTGATCTTCAGCCCAGAAGTCTAATCTTGTGAAACGCTGACTATATATTTCCATCCCTAAAGTCACACAATTCCTTGACTATGGAGGAAAATATTGTAGACATTTTTAATTGAAGCCTTTTCTATCCTAAAAGGGTTTCCCAGGAAAACAAATAAACAAAAATAAAGATTTGGCAAAACAGCTTCTATCCAGATGTCTAAAACCCGGAAGCATCTAGGTGACAGAATTGTCTGTACGGGACTCTTATTTTGAAATCACGTTCTAAAATCATTTTAAAAATCACGCAACCAACGTGACTAATGGCATGATTGTAGGTAACACAGGGTACCTGTGTCAGAGGCCAGGCTGCTGATCTTCAGGGGATGCCGGGACAGTCTGGGCAACTCAGTTAGAAAGAGACCTGCAAATAAAGCAAATAAAAAACAACAAAACAGACTCTATAAAGGAGCTGATGGGAAAATCTTGTAATTTTCATAGAAGACAAGACATTTATTGCTGAGTCGCAGGTGCTTGAAATGGAAAGAGAATTCTAAAAATGTAAGATAAAGCAAGAGCAAGAGATGGTACTTCAGGGTTCTTGCAAGAGAACCGTATATACTTGTGTGTGTGTGTGTGTGTGTGTGTGTGTGTGTGTGTATACCTACATATAATTGAAAGATGCTTTCTTTTGCCATTTTCAAGGAAAAGAGTATGCCAATTACAAATTCATTTTCAAGCTATTTAAACTGATAATAAAAGTTTACCAATTGGGCTTTTTAATTGGATGTGTTTTTTCCACTTTCTTAAAAACTTGGGATATTTTAAATTACTATAAAATGATAACACTTAAAAATGTTTTGAATCATGCATTTATATTAAATACAATATTTCCTGAGACCAACATTCTCTTAAAACCGTGTTGCGTCTTAGTATTTCCTTGCAGCTCACATTTGGTTCCAGATGACACAATCACAAAACATATGTGTCTTTGCGGTCACTGTGCTTTCTGGGAAGAAAAGGACTTACAGGTCTTTGGATACCTGATTCCAATCCCAGACACTGCATTGTTTTTTACTACAGAGACGTTTACTACACCATTCTATTGTTTGTGAGAATAAAAGCAGCAATATATTTGTGCTCACAAACTCTCACAATTGAAAGAGAGTTTCTAATTCTTTTTAAGTCTAAGAAATATAATTTCCAGAAAACACGTTGGTTTTTGCATCCTTCTGTGCAGTACCTGAGTATCTGTCCTTGCATCTCTCTCTCAATGTCTCTGCCATGTCACTGAGAAATTAAGGTAATGACAACCTCCCAGATTCTGGAAGATACTGCAGACAGTCAACAAACTGCTTTGTTTTTCCTGGGAGAGCGTGGGTTCTGGACAAGAAAAATTTATCAGGCTGAGTTCTTGATGCAGATTCAGCTGTGAGAGACCGGTTAGTATGTGTTAGTGGCTCACTTTCTTCATTCCTCAGAGTAAATGTAAGGTATTTGCTTATTCTCTGAGTAACTTCTTACGCCAAGAAAAAATTCCCAGGAAAAACAGGGGTGATAGACCTCAAAAACATTCTGCTAAGTGAAAGAAGCCAGATGGGAAAGACCACATATTGTATGATCCCACTTACATAAAATATCCAGAACAGGCAAATCTGTAAAGACAGAGAGTGTATTTGCCGGAGTCTGGGGGTATGAACAGGGATTTACTGTAAATGGACCCCAGGGATCCCTTTGGGGGTGATGGAAACATTTTAAAACTGGATTGTGGTGATGGTTGAACAACTCTATAAATTCAGCAAAAGTAGTTGAATTATACACTTAAAACAGATGAATTTCATGGTATGTAAAAAATAGAATGGATATCTAACAGGGTAATTATCACCTTCCAACGTATGGGACATACTATGTTCAGAAAACAAGCAGTCACTATAACTGCACACCTGCATACAAAGAAAATTCAAAGAGTTTGCTTAGTTCGTTTTATATTTCAATAAAAGCTAGGAACTGAATACAATCATGTTGTGCTTCGACTGCACAGCAATTTCTCCCACAGCCCATAGTTCACTCTATTATATTTCAAATCTATGATTTTTAAGCAAAGCCTGTAATCTAGGCACTTGGGGGATTCCTGGGGAAATTCCAAGCAAATTTGTTGGAATTACCCGTTTTAAACATTACCCAAGAATTACATACCTTTAATCTTTTTAGGCCATTATTGTAACTTTCTAACTAATTTCAAGCTCATGGAAAAGTTGCAAGAATAGTACAAAGAATTCCAAATGCCATTAGCCAGATTCACCAATTGCTTACATTTTCCCCATTTTCTTTATTGTTCTTTCTCTACGTGTATTTCTTCAATTTTTTTCTCTTTTTTAAATACAAACATACAGTGTGTGCATTGGAAAATTAAATGATTTATATAATTATTTAAATAAGCGTGATTTCCCTGCCTCCCTAAAGAAAAATCATTCTTAACAATTTCTTGAATAGTTTTCATAAAGTGTTTGAGAGAAGCAAATGAAATAATTGTTAAAATACTTGGCAAATCTCAAAGTATATTTACAAATATGAGTTACTATCAAAAACAAAACATATGGACATTGAGGAGGGTATGTGCTATGGTAAGTGCTGTGAAATGTGTAAGCCTGAGGATCCGCAGACATGTACCCTGGGGCAAATAATACATTATGTGTTAACTAAAAAAATTAAATTAAATTAAATTAAAAAAAAAAAAAAAACCCCAGTCAATTCGAGTTTCCTCTTGCAGTTGAGCTGGCAATGACCTTGTACTCTATCTCTCTTCCTATGTAGAGTGACTTCTTTGAAAGGCAGTGTGGAAGCCTGGGGTGGTCAGTCACTCATCTGATTGATTAATGGACTGAATGAGAGAGCCAAGTGGAAAGTCCCAGCTAAGTAGAAGCTATGATCACGCTTCTCTGATATGTATCATCCGACATTCAGGTTTGGTTCATGCCCACACTATGGCCGTTGTGGAAATTAGCCGCACGATCTCAACATTGGCCTCCGTGGCTGGATGAAGTGGGTGAACAACATTCTAGGCCAGATCGACATTTGCTAAAGTCAAGCAAAGATGATAAATCTGATTTTCTTGGCTGTAACTAGACTCAAGAACAGAATTTCTATCCTAGTGCACCTCAGTTCTCATTGAGTATATATTAAACAGAGGCTCCATGGTTCTGGGCAGCATCTGAGTGCTGGGTCAGCCCTGCTAGCTGGCAGCAATGGGCCTGGGTCATACCCATAATTCATCTCTCTGGTTATACCAGAAGCAGCCTTTTACATCCACTGGGTCTTAGTTGAGTTTGGGAACAGTTTCCTAAGGAGTGCATACATACGGTTACTCTATTATTTCTCCTAATTCTGGCCAACATGGTGTGGTGGCTCAGAGCATGGACTCTAGAGCCAAACTATCCAGGTTCCATTGCCAGTTTTTGGGCAACCTTGGGCAAGCCAGTGAACTTTCTGTAAAACAAGGATGACAATGGTATCATTATTATCAATAATAATACCATTATTACTATTATGTTATTTGCACAATATGTTGTTACTTTTAAAGCTTCCTTATTTCCCTTGTTCATAAAACACACTCGAAAAATGACATCTAATGGATGGGAAAAGTGAAAAAAATGTGTGTTCTTCCTACATCCACTCATGCTTTCTCTGTTCTCCATATGTCACCTGGTTTGCTTTTTTAAAAATGTCATGTGATCATCTCATTTCCTTGATTTTTTTTTAAAGTTTCCCATGGCTAATATTAGGACTTTGTATATAGTAGAATTCATTAATCTTTCTATGTTTTGTGCTCTTTATAACTCATTTAAGAAATCCTCTTCTATCCCTAAGATAGAAACCATTGATTTACATGGAATTGATTTTTAATATAATATGAGATGGGACCTATTTTTAATTTTTTTCTGTATGCATATATTTTCCCAGGACCATTTTATTGAGTAATTCTATTTTTTTTTTTTTTAATTGATTTGCAAAGCCAGCTCTGTCAAGAATTGGTTTTTCATATTTGTGTAGGTCTGATTCTGGGTTGTTCGGTCCATTCCATTCATTTAATTCTGCCCCAAAAGCCCATTGTCTTAATTTATATCACTTTGTAAGTCTTGGAATCTAGTAAAGTGAATCCTTCTATGAAGTTCTTCTCCATAGGATTATCTTGACTGTATTCTTGGCCATTTTCTCTTTCATATAAATTCTAAAATCATCTTTGTTGGAATTTTTGTTGGAATTGCATTGCAAAAATTGGGCAACAATTCCTACATATGTGATAGATGCCCAGAAACATGAACATGGTATGCTTATCCATTGACATGGTATGACTTTTATTATGAGTTGAATTGTGTCCCTCCAAAAAAGTGTTGCAGTCTAACCCTCAGTACCTCAGAATGTGACCTTATTTGAAAATAGGGTCATTGCAGATGGAATTAGTTACAATGAGATTATACTGGAGTAAGGTGGGCCCTTAAACCAGTAGGACTAGTGTCTATACAAGAAGAGGATGTGAAGATATAAGAAAAAAAAGCTATGTGAAGATGCAGAGATCAAAGTTAGGTAGCTGCAAGCCTAGGAACCCAAGGGTTGCTGGCCACCACCAGAAACGAAGAAGAGGCAAGGAAGCATTCTTCACAGAGTCTCAGAAGGAGCATGGCCCTCTTGATTTTGGATTTCTAGTCTCCAGAATTGTGAGAGAATAAATTTCTATTAATTGAGGACACCCATTTGTGGTGTTTATTATGGCAGCCCTGGGAAACCAATATAACTCTCCATTTAACAAATTATTCTGTACTGTATTTCAACAAAGTTGTACAGTTTTCTCCATAAAGGTTTTGTGCATTTTGTATTACATTTATTTCTGCGTGACTTTTACCTTCTGCTGCTGTGCAGGAAAGCAATTGACTTCTGCATGTTTTTTGGGTATTTTTTTAAAGATTTTATTTATTTACTTGACAGAGAGAGAGAGATCACAAGTAGGCAGAGAGGCAGACAGAGAGAGAGGGGGAAGCAGGCTCCCTGCTGAGCAGAGAGCCTGACGCGGGGCTCGATCCCAGGACTCTGAGATCATGACCTGAGCCGAAGGCAGAGGCTTTAACCCACTGAGCCACCTAGGCGCCCCTGACTTCTGCATGTCAATCATCTACCAAGAAAATTTGTTTAACTCCCTTATTAATTTTAAGAATTTGTTGGTTGTTTGGAAAGGGTTTCTGTGAAGACAATGATATCACCAAAAATAGTAATAGATTTGTTTCCTCTTTTGAAGAAGAAGAAACAAATCATTTCTTTCATGCTTTTCTTTTATTGCAGGGTAGTAGGTCTTACCTGCTACTTTCTTGAGGTCAATATTCTTAATCATTGTTTCAATTTTTTTAAAAATTGTGGAGTCATTCAGATTTTCTATTTTTCAAATCTAAAATGTAAAATTATGTATATGTTAGTGGATATGTATAAATATATGGATTATATATATATATATATATATATATATATATACCCACTAATGATCATGACTTATTAATTAAGATGTTCAAATCTGCTCTCTTGTTTTATTTTATTTGCCTATTGATTAGCACTATGGTGATGAATTGACAAACTTCTCTTTGTGGTTCTATCAATTTTAACATTACATATTTTCTTTTTTTTTTTTTTAAAGATTTTGTTTATTTATTTATTTGACAGAGAGAGATCACAAGTAGGCAGAGAGGCAGGCAGAGAGAGAGCAGGAAGCAGGCTCCCCACTGAGCAGAAAGCCCGATGTGGGGCTCGATCCCAGGACCCTGAGATCATGACCTGAACAGAGGCTTAACCCACTGAGCCACCCAGGTGCCCCTACATATTTTCAATGTATGGTGATTAAGACCATACTATTTAAAATTTAACCTTTGCCAATGCAGAGTGACTTTAGTAGTAGTTCTTGTCTTACAATGTGTTTAGACTCATGTTAATATAGCTACTTCAGCTTTTTTTGGTTGTTGTTACCATTTATCCATAACCTAATTTTTTTTGTCTATTACTCTCAATCATTCTGTGTCCCTGTGTTACTAATGGAACTTTTATAAAAGGCATAGAAATGATTAAAAAAAAAAAAACACTTCTGATAATCTTTATCTTTTAACTGGAGAGTTTAATGTATTTACATTGAATGTACTTTCTTATATCTTTGGGTTTATTTTGTCATAGATTGTATTCATCAATCTTATATCTTTGGGTTTATTTTGTCATAGATTGTATTCATCAAATACTTTATCCATTTCTGAAGTAGCCTTTCTTTGAAGATTTTAACTTTGCATACACCCAGCTGATCTCAACAGTGCCCATGTGGTTTGCCAGTGTGATATGTAGTAAGTAAGGTGTGTCGTTCATGATGATTTGCCACATTTCCTTTTCCTCTGCCACAACACCCTCCAATGTTCAGGACAGAGGCTGCTCTGTGAGCCTGGGATTAGAATTGCTGGCAAGATGTGGCAGGACCACATTGGACCCACAGTATGGATGTGCAGAGCGGGCAAGGAACAAACGTTTATTGTTGCAGCCTACTCCCAGCGAGATACCTGGCAGGTTTATAACCCCAGTGCAACCCGGCCTACTGATCAAAAACACATTTCTTAATCTTATTTTGCATTTTTTATTTGTCCTTTTTATAAAAGTTACTTTCATGATTGTTGTTGTTTTGCTACTATTATTGTCATGACCTGCTTTGCATTTCTTCGGATTTTTTGAGTTCGTTTTCTTCCTTTATGTCCTTGTTCTCCTGCATTAGTAGAGGTATTATATACTTTCTTGCTATTCTTTTGGTGGCTACTCCAACAATTTTAACATGGATATCTGAATAACAAAAGAAACTTGATATGCTTTTTTGAAAAACACATCCTCTCCTAATTTATATAGAATTGTTACATATTTTAGTACCATCTCCAACTGTTAACAGTTAGACATTGTTTTAACCAATGATTACTTAGATTAATTCATGTTTAACAGTTTTCCTTACTCAGAACTCCTTCTTGTATCTCCTACCTCTTTTCTGTTCCTACTATACTGAGGGTTTTTAATCATAAATGAGTGTTGAAATTTTTTAAATGCTTTTTCTGCATTGTATGCTATGGCCATATGGTTTTTCTCTTTAGACTCTTAATACAGTGGATTTTATTATTTTTTAAGTATTGAACCAGACTTGCATTCCTGAATAAGCCCTGCTTGGTTGGGGTGTTTTATTCTCCCAATATATTGCTAGACTCAATTTGCTAGTGTTCTGAGGATTTTTGCATCTATGTTGCTGAAGAATATTGGTCTATGGTGTTCTTTTTCTGTACTGTCTTTGTCTACTTTTGTTATTAAGATAAGGCCAGCAACACAAAATAAGTTAGAATATATTCCCTCTTCTATTTTCTGGCAGAAATTAGAAAATTGGTGTTATTTCTTTAATGTTTGGAAGAAACCACCAGTGAAACCATCTGCTGCTGAAGATTATTTTTCCTGGGAGGGTTTTAACTATCACTTCAATTTCTTTAATAGTTAAAAGACTATTCAGATTATCTATTTTATTTTGAATGAATTTTAGCATTTTGTGTTTTTTGAAGAATTAGTACATTTTATCAAAGTTATTTATGTGTGTAGTGCTGTTTGTTGTGTTTCCTTATTAGCCTTTCAACATCTAGGGAAACAGTAATCTTTAAATGTGAGTATTTTCCTTTTTGCCTGCTCTGGCCAGAGTCCAGGCCAAAACAGGAAGTCTCTCTAATATCTCCCTCTGCTAGGCCAATTTTTTTTTTTTCTAGATATCACATAGAAGAAGAAACCACCTTTAGTGGTTTGATTGATGGAGGATCTCATTCTTTTTGTTTTTGCCTGTTCTCTGAACATGTGGCCCATTAAAACCCTCGCTAGAGAGCCCCTATGACTAATAAATATACCCAGAGGCAAATCAAGCTCACCTACCCCATGGTTCACACTTTCTGTTTCTGGTCCCTGAAGAATTACCTGCTTTATTTTTTTCCAGTTCAGCCTTGCATTCTTAAGTTTTTTATTTTATTTGCTTATAGTACTCTAACCAATGTGTTAAAGTATGTTGTTCTTCTAAGAAAGATTTCTCTAAAATTCTAAGTCACCAAATTTCTAGGAATAATGATGAGATAGCCATTTTTGCACTGGTTTAGAAAACAATCAGGTATGAAAATATTAAATGTGATTGAGGAAAAACTGGGCAGTGATATAATGAGGAATATAATTTGGCAGTTTGTATTGGAATGTTTTATGATGTAGCAACTCCACTTTTCAATATCTATCCCACATGAAAAAAAACCTGAAATATCTATCAGGAGTGGAAAATATTAAGTAAATTAAGACACACATTTATTGTGGAATATTCCAAATACAATAATAACATGGACAGCTCTTAAGATTTCTCATGATTATTTTTTTAAAGATTTTATTTATTTATTTGACAGAGAGAGAGAGAGACAGGGAGAGAGGGAACACATGCAGGGGGAATGTGAGAGGGAGAAGGAGGCTTCCCGCTGGTCAGAGAGCCCAATAAAGGCCTCAATCCCAGGATCCTGGGATCATGACCTGAGCCTAAGGCAGATGCTTAACTGACTAAGCTACCCAGGTGCCCCGATTTCTTGTGATTATTAATAGAGACAATGCAAGCAACTGCCTAGCACAGATTCTGTGATCAATAAATATTAATAAATGTTATGTTTTTAGATGTTCCCTGTTTTCTTCATCTTTCTGAGTTACAGAAATGGTATTGGGTTTATGCCAAATAACACTCACTAAATCAATTAATTCTTTCTCTCTCTCTTCCTCCATCAAAAAAAAAAAAGAAAGGAACAAAAGAAAGAAGGAAGGAAGGAAGAAAGAATGAAAGAATGAAAAAGCAAAAGAATGAAAGGAAGAAAGGAAGAAATTTACAGACGAATATCTTTGATGGACATAGAAAACTTAGTCAAAAGTTCTCAACAACATACTAGCAAAATAAATTCAAGAGCATTAGAGGTGTCATTTACTATGATTAGGTGGGATTTATCGTAGGAATGCAAAGATGTTTCAACATATGCAAATCAATCAATGCGACATACCACGTTAATGGAATGAAAGATAAAAATCATACGATCATATCAATAGATGCCCCAAAAAATCATGTGACAAAATGTTCACTGCAGCACTATTCATAATAGCCAAGATATGGAAACAACCTCAGTGTCCAGCAATGGATGGATGGATAAAAAGACATGGTATAAATATACAGTTAAAAATTGATCAGCTATGAGAAAGAAGGAAATCCTGCCACACCTTAGGGCAGATCCCAGCATGTGGCAAATATCCAAACACCACTGGTGAAATGAAATATGCCCAAGATTCCTTTTCAACTAATTATTGGATTCTACAAGGTCTTGGGAGGGGACGAGAGAGTGGAAGTACAAAGATACACTGGGTAAGAAAAAGCACCATATGCTTTTAAACAGTATATAATTAATACATATCTGTGGAAAATACTTTCAAATGTTTTAAGACAAAATTTCCATGGTGCACCTACAGTGGCCAGTTCTCTATCTTAGGATATTGCCAGCTGCTGTAACAAACAAGAACCAATATTTCAATGACTTGCTGCAATAAGAGTTTATTGTTGTAGGTATAATGGGCAATGCAGGTGATCCTGGTAAACAAGAAACTGTCCTGCACTGGGAGATTCAGAGACCCAGGCTCCTTCCATATTAAAGTTCTCCCTTCCCTTAAGGCCTCCGAGTCATTTGCAAGTGAAAGGACTAGAAGGGTCTTCAATGTGGTTTTTATGGGCCAGGCTTAGATACGGCACACATTTGTTCCCATTCCCATTGCATGGAATGCTTTCATTCTCATTTTGCTGCAAGGGATGCTGGAAGCTGTAGTCTAGCTCGTATATAGATGGGCAGAAACATTTACTGTGTGCATGTGTGCCTTTCCTCCCACACACAGATCACACACCATCCCTTCCACAGCTCCATCTACTAGAACAACGATTTCAAAGATTTTTTTTCCTTCCCAAATACTTTTATTTTATTTTTTCAGTGTTACAAGATTTATTGTTTATGTACCACACCCAGTGCTCCATGCAAAACTTGCCCTCCTCAATACCCACCACCAGGCTCACCCATCCCCCCACCCCCTCCCTTCCAAAAC
>CM052892.1:57356242-57466165 GCA_028534135.1 Potos flavus | reverse complement strand
TCTGATGGAGGCATAATATTCCATTGTATATATGGACCATATCGTCTTGATCCATTCGTCTGTTGAAGGGCATCTTGGCTCTTTCCACAGTTTGGCAATTGTGGCCATTGCTGCTATGAACATTGGGGTACATGTGGCCCTTCTTTGTACTGCATCTGCATCTTTGGGGTAAATACCCAGTAGTGCAATTGCAGGGTCATAGGGTAACTCTATTTTTAATTTCTTGAGGAATCTCCACACTGTTTTCCAAAGATTTTTTTTTAATTCATGGTCAAATCAAGTGGTTAATGATATGCTAGTAAATGTTGTGAGCCCAACATGATATTGAGAAAGCTGAGGAAGTCACATTGTTTATTTTCCAAGGAAGAGAGCTCACGGGGTTGTCAGCTAGTACTTGAAGCCAATGACTACACTTAACAATATTTTTAATTCTTCCTTTGAACATTGAAAGGGATGATATCTCAACCAACATCTGAAATGATACATTCTGGTTTTTCAACGACTCATTGTCGAAAAGGCTCTTTAATACCTAGCCAATGTTTCCCTCTACTTGGCGTCAAGCCAAAACATTTTGCTCATGTCTGTCAGTGGGCACAGCCTGTCATGCCAATTAAAAGAACAGCAAGATCAAACAAGAAAAAGGACTCACACCTTTGCATACCTGTCTCCTGCCTTCCCCGTATGGAGTGATTGACACATTCTTGTATCATGATATCCGAGCTCCATCCAGGACAACCTCTTCAGCCTTCTTGGGAACTCTGCTGCACAACCTGCCACTCATCCAGCATCCCATCGACTCAGGCCTAATAAAGCATTATTTTCTCTACAATAACATTTATTGTATTATATTGTATTGTCTTATATTTTCATTACTAATTTATCGATGTTTTATTAAGATTACTCTATGTCCTTTTGCCCTTTGAAGTCTTTCTTTCCTTCCACTGGATATTCCATAACAATACTTTTTGTTCTTAAGAGTGATGTTCTTGGGGCGCCTGGGTGGCTCAGTGGGTTAAAGCCTCTGCCTTCGGCTCAGGTCATGGTCTCAGGGTCCTGGGATCGAGCCCCGCATCGGGCTCTCTGCTCAGCGGTGAGCCTGCTTCCCCCTCTCTCTCTCTGCCTGCCTCTCTGCCTACTTGTGATCTCTCTCTCTCTCTGTCAAATAAATAAATAAAATCTTAAAAAAAAAAGTGATGTTCTTCTTTCACTGAGCTACTGAATTTTTAAATAAAAAGATTACTTTTCTCATCCCCAAATATCTGGTGTTGTATTCTTTTTCATTGTTCAAATTGTCATTTCTTTGTTTCCTTCAAACCCCTATTCTCTGAGTTTGGTTTGTTCCTTCTCTCTGGGGTTGCCTTGTAGCTTTTCTTTACCTGTTTCTGTTTATCTTCACCCTCGGGGTTCCATTCAGATTGGGGGGGAGATTTAAGCTGTAGTGATGTCATGAAGTTCAGGTCCCCACTGGCAAAGGGACAGGCTTGTATGAGGCACCAGAAGAAAGGCCCTATTCCTTCTGAGATGCTCAGCAGAAAGGTGTGACTTTGCCCAGAATCAGGGGAAGACAGGAAACAAATACACCAGACATCTCTCACCGTTCTGGGGCCTGGGAGGTCCCGAGGTCCACTTAGGATAATGTACAAGAGAGGCATGACATACATTCTAGGGGTCATAGATCTCCAAGGACTATGGAGTTCTACCACCCTCACTCAGACAGGCTCCTACACCTGCTCGGGCTTCTCTCGCCCTTGGAAGATCAGGTCACACCCTTCCCATTCTGCCCAGTTGCAAGCCCAGCAACTCTGCTTCTGGGACAGCTGGTAGGTGACCATAAGGAGTTAAACAAGGAGGGTACCAGAAGTGCTTGCTGACAGCTAACTTCCTAGAATCTCCTCTATTAGATGCAATTTTAAGAACACTAAAATTCTTCCTGATAAAATTTCATTATTCACTTATCTCCTTTAAAAAACTGAACTTTATTGCAATTCAAATCTTTTAGCCAGGACTTGGGATTTGAGAATCTCAAGTCTCTTGAGAACCAAGAGATAATTCTTTAGTTGGCTTAAGAATTTGAGGACAAAGCCCTTTTATTCTGATAGCTTGATTTTGTTTCGGGAATCTATGGGGCTTTCAGGTAGTCACCGATGTTTCTGCCTCTCCACATCTCTGTCTTCATGGAGCTGATTGGGGAATGTTGATTACTTGGTCGGAGCCAGTTAGGGGAAAATAGTTACAAGAATTCCAGTTATCACTGTGTACAGAAATCTCATAAGGATCAATAATAATAAGGCTGTCTCACATTTATTGTGCATTTCTATATGTCGATGTTCTTCTAAGGAAGTATTTTCTGCAAATAATACCATCAAATTATCACAAGTATCCCAATTCCACCTTGCTAATGCAATAGCAAAGCTAAGGAATAGTTAAGAAGAAAGACAGTGTGAAACCCTCAATGTTCAAGGATGATGGTGGGAGTCAGGGTAACCCCACACCCTTCCTCTTCATGGACCTACCATCTTACCTCCTTTTTCTGCTGGAGCAGAGGATTCCAGACTTTGGGATCATAAAGAACCAGTAGAATGCTGAAATTGGTATATTTTGATAATGAACACAGGCCTGCCAAAACTTTTGTTGCCAAGTATCTTCACTGAAAAACATCTACAATCCATTCTCACAATCTATTAATTCCAAAAAAGTTGGAAGGAATGACCTCGTAGCTTTAAATGTGAATAAATACAAACTCTATGAAAATCTCACCAAAATGTGAAAATTCCACCACCAACTGGCATCCCATCACAGAGAAGCTTTGCTTTCGGAAACCAGTTGTTGCAAGGCATGGACAGTAGAGATGTTTGCCTCCAGAAAGGGGAAAAGAGGAGTCAGGAGTGTATTCAAAGCTTGACCCCAGCCCACGTGGCATGCTCCTGATTTCCAAGGATCCCGCCTTTTAGGTGTCATCTACTTCCTTCAAGTCTGAACAAAATAACAAGAGAAGTAGCCACAGGGCTATAATGATGACAAATGATCCCAAAGAAGAGCAAACCACAAAAAAATCTGATCAGTTTTTCAGTAGAATGTTGTGTGCTTGGGGAGCCTGGGTGGCTCAGTGGGTTAAAGCCTCTACCTTCGGCTCAGGTCATGATCTCAGGGTCCTGGGATCGAGCTCCACATCGGGCTCTCCGCTCAGCAGGGAGCCTGCTTCCCCCTTTCTCTCTGCCTGACTCTCTGCCTACTTGTGATCTCTATCTCTCTATCAAATAAATAAAATCTTAAAAAAAAAAAAAAAGAAGAAGAAGAATGTTCTGTGCTTAACCTCTGGAGCCAGGCTGCTGAGTCTGATTTCTAGTTCCACATTTTACTAGTTTAATAACTTTGGGCAATTTTCCCAGCATCTCCAAACCTCAATTTGCTCAGCAAAATGGGGATAATAACACCTCAAAGAGTTATGAGCATTTAACAAGATAATACACGTAAATGCCTAAGTACGTGAGCTTGTTAAATGTCAGATCTTATCACTATCGAGCAACTTCTATGTTCCAGGCATGTGCTAAGTGTTGAGAATAGATAAGATTATTACCAAAGATGGTCATATCAATCCCTTCCCCGTTTCTTCATGTTCTTCTGCAGCATGGCTTTACCATTCACGCCATCAAAAGGTAGACTTTATTTCTCCTCTCCTTGAATCTGGACATCCCTGTGTCTTGCTTTGGCTGAAGTGTGGCTATGTGTGCTTTCTGGGCTGGGTCTTCAGAGCTATCGCGCCTTCCACTCTCGCCCTCTTAGAAGCCAGCTGCCATATAACAAGGCTCTGGCTAGACCGTTAAATGGTGATAGGCTGCTGGAGAGGAAGAGGCTGCTCAGACAAGAACTGAAACCACCCCAGTAGACAGCCAAGACCAAGGCCGTAGGCACGTGAGGGAAGCCATATTGGTTCCTCCAGCCCCGGCAGAACTACTGCAGGCTGCACCATGTGGTTCAGTGGCAAGCTGCACCCTGCCTCACCCAAATTCCTGACTCTCAGAATTATAGGCAATTAAGT
Source organism: Potos flavus (assembly GCA_028534135.1). Taxonomy (NCBI): domain Eukaryota; kingdom Metazoa; phylum Chordata; class Mammalia; order Carnivora; family Procyonidae; genus Potos; species Potos flavus. Next base: position 57,462,126 of record CM052892.1, on the reverse strand, counting down.
GGTTGTAGTTTTAAGGCAATAAGTTCCGAGGTGGTTGGGAATGTAGGAATCGATAAATGAAGCAATCCTTGATGGAAGCCAGCGAGACCCGTAAACCACTCCCAGGTCATGTGGAAAGCTGCTAGGTCTATACAACCTACTGTGGGCACACAGAGGGGCCATGATTCATCCTGCCAGGCCCACAGAGAGGAGAAACAGAAGCCCCGGCAAGTGAGAGGCAGACCATCAGGGCTGCCTGACTAGGCACAGCCGCGTGGAAAACTGAAGAGTATTCCTGCTCTCCAAGAAGGGCATTCCACATCCCAGGCAGCGAGCTGGCAGGTCGGGACAACGGGAAGAAATGCACATCCCCGTGCTGTCTAAATGGACTGTTCTACTGCAAGAGACAGATACAAACTTCACTTATTCAAGTCAGGGATGACCTGACACCGTCTTTTCGCGCATATGTACTTTGTCTTCCCAATAAAAGACTGTGTTTTGTTCTCTGTCCTTTCTTGTATTTTCTACCCTCGAGGACCACTCTGCCTGTTCCTTACCCTAGCTCAGTGCTTTGTCTTGATAAATGGCAGAGATTGATGGATTCATAGAATCTCATTTTTGCAGGGTGTGTGGGTCGCTCAGTCAGTTAAGCGTCTGACTTCGGCTCGGGTCATGATCTCAGGGTCCTGGGATCGAGCCCCAAGTCTGGCTCTGCACTCAGCGGGGAGTCTGCTTATCCCTCTCCCTTTCCATTTGCCCTTCCCCCACTCATGCTCTCCCTCTCTCTCTCTCTCAAAAAATAAATGCCATGGGGCGCCTGGGTGGCTCAGTGGGTTAAAGCCTCTGTCTTTAACTCAGGTCATGATCCCAGGATCTTGGGATCGAGCCCCGCGTCGGGCTCTCTGCTCGGCGGGGAGCCTGCTTCCCCCTCTCTCTCTGCCTGCCTCTCTGCCTACTTGCGATCTCTCTCTTTCTCTGTCAAATAAATAAATAAATAAAATCTTAAAAAAAAAAAAAAATGCCATACATCTCCTGCCCCACGCACGAAAGAACACAGCTACAAGCTAGCCCCCAGAGCCTTCCCAGACCCCCATGTTGAAGCCAGTCTGAAAACCTTACCACTGATTCCTTGTGTTCCTCCTTTATAGGAATTATCCAAGCACTTAACAGGTATCTGCCCATTGGGATTGTAAACTCAGAGTAATGGAAGCACCTCCCTTGCCCTTCCCCTAGTCTCTCAAAGCCCCGCCCAGTGCCTGCCACAGTGTGTGCGTTGTGCGAATGAATGAATGAACAAAGGAATTAATGAATTCAAATTACAAGACATGGCCTCAGATGCCTGGCATTTATTCATTTTCAATATATCTAGATATTTATACCACAGCCAAATCGTCAAATTCATGTCAGGAAAGAGAGCCAGAAAGAGACTATATATTATATGCATATTCTATATAATTTCTATAATAATAATGAACATAAATCAAGTGATTTCTGTATGTCAGGCACTGCTCTAGGTACTGGCATTTTTTTTTTTTTAAGATTTTATTTATTTATTTGACAGAGAGAGAGAGATCACAAGTAGGCAGAGAGAGAGGGGGAAGCAGGCTCCCTGCTGAGCAGAGAGCCCGATGCGGGGCTCGATCCCAGGACCCTGAGATCATGACCTGAGCCGAAGGCAGAGGCTTTAACCCACTGAGCCACCCAGGCGCCCCAATACTGGCATATGTTTATCTCATTTCACACACAAGGGATTTCCATAACAATGTTCCTTTTATTAACCTGATTTGTAGACGAGGAAATCTGAGACACAGGAAGTCTGAGGCACAGAGAGATTCAGTAACTTACCCAAGATCATACAGCCAGTGAGTAGCGGACCCAGGCAACTGTACCCCAGAGAAACTTCCCTTTACATAGGACAGTAGTGCTTTTCACAGTGAAATACCGTTAAAGTTAAATAAATAAGAATTCAAAAAGCGACAGAAGACTCGAGTGACAAGATATGGCCACTCTCCGCCTTGAAGGTTTTGGCCCAGTTCCAGCTAGGTTTGTGTTAAAGAATTGTGTTAAAGAACTGTTTGTCTTCTGCAGCCTTCAAGGGAAAAAAAAAAAAAAATCAAGCCCAGAGAATGCTTGAGTGGGAAGAAGTCCAGGGAAAACAACAGCCATCGAGTATCCAGTATAGGACGCAGGGGATCTTACAGTTAAAGCTGTCTGAGGATTGCCATGATCAATCGGGGCCTCTTTCCAGAGAAAATACCCTTCCTCTTGAAAGGGTGGGGCTCGCAGGCAAGGCCAAGCAGCTTTCGAGACTATCCAACTCTGTTACCAAGCACAGGGGATGTTTCTGGCCATGCTCATCCATAGCAGGAACTCCAAGTTCCTTCGCAGCACTAAAGTGCTACAGATTATTTTGGAATTACGCAACCTTAGCAATTCCAGGAAACTGAATTCTAACAGCACAAGGCAACTCCTCAGTCTGCTTCCCAATGATGACCAAGTGGGTGGGCCAGAGCTTGCGGTCTTCGAAACAGGTAAACTGAGTCGTCTTTTTTTTTTTTTTAAAGATTTGATTTATTTATTTGACACAGAGAGAGAGATCGCGAGTAGGCAGAGAGGCCGGCAGAGAGAGAGGCGGAAGCAGGCTCCCTGCTGAGCAGAGAGCCCGATGCGGGGCTCGATCCCAGGACACTGAGATCATGACCTGAGCCGAAGGCAGAGGCTTTAACCCACTGAGCCACCCAGGCGCCCCTGAGTCAAGTCTTGATGGGCATCAGGTGTTGTATTGACACCATAACTGTGAGAATGACAAACACGACTTGCCTCCAGACCCAACTTTTTCATAAAAGAGAAAGAGCCAGAGTTCTTACACTGTGTTCAGTGTAAATTTTCTTTTAACATTCTGGCACATGCCAACATCTTTCCACCTCTTACAGTATAACTGCACAGAAATAACAAGAAGGAGAAATTGCCATTAAAAAACAGAAAGTTTGGGCGCCTGGGTGGCTCAGTTGGTTGAGTGACTGCCTTCAGCTCAGGTCATGATCCTGGAGTCCCGGGATCGAGTCCCACATCGGGCTCCCAGCTCCGGGGGGAGTCTGCTTCTCCCTCTGACCTTCTCCCTTCTCATGCTCTCTCTCGTTCTCTCACTCTCAAATAAATAAAGAAAATCTAAAAAATGAAACAAAAACAAAACAAACCAGAAAAAAAACCCAGAAAGTTTGTCTGTTGGCAAATGCCAAAAAACTCTGATAAGATGCATTCTTCAAAGTCTTGATTGTTTAGTCCTCTTCCCATATTAGTGAAGCACATGAGAAAACTTGAGTGACCCTACTCGCCATTTTGCTTAAGTGAAAACAAAATTTAAAATTAAATATCTATGCTGGGATTTCTAGTCTCTACCTGAAGGCAAAGGAAACTGTAGACCCACAGGAGGGAAGACACAGAGAAAGGCTCTGTAGGCTTTAAGTAAAACCCATTTTCCACTTCTCCTCCCATGTATCCAGTCTTGAGTCCTTTCCGCTCGGTATCCACCTATGTTTGATCTAATCGGAAGTCAGCGCTAAGAGCTTAAAATACAGTGATGCCCTTGTACGTTCAGCTTTGTTACATAACAAAGAGAGAGAGAGAGAGAGAGAGAGAACACAAAGCCCTCATTGGAGTTTGCAGTCGAGTGCAAAGAGTTTTTTCTGGTAGGCAATGTTAAGAAATCTGTGACTTTTGTCCTTCTGTCCCAACGCCTTTCTGGCACACCCACCCTCTCTAGTACTGAGCCTCGACTCTGAAAGCAGACTCGTCTTCAGGAAGGCCCTGGCTCCATCCACTATTATCTGCGTGACCATGGGCATTTGTTAAACTCTTATTGCCTTTACCTTCTTCTATAAAATGAGGATAATTAATAGTAACCCGTCATTGAGTCATTGTAGGGAATTAAATGGGATAATGGGTGCAAAGAAAATTAGCATAGATATAACTAGGAAACTCCAATGTTAACCATTGGTAATGTTATTCTTTTTACCGATCACCTTTACCTCACCATTCAAATCAGAGAGGGTCTGTAAATCCGTATTTCCACCGGTCCAGAAGTTCATTGACACTTACTGTGTAAACCAGTGATGTATTTTCATTGTTGACCTTATTATCTCTGATGATGACATGAAAAGTTGTTTCTCTAGATTTCATTCATTGAACACACATTTATTGAGAAGATACAGTGTGCTAGGTACCATAATATCTTTCTTGTACATGGTTGGGAGTGGGAGTGGGGTGCTCACAAAATGTCTGAGAGGTGACTGAATGAATGAATGAATAAACGAATCTCCCACAGATGTCCCTCTTGGATATAGTTGCAAAAGCGGAGAAGAGAGGTTTGTCCATCCCTTCATCCCAGCTCTTTCCAGACCTGGGCGCTCTCCACTCCTGCCCAGAGTAGAGCCCCCTGGCTCCAGCCCTTCCCCTGTTTCCTTGTCTGGCTTCCAACCAAGAATTTCTGACACAGAAGCAGTCATTAGAACATACCCTTTTTGTATTACATAGTCTGGGGTTATAAAGAATGCTCAAAAAGAAGGCATCTCACATGCGTATGGAAAGTGTCTTCACCCTTCAGAGTCAAGGTTTTATTCTTATTTCACCCCATGTAATAGGGCTATCTCCCAAACTTTAAGTATCAAGGGAAAAAGGAATACTTTGTGCAGAGTTGGCCTGGACCACGGTCAGGACATAGCATTTGTGTTTTTGTGCTTTGATATGCTCCGGGAATAATCGAACTGTACTTCCATTTTTATGGCCATGGAGTGGAAAACAATTGATTTTTGCCTGACTTCCAATATACATCCTTCCCTGTTTTGGTGACTTGAGTCATGTCCCCTCCTCTGGAAATATGACTTGGGAGGAGCCCTCCTCTTGCCTCCAGCCTCCAAAGTGGACCAAATGTCACAAGTCTGGACCCTCAGGACATCCCAACCCACAGAGCCACAGAGATGGATAAGGGAGCTACCTAACTCAAGGTGGCCTCACCAGAATGAATCCCAGGACTGGAGTAGGTGATTCCAGCAGGAAACATTATCTTCTTTTACATTTAATATGGACCAGGAAAGTACGATCTTGGACCTATGGAGGCCACAAGATGGCGCCTGGAAATGAAGCAAATATAGGGACAGATAGAATGGAGCCATGGGAAAAGATTGCCTTGATGACTTCATTTGAGCCCCAGAATCAACCCATGCTTGAAGCCAGACTTGCTCTGGGTTTTTCAACTCTGCATGTAAACAAATTCCCCTGTCCTTGTTTAAGCTTGTCAAGGCTGGGTTTTTATTTATAACCCTAGGAGCCCTATGTTATTCACAGATCTTGTCACAGTGACTAAAGTTGCACATTACTTATTCCTTTGCATTAAGGTAGAAAATAAAGCTAGGAAATTGCAAATGTGCTATCAGTCATCAGCCCAAGAGTTCTTTGATAACTATCATTTTCCCTTACTTGGTAATACTCACAATTAGACTGCAAGTACCCCAAGGACAGAACCCAAAACCACACTGAACAAAAGCAGAGAAGCCCACCATGAAGTTACATAGTCTCTAGCACTCCTTTTATGTGATTTGTCTTGGAGTTCTGTAGAGAACAATAACCAAGACACTGGAAGGTATGGGAAACTTCTTGAATGTACGGGGCTTGCAATGAGCTACGTTTCTTTTGTTTGGCAAGTCTTTTGTTTCCAGCAATTTCCAGAAACATCATGAACCATGGAAGGAGAACCAGAATTCTCTTCTCTGGGTTTAGTTACCTATGCTGGCTTGTCCATGAGCCAGCCATGTCTGTATCCGAAGTTGTCCTATCAGGTGGAGCTTTATGAACCCATGAGCCTGAGATTCTTTGAATCGCTCAACCAATGCTATTTACGGAGCACCGACTGTGTTCCAGTTGCTGCACTAGTTACTGGGCACTGGATATTCAAAGATGAATGAGCACATTTCCTTCAGCCAAAGAGCTTAGAGTCCATGAGTAACGCAGACAATCCCTTCCCCCTCACCCCCACTCTGCCCATAACTATAACGGGTATGACTTGACGCCATTACAGAGACGGCTAAGAGATGGAGGCAGGAATTCAGGGTGAAGTGATTTTTTAACAGGCATGAGCCAAGCAAATGGGGAGGGAGTGGTATGCAGAAGAGGGAATCATCTTAGCAAAGGAAGAGTGGTATAAGAAACTCTGGGACATTTAGTGACCCGGATTTGGAACACTGTACTTTAGTGCAAGACTGAGAAACAGCACAAGAAGAAGCAAATACCTCATCGTAAAGGGCTCCGTCTTCCAAGTCGAGGACAGTGTTTGACTGAGGAAGCCTTCAGTGGCTCCCCATTTGCTACATAATAAAATCTAGAACTCCAGGGTCCTTGAATCGAGACCGGTAAGACATGGTTTTGCTTTTTGACATTCTAGTAGCAAAGAGAACAAAATACATGAAAAGTGCAGAGTTTGAAGACACACACACACACACACACACACCCCATTGTGGCATTTTTGTTCAAATCAGCTGCATCGCTACTTCCCTGGTAACCCTGGCCCGGAGGGTCAGAGGAGCCACAGATATCCCCATGCGAGTCCCATGCTCACCCCCCAGCAAGCCATACTCAGCTTAGAATCATTTTTCATTTGGTATGAAGTCATTTTTAAAGTGCCTGCTTTTCATTAGAACGGTAACACGATAGTCCCCGCGGGGGACGCACATGAGGCCGAAGTAAGACAGCCTTTCCTTTAGACTGTGGCATTTTCTTTTACTGCTTCTCCTCCTGAGCTTTGGTATTCCTGAGTCTTTTGTTCCGAAAACTCAGAAAACTATGCCTAAATCTCAGGCTCTGTGGTATTTATTGTTGTTGTTGCTTTGTTTGTGCATTGATGTTTGTTTTGATAGGCATCTTTTCATAAAATGGGCTAGCTCCAAAAACATTGGCTCTTTTCCCACATGAGTATCTGTCATGGGTCAAATGTGTCCCAGGTGTGGCTCCTTCAACATTCGGTTTACACATGCTTCTCATTACACGATCCCCAAGGGCTGTGAAAATATTTTCTTGAGCCTCCCCCAAACATCCACAACTAAGAATCGGTAAACACCAATTGGAAAAGCACTATTCGTTTGAAGCGTATAGCGGGCTGTCCCCCAGCCCGTTGCCTGCTCAGGCTCCACGCTGCTTCCCTGCCCTCCTGTCTGGCACACCCACATCTCCTCTTACCCCATCCCATTCCTTGGGTCTCTCAACATTCTCTCAGCCCTGCCCTGGATTTTCTGACGCCAAGGCACAGAAGCACCGTAAGCATTAGAGACCTGAGCAGGCGGGAGGAACCCTCAGACTTTCTGATGCCCACATCACAATTTCTACTTTCTAGCTCATGCTTCGGTTTGTGCAACTGGGAAGTGCTTATATAGCCTTGTAAAAATACGATTGCTTGATGATTCTTTAGCTCAGAACAGTCCACAGAAAGGAAGTGGCAGGATCATTAAGGGGAAAGAAGCTTGGAGCAAAAGCACCAGAACAAGATGCAGGAAGAGCATTTGTGAAGGTACACTTCGATATGACTTTGGGGAAGTTACTATTCCTCTCCATGACTCAGTTTCCTATTTGTAAAATTTGGGATTGAACCAGGTGGTCCCTAAGCTACTGAAATACTATGATCGAACTAGTATGTTGAAATATTATGAATCTGTTATATTTAATACGGGTCATTTAAAAAGCGAAATTGTAGGGGCACCAGGGGGGCTCAGTTAGTTAAGCATCTGATTCTTGATTTTGACTCAGATCATGATCTCAGGGTCATGAGATCAAGCCCCACCTGGGGCTCCATGCTCAACACGGAGTCTGCCTGAGATTCTCTGCCCCTCCCCCCAGCACGTGTGCACTCTTTCTCTCTAAAATAAATAAATAGATAAATAAAATATTTTCTTAAAAAAATTAAAATTGTAAATTTCATTTGACTAATAGCATACGCTTTTTTGTGAAGCAGATAATGGGAAACCAAAGTCTCACATTTGTCATCAATAAAAATATTAACCTTGAGAGTGGGAATGAAGGGGAAAAGCTTTAATCATGTATAATACATGGAATAGGGATGGAGGTTTTTTTTCTCTCTTATAAGGAATTGAGCATGAAAAGTATTCTTATAAAAGGCAAACTGGACTCCAGAGGTTTGAAACTATCTCCAGCAGCAAGCAGCAACAGACACAAAGATGAAGAACAAAGTCACCATTGGTCATCAGAGGTCTGGCTGAGCTCCACTGTGCCCCAAACCATCTTCTGAGAATTTCAAGAGAGCCTCCTGGGAAAGCCATTATACTTGGAGATCCCGGGTCTGACCTGAGAAGGGGGGATCCTTGGTGATAGAAGAAGCCTTCGGCCTCCTTCTCTGGTCAAGCTCCTCTGCAGAGCAAAGAAAAAGGAAGGAAAGGGTAGCTCAATATGGATACCCAGTTACAAGCACTTACATCTGACTTTCATTTGGGTCCTCAGAGAGGGCTGATTTTGCAGGTGATGCCAGAGAAAGTGACACAGAGATAAAGGAAGTCAGCTTGGTTGGCAGCAATAAGGTTCTAGACAAGCAACTTCCAAGCCCAAGATGCCTCTTGGGGGCCGAAGGGATGTGTTTAAGATCCTGGACTCAAAGAATTTAGCCTTGGTTTCAGGGTCTGGTCCCAACAAGAAACTGGATTGCCAACTCTAAGACACTCTCTCCTTTCCCCTGGCAGAGGGAGAAGGGCCTGCTGAATGGAAGTTTTCCCAGTCAAGATGGGCTCCAGAACCCAATGGTGGCATCAGACTCTAAAGCCAAGAGGGACTGAAGAAAGAAAAGTCCACTTTGCTCCTCCAAGAAAGTTCCAAGAAGAAAGCTCCAACCTGCTTCCATCTGATTTGGACATTTGACTTGCTGACCTGTTTTGCTGTCCTGCTCTTATCCCATCCCATTCCTTGGGCTCCCATTTAGTGGCCTGAGCTTAATCCCCACCTTTCCCTGGCTCATCACACATTACAGAGCCCTGGGAAAGTCAACATATCTTTGTTGACCCTTGGGATATAGCCCTGCATCCAGCTCCCAACCAAAACCTTAGCAAAAAAACTGTGGGACCCAGACAGGATAGAAATCTGCTGACAAAATCCCAATGCTGGGTGTACTTTTTAGCTCTTAGCCATTTTTCGAACATATTTGACATCACCAAGAGATGTAAACCTACCTCATAAACAGTTTCCATTAGGTATTTCCAAATAAGTGCAGTGGTTGAGACATCCCACGTACATCCCACCTTTCTAGGAAGCCCTTAACCATTAATCCATTTCAAGGCAATTCAAGACGCAACCACAAATCTGACAAATAAGAGTTCTGAGTTCTTAGATCCACAACTCCAAGTTCTAACACATCCTGGAGCCCTGGATTGTCACACCAGCTTTTCCTATTTTGAGGTTCATGTCTTTTAGAGGCTCTAGATCTGCCTGCCTTAGTCATCTCAGATGGGGAAACATTAAAAGTCCAGAATTTTCCACACTACATCCACATTCTGAGACTTCAAATTCACTGCAAAAAAAATAAAAGAATACCAACGTAGAGTTAAAAAAAACTGTGGTCAAGTACTTTCACCAACCCAATTAGTGTTTTTAATGCAAAAAGTATGATGCAGTATAATTGGGTTACTCACAACATAGAAGATTCATTAGAAATTTTAGCTTGTAGAGAGCAAGGTCTGGGAATGGGATGCAAAGTTTTAAGTTATTCTTGTTCAGCCTTTTAGACTATATGTAATTTCATTTGGATATGAACTCAAAGGGTCAAACTGGAGGCCCTTTGTGAAAAGGCACCCTCGTTGGAGTGACCTCCATGGACCCCACCTGAAGGCACATTCTCTATCTTTAGAGCTCACCCCTTCAAGACCAAGTCTCACCTCCACTTGTCAAACAACCCCTGCCTTGCACCCTGTGAGGGTACAGGTGCTTAGACCAAATCCAGTCCCATGATTCACACCAGTAGGATTACCTAGTGGGAGCAACAATGCAAAACACATTCAGTTTGATTTCCAGATACATCCCTGGCCCTCTCATGCTGGCCATGACTAGATTTCTGACTTATTTTTTTCAAAACAGTGGAGGTCTTTTGTGGGGATGGAATGATGGATGGATGAGGAAGGGAATAAGAAAAGATACTGATACTCATTTTCCCAGCCCTCTCAGCTGCTGGGACATGAATGTGGTCAGTCAGTGGCACCCACCCAGCACTTTAAATCTTGAGGGAGTGACATGCAGGCTAAGGTCCAAGTGTAAGTTACTCACAGTGGCTTTGGGAACGTGGGCAGTGGCTCAGGAACGGGAGTGTAGGCGATGCCAGAGGGCACAACTCACAGAGGTCATGGCTGTGGTGGGATTGTGGTGCTTCTTCCTCTCTTCCTCTGGGGCCTGGTTTTTCAGTGTTCCTATCAACTGTGCGATTACCCAACACCCCTCACATAAATCTTTCTTCTGCTTAAGTTAGAGAGAGTCCACTTCTGTACAAAATAAAATATAAATCACGTTGAAATAGGTTGATTTTCCTACTCTCTTTGGTGAACTCAAGAATGGCCCATGTGTCTTGCTTGAGTGTAGGAAATGTGAACAGAAATGACTGTGTGTCTCTGCTGGGAAGAAGTTTTTAGAACCAGCCTGTAGTTAGCTCTCTTTTTCTCCTGTCAATGTGCAGCGTTGACTCAGTCAGCCAGCTTATTCTGTAAAGGTCCAGAAAATAAAGTTTTGGGTCACTGTGGGCCATACCACCTCTATGGCAAATACTCGATTCTGTTGGTATAATGCAAAAGGATCCATAAATAATATCTATGTTTCATATCTATGAATAATAAACATATCTATGAATAAACATTTCTATGTTTCAGTGAAATATATTTATAGTTACAGAAGCAGATGGCAGACTGGATTTGGCCCATGATCTAGAGCTTTCCGACCCTGGGATAGAGGCAGCTTTGCCAGCCTCAGTCCTAGAATAAGCAGGAACATAGCAGCTTACGACAGACAAGTAGCATGAGTGAGAAATACGACTCTGGTTTTGGGGCTTATTTGTCACCACAACACAACTCAACCTACCCTGACTGATACAGGATCATAACCTCCAGGCAAGTAAACAAAAGCTGATTTTTACATGATTTGATGAAGATAGAGCTACAGAATGAGGCCAAAACTTGTTCCCGTCTCAAAGTCAAAGAGTCTTTACTTCTTTGATTTGACTTTGAATCCACTACGGGTGCCCATAACCCCATTACCCGTATCATCACAGGCAACACATGCTGCTGTGTGATGAATGGGCCACGGGACTAGAAGCCCAGAGAACTGGATTCTAGTCTTCCATTCGCCTCAGATCGGTGTTTGACTAAACCACTCACATCGCTCTCTGGGTCTCAGTGCCCTCAGCGCCGTGGAGCAAGCGGAACAAAGCGCTGGGATGGAATGTGAGTTCTGTGCCCACGCTTCTCTGCATCCCTACTGAGAATGTAACGCTCTGCAGTTTACTCACTCTTGGCCTTGGGGATAAATTCCTTCATGCTCCTTGGTTGTTTCCAAAGTATGTTCTCATCTCAGATTCAGCCGAAATATAAAAAAGTCAAGATTGAAAACAGAAAACCTGGGCCCCTTATTTCTTTCTTTACATTCAGGCTCACACCCCGGGGTGAGGACCTTCTCAGGGCTAACAGCACGTGCTACAGCGGGCCTGGCCTGAGTCTGGTGCCGGCAAGGTCCTAGCCTGTGAAACTGCAGTTTAATCCCCACGCCAGAGGCTTAATCCCTGAACTCTGAATCAGTCCTTGGCAGAGACAGGGCTCTCGGCCCGCTTGTAAATTTCCATTCTCCAAACCACCCCAGGCCAGTCGCTGGCTCCACAAACTCAGGGGGGATCCAGGGTGAGAACCTCTGCCCAGCCCTGTCCCCATCCTGGGGACATTCAGGCAGGGGAGAATGAAAGGGAGGGGGCGTCAAAGCCCTCTCCTGCTCTAAAGCTCTCTGCTAGTAACCTGCCTGAACATCTGAGATCACCACCACCACTGCTCATTCCTTTGTGGCAGAGATCAGCACCCTATAGCTCACAGAGCCGATCAGCTCATCATCTGTTTCTGCAAATAAAGTTTTATTGGAACACAGCCATGTGCATTCCTTCCTGTATTATCTATGATGGCTTTCCTCCTGCAATGGCTGAGTTCAGTTGTTGCAACTGAGACCGTATGTTACAATATTTACTAACTGGCCCTTTGCAGAAAAAGTTGGCTGAGCCCTGGTCTGGCATTTTCTACCAAAAGCAGTTTTGTGTTACATGAGCAGCTCTGGAAATATTGTGAGGATATTTTTCAAGATAACTAATTGGGAATGAGACCCTAAAGATTATGGGACAAGTCAAGTGTGCGCGCGCTCGTGTGTGTGTGTGTGTGTGTGCACTCACGTGTGCGTGTCGGGTGGGCAGTTAGTGTGCATGAATTAGGGATAGAGACTAAGGAAGAAAAACCTTAAAAAAAACCTCGAATATGGAATAAGTTTGAGCAAAGCATTTTCAGGGAGGACTCTGGGAAGGTGGCAAATGGAAAGCAGGAGAACTCTGGGCTCAGGGAAGAAAATAAAACTCTATTTCTCGTTATTATTATGAATATTATGATGAGAGCAGGCAAAGTGTTCTGACACACGTAGGCTCGTATTTTATTCTCCTCTCCAAAACCACGTGAGCTATTATGGAGAGTGTAATCTCGATATTGAGGGACCTGGATTCTGACGTGGCTCAGCCAAGGTGACCCAGTGAATGGGACTAGAATTCATTTCTGCTACTTCTGGGTCTAGTGCTCGTCATCAGGGACATTTAAGACTAACTTCAAGATTGGCCTCAGGCTAAAATGCCTCGGAACCAGATGTGCTCTTTGACAGAGGAATGAAAAGCCTGACAGGACCTGAGTGGGAACACAGCTGACACATGACAACAGAGGACGGAGGAGAGCAGAACAAAGAGGAGCCAGCCTCGGCCAAGTCCCCAGCTTTCTGCCACACCCAGCACCATGCCACGCCTCCATAAATGCCCAACGTCATTTGCCTGGTGCCTCAACGTCCTTGCTTTCTGACTTTGACCCAATGCTCAAGATTTGAGATACCAACGCCAGTGTCCAGAGGAGATATGGAGAGCCACAAAGACGTTACCGGGAAAAGCAGAGAACATACATGTCCCCCGCCATGTCCCTGCATTGACACTGATTCGTCCCTGGCCACCGTAACTTGGGAAAACCTGCAGCTGAAGCAGTGAGTAGAAGGACAAGGAGAAGAGTCCCGCTTTCTCCCTGAACCCCCAAATTTCCTTTACCTCCCTTTCTTTGCAGAATCTATCTCCACTTACTAATCAACAGCATTTTGGTTATTAACATAACTCTTTATTTAGTACACGTGAGCCAGACCATCATTAAACAAGATTTACATTCAGTAAGTTTGTAAAAGTCAAAGAACCATGGTTATGCTGGGGGGAGTTAGGAATTCACACAAAAAAAAAAAAAAAAAGAGAGAGAGAGAGAGAGATTTGAATGTCAAAACCAAATAACAGTACACAACATTTTAAAACAAAATATATGACGGTCTTTCTGCATTTTTCTCCTGACTCCCAGAACTTAAAGCCACCATTTTGTGTGTCGTGACAAAGAAAAAAAAATGATGATTCTGAAAAATCTTTCAGGGTTCCTTGTTTTGAGGGCTAAGTAATTGATTAAATCTCTTACAAATTAATTTTAGAATTCGACATTCAAAATCCCAATCTTTTGAATTTTCCACATCGCTTTGATAGTTCATTTCTGGCTCTAATTAATTAGAAGGCATTCGTTTTCTCCTATAGGAAAAGGTCTCTCTCGCTCTTGAGCAGCCTGGAAAGAAAGTGTGAAACCCATCTCTTGCGGCTGTCGGCACATCTGGTGAGGCTGTGAGAGTAAATCCAATCCACAGAGGCCGTGCTGGCACCGAATGCCAGCCTGCCAGCCGAGCTGTGAGGACAGGAAGGAGGGGAAGCAGCCGCATGATTCTTTGCACTTGCTGGGAGCCCAGTGCCTTCTTCCTCCACGCTACTCTGAGCAGAAAGGGAATCTCAAGCAATCAGAAAAGAATGACACACTAGGAAAACTTTCGTCTGTCTCTTGGCCTTAATTTTCCAAGTATATTTGCAATGTGATATCCTGACTAGGGACTCTGTTTTCTCGTGTGTGTGTGTGTGTGTGTGTGTCTGTGTGTGTGTCCTCAGACTCTCCCCTCTTTTGACTCCGTAACCTGCTGTGCCCCATTATCTCTGGCCTTTGTGGCTCAGAAGGTCAGAAACACTGTTCCCTGGATGAGACCCAGGGAAGGAAGGAAGCTGAAACAGAAATGTTTTCTCAGCGAAGTGACCTGATTACACACAGAGTGACCGTTTCTAAGCCATCCCATAACTACCCCCATTCACTGCTGGAGCAAGTTCACAAAGGCAGCGGAGGCCTCCTCCAGCGGCTGTTCCTGGCTGAGTAGAAACTGCCACCGTGGGAGCAGGGGGCGGGGGAGGGAAGGGGGTGGGGACATGTAATTGACAAAGATGGTCCTCATGGGTGATGTGGGCATCAGGGGGCATCTAGAGTTGGGGGGCACAGACGCACCCTCACATTGACCAAGGGGTTCCCCTCACTGTGATGACAAGCATGGATCCTGCACCATCCATTGGGGTCTGAATCTTAGGGTGACTTGAGACACTTTGCTTTTTAAAGTCCCTGTGCCTCAGGACCCTGGTCTGTAAAATGGGCAACTGTGCAGATTGACGTAATGAAATGAAGGAGGGCCCAGGTTATAATAGCAGTTACCATTGTTATTGTCTGCATTTCTGTGAGGCCCACAAAGCCCATACCGCTCCCCTTGCTTCCAGAACATTCTATTTCTCAGACAGGCCAAGTTCTTCCCCTTCTCAGAACACTTGCACTTGATCTTCCTGCTGCCCAGAACACAGTTCCTGCAGCTCGCTGCATCTGCTCCCTTCTCATCCCTCCCCACCTGGGTGGGAATGTGATCTCTTGAAGGATCCTTGAAAGCACCCACGCCAAAGTACCAGCCCGCTCCCACCCACAGATGCACTCGATAGCATCCTCCTAAAGATTTGCTACTTATGTATTATTACTTCTCACTACCTGAAATTACCTCATTCATTTTTTTTAACTCATTATGCTCAGCGCCTCCCACTTGGTGTGATCAAGTGGTCCCAGTGTAGGGAGAAAAAAAAAAAGTGGTCCCAGTGTGCCCAAGACCTTCCCAGTCTCAGCTCGGGGCAGTAGGCCAACTTACCCCCTCTAGAAGGTCAGGGAAGCGGCCTTATTCACTCTGACATTAGAAAAGTGCCCGACACAGAGCAGGAGCCCAAGAAACCTGTGTGACTTGAAGGAAGGAAGGAATTAGTGTTTTTCTCTTAAAATTACAACTAAGTCATCCTATCCCACCACAAGAGACCCATGAGTCCTCTCATTTCCAATCTACAAAGTAGAAGAAATAAAAGTAGAAGTTACCAGTGTCATAGTTTCTTTTGAGCTAGAAGGAGTTTTGCGGGAAGAATGACCCCAGGCCACTCCCCCTACCCTCCGAGAGAGCAGAATTAAGAACCTTGAACTGAGAGGTCATTGCCAAGGTCATCAGCTGGTGTATAGCAGAGACAAGGTCTATCAGAGAATGATTTATCCAAAAGTGTTACATGAACTATAAAGCAATATTTTAATGTAAGGTTAAATTGTATTAAAATGCTAATACAAATACAATTTAATACAATGTTAAATGTTTAATTAAATATTAAAATGTAAGGTAAATGTAAATTAAATTTACATTATTCTTATATGTTTGTGATTATTTTATCTCACCAGGAATCCAGAATGTACTAGGCTTCATTAAGGACCTGGTCATTTATCTAGAAATCCTATGTTGCTTTGAACTAAAATATTACCCCCACTCAAGTTGCTAATCAATTGAAATTGTTTAATTTGTTTCTAATCAACTCCATTTTACCACCGCATCAGACATTTCCACCATTTGTGGGCAGGTGGTCTGTGGGGCAAAAGAGAAAGTAACATCTAAGGATAAAATCAGCTATGGACAAAATCACTGGATACCCAAAGGCACTGTGGTCACAGTGGAAATCTGGATTGCTGAGAAGAACCAGAAAATCACACAAAAAGGAATACATCCCCATCGTGAGTCTTCAGTTTTGTTACCAGGAACCCTATGTGGCCAGCCAAGTTGATAGCAGTCTTTGCTCATACAGAGTATTTCAAATAGGCACATAGAAAGAAGTTAGACCCAAATGCCATACATGCAGATGGAAAAAAAAAAAAGTTACCATGAACAAATTTTAACCTGATGTGAAAGATAGCACCATTTCCTGTCATTCCGGTCACCTCTAGCGTGTACTTAAGAAACACCTCATAATTTACAGTGGAATTTCAGACATTATCTTGTTCAAACTCAACAGCAACTCAGAGAACTATTATTCTGGTTTTACACAAACTATCCATAATTTATAAGAGTGTGTTTGGGGTGCGCTTTGGTGCCAGAGTTAAATGGGGATAAAAGATCGATGAAGTAAGCTGACTTTGAGTTTCCTAGCTGACATTGAAGAAATGGAGTTTAAATTTCCATCTCTTAGTACAATTATCTTTATGCAGGTCTGTCTGTCTGTAGAGATGTGTGTCGTTCACGCATAAAACGACGTGTAACACACTTGTGAATGAAATGCCCTTATGTGCGTGTTGGTCCCCAACCTTTTTGTTGGTGCTGTTTTGGGGGGGGAAGACAAGGAGAGGAGAAGGCCCTCAGACCAATGTATATTTTTTTTTGCAAAATGTACACCCAATGCAAATTACACAGGAAAGTTAGCTGAGAGGCATAATTTGTTACACAAATAAACAAACACTATTCAGTTCCGTCTGCGGTTATAATGCAGTTACAACGAAAATCTAAAAACAACTGTAATGCTTCTAACCATGAAATTATAAGGCAAGAAAGTGGATTTAGATAACTATAAGAGCCTTAATTGTATGTTTGTAAACTCACAGACAAAGCTTTTCCTCAATTTAGCTCCAGCTCAAATGGCACATTTAAAACACAATTTTTATTTCACCCTTCCTGTGCCATATGGGTCTAAGACCCCAGGCACTAGAAAATCCCACCCTTCCAAAAGGGAGTGAGTCAGGAGTAGAGGGAAGGAGGAAAGAAACACAGCTTCACTTGGCAAAGGCAGCCAAAGAGGCAGGATTTATTAAAGGTAGAGTCCTCCCAGGTGCACCTTACCTGTATTTGTTCGGTTATGCCCCATGAGAGAATTCTATCAGAATTCTAGAATGTCGGAACTGCAAGGTATCAGAGGTCCAATGTCCTCGTCTTACAGAGGCTCAGAGGGACCAGATCATTTCTGCAGACCCTGCACAAAGTTAGAGCTCAAGGCCCCAGAACCCCGGGCCTGGCTTTCCTGCCGTCTCCATGCCCGGCAGCACAGGATGACGGGGCAACATCTGTTTCCGGGGTCAAGCTTCGGGAGATGTGTGACCCAGGAAGCAGTTGTGGTGAGTCAGCCCTTCTCGGTAGCCGCAGCTCCTGTCACTTCCTCTCTGCTTCTGTCCCGGCAGAGTGTGGAAAGAACAGCCCCCCGCCCTTGTTCCTCCTTCCAGCTGCTAATGCTAACCAGTCCTGGGCCCAGGAACTGAGGAAGCAGCCAGGATAGGTTGAAGGTCCCGCCCTCAGAGGGCCGAGGACTGCAAACCCACACAAACAAGACTGTCGCAGGACACTGGGGCTATGGAGACATTAAAGTCGGGAGAGGAGAGAACATCAGACATGGTGCTATTTCAGGGAAGGGAAAATTCTTTAGCTCTTTAGAGGCAACATTTGAGCACAAATTTGAATGACGAGAAGGGAGCAAGCCAATATCTAGCACAAGAACATTGCAGAGGGAGGAAATGCCAAAATGGAAAGGAGAGCAAAATCCTAAATGAAGGTTACACAGCTCTGTGAATATACCATAAATCATTAAATTGCATGCTTTAAATGCATACATGGTATGTTATATGAATTGTATCTCAATAAAGCTGCTAAATAATAAACAATACATTTTTCAGGTGTATATTTTCACAAACTCTGTCCACACTCCTTTAGGACAACATAGGGAAAATCACATGATGGGCCAATCAAGGTTCTTCTCCTTAATCCTTTCCCTCTTTCTTTTATTATCCTGCTCCCCAGGGCCTTCTTAAGCTACTGGGTTAATCAATGAGTAAATTCCCAGTAAGACTATCACACCTACTGGCATCACTGTGCACTGTTGGTCCCCTCCCCCACCTCCCATCCCATGGGATTAGTGTTTAGACAAAGGCCTTTAATGGTTTAACCCAATTGTCACCATTCTTGGCCACAGGGCCTAATCTGGAAGAGACTTAAGGACACACTTAAAAGTTGGAACTGTTAAATAACCTTCTGTGGGTTTTTTAATTTCAACTCCTAGAAACCCACATGCCACAATTAAGAGTGTGTGGTCTAAAGGTTCGGATTTTTAAGCGCCCCAATAGGCCAATAGGACAGAAATGTTTAATTTGGGGCAACTTTTCTGTAACCCCCAAACCGAACTGTATAGATAAATGTCCACCTTTTCTTTTCAGGCATGCATCTGCCAAAAGAGCAGGGAACAAGCATAAAGAGAAACTCTCAAAGAATTTTTGTCTTATTATTTAGCCATACTTCTTGTGTTCAGAGTCCAACTGTGGGAATGCCCAAATATATGCAGAATACCTTCCTGTGTTAGACGAATAATGGACATAGACCCTGAAAACTACATAAAATAAAAACGGAGTTGGCCCGTCTTTTTGAAGACTCATTTGAACACAAATAGCATTGAATTACAAACATTGTCCATAAGACCCAGCCTCCCGGGAAGCTATCCTCCAAGGATTCCCTCGAGCCATGCTGTTGGAGGACCGACAAGGACTTGGCACACGTGTTGAATCCAACAAAACAATGCTAAGCTCTTAAATTTTTGGATGTCTTCTCTCTCTGAGGGGATAACCACAGAGCAAATTTTCTCTTCTTTCAGTCTGTAGACCAGTTTCAAGTCTTCGAAGCCCAGCTTTGCTGTAAGAGAAAAGCAAATTATTTCAGGGCAAGAAAAAAAAAATACCAAATGGCAATAGCAAGTTTGTACAGCTCAGCTCACATAAAATATGAATATGGACAAGGTTAGTAAGCCTCCAGGGGAATACTGAGGGGTGAGCTTACCGCAGAAAAATGCAGGCCCCAGCTTGAAACAGCTATAAAACCAGTTGAAACAAAAAAAGTACAAGTTTCTCTGAACATACCAGGAAGACTCACAATCAGACAACTGGTGTCCGTCAGGACTCACACGGGCTGTGGTGGATTCTGGACGGCTGTCGGGGCTGGGTTGTCACCCTATTTCTTTGCTTACAAATTAAATAGGGGAGAGAGGGAATTAGCATGTCAAAATCCAGAGATGAGATTTTAGGAAGAGGAAAAAAAAATGACCTGGAGATAATCACTCAAGCAACTTAGCTCCAAGCATCGATCTTGTTTTGGTGCCATTGTTTTTGTTTTCGTTGTTTAAATCATAGTTTCTCATGCATGAATTAAAAAAGCTAATAACTAATTGCAATTCGTGTTACAACATATTCTTACCTGGGTCCGTGGATGTGAGGCGAAGCTACTCAGCCAATTTTTCTCAGGGTATAGACAAGACCAAGCCCTCCCCATGACCAAGCAAAGAATAACTGTAAGTCCCAGATGAAGGTAGGAGCCACACGAGGCTATGTTTTGCCCCTTTTCCTTGTAGTAGAAGGAAGATAGAAGCAAGAGTTGTCTAAATTGTGCTGCATAAAGACAAAGAAGAGAATTAAGAAACCAGAGTCACCAAAGAGTAGATATCCACAGAGTCCAAAGAAAGATGTAATCGATCTTTTAAATTTCCCTTCTCTTACTTCTTCTTTACTACGAGGCTCCCATCGATGCCCTCATGATGAGAGCTAAATGTTTCAGCTGCCAAAATGGTATTTGGTTCTTGCCAACCTTTTCCTTTGGTATATACTGGAACCAAGGGAACCAATATATTCACAAGCACCAAGCAGCTAACCATGGTGATCACTTTGGTCAACAAAGCATGCACAGAAGTGGAATTTATTTTGCTGCGAAGCCTTTCTCCTACCCAAACTCTGTTCCCAGATATTGCACCTTGAATATAACCACTCTGGGAACTCTTTTGGAGGTCTGTTAGACCAGTGCTTCTCAAACTCTGTTTAACTAGAGTGATCATGTAATGTCTAAGCCAAGATACTTGAAGAGCAAAAGAAAGGGATGCTATACATATTTATTCCTAAACATTAAGTGTAAGCTGAGACAGAAGTGAGAAAACTGGCCACGCGGTCATCCTCTATTTAACTCATACCCATATAATATTTTCTTTCTCAGGGCACCTGGGGGGCTTAGTCGGTTAAGGGTCTACCTTTGGCTCAGGCCATGATTTCAGGGTCTAGGAATCGAGCTCCACATTGGGCTCCCTGCTCAGCAGAGAGTCTGCTTCTCCTTCTCCCTTTGCCTCGCTCCCCTCTGTCCCGAATCGTGTGCGCGCGCTCTCTCTCAAATAAATAAATAAAAATCTTAAAATATATATATATTTTCTTTCTCTATTTTCTATTTATCCATGATTTCCCATTAGTCTGGGAGATCTCCTAGCCTACCAGGCTAAGATGAGTCTAGCCTCACTTTTGTATAGTTTATATCGTGGAAAAATAATTATATTGAATGTATTTGTCACTCTGCAAACATTCCTCCAGCGATACCAATATTTCTCTCATGAGGGGTATTTGTGCCTACTGAATTGGTTCAACTGGAAATCACACTGAGCTCCAGCAGGCCAGTGTGCTATAGTGGAGAAAGAGGGGGTCGTGGGGTGCCTCTGCACTTGTTAGCAAGAGATGTTCTGGGAATAAAATGTCACTTCGTGGGGAGTTCAAGGGACAACTTCATTCCAAATGAAGTCAGGTCCAGAAGAATAGAAAATATTTGGAAGGTTTCAATAATTTCACTGTCAGTGATTGGTCATCAGACAAATCCTAGAGCCAATGTCCTTGGCCTGATCACTGAACCAACCAACCAAGTCTCATGGAAATGTAATCACGGAGACTACAAATGTCCTACACAACGTGGGAGGCAACTGCACTTCAACTGCTTGGTCATTTGGGAGAAAGTGGGCTTTGAAAGGGCAGACATGAAAGGCATGTATGTAACAAGACAGGAATATCATTTCCACAGTGCAGCCTTGAGAAAGACGAAGGGTCAAAATCCACCAGGTCCTTGACACTGGTCTTGGCCCCAACTGTCACTGATGGGGCAGCAAGTCACGCGATTGCTCAGTTTTGTTGTTGTTGCACCCTGGAATGGAGTTCTCCTCGACTGAGTTTCCTTTGGCAAAGAAAAAAAAATGCTTTATGCATTGATATGTTCAAACAGTTTAATAATATGGGCCACCCCACTTCCTAGCTCTTTGACAGAAAACATCTATTGTGTTGTTCCTTTGACTGAAAGCAATCGGTAGGGGATGCAGGGTATGGTGTCTCCACAGGACACAAGATGGAAGCTCTAAGTCACTGAGTCAGGGGTGCCAGAAGAAACCTCGTCAACAGCGTCTAGACCAGCCACCATTCTCTTTAATGACAATATGGCCAAATAGATGGTCAGCCAAAGTCTTCTAGAATCAGCAGCTTTCAGGGCTGGGTTGGTAACTGGGGCTACCCAAACATCATTTCTGGAACATACTTGATTGTATGAAATTATTCATGATGATCAGGGAGGAAGAAGGAAAGAAATGAAATGAGGTAAGACATTTGGGACTTCAGAGAGTTCCAGAATTTTGAGAGACGATAGACGGTAGTGTGAGAAAAAAGTGTTTTCTGGCCTGAACATAACTACCAAGGCCCACGGGAAGCTCAGAAATGCTCTTGATGTGCTTTTGGAAAATCTCAATGAAAATCCTCATCTTTATTTCTTAGGTGTTGGCAAGGCAGTGAGGTTGATGGCCTGGAAGCTTCTTTCTGCTGCCAATGCCCACAGATGCTTCTGAAATTTACAAGAGATCAAGTTTGGCTGATGTTATCTATTTATTTACTTATTTTGGAGAAGTATGGTGCTGATCTTTCATCTAAAGAAAGCAAATGGACAAGAATGTATCGTTTCCACTAACTGGGCATCTTCGTCCCCCTCCATTCCTGACTTATGAATGAAGTGAGGAAGGAGAACCACTCCTCACCACAACGTTCGGTGACCAGCGCTGGGTTTCATCATGCCTCCCCAACAACCAGTCTCCATGGGGTAAAATCAACAGGAGACTCGGGACGATGTGTGACTTTGTCCCCAAAGGGCCACATTAATAACCTTTGGAAGGGCATTTTACATTTCTGCTCTCTGGGAGAATTTTGTAGTCTCTCAAGCTTTGCGGTCTGTTTGAACAAGAAATCGTTTTACACTCCTGAATAACACATTCCTCTCCAACTATTTCTACATAACTTCCAGGATATGAAAACCACCGAAGGCCTCCAACATGGCTGCTTTCTTTCCTCTCATAAACAAACTCAGCAGTAATCATGCCAGTGTGGTCACTCTGAAGCTTTGTATTGCTTAAGCGTTTACCCTTGGTCTTTTGTTCTGCCAGACACTGATTATGACATTCTATCCCAAGTCTGGAGAGCAGGCAGGCTCTCTTCTGTTGGCCTCTTGCCCGTAGCCTTTTCCTCTGTTGGCCATAAATATATGACATCAGTAGGATGGATCCAGGCTCAGTATGGCAAGCTCTACGGTGGCCCCCAAAATATCAGGTCCTAATCCCCGGAACCTGGAATCATCACTGTACATGGAAAAGGGTCTTGGAAGACGTGATTAAGTTCAAGATCGGGAGATGAGGAGATTATCCTGGATTATTGGTGTGGGCCTTAAATGCAATCACCTGTATCCTTCTAAGAGGGAGGTGGAGAGAAATTTGACACAGACAGAGAAGAGGGCACTGTGATCACAGAGACACAGTGGAGTGATTCCGCCACAAGCCAAAGAATCGTGGCAGCCCCTAGGAGCTGGAAAAGGCAAGAAAGGGATAGTCCGCTGGAGCCTGGAGAGGGAGTACCCTCCACCCCCATCCCCCACCACTGTTACTCTGATTTCGGTTCAGTGAAATTGATTTTGGACATCTGGCCCTCAGAACAGCAGCCACAGGAGACTACTACACCCGGTTACCTGGATCTACTTTGCCACCTGCCATTTCTGTGATCCTGCTGTGAAGCCAAGTGCATCTCAACCCCCTAACTTCTGTGACACTTTTGAGAAAGAGCTTTTTTCTGTCCTCAGTGGACTCAGGGAACTTGGTTTCTCCTGCGCCATTCTGATTTGTTAAACACAAATGAAGAAACAAGAGCCCCAAAGGGATATTCAAACATGAATTTCTAAGCTCGACTGTTGGTTCTCAATGAAGTTCCCCCTCCACCGAGCTTGTTTGTTTCATCTAAGCTAAAAAGCCCTAAGAAACGTCTTCAAGCCCTGGATGGTCATAACGCTTTTGGTTTAGCTCTGTGGATTTGGTGACTTAATTTTCCTGGATTTCAATTTCTTCATCTGAAACTGGGGATTATAAAGCGCCTATCTCATTCGAATGAGAAAAGAGACTTTCTTGGCAGTAGGATGGATCTGAAATTCATCAATAAAATATTTTCCACCACGATAAATGTTCCCATCTAATTCTTTCTTCAATGCCTATGGCCTCGACTAAATCTGATGCCTTCAAGTGCACTGGGATTTTTCTCCCAGAACAATGTTGCAAAAAGAAGGGAGGGGGGTGAGGAATCTCCTAAGAGATCCAATATAAAAGAACTTTAATTAAAACCAGCTCAGGAAGCGTTATTTCAAATTGGGTTATACCGTGAGTCCCAAAGGGATTTTCAACTCAATCGTGAAAACTATGTTCTAGACTAAACCTTAACCAATAAGACTCAATTATGGAAAAATATATATATATTTATTTTTATAAATCTTAAATAAGAAATGTCTTATTGAGTTTGAGATCTTAAGGAGACCAAAGAGAAAGAAAATTCTTTTTGTTTTTTGACTTTGCATTCCATGCAACTCTGTAAAGTAAATGGCAAAAGCTTTGTAATGCTATTTCATGGTCTTAAATATGCTTTAGAGCTTCAGGGTGTTTTAAAAATATCATTAACATAAGCCAGATTGAAAAAAAAAAAAGTGGCACTTAGTGGAGTCTAAATTAAATTGATTGCTTTCCAAGATTTTTTGCATTAGGAGTTGCCAAGGGAGGGAAAAAAAAAAAAAAAAGACCATTAATCATTTTCTGCAGGTATTTGGAGTCTCCTACGCACCCAAGAGTGAAAAGTGCTTTGGAAACAGGCAGTATGACCTCAGTGAACACAGCTGTGCCCCCATGCTTACCAAGAGGATCGAATGGTGGGGTAGGGGGCTTTGACCCCAGGGCGAGGTGGCCTGCATACTAGGATGATGTGGCTGCTAACCCCATGCACAGTTTCTCTTCAGGCTTCTGCTTTGTCGCCTGGGACCGGTGAATCAGATGATCTAGAAAGTTCCTTCAAGCTCACACTCTCCATGACTGCATGAAGGCCAAGGAAACAGAGGTCCATTTATAGAGCCAGCACATATGGACAAGCATCTAAAGAGCTGGTAAGGTAATTGGCTCTGCTCTAAGTAAGACACAAAATCCAAAAAAGGGGAGAAATGCTGCGCTTAGGGAGGAAAATCTCACCTCCTCAGAGAGCTCGTCCCTGAATGGGACTGGTGTCAGTAGCGCCCCCTGCTGCCGTCCACCGGGACTGTCGGTCAGATGCCTCTTGGTTGACTTCTTTTTTTTTTTTTAATCGTACTTAATCACCACCAGAAATTATCTTTCACTTCATCTGTGCGTTAGTTGGTTATCTGTCCTCAGTCACCAGACTATAATCCTGTCAGAGCAGGGAGCTCCGTGCCCCCCACCCTGGCCCTGGTTGGGGCGATTGCGTGGACCCACTCTCTGGCCTGCTGAAAATCTGTTCTCTATACTGAAACACCACTGCTCTTCTCAAAATGCACATTTAGGCATATTATTTCCTGGGGCAGAGCCCATCAGCCACCCTGAGGACGAAGACTAAGTCTCTGGTCCTGGCCAGAGATTTGCTCCACCGCCCCATCACACTCAGAAACCCTACATTCACTTCTTCTCATGCACCCTGCTCATTCCTCCACGGCGCCTTTGCACACGTCATTCCCCTGCCGCGAATGGGGACATGGTCCCCTAGAAGAATCCACGCACCCCACTCCCAGCCGTTGCCCGCGTGAACCGCCTGTCACCTCTCATGCTGGCTCGTGAGTCTTGCCCCAGAGCACGCCTGCGCGGACACACGCTCGGGCACACACAGCCTGGCCTAGGGGAGGGGGACCCTTCCTCATCTGCCCCGGGAAGACCCTGCCCTCCTCCAGGGCGCCCGTCTCAGTTTGCGGCTGTTCACTCACGCACATGATTATCGGCTTCATGTTTCTCACCCTCACTATGCTGTGGGCGCAGAGAGAGCAGGGGTCCCCCTGCTTTGGCTCACCCTGGAGTCCCCAGAGCCCCGCGCAAGGTCTGATGCACGGCCATCAATATGTGCAAGAGGAACGAATGAATGAGCGAGCGCGCGAACAGATGAATGAACACCAGCTTCGAATTTGAACAAAGCCGGAACCTCTGAATGGTCCCCAGTATTTTTTTTTTTAAGATTTTATTTATTTATTTGACAGAGAGAGAGATCACAAGTAGGCAGAAAGGCAGGCAGAGAGGCAGGCAGAGAGAGAGGGGAAGCAGGCTCCCCGCTGAGCAGAGAGCCCGATGTGGGGCTCAATCCCAGGACCCTGAGATCATGACCTGAGCCGAAGGCAGAGCCTTTAACCCACTGAGCCATCCCGGTGCCCCGGTCCCCAGTATTCTGAGAAATTGTTTTTAAAACCCAACTGTCACGGGTAAGGAGAGCAGGCTTCCTTTCAAAACCGATCTCCTCAAACTACAAAGCTATGCTCCTTTGGGCCGATTAATCATATCAGAGACCCTCGAGGAAGGCCTCCCGAGATATAATCCCTCAGGACAACCGGAGCTCCCTGCTGCCTGTGTCTTTATGCTCACTCATTCCAACCAGAACGTTTTAATTTGGAGCAAATAATGAACCTCAAGAGGAAAAGGGAAAAGGTGGGGGAGGGAGCGGCGGGGGGGTGGGGGGCGGTGGTCATGGGGCCACGGAATTTGAGTTAGTGTCTGGTTACCATTTAGGGCCTAAAAATGAAACAACTAGAGCCAAGGAACTGGCAGTTGCAACTGCTCTTTGTTCTGTTTTTAAAAAAGAAAATTCCATAAAACACAGTTGTGGGGCTTGAAGCAAAAAATGTTTTCTGTTACAGAGCATCTACCGGAAGTGTTCCTCAAAACCACTGAAAACCCAGAACAGCAGGGCAACTTTCGCTATCAGGAGAGAAAAGAGGGGCGCCTGGATGGCTCAGCCAGTCAAGCATCTGCCTTCAGCTCAGGTCATGAGCTCCGGGTCCTGGGATCAAACCCCTTGTCGGGGAATCCCTGCTCAACGGGGAGTCTGCTACTCCCTCTCCCTCTGTCCCTCCCCTTTGCCCTGCTCCTGCTGTCTCTCAAGTAAATAAATAAAATCTTTAAAAAAAAAAATGGGGCGCCTGGGTGGCTCAGTGGGTTAAAGCCTCTGCCTTCGGCTCAGGTCATGATCTCAGGGTCCTGGGATCGAGCCCCGCATCGGGTTCTGTGCTCAGCAGGGAGCCTGCTTCCCCCTCTCTCTCTGCCTGCCTCTCTGCCTACTTGTGATCTCTCTCTCTCTCTCTCTCTGTCAAATAAATAAATAAAATCTTAAAAAAAAAAGAGAGAGAGAAGAGACTGACTATGAGATCCGGACTGAGACACTAGAGAAAGAAGTATTTTCCTCAACAGAGAGATAAGCATCACAAATGCTGATCCCCAGTATGCACAAATATTTAGGAGATAATCTTTGTACTAACGAGGAAACACAAGGCCGGGAATTACCCAAATAGCCCTTGAGGTGGAAAGCAGGTAACTGATAAAAAAGAAAGCGACAGAGGTACAGAGAGGGTGAGGGGAAATCGCGTGGACAATGAATGGAGTGAAATGGCAGAAGCTTATCCCAGGAGAACAGAGCGAGAGCTGGAGACCCAAACGAGGCTGTGGAGATAAGAGAAAAATGTAAACACAACTTGATAATCCGGCATCCATTGCGCCAGCCCAGGAGAAAACATCAGTACATCACGAAGAAATGTGAGATATTAGAAACCAGTAGAATGGCTCTACCCCAGATCCTATCCTGACTCACGTTCCGGTCCAGAGCCAGAAAATGAACCAATAAAAGTAAAATCCTGCTCAACTGTTTTCTCCCACAAATGCCCTTCTCGTGCCCACGGTGGAGGCGAACACCTGGTTGGAGCCCTGACACCTGTCGTCGCTGGAGCATCCAGTTCACTCCACTGCCCCCCCGTGTGAAAGGAGGGTGTGTCTCCCGGGCTCCTGAGATCATGGGGTCCTTCACGTCTGCGCAGTAGAAGTGTGTGGGAATGCGGGCTGTCACCGGTAGAAGACGGCTCTTCTATCGAGCAGCTGGGGGGACCTTGAGCCAGTGGCCCAAGTCAGGCAGATTCAGTTTACTCACTTGGAAAAAAAGGAAAGCTATGGCAAGTAATGACTATGGTTGAGGGAGGTCCGCTAATGTGCTCAAAGTTACACAGTCAGGACTCAGACTCAAGTCTTACCGATGTGCGCGACCCTATTTTTTCCACCATTGTTCCCCAGGGAAACGATGTTGGATCTGTGTTCGTGAAAGACAGCTGTTAATGCTCAGGACGAAAGATAATAACAAGCCACATAAAGTCACCGCACTTGAGAACCGTGCAGCAAATGGGAGCAACTCTCACTGTTGCTTTTTTTTTTTTTTAAGATTTTATTTATTTGACAGAGAGAGAGAGAGAGAGAGAGAGATCACAAGTAGGCAGAGAGGCAGGCGGGGGGGGGGGGGGGGGAACCAGGCTCCCTGCTGAGCACAGAGCCCGATTCGGGGCTCCATCCCAGAACCCTGAGATCATGACCTGAGCCGAAGGCAGAGGCTTTAACCCACTGAGCCACCCAGGCGCCCCCTCACCGTTGCTTTTTATAAATGCAAATTCCTTTAAACCCTGGGTCTTCCTGAATGGGGGAGGGGGTGAATAATAATTCCTCACCAGATAAATTTTCTGTACTTTTTCCAAAGTCTTTCTTCTAAATATTTATTTCATGTCATGATCCACAAGCGATATATATTGAATGACCTCACAGTTGCTGACTATTTGAGAGTTGATGCAGTTGGCCGTGTTCAAGAGGTACCTGAGGAAAGATACTGAAGACTCAGGGGCTGGCTTGGGTAAAATACACTCTTTCTTGCTGTAAATAATCCATTGACTTTAAAGGTTTTCAGGTACTTGGTCTCACACCTGTGGGACATATGAAATTGGTGGGGGCTGGAGTCACGGGGAAATGAGCCCCATTTCCTTTCAGGTTTTAGGGTCTCTGTACACCAAAGCCCATTCTGTTTCCTGGAGAAGTGCAGCTTTTTCCAGATGGAATTTCCAAGTTTTGCTGTAGCTTCCAAATACTGACTGTGTCCACCACACCCATCCCTAGCCCTTATATTTGGTTTTGGATGGTAATCACCAAACCTCACCATGCCACTAGGATTTCAGCTTGGTTTCTTAACTGAAACCTTGTGACAGAGATCTGAATCCCACTCTCCCCCAGTTAGTGTCAGTGGGCTTTTAAGTGGATCAGCATTGGTCAACCCTTCTTTTTTTTTTTTCCCCAATTACTTTTATTTTATTTTTTCAGTGTTCCAAGGTCGGTCCTTCTGACGATCAGCCCTGAAGCCATAATTCCATCTGGGGCAGACTCGAGAGAGTCAAAGAACTGGATGCCTGGGCCAGTCTTGGCACAAAGTAGATTTTCTTTTTTTTTTTTTTTTAAAGATCTCATTTATTTATTTGACAGAGAGAGAGATCACAAGTAGGCAGAGAGGCAGGCAGAGAGAGAGGGGGAAGCAGGCTCCCTGCTGAGCACAGAGCCCGATGCGGGGCTCGATCCCCGGACCCTGAGGCCATGACCTTAGCCGAAGGTGAGGCTTTAACCCACTGAGCGACCCAGGCACCCCACAAAGTAGATTTTCAACAAACATCTGCTGAGTGAGAGTGAAAAGCAAGATGACAGGGAAATGACCTTCCAGGGTACTTCACTGGGGGCCTTCTATATGCTATTTTAGAGATTCTTCCTTTCTACCTCGAAACCTTCCTCATTTTCTACCTCAGAAAACTGAGACTGAGAAAGATACAGTAACGGGTTTAAAATGACACAGCTGCTTTACAGTAGACTCAAGATTCACACCCACATCCGCTTAGATGCCGAAGCCCTTACTCTTTCCACCGAACTGCGTGTTTCCCGCTCCATGAAACTTCAAGTAACATAGGATTCACAAGCATATAATGACAACTAAACCAAAGCAAAGGGATTTTTCCCAGGGGCTAAATTGAAATGGAAAGAATGTTGATTTTTTTTTTTTTTTTTTTAAAGCTAGGGCCCTTTAATTGTATATAGGATTTACAGAGAAATAGGACAGGCCCTATCTTCAAGATTTAAAGTTAGAACTTCACCAAAACTCTTGTGTGTAAAAAAAAGAAAAATATATTTTCATGCCCAACATTCATTTTTCTGTTTTATCTCTAAGTAAAGCAATCTGAAAATTGAGAATTTTATCAGTCAGGAATTGAGTTTTGCTACAATATAACAGAAAACACAGGTAGCAGTGACTTAAAAGAAGTGTAGAGATGAGAAATAGATGGCTGGCATGGAATGTCTACAATGTCATCAGGGTGCAGGCTCCTCTGTCCTTAGCACATAGTTTTCAGTCTTACAGTGTCTTCATGTTCCCAAGATGGCTGCTGGAGCACCGACAATTACAATGGCCATTCCAGGCGGAAGGAAGTTGGAAGGGCCAAAAGCTTTTGCTCTTGGTATATGTCAATTGAGAAAATCCCCTATAAAATTCCTTTCCCAGAAGCCCCATCCAGTGATTTCTGTTAAGTCTCTTTGGCTAGAACTATATCTATCACAAGCAAGAAAGGCTAGAAAATGAACATATGTAAGGTAGCTACATTGCCAACCCAACAAAATATGATTCTCCTAGTAAGAAAAAGGAGACAACAGTAGATAAGCAACTACCAGGTCTGACACAAACCCCGAAGCATCATTTAAACATCTGGCATTTAATGAGAGACTTTTAGTTCCATGAAATTAGATGCTCAGAAGGACTGAGTGGTGTGTAGAAGGCAGAATCCTCATTTCTGTGGAATATAACATAGCCACATCAGAGCCCTTGGCCTCAAATGTTGGCTAATACAGGGGTTAAAAGTTATCCAGCTTATTAAAAAAAATCAATCTGAATTAAAAGAAAGCATAATTTCATCAAGAATGTCAGTGAGCTGGGGCACCTGGGTGACTCAGTTGGTTAAGCATCTGCCTTTGGCTTGGGTCATGATCTTGGGATCAAAGGCCCACATTGGGCTCCCTGCTCAGCAGGGAGCCTGCTTATCCCTCTGCCCACCCCTCACGCTCCTGCTTTCTCTCTCTCTCTATCAAATAAAAAATAAATCTTAAAAAAAAAAAAAAGAATATCAGCGAGCCATCAAATAACCTTGGCTTCAACATTTCTGAAGTATTGATCTATGGGATTTATATTTTCATTTCATATTCCCCAATAAACCTAAAGGGAGACGTGCCTGATCTCATGGCTAAAGGGAAAGTACCCCTACCTCAGGAAGACATTAACACAGTCAAGAAAACCAGATTCCAGGGACGCCTGGGTGGTTCAGTCGGGTAAGCATCTGCCTTCGGCTCAGGTCATGATCCCAAGGTCCTGGGATCAAGTCTCGCACTGGGCTCCTTGCTCAGGAGGAGTCTGCTTCTCCCTCTGCCTGCTGCTCCCCCTGCTTGTGTGCCCTCTTTCTAGCTAACAAATAAATAAATAAATCTTAAAAAAAAAAATAAAAGAAGGAAGGAAGGAAGGAAGGAAGGAAGGAAGGAAGGAAGGAAGGAAGGAAACCAGATCCCCCCCCCCCCTCTTCTCCCCCAGAACACATCTCTGGAAGCTGCCAGGAATGTGCCTGTGTCCAAAGTTAAGAGGGGCTCAGGACTGAGCACTTACATGACTGGCAAGAATCCTGAGCAGCCCGCACTGGAATCAGTCTCAGAGGTGCTCAAGGCTGGTTCCTCTCCACCCAGCTTCATCTCTGCGGAGTGAAGGAGAAGGAGAAAGAGGGATTGCACAGACCACAGATGCAGGATTGTCAGCAGGGGCAGGGAGCGATGTCCAAGACCTCCAGCAGGGGGCTCCCTCCGAGGCCCCGTGAAGGCACCCCTCTCCCAGCGACACCGCTGGGGAATGATTCTGAGACACTGCACCACATGCTGCAACTTTCCTATACTTCACTGAGCTTCTTTAAGGTATATTAAGGCCATAGGTTAGCTGAGCAGATGTTGGCCCACACTCAGGTGGTTGATGGAAATGAGAACCGGGACTGCGCGGTACGCCCACAGAGCCACTCAGATATTGGCGGACCGTGGGGTCAAGGCAATCGCAGGAACAAGAGCTTTCACAGTCCCACCCTTGTGTTCACATAGCCAGTGTTCACATCCATTCTTGCCACTTGCTTTCTTCAGGCTACATTCATTCTTTCTTTGACTTGTGATGATGTCCTGGGAAGTGTTGACTTATCCTCTCTTCTAGAGAATGATACATTACAGAGCAAGAATAGCTGGAGGAGAGACATACAGAGAAAACCACACAACAAAGAGCGTAAAGATGAGAACGACTCAAGGTCATGTCAGCTTCCCATTGCTCCCGTTGACACATCCTTGACATTGGTATGCTACAGAAAATTCAAAAACACGGATTATGTTTAAACACAGAAATAGGGGTGCGTGGGTGGCTCAGTGGGTTAAAGCCTCTGCCTTCGACTCAGGTCATGATCTCAGGGTCCTGGGATCAAGCCCCGAATCGGGCTCTCTGCTCAGCAGGGAGCCTACTTCCTGCTCTCTCTCTCTCCCTACTTGTGATCTTTCTCTCTGTCAAATAAATAAATAAATTTTTAAAAATAAAATAAACACAGAAATATACAGCAACTCAAAGTCCTTAGATTTGCTTTGTGTATTTGGCTATATTATTTCTTATATGCCATGGAAAAACCACAACTAGAAGGGGAAAAAAGGCAGGGGACGGGGACCAGGAATAGAAATAACTTCTGGAAAACTGAAACTATTGCATACGCTGAGATAGATTGAAAAGGTTTTTTGTTTTTTGTGGGTTTTTGTTTTTTTTTTTGTCTCTTTGTGTACAAACTTACACACATCCAAGAGTTACAGACATTTGCAGGGACACATTCAATTTCCAGAAATATTCCAGTCCACAAGAGCATTCCCTATCACTGAACTCGTTAGAACTGTCTTTCCCATATCGCCTAACCCTTACTAATATGCCATCTTTGGTTGATTTTACCTTTCATGCAAGTTTTCCCCTCCTTTCAAGGCCTTTCCGTCTATTTGAGAAGATTCAAAAATGCTGCTGTTCTTTTGAAGTCCCACATCGTCTCAGTGCAACTTTGCACATGGCAAGGAAGCTTTAGGACGTCATCGATGTGTGTATCATATGCAATATACTAGGTATGTATCTTCTAGAAACCAACGGATCGATAAGTATTTCCAATGTTCGTGCCCCCCACACTCCAAGTTCACCACTAGTTGAGAGACACAGGGTCATGAAGAGAAGAAGAAGAAAATACGAGCTTTATTACCAATCAAAACCGTTTTGGAGAGTGTGGCTTAGACAGCCAGCCTCCATCGGCTTCCTAGCGCCTCCCATCAAATTTGGACAGACTCATCCAGCGGTCCCTGGGGCAGCTGGCCAGCCGCAGGCCTCCCACAGCACTGCCAGCCAATGGCCCAGCAGATAGCCAAAGGCACCTTTGGGGGCAAAAAGAAATGAAAATGAGAAGATCCAGAGATGAAAACCAAATATTGGCTCCTTTTCCAAATATCACTGAACAGAGAAATCTCTCCTTTCCCATGGGCAAGAGTTAGTAAGGAGCTTAAAAACAAGGATCATCATTCTATCTCCTAGGGATTGTAAGCTCTTTTTACTCCGAGAAGAGTAGGGCATCTTCCCATTTAAATCTCACAGATGACTGATTTTTTTTTTCTCCCTGGATGTTAATCTACTGTCCTGTGGGGATAATTTATATTTATTATGTGCCAAACCCAACACCCAACACATAATTCAAGATAACCCCCCTCATAAATTCTATGTATAGGATTTATATACCCCAGATGGGTGGAAGTTTTGATCTTCGGAACTGAACAGATTTTTATAATTCTTGAAATGCTCTGAAATTCACATAGCTCTGTTCCTCGCGTTTCCTAAGGAGCCTCCTACGTGCTGGGAGATTATGAAGCAAAGACAGTGAAGCAAACGCTAAGCTTGGAGAATCTGATATAAGGACATTGAGAAATGTTTTTGGATATATGGGATTTACTCCATAAGAATGCCCTCTCTGGCTCTTTCCGACTCAATAAGATACTGTGTTTAGGAAAGTTCTGTTTGTTTGTTTGTTTTTTAAGATTTTATTTATTTATTTGACAGAGAGAGAGATTACAGGTAGGCAGAGGCAGGCAGAGAGAGAGGGGGAAGCAGGCTCCCTGCTGAGCAGAGAGCCCGATGCGGGGCCCGATCCCAGGACCCTGAGATCATGACCTGAGCCGAAGGCAGAGGCTTTAACCCACTGAGCCACCTAGGCGCCCAGGAAAGTTCCGTTTTTAAGACCACTTGGAAGTAACACAAATGTGTGCTGTCTCACAATGCCAGGGCACCATCCGAAAAGGTATCGTGATTCTTAACTCTTAGCCTTGGCTGAATGGCTAGTCTAAGACACCTTAATAAAAAGACAGGCTTGATTGGAGTTTTTGATACACTAGAGGTACACACGCTCGTGGCTTTCACAGAACGCATTCTATTAGGTAGATAAGACTAGTTGCTGGAAGCAGTCAAGTCCCAAACCACTGTGGCTCATTTTACACAGCAAACATTTGTTTAGAGCCCCAGCCACTATTCAGTAGGGGTCAGGAGAGGGCTCTGCTCCTCATTCGGTGTCCCAGGCTCCTCTGGTCTTCTGCTTTCACCTTCGCCTAGGTCTTTAGAATTCTTCTCATTCAACCCAACTACGAGAAAAAAGCATGAGGTTGGGGGCTGGGATGTTTGGTTTGGTTTTGCTCTCAAAGAGCCAAGTCTAGAAACAGCACACACATCACGTCTGCTTGGACCCCTTTGGTCAGAACTCAGCCACGTGCCACAGCTGATTGCAAGGGGACCGGAAATGGAGTTTGCAGAGTGCCCAGGAGTGGCAGTGACCGCCGCAGCTCAGAAACAACCAGGACTGAAACAAGCCAGTAACAAAAGACGATTCACATGAAACATCCCGGACAAGTGAAATCTACAGAGACAGAGTAGATTAGTGGTTGCTTAGGGGTGGTGGGGCATATCTAAAGTGTATGGAGTTTCTTTTTGAGATGATGAAATGTTTTGAAATTGACTGTGGGGTGGTGGTTGCACACCCATGTGAATATACTAAATGTAAATATACTAAATGTGAATATACTGAACACTGTTTCACTGTAAATGGATGAGTGGTAGGGTACGTGAATTTTATCTCGACAAAGCTTTAAAGGAAAAACAGGACCAGTAGGATATATGGCAGGTCTCTGCATTAGCTTTGCAACTTTTATTTTTCGAAAACTGTTTTTTTGAAAAAGCCAGGGCCGATTTCAAGGAGAATGAATTTTCTTCAGCGATGTCTTCGCTCCCACCTTTTTCTCGGTGAAATCTGGTGAACTCTGGAGTACCAGGGACTATATACTTCAAGTCAGGAAGTTTCTACTTTGAGAGAGGTTTTCAATCTGTCTGAGGCTCAGCGTCCTATTCTGTAAAATGAGAAAAATGCATTGACCTCAACAGTTTATTGTACTGATTCCTATGTTACATCTGAAAGCCTGTGGTAATCCAGGCATCTCGCTGGCTCTTGATTCGAGCATATTAATAATCTAAGCTCTTCAAAAGGAAATGAAATATGAAAAATACAAATAACCCAATAAAATTGGGGTTTTTTTTTAAAGGTTTTGTTTATTTATTTGAGAGAGAGCATGGGCAGGGGGGAGGGCAGAGGGAGAGAGAGAAGCAGACTCCCTGCTGAACAAGAGATTCAGTCTCAGGACCCTGGGATCATGACCTGAGCTGAAGGCAGACGCTCAACCAGCTGAGCCATCCAGGTGCCCTAAAAATTGGTTTAAGACTTAAACAGATACTTCATCAAAGAAGATACTCAAATGCTCCATGTAATGGGCTGAATGTTTGTGTCACCCCCCACCCCCACCAAATTTCATATATTAAAATTTTCCAATGTGATGGTATTAGAAGGTGGGACCGGGGGAGGTGATTGGGTCATTAGGAGGTGACTAGTTAGCACCCTTTATAAGCAGAAACACGAGAAAAGAGGCCCCCCATCTCTATCTATCTCTATCCTTACCTTTCTATCTCTCTATCTCTACCTCTATCCCTCTAGGTCTCTTTCTCTCCAGCATGTGAGGATACAGCAAGAAAATGGTTGTCTACAAGCCAGGAAATGGTCTCTTCTGAGCCTCCAGAACTATAAAGAATAAATATTTGTGGTAAAGCCGCCCCGTCTATGGTATTCTCTTGATACCATCCAGAATGGACAGAGACACTCAGGAGGCATACGAAACGGTGCTCAGCCTCCTTTGCTATCGAGGAAATGCAAAGTAAAACCACAACGAAATACCTTTGCGCAGTCTTTACACAGTCGCGATAAAGGCTAAAATGAAAACTGACTCTATTAAATGTTGACAAGGACTCTCGTACATTGCTGATGGGAGTTTAAAACCATACAATCACTTTGAAAATAGATTGACACTCTGATAAATTTGAATAGTCATCTACCCTCTGGCCTGGCAATAACACTCCTAGATATAGACCAAGCGAAACAAATGTATGTGCTCATAAAAAGACCTGTCCATAAATAACAATTTTATGCATAAAAAGAAAAACTGCAAACAGCCCAGATTTCCGTCAATAGAAAAATGGGTTAACAAACTGGTAGGCATATGATCTCACTCATATGTGGATTTTTTTTTTTAAGATTTTATTTATTTATTTGTCAGAGAGAGAGAGCACAAGCAGGGGGAGCAGCAGGCAGAGCAGGCAGAGGGAGAAGCAGCCTCCCCGCTGAGCAAGGAGCCCAATATGGGACTCGATCCCAGGACCCTGGGATCATGACCTGAGCCAAAGGCAGTGGCTTAACCGACTGAGCCACCCAGGCGTCCCCCATATGTGGATTTTAAGAAAGAAAACAGATGAACATATGGGAAGGAGGAAGAGAAAGAAGGAGAGAGGGAAATCAACTTTAACAGCCTCTTAACAATAGAGAACAAACTGAGGGTTGGCAGAGGAAGGGGATGGGGAGATGGGCTAGATGGGTGATGGGTAATAAGGAGGGCACTTGTTCCAATGAGCACTGGGTGTTGTAATTAAGTGATGAATCACTGAATTCTACTCCAGAAGACGATATTGCACTGTATGTTCACTAACTAAAACTTAAGAAAAATGACAAAAAAAATTGTGGCATATTCATCCAGGAATACTACAGAGGAAAAAAAAAAAGAATATGCTACTGATATATACATAACACAGATAAATCTCAAAAATAATACACTGAGTGAAATGATTCATAAATGAAAGAACACATGTGTATGATTCCATTTTTTTAAAAGATTTTATTTATTTATTTGACAGAGAGAGAGAGATCACAAGTAGTCAGAGAGGCAGGCAGAAAGAGAGGGGGAAGCAGGTTCCCTGCTGAGCAGAGAGCCCGCGATGCAGGGCTCGATCCCAGGACCCTGAGATCACGACCTCAGCTAAAGGCAGAGGCTTAACCCACTGAGCCACCCAGGCACCCCGTGTATGATCCCATTTATAGGAAGTTCTTCAACATAGAAAGCTGAACTATACGACAGAAAGCAATCAGTGGTTACCTATAGTCGAGGGCTGTGAGAATAGGAATTGACTGGAAAGAAGTAGGAAAGAACTTTCTAGGATGATGTAATTGTTTTATGTTGCAGTCAAGAAGTATACATTTGTCAAAATTCCTTATGCTGAACACTAACAATTTATGCATTTTACTGAATATAATAAAGTACAGTTGACCCTTGAAGAACGTGGGGGTCAAAGGCACTGACCTCCCATACAGTCAAAGATCCCTGTATAACTTTTGACTCTCCAAAAACTCAACTACGAATAGCCCCCTGTTGACTGGAAGCCTTACCGATAACATAAACAGTCGAATAACGCGTATTTTGTATATGTATTATATACTATATTCTTAATAAAATAAGTTAGAGAAACGTAAATGTTATGAAGAAACTCACAAAAGAAAATACATTTGCCGGACTGTATTAATTGGAAAAAATCTGCATAAAAGTGGACCCCCACGGTTCAAACCCGTGTTGATCAAGGGTCATTTATACTGTTACTATGGAAAGCAAGGAAATGGGACTGATGGAAGGATAGCAGAAACGATTCCACCCTCTTGTTTGGAAATGAGAGGGCGTGCAGTGCATATAGGCTAATTGTCTGCATGTGTGTCCCACCAGCTGACTTCCTGGGCACCCAGGCCACCAGGATGGAGAGCCCCGGAAAATACCGTCATCGCCGTCATCTAAAGACAACTCTGCAGACAGCCATGCCCAGTGTAGACCCTGCAGCTCAATATATTCCACATTACAGTAAAAAAATAATAATAATCACCTCTCACCCAGACATGTCTTGGATCACATTTTTCTGAAGTTATATAAAGCTTATAAAAACAGGAAATAAAGCATAGTGAAGACTTCGTAGAAAAAATATCCAAAATAGACTAAAATGCTAACGAACCCTATGAGAAATGGCAGAGGATGCATTTTTTTTTTTTTTTAAGTTCCAAAATTATGCCGGCCAAAACTCAGGAGAGGAGGAAATGAGAAGCTGGGGATGGAATGGCAATCAAAGGCAAGGAAAACACAGAACATTCAAAGCACTGTGCATAAGCATGGGGGGGCGGGAGTGAACTAAGTCTGCATATTAACTTACAGCCGGCAACCAGCTAAAATGAGAATTTCATGACTTGAGGCTTATGTCTTCTGCGTGAACAGGAACTGAATCAAAGTTAGAGGCAGAATTCCATTAAAGTGCTGAGGCCGTTTTCACTCCTTCATTTTTCGGTTTTAAGACTTAAGCTTCGGTCTGATAGAAGCGATCAGCTACTTATTCTTAGACTTTGGATTTTGTTTTAATAGCTAATGGCACCCTAGTGCTGTAGGCATTTGCACCATGTTCAGTAATTCCTCCTTAAAGATACTCACAGATTCCAACATAAGAACAAATTATTTG
This sequence comes from Potos flavus, assembly GCA_028534135.1. Taxonomy (NCBI): domain Eukaryota; kingdom Metazoa; phylum Chordata; class Mammalia; order Carnivora; family Procyonidae; genus Potos; species Potos flavus. The sequence goes on along the minus strand of CM052892.1, from coordinate 57,423,457 downwards.
CATGTGCATCATGTAAATTTGTACAAATAAAATCAATATTCTGTTTACGAATCACGCCTTGTGGGTGTCTGACTTACTACTCTTTGCCACCGTGATTGAGACTGTTTCTGTGTCTGCAAAATTATTTGATTTTGTGCATATTTCAAGTCTACATTGCGAGGGACATAAAGATTCATCCTGACTACGTGTCCTTTGTGAACTGTAAATTTTCACGAATCGAAACAATTCTTTTTCTCTTGGATGGCTTTTCCAGAGACGTTATCTCTGCCAGGCGTCTATAGTCCTGTGCCTGGCTTTTCTTGGGCAGAAGTTGCCCGTTTGCTAACTGAACATAATTGAAGAAGAAGAAGGAGGAGGAGGAGGAGGGGGAGGGGGAGGGGGAGAAGAAGAAGGAGAAGAAGGAAGAAGGAAGAAGGAAGAAAAAGAAGAAGGGGAGAAGGGGGAGGAGGAGGAGGGGGAGGGGGAGAAGAAGAAGGAGAAGAAGGAAGTAGGAAGAAAAAGAAGAAGGGGAGAAGGGGGAGGAGGAGGGGAGGGGGAGGAGGAGGGGAGGGGGAGGAGGAGGAAGAAGAGGAAGAAGAAGGATGCCTGTTCTTTTTACTTGTAATGTTCTTGGGTTGTTTTCTTTTAGGCGCATTTGTTGTTAAACAGTATATGGCTGGATTTTAGTGGTGGCGGTGATGGATTTTTGTTGTTTGGGTTTGGTTGGTCTGGCTTCTCTTGGGCTTTTGTTTTGTTCAGGAGGACAGGGTTCCTGGCCCTCATTCTTAACAGTGATATCTTCCTCGACCTGACGAACAAACAGCAGCTCTCCTGGTCCCGTCCTAGATCTCGTCATGATCTGTAGCTATTCCCCCTCAGCAGCTCGCATCTGAACACCTTATTACCTGTCTAGGACCACTACTGTCACCCCTAGTATCAATCTTCACCCCCACGAGGACCCCCAGGCAACCGAACACACCCCTTTGTCACTGCTCGCATTTTCAAATGAGATTCCGGAGGCTGTCATTCTCAGCTCTGTGCATTTACAGCCGTGCCCTCCTGTCCTGTCTCCCACCATCTCGGACACTTGGCAAATCCAATCCTGGTTAAAGCTAGCTCTGCTTGGGGCGCTTGGGTGGCTCAGTGGGTTAAAGCCTCTGCCTTCGGCTCAGGTCATGATCTCAGGGTCCTGGGATCGAGCCCCGCATCCGGCTCTCTGTTCGGCGGGGAGCCTGCTTCCCCTTCTCTCTCTGCCTGCCTCGTGATCTCTCTCTCTCTCTCTGCCAAATAAATAAATAAATAAATCTTTAAAAAAAAAAAAAAAAACTAACTCTGATTATTCTTCACATCCACCCAAGCAGTGAAACTCAGATGAACTCGAAGCATCACTGAAATCACTTCTACCTCTAATACTCGCTTTCTTCTATAGTTACTTTGCACCTGCATTTTCTGCCCTCTGGTTTCTCTGGAAATATAACCACGTGCTCTCTCACATTCCGGGAACAAAATTGCTGGCTCCCTAGTGATGGAATCTCTCCGGCACCAAAGGATTTATTCTTTTTAGCAACTTTTCCTCCCACTTCAAGAACTAGAAAGGTAGTAGATGGATTGATGCGACTTCCTCTCTTAACCAATCTTCTATCAAGTCATACGATGGTTAGTAACACACTCAGAACAAACCAAACGCTGTTTCATTTTAGTTAAAGAGGATGGAACAAATACTAAAGCAGATCATAGGGCTGCCTGGGGGATTTGCTTCATCCCCTGTGGTCCTTTTGGTGACAGAAGCAAAGAGAAGTCAGTCTAGAGAAAAAAACAGCAAGGGCCCTGTATCTATTCCCATAAGCCAACATACTGTAATAGCAAAATTATTTTGCCCCCAGGGAAAAGAGGAAAGTAACTAGGCTCCTGAAGAAAAATAGAGCAGAAAAACACATTACCCATATTAAGAAATTTTTTTTTCTTTTAAATGACCAGTTCCTAGAATAAACATAAAATTTAAAAGGTTTTATTATTTTACTTGGTTTCACTACCTGAAAATATATCTGCTAAAGAGATCGGCTACGTCCTTTATTGCAGGCTTAATGGAATTTTGGCATCGAAAGCCCAATCCATTTTTGGTCCTTACCTTATAAAACTTCATGTCTATCACATCTTTTAATGGACAGAGAAGGTCATTAAAACTGCAGGCTTTTTGCAGCCCGGGCCTCGAAAGTGGCAAAGACCATTTTTGGAATCCAGTGATAGCCAGTGAGTTATAAGGCTACTCCAAGGATATAAATGGATTGAAACCCCCATTTCTGCTGACGGCCTTTTTGAACCTGCTTTCGTCATTCCTGGTTCATGAAGGCGGGCCCAACACATTCAATGGGCATTTTGAGCAGTAAGGGGGAGAAATGATTCACCATCTTCCAGCCAAAGGAAGATCAGTCTTCTGAGCAGGATGGACCGGCTGGAGATGCGGCTCCTGCAGCCCTTAGGCTCACGAATGTGGGTCTTGGTCAGATGAGTCTCCACGGGGAGAAGCAACCGGAACTTTCTTCTCCATCACTACTGTCCTTCGCATAGCTGGGATATGATTGGTGTCATCAGCATGACTGCCGAAATGCCAAAAAAACAGCAGTACAGTTAAAAAGATCATTGCTTTTGCGATGAATTGGTGGCTTCAAGGATAGCCTTGCAGTTTATTTCCTGTACAGGGCCGGGAGGAGAGGATTGGGAATCAATATGGCATAATCAGCTTTGGAGTTAGAAATGCAAGCGCCTAAGCTCTGACACTCGTTAGCCATTGGCCTCAGGCAAAGCACCTTGCCTCTCTGAGCTTCAGTACAAGGGAGATAGTAGACACTTACCATGGTTGTTCGGTGAGATCACAACGGAAAGTACATACGAAATAAATAATGTGCTAAATCAATCAGTATGCTTTTTTTATTTTATTTTATTTATTTATCTGAGAGAGAGAGCATAAGCAAGGGCGGCAAGGAGGGGCAGAGAGAGAGGGAGAAGAAGATTCCCCGCTGAGCAGGGAGCTCGACGTGGGGCTTGATCCCAGGACCCCAGCATCATGACCTGAGCCAAAAGCAGGTGCTTAAATGACTGAGTCACCCACTTGCCTCCATATATCAATCAGTAGTACTCTTATGTCGACATGTGACCCATTCCAAAGCCTCAAACTTCTAAGGACTCCAAATTTCTCATCCCTTTTTCCTGTGCCACTGCCTTCGACGAGGTGACAAGAATCAGGGACTTGCACACAGTAGATCTCGGGAAATACTTACTAGTTTGGTTTAATTAACTGTATCTTCAATCCTGAGCAAACTCGCATTATTGCTCTGAGGCACAACAGACTCTGCAGCCCCTAGAAAGAGCAGACTGATCCTAGAGCTTCCAAAACTAATCTGGAAACAGGAAGTTTGGGCAGAGGGCCTCAGGAAAAGAACAATAAATCAAGAGAAGCACTGTCTGGGGCTGAAATGGGGTCCAGTTACTAGTGTCCTGGGCACATAGATAAGGACTAACATCATCCTGGGTGAAGCCGCTGCTCTAGCAAATTCCCCATGACCCACTTTAATTCAGACTTTTCAGACCCCCCTAGAAGACATAAGAGTTCCTAAGATTATCCCAGAATTTAGGAGTGAAACATTATCACCTCACTGGCTAGCCAGTCACCTGAAATGACCAAGACTCTTGGTCATCTACTGGTGTGCCAGACACCCTAAACTTCAAGGTCCCCTTTTTAGCAGTAAATGGATTTAGCAGTAAATGGACCAGCTTGAGGGAAGAAATTTTTCACATTCTAACTATAATAGCAGACACATGGTGCAATCACATTCACCTGCTCTGATTTAATGTGTTTATAACTTTATCATCGCGAAAGCCAAAGATCATGGCTGTGGAAGTCATAGTAAAGTCCAACTAAGGTCAGCTATTTCTCCTTTTCTGGTTGTGGTCAGCTGAGTTCAGCTTACATGGAAAACTAGAGCCTTGATGTCTCGCAAAGCCCCAATCATAGAAGGTCAGACAATTAGTAGAGATATTTAATGTTCCCATAAACCTTTTGATCCATTGCGTCGGTTTGGAATCCAAGTGAAAATGGAAAGAAAAGCCATCCCACGGATTCTCATCAGTCACTTTATTGGCCCTGACAGTGAGCCAGGAACACAGGCCAGGTGGACACTGCCCTCATGGGAACTCAGGCATCACTACATATGGCTTTCAGTGGACTGGCTTTGCCCCAACCGTGGGGGCTTAGCTTATAAGAATTCACACCTGCTATTCAAATGACCAGAAAGCAGGGCTTACTCTTACTGTCAAAGAAGAGACTATGGGTTTCCTCTTGAATTAAAAGTACAGCTCCACATATGAGTGAAATCATATGGTATTTGTCTTTCTCAGTCTGACTTATTTCACTTTGCATAATACCCTCGAGTTCCATTTATGTTGTCATGGATGGAAAAATCTCATCCTTTTTTGTAGAAACAAAATGAATAAAGAAACAAACAAAAAGTAGAATCATACTTATAAATACAGAGAACAAAGTGATGGTTGGCAAAGGGAAGGGGGGTGGGGAAATGGTGAAAAGGAATAGGACATACAGGCTTCCAGTTATAAAATGAATAAGTCAAGGGGAAGGTGGGTGTCTGGCTGGCTCAGTCAATGGAGCGTGTGACCCGTGATCTTGGGGTTGTGAGTTCAAGCCCCACGCTGGGTGTAGAGATTGTTTAAAAATGAAGTCTTCACAAAAATTAAAATAAAATAAAATGAGTAAGTCAGGGGAATGAAAGGGACAACATAGGAAATATAGTCAATGATATTATAACAGTATCACATTTGTGGTGAGCATAGCATAACAGATAGAGAAGTTGAATCACCATGTCACACACCTGAAACTATAGTTGTATCAACTATAGTCAAATTAAAAAAAAAAATTAAGACATAAGGTGACTGGTGGATTAAAAAAAAAAAACAAAAAACAAGACTCATCTATACACCGACTGCAAGAGACTCACGTCAGACCTAAAGACACAAACTGAAAGTGAAGGAATTAGAAAGATATTTCATACAAATAAAAGCAAAAAAAGAACTGGGTTAGCAAGCTTAGATCAGACAAAGTAGACTTCAAGACAAAGACTATAGCAACAGACAAAGAAGGACACTACATAATGATGAAGGGATCAGCTCAAGAGAATGTAACAATTGTAAATATCTATGCACCCAATATAAGAGCACCTAAATACATAAAGCAGACAAACAAGCAAAAAACAAACCAACCCTTAAATACAGAGAATAAACTGGTAGAGGGGATGCTAGAGGGGATGTGGGTGTTGGGTGGGCAAAACAGATAAAAGGGATTAAGAGGTGCAAGTGTCCAGTTATAAAATAGATAAGTCACAGGAACGAGAAGTACACAACATAGGGAAGATAGTCAATAATACTGTAATAATGCTGTACAGTGACAAATGGTGACTACACTTATAGTGAGCATTGAATAATGTCCAGAATTGTTGAATCAATACATTTCACACCTGAAACTGAAACAAAATATAACATGGGATGTCAATTATACTTCAATAATAAATTTTTTGCAACAATGATTTTTTTAAAAAGAAAAATAACTGTACAGCTCATTAGTGGTCAAATATCAGCTTAAGGACAAAGAGTAGTCTTTGGCAAAGTCTACCCCAACCTGCCTTCAAATAAACAAAAGTAGAAAAATCTAGAGTCCTGCATAGAGCTAAATTTAAGCTTTTTCAAAGGATGTTAAAATACACATAAATGTCCTTTCTTTAATGAGAATTACTGACATCAAATAGTAGTTATGTCTTCTTAATGTCTTTACCTGCTAGAACAAAAAACTGGTAATCTTACGTTATATTCATTCCCTCCCTCCCCTGCTGCCACCACACACACACACACACACACACACACACACACATTTCCATTAAAAAACAAAAACAAAACAAAAAAAAAACTTGCTGTTCCTTAAAATCCAGAAATGTGGAACATCTGGAGAAAGGAAAATAGCATGGTGTCCATGTTGTAAACCAGCTGTGGGATCTCAAGCAAACCCCTGAGACTCTATGGTCTTTAGTTCCTTCATCAGGAAATTGGAGTGAATGTGACCAGTGTACCCACCAAAGCTTGGTGACATGGGCAAAATCAAGCCTTGAGGTCTCCTGTGGGTCACACACATAGTAAGTGGTAATTTTATAAAAGATTTTTTACTAATGGAAATTAATTAGGTAAATTTCTGATATCCATAACATTGACTATGTCTCGTCAAGAATTTTTCACGATATAAAAATATTGGGGTCATTTCTTTTCTCTTCTTTTCTTTTCTTCCGCCCTCCCTCTCTTCCTTCTTTCCTTCTTTCTTTCCTTTTGTCTAACAGTGCCTGTGACAGCCTCCCACCCCGTCTTACTTTGTTATTCCTAGTTCCCTTTTGTTTCTTAAATGCCGAAAGTGCAGATATTGGCACCAAAAGAAGCTTGCATAGGGAGGTGCAGCCCTGACCGTAACCTTCCTGGCGTCCTACTCTCTGCCTGAATTTCACTTGGGAGCTAGTGATTAATCAGCCCCCACGGCAGGACTTGTAGTGCTGGCCAGTTCTCCCCTGCTGCAATCAAGAGCTCATAAATCTAGCAAGGTGAAGAACAGAGGGCAGCCAACAAACCCCTTTTGGAAAGAGCCGGGAGTGTCAAGGCAAGATCCCTGGGAATATTAAGGACGCAATCCTGGCTTCGGCTTTTTGTTCCAATCAACTCGCTGAAGATTCATAATACAAAATTGGCTTCTAAAAGTGGAGTCAGCACATACCTCGGACTTTCAGCTCTTCAGATCCCGGAGCAAGAGTTCACTGTGAAGCTTAATATCCTCTGAATATCCTCCGAATCTTTAGACGGAGCCCAAGAAACAAGATGCAGTGGGTGCAAATCCTAGTTCTGCCACTTACCAGCCATGGGACCCTCAGCAATTTACTTAATCCTACTCAGGATCAATTTCCTTACCACTGAAATGAGATACAACAATGGCGTGTCATCAAGCTTCAATAAGGTGATGCCAAGAAAACACTTAGCAGAGTATTGGGCATGTAGAAGGTTTAAAACATGTGTGGATACTGTTATCCCAGGGTTTGTCTATTACAGAAGTTCCCCAATTTTTTTTCTCAATAACTTGTGCCTTAAAAATTATGGAGAACCCCAAAGAACTTTTGCTTATAAGGGTTATGTCTATTGATATTTACCATATTTTGTATTAAAACTAAAAAAAATGTCTAAAACAAGAATACAGAACCCACGTTCCATTACCCATCGGAGCAATGACATCATCATATGTCATCTAGTTTCTGGGAGACTCCACTGTGCACTCCAAGACAAGGACAATGGAAAAAGCAAAAAATAGCTTAAGATGATAGCTCTGACCTTCACAGATCTCACGTCACACATTGAAAATGGGTGTATTATACTCTTCTCTTTTCGGGCATTAATATACTTTAAAATTCCCTACACTGTGGGCTGTCCTGATTACTTAAATTTCATCAGGTGAAGAAGCCAAGTCTTCTTTTAATAAGCTCTTCACAATTGGTGCCAAGAGTTCCCCTTTATATTATAATCTGCATAATTAGGTCTATAATTTGTCTCATTTCTTCTAATTCTCTTTTTTTTTTAAGATTTTATTTATTTATTTGACAGAGAGAGATCACAAGTAGGCAGAGAGGCAGGCAGAGGAAGAGAGGAAAGCAGGCTCCCTGCTGAGTGGAGAGCCCGATGGGGGGCTCGATGGGGGGCTCGATCCCAGGACCCTAAGATCATGACCTGAGCCCAAGGCAGAGGCTTTAACCCACTGAGCCACCCAGGCGCCCATTCTAATTCTCTTCTTAACAGAAGTGGGGAATGCCCAAGAACAGTAATAATTGCTACTATATATTGGGCACCGCACTGCGCCAGGAGCATAAAAAACAAGTTACCTGATTTGATCTTTACAGTCACCCTACAATGTACCCATTGTTATTCCAACTTTACAGTTTTTTCTGAGGAAACAGAGAAGTTAGGTAACTTACACAAAATCATATTAGTAATTGGTGCACTCAGAAGGAACCCAGACCTCCCTGATTCTAAACACCCTCCACAATTTATTCTGCCTCCTGGCTCACTACACAAACACTTCACAGTTGTTTTGTCTTCTTACTTTTTTAAGATAAATGTAATAGCAGTGGTTGAGTAATAATCCCTTCTTCCTTTTAAAACAAAAATGTAATTCACTATTAAATTCTCCGAGGCTATTTTTGCAGAAATTGACAAGTTGATCTATGATTCATATGGAAATGCAAGGAATTCGCAACAACCAAATTTATCTTGAAAAACAAGTTGAAGGACTTCATACTTCCCAATTTTTTTTTAAGATTTTATTTATTTATTTTTTTGAGAGAGAGAGAGAGAGTGAGAGAGAGAACATGAAAGGGGAGAAGGTCAGAGGGAGAAGCAGACTCCCCGCTGAGCAGGGAGCCCGATGCGGGACTCGATCCCGGGACTCCAGGATCATGACCCGAGCTGAAGGCAGCTGCCCAACCAACTGAGCCACCCAGGTGCCCTGTACTTCCCAATTTCAAAACTTACTACAAAATTACAATAATCCAGACAGACACAGGTCAATGGAATAAATCGAGAGTCCAAAAATAAAGCTAGATTTTCAACAAAAATGCCAAGACAATTAAATGGGGAAAAAATAGTCTTTTCAGCAAATGGTGCTGGAACAACTGAATCTTGACTCCAAAAGAAAGAAGGTGAACCCCTACTTCATACCATACACAAAAATTAACTCAAAATTGGACCAAAGACTCAAATATAACAGTTAAAATTACAAACCCTTAGAAGAAAATATAGGAGTAAGTATTCAGGACCTTGGACTGGGCAACAGTTTCTTAGATATGACACCAAAAGCACAAGTGACAGAAAGAAAAGTAAATATTTTGAGCTCCATCAAAATTAAAAACTTTCATGTTTTCAAGGAAACCATTAAGAAGGTGAGACGCCATCCCACAGGGTGGGAGAAAACATTTACAAATCATATGTAAGGGATTGCATCCAGAATACATAAAGATCTCTCGCAATTCAACAATAAAAAGACAAATGACTCCATTTAAAAATGTGTAAAAGAGGTGAGCAGACATTTCTCCCAAGAAGATATACAAAGAGCCAACAAGTACATGAAAAGATGTTCAACACCATTAGCCGTCAGGGAAATACAAATCGAAACCACCGTGAAACATCAGTCTGCACCCGTTAGAAGGTCTAAAATAAAAAACAAAGACAATAACAAGTGTTGGCAAAGATGTAGAGAAATTAGAGCCCGCATACAAACTGCTGGTAGGAATATAAAACGATGCAGCTACTCTGGAAAACAGGCAGTTGCTCCAAAAGCTAGAGTTTTCTCCTGGCTCCGCAAATTCCACCGGAGAAGTGAGCACGTGTTTGTTCCTGCTAAACTTGTACCTGAATGTTTGTAGCAGTGTTATTCTTCACCAAAATTGTCCCCAAATATCCATTAACTGATCAAGTATTGTATAACTTCATTTATATAATACGTCCATATTAGGCAAATCCAGAAGGACAAGAATAGATTCATGGTTGACAAGGGCTGGGGGCAGAGTTGAATGTGGGGGGCAGGGGGTGTCTGCTAAATTGTACCAGGTTTCTTTGTGGGGTGACAAAAATGTTCTGAAATTAGGTTGTTGGTCATGGTGGCACAACTTTGTGAATATACTAAAAACTACTGAATCGTACGCTGTTAAAAAGTTTTACGGTATGTGAAATATATCTCACTAAAGCTGTTATCTGAAAAATATTAAAAGCTATCCTTGAATTGGCTTTTATATAATTGCATTCCTTCTGTTTTTCTTGACCTTCTAACCCACCCCAGGCAGTGAATCTGGAAACAAGTTATTAATTTTATTTAGTTGAAGTAATCTGTATTGCTACAGGCTGAAGAAATACAGTCTAAACCCAAGAAAACCATATCATAAATTAAAGCTAGAAAGTACATGTAAATAAAACCAGTAATGATTCAAGATTTCAGCTTGTGAGTGTAGGCGTTATCCAGAGGAAATGTGTTCCAGGGGTGGGGAAAAAGATGGGCCTGCTTTTCATGGACAGGATCGAATCATTTTAAGCAAAGAATAAATAAATGCCAAGTCCCCAGTTTTTGCCTTCTTGTCGTTTTACCCAGATCCCTGGTTCCCCCTAAATTCGCCCACATTCTGTAAGCTCCAGGAGAAGTTGTTGAAGCAGCACCAGAGTCCTACCCTCTGTTAGCAGCGTGGGACCTGCGGAAGAGCCAGGGACCCTCCAGTCTCTCGAATACCAGCTGTCCCCGGGGCTTCCTGCTGAGACCAGCACTCCAAGCCAGCAGTCTGCGAGCCAAACACTTCCCGACGCCGGTCGGAATCGCAAAATCTGGAAAAGCTGAGCAAGTTCATTTGGGAAGGTAGAATAACAGGAGAATGAGATAAAAAGAGACATTTGGAAAAACGGAAGAGGAAAAATCAAATTGCCCAACAGACTTTAATATGATCTCAAAGTCGACGGGTCGTAAAATACTCGTGCTATGTTTTAGCCCATGAAAGATACTGCCGATTCTTTCAACTTGCAACTTTGAAGCTGATCTTTTTAAAGCAATGGCAAGATTGAGTTTAGTGTTCGTGAAGGGGGGAGGGGTAGAAAAGATGGGAGGGTTGCTGGTAATATTGCTCTCCTGTCGCCCGCCATTATTCCTAATACCAAAGCAACCATATCGGCTCTAAAAACTACCAACCAGAAAGCAAGTCGAGAAATCAAAGAAGTAGTAAAAGGTTTCCAAGTCCCACCTCTGGCTTCTAAACAACCCCAGCATTCCTTATGGGAAATGCATCGTGTCCCACTTTGGGAATATTGATGGTCTGACAAAATCTGAGCCTCTCAAAATGCAAATATTTTATTGTCCATGAAAAGGACGTTCATTAAATTAAAGTCAAAGAGAGGAAATGGGGGGGAAAAAATTCACGAAATGCAACGAGAATTAAAGAGAGAAAAATAAATAAATAACTCTGACCCAGCACCATTTTGCTGACTTACATACAAATAATCAGAAACATACTGAGCAGATTAAATCTCCCTTTGATTTTGAATAGGCAAAGTGTTCAGCAAAACTAAACCCAAAACAGCAAACATGTATGGGGTTTTGCCAGGCCTCAAAATAGCTTAAAAAATTTAAAAAGCTTAAGATTTTGTTTCTCCTAAAATATCTAGATGCCTTCAGGATACGAATTTCCCCAGCCAACAGTGACTAACAGAAGAGAAACTGGGAAGCCAAACCTCTCTCCCTACCCAAATCTGGATCCATTTACTGTGAAAGTTTTCAGTAACCTTATTTAAACTATTTTAACTCGTTTGTTTATAAGTGTAATGCTTTTTTAAAAAGAGAGGTGCTTCTTTTATGAATTAATACTATGTAGGAGTCAATACAAAAAAGATGATGTGAGTTTCCTTCTGGGTAAGAGAGGAGAAAATTGATGAAAGAAGCTGATTAGAGACTTACGAGTCTCTTCGGTCAAGATTCCATTTGCTTGTGCTCCTTGAAAATTTGCTTGACCGCAATCGAAACAGTTCATGCCTGAGAGTACACAATCTGGTCCATTCTGCCATAAATGCGTATTTCTGTAGCATATACTATTTCGTATGTGATTAACAGATAAGGGAATAATGTAAGTAGGAGTTTCATGAATGCGTACATGATTTTCCCAGCGTGTTAAAGTCAGACACAACTAACACCAAGTACACCAACAGTGCTGAATGCTGGGAACCGTGGAGAAATAGAATATTGTGTAAGACCCAACATTCTTCCTCTTTCCTCAGTTCAACCATATGATCCTTATAACAAGGACATATTGCTCTGTTCTCCCCAAGACTCGTGCACTGTGCCCTTGTCTTCACAACTCTGCAGGCTTTCTTCAACTTACATCTCCTCCAATCAAGCCACTTAAAAACATCTTTTTTTAAAGATAAAGTCCCATACTTGAGTAGAATTGCTATTCTTTTAGAAACGATGCCTTTTAAAATGTGTTAGTAATTTTATGATGATTGCTTGTGTTGTCTAGTTACAAAAGGTGCAAAGGTAAAAGGAAGCCCTTTTCTTTTAAGTGCTCAGTTTTGCAGAATTCAGCATTCTTTGGAATGCATATATCACATGACAGCAGAAACCTCCGTGCCTGTGAAATACTACGATCACTTGCCTGTTTATCTGGGATGCTATCTAATCTTATTCTAGAGAATCCGTGACATTTGTTGGATTGTTTAACGTTACGCTTTAAGCCTTTACATTAACTAAAGAAACCAGATTAGTGGGGCACCTGGGTGGCTCAGAGGGCCAGGTGTCCAACTCTTGGTTTTAGCTCTGGTCAGGATCCCAGGGTTAGAGATCGAGCCCTGTGCCAGGCTCCGCACTCAGCGTGGAGTCTGCTTGAGATTCTCTGTCTCCCTCTGCCCCCCTCCGCTCATGTGCACGTGACCTCTCCCTCTCTCAAATAAATAAACAAATCTTTAAAAAAAAAAAAAAAGACTAGTGCCTTTTCCCAAATTCATTTTATTTTATTTTTATTTACTTTTTAGCCCCAACTCGGGGCTCGATCCCACAACCTGAGGTCATGACCTCAGCTGAAATCAAGAGTTGGACACTTAACCAACTGAGCCACCCAGGCTCCCCTCCCCAAGTTCATTTTATAGTGCACATTTGGCCAAATGAAAGAAAGCAAAAAAAAAATAATAGGTGAAATGTTCTGTCTCCTCCTTTTCTGCCAAGAAAACTGATAAAGTGCTGGGGAAGAAGGGACAGATTAGGGGCAATCCAATGATGTATGTTGCAAGTTATCCTGGTGACTTTGGAATATTCCTAAGTACAATGTCTAGAACACTGATAGGTTTGCATCCAAATCTCTAAACTGACTCAGCTATTAAAAGGCACTGGCAAGTTTTTTCCATGAGTCCTAGTTTAGTCTAGTTCAGCTAATAATTTGGAATTCTGCCTAGCCAGGGGTGGGGGGGGGGGATTGGGGGGGGATGTCTCCTCCAGCTCTTTCATTGACAACAGGCCAAAGCGGGTTGGGAGTTTGCCAACAACAGTGGATCTGAGCTGAACGGGCATTGCCCAGCTTGACTCCCGACCCCCTAAAACCCTTTTGTTTCCAATGTTTCCAAACAACACAGCTACCCCAAACCAGAAGGCAAGAGTTCCATTCACCGCGAAGGAAGTTGGTAGTCTAGGGCTAATGGCGGAATTTTGTTTGAGGCATCCATCCTTCTTCTGCAGGAGCAAAAGTGCTCGTCTATCCCTCATAAATGAAAATCATGTTATGTAGCCCTGGAGGGAGTATATCCTGTGGGGGGAGCCGAAGCGGACACAGCTCCGACCAGTAAGAAGCCGCGATTTCCCATCTTGACAGGTATTGACCCAGGTACGCCCATCTGGCCTGAACCTGGGAGCAGGCGCCTCCTTACACTTTACGCTCTAGGGACCTTGCTTGCCTCCCCTGCTGAGTGGATACCCATTCTACACACACACAAAACCTCAAAGTGATAGGTAATACGTAACTTGCACAGTCTCCCCTTTTCTCCAGCCAAAAGTTAGTCCCAGTCATTTTTCTTCATCTCAAAAATGAGGAGACTGTGTCTTGGAGGTCACTCAGTGAACAAGCAAAGACGCCAGGACAGAAACCAGGGTTTCCTCCAAAGCCTGTGCTCTTCCAAAGCGTAGTGTGACTTTTTTTTAACTAATGAGCTAATACATGCATATGTATATAACACACGGATATAAGATACTATGCCTATGACAATAGATATATATAAGATACAATGCATATATTAGATACAGAAGAAACTATACCTATTATGATACAGAAGAAACTATACCTATTATGCCTATCATCTTAGATATATAAAAGATACTATGCCTACTGTATTATATATGATACATATTAATATATTACATATTGCCTATTTTTTGTTATATATTGGCTATATTGATATAGATATATAATTGCTATCATATCATATATTCTATAATATATTATGTATTGTTTTATATATTACTAGTTTATATAAATAATGACCTAATATATATGCATATAATACATGTATAAATATACGCATATAATACATGTATAAATATACACATATAGTATATGTATGTGTAATATATGTATATAATATATGTGTGCATATATTATTCAGATTCTCACCATATGCTATGAAATAAACGCCAAGGGCTAGATTGAGTGCTGAATGTAAGTACAAAGGGATTTGAGGGGAAAATGGCGCCCAATAGCACACAGAGCTTCACAGGAGGGCATTTGGAGACCACATTGCCAGCAAGCCCCCGGTCACCTCAAGGACAGAGTGCGGATGTGGTTGTCTCCTCTCTGCACCCCTCATGCTGACCCTGGGGAAACTGTTACCCACCCTTGGCTGGGCAGACATTCGGAAGTTTGCCAATGTTATCTCATCAACCGGAAGTTGAAAAGCGATTGCCTCTGAGCTGAATCTGGCCCAAGGATATATTTAGTTTGTCCCACCGTTTCAACAAATGAATTGCCATCAAATTTTCTTTTAGAATCATCGTGCTTTATTTCTTGAAATGTGTTTCCATTTTAGAGAAGCTTTCAAAGACATTCACCATTCTTACCAATTCTCCTGACTCCCTCCATACCGCTCGATCTTGTAAAAATTGTCTGAAAAAATACTATCCTTTCATTGCAATCACAGTGCAACTGTTTTTTTTTTTTTTAAGATTTTATTTATTTATTTGACCAACAGAGATCACAAGTAGGCAGAGAGGCAGGCAGAGAGAGAGGGGGAAGCAGGCTCCCTGCTGAGCAGAGAGCCCGATGCGGGGCTTGATCCCAGGACCCTGAGATCATGACCTGAGCCGAAGGCAGAGGCTTAACCCACTGAGCCACCCAGGCGCCCCTGAAACTGTTGTTTTTTTTTTTTAAATCACATGTCTGTATAGTTTTATTTAAGTAAATAATTAAATAAGGAAAAGATTCATTATGGTTCCGGGAAGAAAATAAGCAGAACTGGCTGGCAGCAAGAAAGACCAAAATTCTTCAAAGTTTGGAAGGAAATTGTGACCTGAGACCAGATATACAACCAAGTCCTGATTCCATTTAAGCAAATATCAGGCATTCTTAAATATTCCAACCTTCTGCAAACTCCACATGCATGAGACTGTCATAAATAAATACACAAATAGACGCATAAACAAGCAAACAAATAAAGTAAAACTATTTGAACATAAAATTGAGCCAATCAAAACATGAACGTAAAAAAGAAAAGGCAGGGATTACATTTACAGCATGAAGTATCAATGTTGTAAGATTTGACAACAATTGACATTTTAAAAGTGGAAGATTTCGCATGAAAATTCTGGCTATCCAGCTTCTCTTCTGCAAAGCTGGCCAGCTGGGCCCAGGGGTATGCACCCTGCAGACCAGACCTCACCCTGCTCTGGCGGGTGAGACCCTCTCTGCTGAGACGCGCCCTCCAGTCGCCTTCCCCAGGTCAGCCACACCATATGAATGGCCTCTGTCAGATCTTCGCTCTACAATCCCTCAAACAGGCCAACAGTAGAACTGTGTCGAGAAACAAATTCACTGTGTCCTTTCCATTAACAATTCACCCAAGTGTCCCCCTCAGCCCGTTATAATCACAGTCAACCTAAACTACTCTCCTTCCTGATCCCTGTAGTGCGCATGCCTGCACCTCTTGCGACTCTGCCCAAATATCTCCATTCCGTGGGCCTTGCACCGGCCCCCGACCCCCTGGTCCCTGCTTTCTCTACAGCAATCACTCTCCACTTCCTGATGTGCTCTGTAAGTTCCGTATAATCACATTTATTGCTTATTCTCCACTCTGTCGAGCCCCAACTGCTGTGGACACAAGTTTCACAAAGCCAGGGATCTTTATTTACCAGCGGATCTCAAGTGCTTGGGAGAGTCCTGGCACATAGTAGGTGATCAGTCAATATCCATAGAATGAATGAATGTCCCAGTTTACCTCACCTAAGATCTCTATTGTTAACATTTACTCTGTTACGATACTTTTATGTACATTCTTCTACGGAGACAGATATTGTCGTTATAATAAAAAAAAAAAACTCAATACATTTGTTATCACTTAAAAAAGTGATACCCAAATACATTTGATTATGAAGCATTTTTGTACATAGCATCTCCCCTGAGCGCCAGAACAAGACCCAACAAGAGGTTGACTACAGTGGTAGGCTGTGTAGTAGCCCCAAAGATATCAGGTCTCAATTTCTGGAAGTGTAAATATTGCCTTATATGGCAAAAGCTTTGCAGATGTAAGTTAAAGGTCTTGAGGTAGGGAGAGTACCATGGATTAGTAGGCAGGCCCTAAATGTAATCACAACGGTTCTTATTAGAGGGAGGCTGAGGGAACTTGACACACACGGAAAAGAAGGCAATGTGACCGCAGAGGCAGAGACTGGAGCGATGTGACCACAAGCCAAGGAATGTCGACAGTCTCTGGAACCCGGAAGAAGCAAGGAACAACTCTCCCCTAGAGCCTCCAGAGGGAGAATAGCCTTGCTGGCACCACGATTTTGGCTCAGCAAAACCAATTTCAGACTCCTGGCCTTTGGAACTATGGGAGGATGCATTTTTGTTGTTTTCTGAGCAACAATAGCTACTATGATTAATATCCCCAAAGTTAGGACCCTCATTGTCCAGATGAGGAAACTATAGCCCAGGGAAAGAAAGCAACTTCCCCATCACCACCAAGCTGAGGGCAAGGGGGTCGGGACTAGAACCTGGAGCAGCAGCCGGCTCCTAGATCGAGCTCTGTTCCTTCACCTAAGCATCTCTGGGAAGGCCGTAGAGTCGTCCCCCCTTATCTGTAGGGGATACATTCCAAGACTCCCAGGGGACATCTGAAACCACGGACTGAACCCCACATACACACTCTGTTTTTTCATATATCATGCATTTTTCATATATCATGCATAATATCTATGATAAAGTTTAGTTTATAAATTAGGCCCCGTAAGAGATTAACGGCAATAACCAAAATAAAATAGGACAATTATAACAATCCACTGTAATAAAAACCATGTGATGTGGTCTCACTCTCTCTCTACTGTACTCTCCTCCCCCTTCTTCTTGGGATCATGGGAGATGATAAAATGCCTCCTGATGAAATTAAGTGAGGGGGATGACGCAGGCATTGTGATGTAGCGTTAGGCTACTACTAAGCTCCTGACAACACATCAGAAAGAGGATTTCCGGTTTCCAGACTGTGGCCAGCGTGGGTAATGGAAACCTCCGAAAGCAAGATGGCAGATAAGGGGGAAGTACTGTACATGATGACAGAGCTAACTCCGGGAGATCATGGGGAGCAGCCCACCATGATTTACAACAGGAAAAACAAACCAAAAATCTTTGCAAGTCATGGGGAGAAGCAGTGTGGTGGTATGGGAATGACTTGAGAAAGAAGCTTCTGGAAGAAACATGCCACACTGCTCCACTCACTCGGAGTGCTCCTGGGAAGGCCCTTCACGTCCCCGGGCATCAGTTTTCTCTTGACTAACGGGAAGAAGTTGGGCTACACTCCTGGTTCTCAAAGACTCCCACCTTGGGGGCTTTGTGAGGGCTGAGGGGGCCCCCCCAGGAGGCTCCCGGCCTCCCCTGGCTGCTTCAGCCTGCTGTGCCCCTTCCATCAGCTTCCCCTACTGCTCTTCGGCCCCACATTTCTTTTCAACAAATGGCTCCACAGCTAAAATTAAGTCTGAAACTCGTGTACACACACACACACCCCCATTGCTAAGGTCACACCCTCCAGTCTCCAATCTCTGTGGTTCTAGAACTCCAGATGGAACAGCAGCAACCAGTCTGCTCTTGCTGTTTGTCCAGAGACGGTCCCGGCAAGCGAGACAGAGAGGATCTTCCCAGGAGTCAGAAAGCACTGAAGGGGCGTTCACCGCAAGGTCATTCCACCTTTGCGGTCTGTGTCCGCAGCACACGGGAGAACTGGGTCACAGCCGTTTTATCATAAAAGTGATCTTAGCCAGGGCTCATCCGTGGTCACTTAAGGATGTGACACCCAGCTCTGAGGATGCACAGGGCTCTCTGAGTCCTCCTTAATGCTCGGGCAGGGGCCGGGGCTCCTGAGCTCACCCAGGACCACGGCCGCTCTAGCAAGCACACACCAAAACCAGACCAGCAAGCAGCCCAAGCCGGGAAAGCACAACTCTCCGGGGATCAAGCCTCTGAAGTCAAAGAAAATTCGTTGGTTTCCCTTCAAGCGACAGCCCCTGACACTTCCATGGCCATTCCCCCCAGTGCACTCAGACATTTGGGAGAAAGCATATGATTAAAAGCAATCAGTGCATTATGAAAATGAATTGAGCAAACCATAATTTTATTGGCTCTGAGGCCAAGTAATAAAAAGGTAAATGTGAACAGGTGTGCCAGTTAACGTCCCCGGATAATTGATTAAGTATGGCAACCCCTGAGAATCCGCCTCTGTTCAGCTCACGCAACTTCGACTGCAGAAAGTAGGAAATGCAAAATAGGCACACTTTCTAAAGCTCTCTTTAAAAAAAAGCTTATTATATGGTGCCCACCTGGGCCATGATTAAGCACTCATTATTGCAGTAAGAATGGGTCCATTGTTTCCTTTTTTATCCTAATAACCATATTTAAATTACAGAAATTCTGGAGAGCCACAGCCATAATGAAACTGGGGCCCGAAAAGGTTGATTGCTTTTCCCAAGGTCACAGAAGGGCAGAGCCAGAGAAGGCAAATTCTCAAACCAGTAATTGCTCTAATAGCCGTAACAAGAGGTCATTCACTACTGTCCCAACTCAGAAGGTCTTGAGCTTACTCAATTCGGGGACACGAAGAATATATGCAGCAAACCTTATTCTCTGTAACAGTCCGGGTTCTCTAGGGAAACAGAACCAACGGGCTTATAAACACACAAGTGTGTGTGTGTACATATATGTGTGTGTGCGTATATGTATACACACACACGCAGAAAGAGAAAGAGAGATTAAGAGATTTTTAAGGAACCGGCTCACACAGTTGTGAAGGTTTGGCAAATCCAAAATCTGATGGGGGTAGGCCACCATGCTGGAGACTCGAGGAAGAGTTGTATTCCAGTCCAAAGGCCATCTTCCGGCAGAATTTCTTCTTGCCCTGGAGAGGTCAGTCTTTGTTGTATTAAGGCCTTCAACTAATTAGATATGGACCACCCACATTTTGGATGATAATCTGCTTTACCCAAGACCACCAATTTCAGTGTTAATATCATCCAATGAACACCAGCACAGAAACATCCAGAATAATGTTTGACCAAATCTCCGGATACCTAGTTGGCACAGAAAATTAACCATCGCACTGTCTCCACCAAATGTCCGAGTCTCCACCCCCTCTACTTGTTTGGGCTTAGGAGTATCCCAAAACATGATAGGAGGAGCCAGGGGGTGCCTATATTGGGGTAACCAGGAAGAATTGCTACATGCTAGGGGACCTACAGGAGAGATGCTGGATATAGGTGAAATAAAGTTGCCACCAGGATCGTGGACCAGGGGTCACATAAAGGGGGTTAGGTCCTCAGTTAATTTCTCTGCAGCTCCTGCGCCTGCAAACCATGCAGTTTGTTTTGGTTACCAATTATCGTGAAACAAACTACTTGAAATTGGTGGCTGGCCCCTATCATTAATCATTGTATTATTTCTCATGACTCTCTGGTCGGGGTATGGGAGATAGCTTGTCTTTGTCCCATCTGATGTCTGCGGGTCATCTTCACTCCTACATCCAGTGCCTCCATTAGAATGACCCCAACAGGGTGCCTGGGTGGCTCAGTTGGTTAAGCGACTGCCTTCAGCTCAGGTCATGATCCTGGAGTTCCGGGATCGAGTCCCGCATCGGGCTCCCAGCTCTGCGGGGAGTCTGTTTCTCCCTCTGACCTTCTCCCCTCTCATGCTTTTTCTCATTCTCTCTCTCTCAAATAAATAAATAAAAATATTTTTTTAAATAATAAAGAAAAATCTTTATAAAATTTTTATATCTTTATAAAATCTTTATAAAAAAAAATCTTTATAAAAAATCTTCATAAAAAATGACCCCAACAGCTGGAAGCTGGCTGAACCACCTGACAGGGGTCATAGGTCTATGGCCTCAATTCCCATTGTTGGCTGCGTTCTTTGGTTTCCTCCATGTAACCTCAGGGCTTCTTCCCCTCCACACTGCCTCTCCACATGGCCTCTCCATGTGGTCTCTCCAGCAGGATACCCACATTTAGTATATGGCGGCTCAGGATACCCAAGAATGCACAATAGTAACTCCTTCTTAAAACTAAAATTCATCAAAGGCACCGTAGCACCTCTGTGTCATTCTGTTGGTTAAAGTCTGACCAGCTCGGACCAGATTCAAGAGGAAGAAACAACACAGGTGTGTGACTAACACAAGGCATGGTTCCTTGAGAGTCACAAAAGTGACGACGGACTCCATCATCCGTGACAATCTTTTGCTAAGTCCGTAGACCCACCCAAGTCTTCCCAGGGCGAGAATCCTTACTCTTCAGACAACATCTATCAGATCAGCCTGACCTCCCCGAGAACCCCTCCTAATTCCTCTTCTTCTCCCCCATCCTCTGCCCTCATTTTGCCTTAGAGATCTTGCCCTACTTCCAAAGTCATTTGCATCGCAAGCTCACACTCCAATGGATGGCCCATTAGACCCAGAAACTTCCCCCAAAGCAACACTCATTTCTTTCTCCTTGAGAGTCTACAAGATTTACCATCCAAATTTTCCAGGAGGTTTGGGGCAGGAAACACTGCTTTCCATTTTTCTAATTCAAAAACAAAGGGAAAAAAACAACAACAAATGTATCACCTTT
The DNA here is from genome assembly GCA_028534135.1 of Potos flavus. Lineage (NCBI taxonomy): Eukaryota > Metazoa > Chordata > Mammalia > Carnivora > Procyonidae > Potos > Potos flavus. Next base: position 57,402,528 of record CM052892.1, on the reverse strand, counting down.
CCATTTTTGGAGATAGGCAAATAGAGTGGCTAAGACCGCACCCCTCAGAGCCAGCCTCACACTGATTGGCTAGCTCGGGGTCCTCACCTATAAAAGGGAATTATCCATCCCAGGGGGGCTGTGGGGAGGATTCAGTGAGTGAAGGAGGCGCATTAAGTGTTTGCTGTGCTCACATCAACAGTTGTATCTTGTCACGCACGTCCTGCGTTTTCCTCAAATTCCCAGCATGATGAGCCGGCAATTCAAGGAGATAGAATTTCCAAGATAGTCATCTTAATCCTTTTTCTTGGAAAAAGAAACTCCATCAAGATCCAAGAACTTCTTGGATCCTGCTCCTAGAGAAGAAATATGAGTCAGTATCATGTCGTCCCAAAAATGTCTAAGTATTGGGTTCCTGAGAAAATGCATTTTGGAGTATCTTCGACAACCAAAAGACGTATATATAGATATATACATCTAAAACATAAATGATAGATTTTCAGACTTGCCTCAGAAGCGTGTGGAAGCTCTCATGCACCCCAGGCGCAAGAGTATAAAAGAAATGTAGTTCCCACCTCCACGGGTGGCTTGTCCCACCCCTCTTCCCAGCTTCCCAGCCACCTCCCCAGTCACGGGCTTTGGGAAACCCTGGCTCTGAGTCACCACCAGCCCCCATCCAAATGGTTGAGGTGAGAGGGTAGCTAAGGAAGGTGAAGCGGAAAAGTTGCTCCATGAGAGGGACTCCCAGGAAGGGGGTAAACTTGAGTGTGGTCCCACAAGCCCAACCATTTTCCTGCCCAGCCCCATTCTCCTCATCCACAGACTGAGGGTGAAGCTGTCAGACAGAGTGTCTTCACTTTCTCTTAAAATGCCATTCACCAAACAGAGTGTTGTTTCGTTTTGTTTTTTTAGGTAGTTATATGTGTCCTTTTTTTTTTCCTCTGTGCTTTCAGGGTGACCATGTAGTTTAACGGGTCCAACCTCATCATGGGACACGTGTCAAGTAGACAACGGCACATGTAGTGGCCTGAGGGACCCATCAGAGGAAGTTTCCTAGACAACCTTTGCTCCTGCTTATGCTTTCCAATCCCCATTTTGTGCTCGTGGCTTCATAGATCCTCCTCTTCATGGCTTCTCTCAGACCCCTAATTCCTTTGGAACTTACTGATGGGTGAGGGTTCTCTAGTTGTGATTCTCCACACTCTGTGGCTGAACCACCATCTTCTCTGGACCTGACCGAGCTCTGTACCCCCCACCAGATTCCTAGGCTCCCGTTGGCCCAAAACCCCTCTGTGGTCACCTGGCCCTTCCTGAGGTGAAATCACACTGAGGTAAAATTTTTATTTTAACCATCCAGCGGGTTGGCCAAGCAGCTGCCCAAAGCTCCAAGACTGTCTTTCTTATCCTGAACTGGAATGGAGCCCATGAGAGGATCCAAAAAGGCTTCTCCACAAGCGACTGATACCTAAAATGGCATCGTCAGGGGCAAATGTCATTTCTGCAGCTCCGTGAAGTTAAAATTACACTTAATTATGGGAATCAATTAATTTCTGTTTGATAAATGAATCACAAACATTGGTTTTATTCCTAAGTAATAGGAATAAATGAGTTAATGCATTTCATAGCAATCTTTTTACAGAACCAAGAAGAGATGACTCACAAGGATAATAAAACAGGGCTCTCTCACTTCCCTTGGCAAAGCAAATAGTCTCCATAAGTCAATTTTTCTGAATTACCATGTGTTTTGTTTTGTTTAGCCAAGAAAATAATCTGAAAGTGAACATAGCTATGGGTCATGAGCTTCTCCAAGGAGTCGAGCCCATCTCTCAGGCTCCATATTAGATATCCTTTCTCAGAAGAGTCTCAAAGAGACTCTTTTCCTCTCCTCGGGGTTACAAATGGTTCATTACTTTTTTCATCTTTGATATTTTGTGTGTCAAATATAGTATGGCTGAAATCTTTTGAAGTCAGGAAACACCGGCTTAGTTTTCTTAACTTTCTGGATTTCTCTGGGAGACCTCTTTTATCACCAGGCAAATCGGGGTTCACATATTATCATGGCCGAGGAAATATGGCAAAGCCAAGGTATTCGAAACAGCTGCAAAAATGGGAATAAAAGAGGGGAGGAAAAGCTTTGAAGGACAGTCTAGGAAGATGAGGCCCTTCGGAGATATTAACAAAATATGGAGAAAAAGAAACCATAAGAAAGTTCGATTTTGTACAACACAGCGTGTTTTTCACCCAAACTGTTTCTGATGCCCGGTTCACTTCATTGGGGCCAAATCCTTCTGCTACTATTCCCAACATCATTATCCTTGGGGACTTTTGACAGAATTTCCAATATTAAGGCATACTGAATTCAAGTTCACCTTCATCTCTTTTCTTGGGTCCGAGCTGTATTCAAGCAACTGTTCGGAGGACTAACTTGTGTACTTTGACTCTTCTCTCTCGGTCTCAGGGGAAAATCCTTCTCATTCTGATCCCTGGAACACGTGCCTGGTCTACCTTATGTCACAATCTCTCTCTCGCTTCCCACTGTGTTCACTCATTCATTCCGCCAAGGCTAGTGGGCTCTGCTATCGAAAGGCAGCATATGAGGTGTGAGTCGGTGTCCTCTCAAGCCAGACTGCCTGCTTCATAGTAGCTCTGTGACTTTAAGAGTTCACTTACCTCTCTGTGCCTCTGTTTCCCAGCTACGAAATAGAGATGGTGACGATTATTCCCAGCATTATAAGATCTTTGTGAGGTTAAATGAGTTAGTACTCCTGGCAGACTCAGCCCAGAGCAAGCCCTCGATAAACACTGTCTCGTGCCTTTGCTATCTGCAACTAACTTTTACGCCGTGCTGGATATTTCCAAAAGAAGTACAAAGAGAAAAAACAACGTTCTTAACAAACTTAGGCTTTAAATCAATGCAGCTAAACGTTTGCATAGCCTTTTTGAACATGCTTCTGTCCAATTATTACAAAATTATGCTGCATTTAGAAATCTGGAAACTGTGTGCCTAAGTAGTTTGTCTTTATAACTTAATGTTGATGTTGGAGCTTGAAGGCGAGCTCCAGGGCACACCTCTGTCTTTGCTAAGGAAATGGCTCCCCTTAGTGGACTTACTGAGTAATTACACATACTCCCCCCTCACTAAGAACAGGAGTCCTGCTTGAGGGGATAAATGACATCAATAGTTAAAGATGTTTAATAACATTAAATTAAACTGTATTTAATTTTATTTTCCCAAAATTCATTTCACCAACCCAAACCCACTACAATCTCAGCCATCACGATGTTCTACAGAAAAAATCAGAGTGGATCTGTACCAACAAAAGGCAGACATATTTCCACTTAATTAAAATGACATCTATTCACCTAAAGGGGTTTTACAGGCATCAAAGTGGTTTACGCATTTGCTTAATTCTAATCGCGCTTTAAATGTAAGTCCGGGTCTTTTAAGAAGCATCTGAATTCTGGTCTGATGGGTCTACTCACTGCTAGAAAATCAGGAGCAGCAAGGGAAGAGCCAGCACTTATGCTCTTCCATGTGCCAAAACAGGTCTGGAAATATCATGATTTTCCATATATGAATTGGCATTTCATAAAGTATTTGCAGGGTCTGCCAATGGCTGAATGTGTGGGCTATGTATCAAGCCACAATCTCCAGATCTTCTTGTCTTCCTTTGTGATATTTGGAGATTGGACTACATCCCTTTATACTTCTGGAATGAAATAGAAATGAGTGAATTTTCTAAATGTATACATAGTGGATGTATACTTTCATGGAGCTCGGTCATGGACCAGACGATGACAATGGTGGTGGTAGCTAACGCTGAGCATAGTACTTACTATGTATCAGTCATTCATGTGATTGTGTACATTACATGAATCACGTCCTATTACCTTCACCATAACTCTTTATAGTAGATGCTCGTATTACTCTCACTTTACATGAGAAACGGTCACAGAGTTTTACAACAATTTGCTGGAGGGCACATGGCTGGTAAGTCACAGAGCTGCAGTTGGAACCCTGTTCCCGTCCCTAATTACCACACTCCTCTGTACCCTCCATAATGATTAGAAATAAAAATTCTGCATTGCATGTGGACATCCATTTGTAGAGTCGAAATTAATGACATTTATTAATAAGCATCTGGTTAACTAAAATGGAATCTTATTTACAAGAAAACATTCCAAAAAAAGACATACAGATAACAAATAAATCTGTGGAAAGCATGTTCCGCATCACTCATCAGGAGGGAAATGCATATTAAAACCACAATGAGACACTACTACAGGTCTATTAGACCAGCTAAAACTTGTCTTTAAACCTGACTATGATACGTGCTGAGAAAGATGTGGAACAACGGCCACATCACATTGTGCTGGTGGTAAATGAAACTAGCACACCCTTTTTGAAAAAGAAGTTTGACTCTTTCTTATAAAGTTAAATTTTCACTTATCATATGACCCAGCAATCCCACCCTTGGGCTTTTTACCCAAGAAAAAGAAAAGAGATGTCCACCCAGATACCTGGAGGCAAAGATTTATAGCAGCTTTCTTCATAATCACCCCAAACTGGAAATAATCCAAATATCCATCAACTGGTAAATGGAGGAACAAACTGATACACATTCACACAATGGAGTACTCCTCCGTCGTAAACAGAAACAAGGCACCAAGACTTGCAACAGCCTGGGTAAATCTCGTGTGCGTTCTGCTCAGTGAGAGAGGGCTGCTCGAAAGTCTACCCACTCTTCAGATTTCGTTCATGTGACATTCTCCAAAATGCAAAACCACAGGAAGGGAGCACCGATCAGTGGTCGCCAGAGGCTGGGGGTGGAAAAGACACAGCGAACTTCTTGGGGTGGATGAACTGTCTTTATCTTGATTATGGTATCATTAATCATATGTTAATTTTAGCATAGTGCATCATAACCGTATTTTAATTATCCCTAAACAAATCTAAATTAAAAGAAGAAGGAAGGAAGGGCTGATGGGAGGAAGACAGGGAGGGAGGGAAGGAGGAAGAAGCAGTAACAGGAGAATCAGTGCAGCGAAGCTGTTGAGAGCATTGGCCAGGTGTAGACCTCCTGGGTTCAAACAGGGCTCAACCCCTGTGGGACTTGAGCCACATTATTGGACTTCCCTGTCCCTCAATTTCCTTGTCTATAAAATGGGATAGTAATGCATCTAACTTCGCAGTGTTCTTATGAGGATTGACTTAGTTGATATCTTTAAAGCACTTAGAACAGTATCTGGCATATAGTAGGTTCTCAATAAATATGTGTACCATGAACGATCATATCATAGACTGTAATGCAATGCACTCAACGAGTCAATTACATCAACTGTCAAGTAGGCGGAATCAGGACTTATTAAGCCATCTGCCTGACGCTGTTTACTGATCTAAGCTGGTAATGAGCATCCAGGTCACATCCATTTCAAACTCCTGAATATACAGCTAAATCTTTAGCTGATTTTCTTGGCAACAAGCCAACCCCTAAAATAGGATCTCTGCTAGCACCAACTTTGTTAGAACCCCAAAGCTAAAGCCAAGTAAAGTAAATCCCGACGCTCTTATGTGCAGCATTTATAGTGTCATTTAAGCTCCAGATCCCGATTGTGAGTAGTATCTCCACGAGCCCTCCACACTCCTCCCACCCTCATAGATAGGAATACTTCAAAGCAGCCCCATGAGGCAGAGAAATCACCCCATGCAGACCCTGCATTCTATACACACACTCCCACATGTCCACAGGGACGCGTGTGCTAAAATTTTATTGTTGCATTATTACGTAACAGCAAAAAAATGTCAAAAGAGAAGCCGAAGTGGGAGGAGCATCCACCCACCCATCCTAAGCATCCATCAATATGAGAATGGATTATTAGTGTTTGTTACAACCAGAAAATGAAACACACAACGGTGAAAGTGAATGAGTTAGCGCTGCAAGCATCAACAGGCACAATCTTGCAAGAATTAGAATCACTAAAGGATTAGCAAGGTGACTGGATGTAAGAACAAAATGTAAAAATGAACTGCATTTCCCTATAACAGCACCAAATGGTTGAAAAGGCAATTTTCCCAGAAGACACACTTAAAACAGCAACAAAATTATAAAACAAATAATTCCCATATTTGCTTACCTTTTATAGCTCCGGCTATCAATGGATACTGTCTAAAGACGACCAATCCAGAAATAAACATGTACAAGTGAAACACCAGAATTAAAATATATATTATTAAGAAAAATAGTAGATAAAGGAGAAAAGAGAAGAGTACGTAGTATAAGTCAATAACCAAGAATTTTCTTCTTCATGACAGCAGTTCTCAGAATGGGGTCCCAGACAAAAGCATTAGCATCACCTGGGAACTTGCTAAAAATGAAAATTCTCAGGCCCGATCCCAGACCTGCTGAACCAGACACTCTTGGGGGTGTTTTAAGAAAACTTCAAGAGGTGGGGCGCCTGGGTGGCTCAGTGGGTTAAAGCCTCTGCCTTCGGCTCAGGTCATGATCTCAGGGTCCTGGGATCGAGCCCCGCATCGGGCTCTCTGCTCAGCGGGGACCCTGCTTCTCCCTCTCTCTGCCTGCCTCTCTGCCTACTTATGATCTCTCTCTGTCAAATAAATAAATAAAATCTTAAAAAAAAAAAAAAAGAAAACTTCAAGAGGTTTCGAATACACACTAAAATTTGGGACCAGCTGCTTTGTAATGAAGACACAGTAAATACTGCTTAAACTTACCAGTCAAGAAGGAGTTATAAATATATTCGATTTCTTTACGAAGGCAAAGATCGGAAAGATGGCCAGAAGATCTGCCACCAGAAACTGTTGTCTATGGAGAGTGGTGTTGGGTTTTTGAAGGAGGTGGGGCTTAAGCAGAGATTTTTTTTTTTATTTTATGTCATTCTGAATGGTTTGAATTTTTATAGCATCCTTTTAAAAGATTTTATAGATCTTTTTAAAGAGCATCCCTTTAAAGAAGAAGGAGGAGGAGAAGAAAGAGGGGGAGGAGGGGGAGGATGAGGAGGAGGAGGGGAGGAAGAAAAGAGAGGGAGAAGGAGAAGAAGAAGAGGAAGAAGGAGGGGAAGACATACACTAAAACAGAATGAGCGTGGTTTAGGGATGGTTCTACTCCTCGTGGACATTCCATTACCCCAGTCATGATCGGGCAGAGAATTTGCAACAATTTTTTAAAAATTACATTTCCAAAAAAAGAATGCTGTGGTGACTCTTGATATCACACATCAATGCTAAATTATGACTTTGCTTCATGCCTCAATTCCTATTTTTCCAAATTTTTTCTAAGCATTACTGCCCAACAGAAGGAAACATCACATTTTTTTACACTGGATTGTCAGGAGATAGTAAAAAATCAATGGTTTGAATGGGAAGTATTAGTATACCTTTAGTGCGCAGAATGAATTAGAAGAAAAAATAACGGGGAGGCTCTAGAAATGGGAGGTCTATCCCCTCCGCAAGAGAAAAGCAGCTTCTGATTCAACATGATTCCTTGTTACAAGAGGCGATCATTCCTCCCCAGCTGTGCTTGTTTCCAAAGCTGACCCCCATCTCCCCCCAGCCAGCCTCCCCTGCCTGCCTGGGGGTGCAAGCCTCTTCTCGGCTGAGAGGCGGAGTTTGTTTGCCTTAGGGTTTATTCTGCAGCAGTAAAGAACTGAAATAGAACCCGGGATATTGTTGCAACAGAAACTAAAAATAAGCAGCTTTGGCTTTTGGGATGGGGTGGCAGGCAAGAGCCAGACGGGCCTCCGAGAAACTTCTGATGGAGCCCGAAAGGAGGGAGAGAGGAAGTTGCCACTGGAGGCTGAAGCAAAGACAATCCGTGTCCAAGTTTGGCACCACTCCACAACTTGGGCTGGGGACGCCTGGGTGGCTCAGTCTGTTGAGCGTCTGCCTTCGGTTCAGGTCATGATCCCAGGGTCCTGGGATCGAGTCCCGCATTGGGCTCCCTGCTCCGTGGGGAGCCTGCTTCTCCCTCTGGCTGCTGCTCCCCCTGCTCGTGCTCTCTCTCTCTCTCTGACAAGTAAATAAAATCTTTAAAAAATAAAAATAAAACTTGCACAACAGACGGAACAAGTGACCAAAAACGGGCACACCCAGCTGTAGAGACGTTCAGACAGAATGTTCAAAGGAACAACTAGTTCTTCTAGTGGCCTCTGAGAAAATCTGAGGAAAGGGAGAGATGAGACCCCCCCCCCCAAAAAAAAAGGGAAAGTTCAATTTGGGAGCAGAATTTATTTTTCTTTTTAAGATTTTATTTATTTATTTGACAGAGAGGAGAGATATCACAAGTAGGCAGAGAGGCAGGCAGAGGGAGAGGGGGAAGCAGGCTCCCTGCTGAGCAGAGAGCCCGATGTGGGGTTCGATCCAAGGACCCTGAGATCATGACCGGAGCCGAACGCAGAGGCTTTAACCCACTGAGCCACCCAGGTGCCCCTGGTAGCAGAATTTAGAAAACAACACAGAGAACCCCCAGACCCAAGAAAAGGGCATCAAAGGAAGTTTGACCTTAAGGCAAAGATGAAGTCCCAGTTTCTTCAAGTAAAATGTGGTCTCAGAGTAAAGTTCGAGCCAAGAACGCAGCTGTAAGACCCTTCGAAGTCCACGGAAAGATGTAAGACGGTGTCTTGAGACCTTCTCAGCCAAACTATAGGACTTCTAAGAATCATGAGGGAGTTTTTCCACAGCGTCCTGACTGTCATTCCAGGCTTTAGAGGTGCCGTCCCCAAATTTGTCTATTAGATAGAGCGAATTTTATAATTTGACACGGAGGAAATCTATAAAGTTTTTTTTTTAAGAGGAATTATACTAATTGGTACTAAAAGGAATAGAAACAGGTCAAAATGAGAAGAGGTTTCTGGGCCCCTAACCTCTTACAGTGAGGAGGAAGGCGGAGAAAGCTATTCATCTGCAAGCCTAGGTCATTTCTAATGGAAAAGAAAGGACAATTCAGCAGGTCAGAGTCAAGAGTCATAGAGAAACACTCCCCAGGAGGAGTGGTTTTTAAAAAATGGTTATTAGGGGCCCCTGGGTGGCTCAGTGGGTTAAGCCTCTGCCTTCGGCTCAGGTCATGATCTCGGGGTCCTTGGATCGAGCCCCACATCGGGCTCTCTGCTCAGCGGGGAGTCTGTTTCCCCCTCTCCCTCTGCCTGCCTCTCTGCCTGCTTGTGATCTCTCTCTCTCTGTCAAATAAATAAATAAAATCTTTTAAAAAATTGGTTATTAAAAAATGAAAAAAACCTGTCAACATATGCATGGCTGGATTTCAGAATCACCATGAACTAGTGAAAGGATATTCCTGGTGTTGTATTTACTGTAGTTACGCTGTCCCTTTCTCACACCGTAAGTTGGGAGTGTAGAGGGCAGAAAACCTCTTTTTGATTTACAGGACTCTACACCCAAGGAAGAGTGCCAGAGAGGCTGTACCCAAGGACTGCATCCATACCTGAGCCTGATGTTGATAATGCAATCGTGGACGCTGATCTAATACCATAATACTAAATAGGGGGGGTGTGGGAAGGAAGAGGTGAGTATATCTGGCACATGGAAGGGATGTAAACTGCGGTGGTCAGAGAGCAAACATGGTACATCGCGTCCAAAGGTGGCGACTTCCTGCACACGCATGCCATTCCCACATCAACAGTAGAGTTCATGGCCCCTCGTCTTAAATCTGGACTGGTCCCATGAGTACTTTGACAAAGAGAATGTGGTGAATGTTTACGTCATGCCCCAGAGTCCTTAATAGGACAGGCAACTTCTGTTTCCTTCCTCTCGCACACGTCTTCCTGGGACTGAGCTACCTTGCTATGAGGAGGCCCAAGCTGTGTTTATGAAGAGGGCCCCAAGAACAAGAACTAAGACAGCCAGTCAACAACCCTAGCTGGGTTCCCAGTCAACAACCAGCACCAACGGACACATCTATGAATGAGCCATTTTGGACACTTCAAAACAACCAAGTATCCAAATGACTATAGCCCCAGCCCAAATCATGTGGACTAGTTCTTTCAAGTGAGCTCAGTCAACTTGCAGAATTGAGAAAGGGGAGGGGGTTTTGTGGGTGGGGTAACTGGGGGATGGACATTAAGGAGGGCACGGGATGTAATGAGCACTGGGTGTCACATAAGGCTGATGCTTCACAGACTTGTACCTCTGAAACCAAGACTAGATTATATGCTAATTAATTGAATTTAAATTTTAAGAAAGGAATATTATGTAAATGGAATCAGACTATGCTTAACCCTTTGAGATTAGCTTCTTTGGCTCAGCATAATTCCTTTGAAATGCATCTAAATTGTTACATGTGTCAATAGTTAATGTTATTGGGGCACCTGGGTGGCTCAGTCGGTTGAGCGGCTGCCTTCAGCTCAGGTCATGATCCCGGGGTCCTGGGATCGAGCCCCGCATCGGGCTCCCTGCTCAGCGGGGAGCCTGCTTCTCCCTTTCCCTCTGCCTGCCACTCTGCCTATTTGTGCTCTTTCTATCTCTCTGTCAAATAAATAAATGAAAAATCTTTAAAAAAATAGGTAATGTTATTGCGGTGTAGTTATTGTACAGTGTAGATTTACCGCAGTTTGCTTATCCATTCACCTGTTGGAAGACATTTGGGTTGCTTCCGGTTTTTCACTATTACAAAGAAAGCCAGGAAGACCTTCTGTGTACAGGTTTTTGTGTGAACGTAACTTTTCATTTCTCTAAGATAAATATCCACGACAGGGATTTCTGAGTCATCTGATATGTGTATATTTAACTTTACAAGAAACTGATAAACTAAAGGGGCTAAACCATTTTACATTCCTCATCAGCACTTGGCACTACTGATATTTTTAATTATTGCTATTTTATATATGTGCAGTATGTAACACATGCAGCTTTAATTTGCATTTCTCTCGAGGCCTAGGTGTTTATTTAGCATCAGTATGTTCTCTTCTGTCCATGCAAGTGTTTTGCCCATATTCTAATTGGATTGTTTGTTTTCTTACTATTGAATTTAGCGAGTTCTTTATTATTCTAAGTACAAGTTCATTATGAGATAGTAGTCTGAAGAAAAAGAATTGGGAAAGATAACACAACTTATTTACTTATTTATTTTACAATTCGGGTATTTCTTTTTTTCCTTTTTTAAATTGAAGTATAACTAACATACAGTGTTATATTAGTTTCAGGCGCACGGCATATTGATTCAACAATTCTATACATTACTCAGTGCTCACCATGATAAGTATAGTGACTTACTTATTTTATAACTGGAAATTTATACCTCTTAATCCTCTTCATCTATTTCATTCCCCATCTACCTCCCCTCTAGCAACCATTACTTTATTCTCTGTACTTAAGAGTCTTTTCTTTCTTTCTTTCTTTCTTTCTTTCTTTCTTTCTTTCTTTCTCTCACTTTCTTAGTTGTCTTGTTTTTTTAGATTTCACATATAAGTGAAATCATCTGATATTTGTCTTTGACCCATTTCACTTAGCATTATACCCTCTAGATCCATCCACATTGTTGCAAATAGCAAGACCTTATTTTTTTTATGGCTGAGTAATATTCTGTTGACTATATATACCACATCTACTTTATCCATTCATCCATCAGTGGACACTTAGGTTGCTTCCATATCTTGGCTACTGTAAATAATGCTGCAGTAAACATAAGAGTGCATAGATCTTTTTGAAATCATTGTGTTTTAAGCCACTAAGTTTTAAAGTGGTTTGTCACTCAGCACTAAATAACTGAAACACAGACTTTGGGCAGGTGTCCACCAATTGAGCAGTTGTGTACATTTAATCCCAAAGAGCATCATTTTAAGCTCATTTGCATCCCATAATTGTTTATTTCTTCCTCAGATATAATTACAAATTATCTAAATCATGCTTGCAGGAGAATCAGAAAGAAAAAACAAATCCCAGTGTCATCAACCACTGATTTACCCACATCAGTCGTATTCACATGCCAGTCTTCCCTTGAATGCTTCTTTAGGACAAACAAAAAACAAAGCCCAAGGTCAAAACGGTCAAGTAGAAACTAGGAAGTATTTGTTGAGGTCCTACTTCCTACAATGGGGGACACCTTGCTTGGTGCTGAATACAGAATCGTTGACCTCAGAGTTCTTAGAAAGATAGAGAGTGGGCCGGGTTTCAGGGCCAGGGGGCACCCCCCCACCTAGCCACCACATTCACTCACGCTCACGCACTAACTAAATGCCCATTCTGGGTGCCCACTGGCCAGACAGCTGTGGCTGCTGACTAATGGCCAGGAACGCTTACTGGAGGCTGTGATGTTGAATGCACAGGGACCTGAGAGCCTGGGGCTCCTTCTAGGGCATATTTCCTGCTAGGATTCTGAGCAGGAAATGGTGGGTGGGTGCAGAGAGAGTGCTTTACAGAGAGCTCTGCAGTTCCTGAGCCCGAGTCCTCCCTGCTCACCAGCCTGGTGCCCGCTGTCACTTTCCCGATCTTGCACCTTGGCCCCCAGTGCTCGCGATCACCTCCAGACCCCCCACCTTCATGGCACCTTCCGCCTTCCAGGGAAAGGTCTCTTAGCCCCATTATTTAGTTGCTAGTCACATTGTCTTTTCCTTCTATGGCCTGGCCTCCCTTAGAGTCCCAGCACTCTAGGGGCGAGTCTGCAGGCTCGGAGGGGGCAATGCAAGGGGCTACCCTGCCTTTTGGGGAGGTACAGCCCACTCAGAACGAGACCCTCTCTTCCCTCCTTCACCTGGGCCTTCTTCAGCTGCTGCACTTTCAGAGCCCACAGCATGATCTGAAATTGTCCTGTGTACTTAGTTGCATCTTTATTGTCGTTTCCCTCTCGTGCCCTACCGAAATGAGGGAGATAGTGGGGCTGTTTGTTATCACGCACCTCTAAAGTCACATAATAGGTGTTGAACAATTCATAAATCAGTATTTCTTCCTCCCTGGTAGTGCTTTTTCTTTCCGGAATTTGGTTGTTATATCCTACTGACCACCAGGGGGCTCTCTATGTCTCAAATCCTATGGTGTGAAAAGTCCCTGCTCTTGCCCACAGTGTCCGTCTGTCAAGGAAGGTATCCTGGAATTTTCGTGTCCCTGAACATCCTGGCATTCCTAGAACATTCCATGAACGAGCAGAAGACTGCTGTGTCCGGAACATGCAGAAGACCCTGGGGGGACAGTGTGGGCCATCAGCTCTGATGGAGTCTGATAGTTGATCCACCAGACCCTGCGCACACACTTCATTACACACAAAGACATAACCGATGGGCAAGCATGGCTGCTAAAGGCCGAACTGAATGGACCAGAAGAGGATAGACCTTATATTTCAGCCCCAATTCTTAAGCAGGAATGGTCTCAGCACCACAAAGACCCAATCCCAGAACAAGTTGGTTAAATTCTCTGAGTCGGAGGTTAGAATGTGCATGGAAAATGCTTGCCAGGTGATTCTGATGCTCACTGCAGGTTAAGAACCACTAGCCTTAAGAAATGCAAAAGCGGAGGGGCTGATTTGCTAGGGAAAGTTTCGCCGATGAGAAGGGATTTGAATTGGTCCTGGAAGGGTGAACTATATCTAAATAGCAGAAAAAGAAAGATACAGATGTTCAGAGTGCGGTGGTGGGAAGGGACAGAGCATGGCAGGCTGACATAGAAAGCAGTTTGCCTACAAGCCATCTACTAGAGGGTGGGGAGAGCTACATCTGGAGGGGTAAAGTGTGCCCTATTATAAGGCACCTTGAAAGTTTCAATCTATATCCCCTGGGGAACCTTGAAGGTTTTGAAAGGACTACATAATAAAGATGCTTTTGTTTAGAAAGAGTTAATACCGCTTCCGGCTGGGGACTGGATTGTCAAGAAAACTGGTTTTGCAAAGACTCCCCTCTTTGTGGTGGGAAACTGAGTCTCCATTAAAATGCACCAGCGTCTCCTACTCCTCTTGCTTTTCGTCTGTCTAAGGAGACTGTCAGTGCAAAATCAAATATCAACCGATCTGTGTTTGGTCTGATTGGGGGAGAAGCATTAAGGAGAAGTAATACTGACGCCTGTACTTTGCTTTCCAAGTTTCTATCCAAACTGAGAGGTTTGCCTTTTTAGAATGAATAATAACAATGGCACAAAAACAATGTTTTATTGAAAGGCATCGAGGTGCTTTTCAGTTTGCATTTCCCAATATATGCTGTCTCCCCATTCTGCCAGAGGCATCCATTTGCCTCTGAGAGGAATCAGAATGATTACATCAAAAATGCACAAAAAGGAAGTTAATTTTTGGCTTCGACTACAAAAATCATACTTTCGAGTCCCTAGAAATATAATAAGTTTTGACCATTCTGCGAGTGTCTGAGTCGGGCTTCGCAAAACTGGTTCTACGGGTTTGCCGCAGGTCATAGGACAGAGAACACAGGTCATAGGATAAAAGATGTGATGGAAGGAAGTGTCTATAAAGCAGAAGACAGAAGAACCTTCTTCTCCCCTTGAAGGAGCGTGGAAAGAAAAAGATTAGAGACAGAGTGAAGGGGTCGGTTGCCCGCGTTCTCAATGTCTATTCTCCGCTCCCATGTCCAGGTCGGTAGACGGGCGGAAACTGACCAGTCCCAAGCACGTCTTTAGGGATCAATCACTGATGTGGCATCACGTCCAACACAGTAGAACTAGCAATGGGGGGATAGATAGCCTGAGTGTTACCGCAGAAGATTCAGAAGATTCCTTACTAAAGAGATCCAGAAGTGATGAGAGTACGCCTGCCAGCCGTGGAGTCTGGGGAGCACAGTGACTCGTGAGGCACCCCCAACATGATACCCAGAAAGCCAGAAAGGGCCATCTGCCCCCCCAACTCCATGCAGAGCCCAGAGAATGGCCCGACCCATCTACAACCAGAACATACTGGGCGGGTATCTTCCCTCACCTCCCCAGGTTCCAGTCAGTTCGCTCGTATAGCCAGTTGTCCTCTAGGGGGCAGCAGAGAGAAGAAATCTGAACTACAGGAAAACAGGGGCTCCCCTTTCTCCCACCTCCAACACATGGGGGCTTGTAAGGAGATGCGGATGCCTTATAGGAACTACAAAACCTGGGTTTTCTTGATAGTTTCACAAAGGTGCGTAAATTTCCATACTCACAATTCGCTTTTCCTATTATAGGATATTTTGTGAAATGTTTTCCTAATGGAAACTAAATGGTGGTCATCACATTCAGCTCCTATAACCAGGCAGTCCAAAGTCACACTGACACACTGACCACACTCTCCAAATGAATCCAGCCTTGACCTCCAAATTGTAATTACAGTTGTCAACCGCAAGGTGGCCCTAGAAGCAACAAAATGCAGACTGACCCAGGCCCTGAAAGGGGTTGATCTGAGTTGTTTGTTTTCCCATTTATGAGCAATTAATTGAGTAGAAAAAAAAGGAAGAAGAAGAATTAAGGACTGTGCTAACAAAGCAATCAGTGTCTTCGATGTTCGTTTCCATCAAATAGAGCGGAACCTGCAGATCACATGGGCATCTCGGCTACTTCAGACCCCTGGGCACCTTGCATGACTTCGGAGGATTTCTGCCAATTTTTTTAAATATGGAAAACAGTAGGGAGCCGTAAAGGAAAATGCCCCGAAAGACTAGCAATTGTGCAAATAGGGTTAAAAAAAAAAAAAAAAAAAAAAAAACAGGCTTCAGCCAACACAAAATTCCAGATTGCCAGATTTCCTGATTGTGGCTTTTAATCAAAACACAGCCAGCTGCCTGTATTTAACGTTAATTGTTAAGTTCCAAGTCTCAGCCAATCATCTTACCTCCGAGCTGGCAGTGTAGCAGCGACAACAAAAATATGAAACTCTCCCTGACCCAGTTTAGTGACGGGGGAGGGGGGAGAGGAAGAATCTAGGGTTAGGTCAGCTCTCCTAGGAAGGCCACATCTCTGACCTTCTAACAGCAAAACAACATCTGGGCCTGGAAACTCGCCCCGCACCTTCCAGATGAGGCGATAGTGTGTTTACTATCCTGGAATCCCTCCCCCTTTCTTCCTTCCCCACTGAAAAGCCGCCTTAGTACTTCAAAGGGAGGAGTATTTTGTTTGTGGTAAACCAGAGGGGTGCCCCTCCTCCCCCCGCCCTGCAAGGAACCTTCTGGGTTTGTATTCTCCTCCCCTGTTTGCTGAGAACCGGCTCTGTGCTGATGATTTCTCTCTTCCTGTCCCTTTGTGCGATCTGGAGAGAGTTTCTTTCTCCTCCTAGATGGCTAACAGCTACAAAGAGCCTCCTCTCCTTTTTTTCCTCGGGGGATGGATACCTTAGCTGCTTTTCCGGATCTGGAATGCAAAGAATGTCGTTTCGTTTGAGTGAATGGAGAATTCTTGGTAAAAAGAAACAGTCCCCCTCTCTCTGTCTCTCTCCTTCCGTGCTTTCTCTCAGAAACCATAAACAGCAGAGAAGATGGAGGTCTCCCAGACAGTATCTACAAACATAGCTGGTCTTTAGAATCACCGGAGCACAGACGTGCAAGGCCGAATGTCTCCCTCTGGAGCACACAAACTCCCACAACTAGCTTGACTTTGAGCCTGACCTTGAGATCTGCAGCAAGGTTAGCCAGCAAGAATGGCATCAGGAATTGGTCACCGCACATAGCAACAAGTTCCCTCCCCTCTCTCCAGTCTTTTACATATAGACGACAGCTAATATTCAAATTGGTGCAAGCAAGCCCACAGTTGATTAAGTTAAATCTCTTCTCTGGCTTGATTTGCATAACTTGCAATAATCAGAATGGGAAGCGAGAGCGTAATTGAAAGGTGAAAATACATACTCGCAGCTATTTGGAATTCGGTGGAGTTGAACTAAGCTGGTAAGTTCTGATAGTCGTGAAGGCGGATCTGGCCTCGGCTAACTTTAATTTTAAAATATTGAGGTGAGTGGGAGAACACCTTTAATGAACACCGAGAAAAAAGTTTAAGAGAAAAAATGTTGAGCTGCTGGTCCCAAAATTTTGCTCCCACTTTATGGGCCTATTAGAAGCGGTCTCTGCATACCCCGGTCTGTGCTAGCCCTTGGGAGGAAAATAATTCAGCTGGTATTTTCTTTATTTTATTGCAAAGATTTCCTCCAGGCTCCTCCCAGTTGCTATAGCCAAACACCAGTTTCTTCCTTTACGGGTCTGTATGCTGCCCTCGCTCTTGCCCCCTGCACGCACTGCCTTTATGTATAAGAACAAAACCTGAACGGAAAAGCCCACCGTGCCCAGCACGGATGGGAACCCCACTGGCAGGCAGGCATTTAACAGATCCAGAAACAGTCCCTCCTTAATTTTCTTAATTCCACCTTCCCTTGCTGTTCCCATCACCTAGGGTCTGAGAGAAGAAAGGAAAAAAGCAAAGGGCGCAGCAACAATGACTCAGGTCCTCTGCTCCCCATAATTTCCCATCTATTCCTCAAAAGCAGAGACAGCAGCAGACCCGGCTAGGAACCCCAAAAGAAGCGAAAGCAAAAGACACTGCAGATGGGGACAGTCTGAGGGACAGAGTCCCCTCACAGAAGCTCTTCATACGGGCCGTGGACTATGTCGCAAAACATTTGCCCTTGCCACATCTAAGTGCTCGATGCGTAGCGAGGGGAATCAACGTCCCCTTCACGCTTGTCAGGGGGCTTAATTCTCCCACTAGCTCGTGAGGGTCACCTTCTCATCAACAGGAAACATTCTTTCATCCCGGCATTTCCCTAAGCATGTGTAGAGCACGCGTTTAAGGACAAATGCCCAAATTTTGCGGTTGAAATTGACATTCACAGATACAAACCAAAAATCAAAGTGAGGGTGTTGGAGCGTCAGCGCAGATAAGGGCTTTATAACGACGTGGATTAGAGCTTGCTTTCGCTGCTTCCCAATCAGCCAGCCGCAGATTCAGGAGTCAGCACATCCCAGGAGACGGGGATGGAGGTCTTCCCCACTCTACAGAGGAGGACGCTGAGGAACCTGCCCAAGACCGGCCCTTAGAAAGAGGGCAGTGGATTGCCATGCAAACCCTAGCCAGTCTCCTTACACAATCCCCACTCTGCCGGCCCTACCGAGCTGCCTTTCTGAAGGGCACGATGAATTATTCCGGATATTTCGAAACTGTTTTTACTCTAACCAAGGCGGAGAAAACAGTTCAGAAATAATTGTCTGGGCCTCAGCATTGGCTCTACCTTCCCAAGGCTTTCTTGGTTTCGTCTCAATTCAACTTCTTCTTTTTTTTTTTTTTTTCAATTCAACTTCTTAAGCTGAAGTCAGTGTAGGGTGAGCTTCCTTCAAGGAGCTTCTAGAACGTTCTATACATTCCCCCACTGAAAATGTCAGGGAACTCGAGGAGGAAATTCTAAGCATCCTCGAATAAACCAAGCAGCAGGGATTCATGAGGGTTGGTGCAAATTGCAGAGAGCTTTGCAGGACACCTGTGAAACAGTCACTTCTACGGCCCAGGCTGGCAGGGACTTGGGCACAACCATATGCAGAGATAGGAGGAAAACCAGGCAAGCCCTGGAGACCGGTGGCCACAAAGACCCTTCTTTGTTCCTAGGAGTTTCACAAGCATTTCCCAGCCTCCCCTGCCGCTCAGTGCAGCATCTTCTAACTAAGCTGTAGCCACTCCTAGGCTGTCCCTTAGGAAATCCTTTCAGCGCTTTCCTCCCAAGTCTCAACATCTTGGGGACCACACACTCCAGAGGGTGTAACTACAAAAGAAGGAGGCTGCCCGACCCATATGAGAATGTGCGTGAACAAGTGAATACGCAGTATGCTAAGTCACTGGAAGTTCGGGATTAATTTGTTACAGGACCATAACCTAATCTACCCTGTTGATTACACTCAGTCCTGACCAGGATAAGGCAAATTAATTACCTGCAAGGTTACTGGAAATCAAGATTCCTAGGATCCACTCCCTGAGATTCTGGTAGATTCCATAGGACATGAGGATGAAGGAACGGGGCTATGTTTAGAGCAGGCAGCCCAGGGAACGGTGTGTCTGATATAAAAGGGAATAAAAAAATGTCAGGAAAAACGTCTAAAGAAACTGCAAGATTTTTGTGACAGTTTGGATGAGGCATTGGTTAAAAAAAAAAAAAAGCAGTCAATACTTCTAGCTTGAGAGGCTGAAAAAATAATGGGAGAATGAGAGTCTAAAGGGTTTGTTTTCACGAGAAAGACGAGTTCAATTTCAAGATGCTAGAGATCCAAGGGAGGTCTGTCTGTACGGCTGGAAGCGCGGACCAGGCACGCAGGGGAAGGCGGGTCTGTAGGTGGGGGCTGGCCTGGGACTCCTCCAGGTGTTTCTGAGCTGCCCTCGAGGAGTGAGCACATAGAAAAGGGGCAGAAGGTGATGACCTGGGCATAAGGGGGTGCTCACAGGGCTCTGAGAATGTGGGGACAAGAGCAGGCATGAGATCATTTGAAGAGTAGCCAGGCCGGCAGGTATAAACAGGAGCCAGAGGGTGGTGGGGGCTGAGGGGGTGTGCAGAGAACACAGCTGGTCCCCTGCAGGCCACCAGGTCCTCTACGACCCCACTACGACCACCTATGGTCCTCAGATGCTGTCTTTGTCCCACTCCTCCTCATCCAAGCTTTGGCCCAGGTACCTGCTTTTTCTCTTCTACTGACCTTATCGGTGCCTTTCTCACATCCCTGCCTGCACACAGCCTCCTACCCACATTGTCTTCTCCCTGCCTCCTGTGCCCCTGAACAAGAGCCCAGAACAATCTGCCTTCCTCCCTTGAGCCCTTGGTGGCCCTCGATGGAATAGGTTTCTTCCTTTGTCCCTTTTCTCCTTCACACCCCATTGCTGGTCCACTGGTTCCCAGAAAGCCGTCCTTCTTACCATCATCTTCATCCAGTAAAGGTCTTAGAGCCACTAAGGACCGGCCTTGTCGTGACCCCCAAGGTGACTATGGAGCATAATGGAGACCTCATGCAGTGTTCCTAGAAGCAGTGGCCTAGGGTGTGGAACCATGGACAACTGCCAAGGGAGTCAGGCTCATTTTCAGTTTCTCAAACTGTTTTAGGTAACACAGGCGCCATGGATCCCACCAGAATTTTTCTTCCAGCCACATTCGGATGTGCAAGATTCGATGCCTGAGCTGCTTTCGCCTTGGGCAGATCTGCTGTTTCCTCTCACAAATGTGAGATGCCGGCAGACGCTTCCGGGGGGCTCTGGAGGCCACTGGTACTCATCAAGCTCCTCCTTGCTCTCCAGTCTAGCTTGCCCCCAGCCTCACAGTTCTGTGGGTTCATCTGCCCGCCATCTTGGTGCATTAGCCGGAGGCATGAGCTGCCTGATCTTCGAGTCCCAGCCCCTCTCAGGCCTGGGCTCCTGCCCTTGTCCATTTGCTGTCCAACGTGGGCAAGGGAGTATCGCCTAGGACCTGGGACCTGTCGGCCCCCACCGTGTCACTGTGTCACAGCCCCCCTACCTCCTGATGGTCATGGTCAGTCCCCTCTGCCAAAATGCTATGTCCTCCTCCTGCTTGCTGGCCTCGGAACACAGGACCCCGCAGTGCTCAGGTAGTGGCTGAAGCTTGCCATTCCATGAGAACCTTGTTGCTGGGTCCCCTGACAGAAATCTTCCCTTCGGGACAGTCGCATCTAACCCTGTGGAGCTCACAGCCGCAGGATGGGAAATACACACTTGGGCAGGATGGAAATCAGGAGCAAGCTGCTTCTATTCCCTGGTTCCCGGGCCTGTGTATTCTTCTTATGGGAGACACAGAATGGCGTATGGTCTTTGGTTCAAAGTGTGGTGTGTACAGCAGCCAGAGATCCTTGCCAAGTATCGCCTAGAAGCTGGTGCTGGAGCTACGGAGGCTTTTCCAAACCTCTACCATGCCAGCAACTTTGGGGTGGTGGGTCTGTGATATCGCCAATGGACCCCGTGGGCATGGGCCTGCTCCTGCATCTTTTATGTGTAAAGTGGGCCCCTGGTTTGACACATCGTTATATCTGACCCCATACTGGTGGATAAGCCTCTAGGACAGTGGCCCTGGCTCTTCCAGGAGGGAGAAGTCACTTCTGCAGGCTCAGAGGGTTTGGGGAATCACTATGTTCGAGCTTTTCAGGAGCATACCCCCAGTCATCCCATCCGTGTGTCAGGGTCCCATTTTCTCCGAGCCACGGCCCTGACCCGGGCAGAGCTGAACTGCTTTATTGGAGGTTAGCTCCTTTGGAGCTCAGTATTCTGGTCTTAAATCCTGGGCCAGAGGGGCACCTGGCTGGCTCAGTCGGAAGAGCATGCCACTCTTGATCTTGGGGTTGTGAGTTCAAGGCCCACACTGGGGGCTGAGTTCACTTACAAAAAAAAAATAATAATAAAATGAAATCCCTTCCTTTACTAAAAAAATAAAAATAAAAATAAAAATCCTGGGCCAGAGCCTCAGCTCCCACGACCTTCCACTTACAGGAGATGAGACGTCTTTATAAAGTAGCAAGGATGGCCTCTGATGGTCACACTTGGCCTTTTCTCATAGTTTCTAGAGCTTCAATAGACTCTCGCAATTGCCAGCCAATGCCACGTTGCTATCATCTCCTCCTTCCAGTTGGACTCCTGATACATCACACCAGGCTCTTCCCTTCCCTGCTACCCAAGCCCCCCACGGGTGGAGGGTTTCACAGCTGGACACCCATCTTGTGCCTGAGCCTGTCTGTATTCTCCCCTCGATCAGCGGTGAGATGCTCATGCTCGGCTGGAAAGCTGTGATCTAAGGCCAACGCAATACTCCATCGTATTGTCCTTTCTTGGGCCACGCTAGAACCAACTGCCACAAGTTAGCCTCGCTCAGAGACAGAATTTAGTGCTTAGGATCCTTAAGACAGGGAGTCCCCACAGATCAGCACCTGAGAAAGGACTAGAAGAGGAGGAATTGTGACACCCCCATCGGGATCCCCAAGTGGGAGAGGCCCATCCCAATTGTCCTGCCTTGGAAGGTGCATACAAAGAATTTGGTTGGCCTCTGGACCCAGTTCTGGGAGCAAGCCTCTAAACCCTTGGAATTTCTCCAGTGATTAGCATGTCTTTGTTATTCACTTAGGGCCCCCAGACCACACCCGCTTTATGCTAATGAGGAGACTAAGGATGAGGTCTGGTGACACCAGAAAAATCAACCCTGTGATTGGAGAGTTGGGGCCTTGGGCCCCGTGAATCAGTCTGACCTTTGGGGGAGTAGATGAGGCCCAGAGATTAAGTCACAAGGCCAGTGACTCAGTCAGTTGTGCCTACATGGTGAAACCCCGATAAAGGTGATGGACATCAAACCCGAGGTGAGCCTCCTTAGTCGGATCTGTGTCTTGTCACCCATGGACGTGCTGCAGAATTACATGTCCCGAGGACAAGGAAGCTTCACAGATGGAACCCTTCTAGACCTTGCCCTCTTCGTCTCTCCCTGTGGCTGGCCCTGATTTGCATCCCTTTTGCTGCTATCCTTTATAAAGCTGTAATACATGGGGCGCCTGGGTGGCTCAGTGGGTTAAAGCCTCTGCCTTCGGCTCAGGTCGTGATCTCAGGGTCCCGGGATCGAGCCCCGCATCGGGCTCTCTGCTTGGCGGGGAGCCTGCTTCCCCCCCTCTCTCTGCCTGCCTCTCTGCCTACTTGTGATCTCTCTCCTCTCTGTCAAATAAATAAATAAAATCTTTAAAAAAATAAAAAATAAAGCTGTAATACATATAGAACTTTCTTAGGTTCTGTGAGTTGTTCTAACACATTATCAAACCTGAAGGGTTAGGGGGAACCTCCCAATTTGTAGCCAACTGTTCAGAAGTCCAAGTGGCCTGGGGACCCCTGACCTTGTGGCTTATGTGGGAAAACCTGCCCTTTACCTGTGAAGTCTGGTTCGACTCTAGTTGGTTAATGCCTGAGTCATTGCAGGCTGGGACAGCCTTTTCCATCCCTGTCACCACCATCCGCGATGTGGCCCATCTCCCGGACAAGGTAGCTCCCTGTTGCAGGTCCTCCCTTGAATGCGGATGTGGGTGGCACATCTCCAGGCCCCCAGACACCCCTCCCAGTTGCTCTGAATTCCAGGATGTTCCACCCCATAAAAGGGTTAAAAAAAAAATTCATCTGAGTACATGTGAAGATCTAATTGGCCATCTAGCAAGTAGGGGGAACTTAGAGTTGCCCAAAATGGAAGGTTTTTATAGGAAGCAAGGTGGGGCAAGACGAAAAAGAAAAGAAAGAATTGTTTCAGGCAAATCGCCTTCCTCAAAGGGCAGGGGTCTTATATTAGGTGGATTTGGGGATAGAGAGGACCTGTGTGACAGCTTACCTTACTGGTACTGATCAGAAAATTCCTGATTGACAGGTTAAGACTTACATTCCTGGGGGAGGTCAGAACTGCAATTAGGTTAGGTATTTTATGCTGGTTTGGTGACCCGGCCTAAGTGATGCCATTTGGGGCCGATGGTTTTCTTTTCTTTTTTTTTTTAAGATTTTATTTATTTACTTGACAGAGAGAGATCACAATTAGGCAGAGAGGCAGGCAGAGAGAGAGGGGGAAGCAGGCTCCCTGCTGAGCAGAGAGCCTATGCGGGGCTCGATCCCAGGACCCTGAGATCATGACCTGAGCCGAAGGCAAAGGCTTTAACCCACTGAGCCACCCAGGCGTCCCCTGATGGTTTCCTTTATAACACAAGAGAAGCAGATATTTTGTCCTGGGTTCCAAGAAAGTCACCTGCTTTGACTCCATTCCTGATTGTGGACTAATAACTTTGTCCATTTCTGGCAAGCACAGTTTCCCCTGTCCCAGGCCTCTTCTGTCTTCAGCCAGGGCCTACCAGGCCTTCTTCAGCATCCCCCGGCTTAATGAGATTGCCCATATGTCAACGAGCCCCAGGTCAGGGGCAGATAATAGAGGAACATTTTATTCCTCCACACCCAAGCCCTGGGAGGCCTGAGTGACCCTCAGTTGCACAGATGGAACTTTAAGTACATAAAACACTGAAGCATTTTTTCCAGAAAGCTAGCTTTAGCTGCAGTCTAGCACGGGCCTAGCAAGGACAATGGGAATGAATGACTGGCTATCTCAGCAAGACAGATTTCTGTCCACGCTCGGACCTGAAGAAACACGGCTCCTTAGACGGCATCTATGGAGATTCCGCCAGGCTGAGGCAGATGACACAGAACATGGGAGCAAGGCCTAACCTGGGCTCTGAAGCTGGTTCCTCTCAGCCTACCCAAACCCAAGAGACGGGCTGACCTTTTCCTCCATAACCTGCTCTACGTGTCTAGGACCCACTCTCCAGCTGAGGAAATGCAAGCAGAGATTGGACATGTAGGTTAAGTCAAATGGAGGCTGAAGAAAGACTGGGACTCAAACATGAGTTGTGAACACGGTCCAAGTGAGCGCCCCGCCAGAGGCCGGGGGAAGGGGGAACTATGTTCCTCTGCTGCATGGGTGCTCGCAGGACCTTCCTAGCTCCCGTGTGGGCCCTGACACTGGCAGCAGGGGGACGGTGCTGACTCCAGGGAAGGCTAGTGGTCTTGGATTGTTGACAACGCTCCTCCACTTGGGGTCCACTAGGGACCCATGCTCTCATCTAGAACATTACAAACCTCTCTCCCTTCACCTTTCCTCTCTGTCTTTCCCCACATTCCCTTGGTCAGGGAAGTTGTTTTTTTTTTTTTTAGCGGAAAGACAAGGAGGAAAGCTTTACTCTCATATTATTTGCATTGCCCCAAATGTATTTCACTGCCTAAGATGCACTAGAGAGCTCTCATTTTAATTTTTTATGTCACTCCAAGAGCCCACTCTTGTGAAACTCAAAAGCCAAGAGGAAAGAAGATCCTCATTTCCCCATTGGCACCCTGCCGACCTTACTGCCACGCCAGAGGGGACTGGCTCCAAGGGAGCAACCCAAGAAAACCTGGGCCCAGTCACGGACCCCGGAGGGGGGCCACAGATGCCCTTTCTTCTTTCCTCAGCTGGACACCATTGAAGCTCTTCTCTTGAGCATTAAAAATCAATCATAATAAATAAAATACAAGCCATCCTTTGGTGGGAGGTGCTCAGCCTAAGCCTAAGCTAAATTCAAATTCCAGCCCTGCCCTCGACTTAACCTCGGTCAGTTTGCTTTAAACTCTGTAGATCTGTGTCTTCCGCATAGTGGAGGTACTAACGCCTGCTACCCAGAGCCGATTCCAACAGCAAATGCAGGGCTGGCTGCCTGTCCCCCACGCATGCAGGACAGGACACATGGGTTGTTCTGTCACACCAAGGATCCCCTCCTCAATTAACCACTCACCAACTGCTGCCCCATTTTATGAGCGAACAATACCATCCACCCACACCACCAGCCCTCTGAGGGCAAACTCAAACAAGAGCAAAGCTCACAAACCAAAAAATAGCTCCTGATCCTTTTCCAAACTTAAAAAAAAAAATTACAGGCTGCCTCCCCGCTCCCGCAAGTCCCCAGGCTACGCATAATACACTTGCTCTCAGGGCCCTGCCTCCCACTCTCCACGCTGCCAGCCCAGCCCCTGCCTCTTCCCAGGTCCTTGTTTGAGGTCTTCCCATTTTCTCGAAATTGTAGCACGTGTGCATTGGGAGCAAAGAATGTGCTCCTTTTGTTCCGTGCTCAGCACAGGACACTGGGGAGAACTTCTTACATTACGGAACCCAGAGGGATCCAAAGACAACTATAGGATCCTAGTTGCGTGGGAAGATTTATGCATTTGTTTTTCTCCAAGCTTCTCTCTTATCCTGGTGCATTTTCAGAAGGTAGACATCTTGGAGCTTCCGGGGCTACCCAGGCAAGCATAGGCAGGTATTTCAGGGCAGGGAAAGGGCGTCTGTCAATATCTACCACCAAATGTTTCCAAGTCTCCAAGAAGAAAGGGCGGAAAAGAAAAGGGGATCGCACAGCCTATTAAATATGGGAGAACCACATACTCTCAAAAAAGGACATTGTCTAGGTAGTTGGAAGATCAGACTGAGTACCCCCGCCCGAGACTTCTTTGAAGGATTAAAATTGCTCCGTCTCAGGAGAATGGGGTCTGGATGTTTTACTCATCAAAAGTGTTGAGCCAGATAGTCTGCCTCCAAAGTTCAATGGTTTCAACTCCCTAGAATGGATTCTTAGTGTTTGGTCAGTGTACTAGTTTCCTAGGACTGCCAGAACAAAGCACCACAAACTGAGCAGCTTAAGCCACAGAAATTTATTGTCTCACAGTTCTAGAGGCTAAAAGTCCAAGGTCAAGGTGTTGGCAGGTGTAATTTCTTCTGGGACCTCTCTCCTTGGTTTGTAGAGAGGTAGCCGTCTTCTCCCGACAGTCACATGATCTTCCCCCAGGTGTACCTGAGTCCAAATTTCCCCTTCTTACAAGGGCTCCGGTTATATTGAATTACTGCCCACCATAAGGACCTCATTTTTTACCTTAATTATCACTCTAAAGGCTTCATCTCCAAATACAGTTACATTCTAGGGTCCTGTGGATTAGAACTTCAACGTAGGAGTTGGAGGGGGGGCACGATTCAACTGGTAATAGCCAGTGTGGCCATGACCACTACACAGGCCACTATATGTGTTCTTACAAGATCCTGGCATTCAACCTGTGTCAAAAGTGAGCCCTCAGCTATCACCAGGGATCCCTATTTTAATGAACTGACAGGACCTGGTGAGGACCTCACCATTACATAAACACTAATCCATTTACTTAAGAACAGAGTTATTATCCAGATATACTCTAACTAATGTGCTCACAGGTAAAGATCAAATTTGTGCCATGTAGGAAATGAATATACCCAATGACAAAAAAGCTATACATTGCACATGACCAAAGTTCAGATCCACTCAGCATCTTCTTAAAGCAACTAAACACAGATAACTCAATCTCTCTCACAAGATATTATCCAATTGGGGGTGCCTGGGTGGCTCAGTGGGTTAAAGCCTCTGCCTTCGGCTCAGGTCATGATCTCAGGGTCCTGGGATTGAGTCCCATATCGGGCTCTCTGCTCAGAGGGGAGCCTGCTTCCCCTTCTCTCTCTGCCTGCCTCTCTGCCTACTTGTTTTCTCTCTCCTCTCTGTCAAATAAATAAATAAAATCTCAAAAAAAAAAAGATATTATCCAATTGGTCAGTACACATATGAAAAGGTGATCAGTCTCATTAATCATCAGAGAAATACAGATTAAAAATTCAATAACACAGTACTGCATATTTACCAAATTGTTTAAAAATTTAAAAAGTAATGATACCAAGTGAAGAGATGCAGAAGAACTTAGATTCTCATATGGTTGGTGAGAGCATGTATGTATTGGTACAACCACTATAGAAAACTGCTAATGTCTCCTATACTGCACAGACCCATACACTATGACCTAGGAATCTACTCCTAGGTATATACTTGGCAGAATCTCATCATGTGTCCACCAAAACAGATGTATTATAATGTTCACAGTAGCACTATTCACAATTTCCAAAAAACTAGAAATAACCCAAGTGTCCAGCAATATTACAATGAATGCATAACTTGAGCACACTCATACAATGGAGTATTATATACAATGAGAATGTAAGAGCTGCTACTATATTCAACAACACAGATAAATCTGTCATGTAGACTGTAATTTGAAAGATGCAGCACACAAAAGATTATATATTGTATTATTCTATTCCTGTAACGTATAAATTTAGGCAAAGCTAACTGATAGTTTACCGTAAGGTTTAAGAACTAGGAAGAGGCTAAAGTCATATTCGATTTCTGGAATTGGGTGATGGTTAGACAGATGTGTTCACTTTATGAAAATATACCAAGCCAATCTTATGGATTGTGTACTCTCCCGGACATATTATAATTCAATAAAATTTTTATCACACCACCCTCAAAAAAAAGGAAGGATCAAAACACTTTGAAATAAGGCTTTATAAGGGGGGTTAAGTCCCTCTGATGCGAAAACAATTAAAATGGAATTTTAATTGGAAAATAATTTTAATGGATAATTTTAATGGAAGATAGATTTAAAAGACAATGCGAATCTTGCTTTGATGACAAAACAATAGAGAACTCCAAGTTCTTTCTTTGGTTCAGAATCTGTACATGCATGGACTGATTAAAGGAAGAGGGTGTGTGTGTGTGTGTGTGTGTGTGTGTGTGTGTGTATTATTTAGTTACTGACTCAATAAACTCAATGGTTTTGAATGACCAAAAGGAGTCCTGCTCCATTCTTAGCTGGCGTCGATATTCTGAAATCGTCAACCCTGTTTGTCAGGACTGCTTGGACCCCTTTGAAAAGCAGAGTTTGAGGATGGGGTCTCTCCTAAGATTCTCCCTAATGTTTAGTAAACAACTACAACCAACATCAATTTCCATTAAGAGGATCAAGTTGTTTTTCTGAAATCAAAAGGAGTCACTGATGAACTTTTTCTTCCTGCTCTTTGATCTGAGCTGGCTTTGTCATGGGGACACACATGGGCCCAAGCACAGCTGTTCCCATCTGTAACACCAGCTGACACATGCAAACAGCTGTTGGAGGAGCACGCCTCCTTTCACTTTGTTAGACTGAGCTCTTGGTTTAGCGCAACTGTTGAATCTAGGCATTACTCCCTACCTGGCAAATGTAGTGGTTAATTTTATGTCTCAACTTGAATAGGCCACAGAGTACCTAGATATTTGGTTAAGCATTTCTGGTGTGTCTTTGAGGATGTTTCTGGGTGAGGTTAACTTTGAGTCAGTAGACTGAGTAAAGCAGACTGTCCTACCGAGGAGGAGTGGGCCTCATCCAATCAGTTGAAGGCCTGAACAAAATAAAAAGCTGAGTAATAATTTTTTCCTTTCCTTCCTTTCTTTCTTCCTTTCTTTTTTTTCTCCCTTCCTCCCTCCCTCCCTTCCTCCTTTCTTTATTTCCTTCCTTCCTTCCCTTCTTCCTTCCTTCCTTCTTTTCCTTCCTCCTTTCCTTCCATCATTTTCTCTCTCTCTCTGTTCTCCAGCCCCCCACACACCTGAATGTCCTCAAGCTGAGACATCAGTCTTCCTCTGTCTTTAGACTCAGACTCAGATTGGAACTAGCACTACTGGCTCTCCTGCTTCTTCTGGACCCATTGCCTTTCCTCACAGTTCTGCAGCTTGCCAACTGCAGATCTTGGGCTTCTAGGCCTCCTTAAAAACATGACCCAATTCCATATAAGAATATATATATTCGGGCACCTGGGTGGCTCAGTTGGTTAAGTGTCCGCCTTCAGCTCAGGTCATGATCCCACGGACCTGGGATCGAGCCCCACATCAGGCTCAGCGGGGAGCCTGCTTCTCCCTCTGCCTACTGCTCCCCCTGCTCGTGCTCTCTCTCTGTCATATGAAAAAATAAAATCTTTTTAAAAAAAAGAATATATATATTCAATATATATCAATATACTTATGCTGTTTCTCTGGAGAACCCAAACTAATACAGATTTTGGTACCAAGAGTGGGTCTAAAGGAACAGAATTTTAAGAATGGGTTTCTAAATTGGTTCTGGGGTTTCTGGAAACGGCTCTCTAAATTGATTAGATTTTAAAATGCTATTGACTCTATTTCCAGTAATAAAGAGAACAGTGCTAGTCATACACAAAATATTTCCACCGTATACTTATTGTCAACCACTTATAAGAAACAAGGATCTGGATAATAGCGTACATTACTTTCAAACTTTCTGGAAACCTAACAAAGATAATGAGGTTGGCTGGTTGCTCCCATTGTTGCTGGACATAGTGGTAAAAGAAAGGGATGAGTTCAGGGATTCTAATTCCAAGGTCAAGCGCTATATAAATGATCAGAAATCTCCCATGTGTGCCCACGAGAAAACCCTTATCTCCTGCACTGCTGGGCTGAGATTGCCTAAAATTGAATGCAGCGTCTCATCTTGCGACTGACTAAATCACTGCTCAAGCTGAACCCCCAGATTCACTGTGTGTCTACTATCTCGAAAGCAAAGAGGACAGCTGGATAGAAAGCTTCCATGCCCTCAGAGAATACATAAATAATCACGAACAGAATGTTGGTTGAAACATCAGATGAAAAATGAGAAACATGCTAGTCGATACTGAAGGAAAGGCGGTCCTTTATAAGTGACAAAGAGGGGCACCTGGGTGGCTCAGTTAAACATCTGCCTTCAGTTCAGGTCATGATCCCAGGGTCCTGGGATCGATCGAGCCCCGCATCAGGCTCCCCGCTCAGTGGGGAGCCTGCTTCTCCCTCTCCCTCTGCCCCTCTCCCCTGCTCATGCTCTGTCTTGTGTGTGTGCTCTCTCTCTCTCTCTCAAATAAATAAATAAATAAATAAATAAATAAATAAATAAAATCTTTTAAAAAAGAAAAATGAAGCGACAAAGAATTTCTAGCGTGTTATGGGAGGTAGAACTTGTGACTGATAAAACCAGATATTTAGCTCAGGATATTTCTAGGTGAAGTACTGAAGGAACAACTTGGTTCCTCCCGACTGCTTATAGTAAAATGAGAGAAGGGAGGAACGAGGAGGAATTTTTAAGCAAAAAGAAGCCAGAACTTAGATTTCAAAAATCCTCAGCCTGTCTACATTGCAAAAAATGAGCAAGTATGTTTGGAAGAAAACACCAAGGCTGTGTCAGGATTAAGACTCAAAATAGACGACGGGATTATACGAGCAAAGGCACTGCCAGTTTGAGCTGAAGGGGACAGGGATGAACAAAATGAAGAAAGGCTCTTGGACTTCTTACATCTTATGGGATGTGGCCATGGAGCTAGTCAGCTGGGTATATACGCTGTTCTTCAAGACAAGGGAAGACTCTGAGGGCAATTCAGAGATCATTAGAGCTTCCTCCTTGGTTTCAGGCAGGTTGGGAGGGGGATATTGCCTTGGTTTCAGATCTCAGTCACTCAACTCTTGGGGGAGGAGCCTGGGGATGGAGCCACCTTGAGTTTTGGGGGCAGGACCTCCACCCAAAGTTGTGGAGGCAGGACTGCTGCCCCAGGGGGCCTGGAAGGCAGCATCAGACCAAAGAGGGTTATTCTTGAGCCTTAGGCTCTAATGGAATTCTCCTTGCTACATTTTGGACTTGCTTGGGGACCGTCACTCCTTCCTTCTTTCCTATTTCTCCCTTTGGGAATGGAAAAGTCCACTCTATGCCTGCCCCATCATTGTATTTTGGAAGCACATAACTTGTCTGGTCTCACAGGTTTACAGCTGGAAAGGAATTTCGCCTCAGGATAAATTATACCTCATCTCAAGTCTTACCCATAGTTCATTTACAAGGTATTTAGATGAGACTTTGGGACTTTCACACTTCAGAGTTGATGCTGCAATAATTTAAGGCTTTTGAACTTGTTGGGATAGAATAACTGTATTTTGCATGTGAGAAGGTCATAAATCTGGAGGGATCAAGGAGGAATAATATAGACTGAAGGTTTTTCTCTCAAATTCATATGTTGGAAGTCTTAACTCCCAATGTAATGGTATTTGAAGGCGGGGCCTTTGGGAGATAATTGAATGAAGTCATGAAGTCATGACAGTGGGGACCCCATGTTGGGGGGTAGTGTCCTTACAAGAAGAGGAAGAGAGACCAGAGTTTCTCTCTCTCTCTCTCTCCACTATTTGAGGACACAATGAGAAGACTATTCTATTGCTTAAGCCACCCAGTTGATGGTATCTTGCTATAATAGCTCCAATTGACTAATACACTGTGTAAGCAATAAGATGTTCATAAGCCATTCAAGCAATTTTTTCCCCATCTCATTGGTCTCTTTATATAACGATTGGCTTGCATTTCGTTGAGGGGGTATGTGATAGCTGGCCTCTAGGCCAGCAGCACATTTATGCATATGTACTCTAACTCAGGCATTGACTGTGGGATTCAAATAAGCTCCAGTTTAAGAGGTGAAGCCATTTACATTCTCGGCATAGATTTTTTTTTAATTTGGTTGAATCTTCAGGGTACTTTTTATTTTGTGAAATTAAAAATCTGTCTTTCTAAGAAAGCCAAATACAATAGAGAGCCCAATAGGAGCTCTAGGGCATCTGTTACTGTTAAAAATCTATTTCAATAAATTTTTAGTATTGGCTTAATTATTTAAATAACTAGGATGCGCTAAAAGCAAAATCTGTTTGGGGCGGGTATGTTTTTTGATGTTGGAAATGAAATAAGTCAACCAAATGCCGTATTGATCTTTGCTGAAATAATAAAGGCATTAGGGAGTTAGGGAGTGCAACTTTGTAATTTCTCCAAGGCAAAAATCACAGTGTGACGGGTCATACTGTGTCCCCTACAGTGTATTACCAGAAAAAGAGATAAACACCTATTTTTTTCCCCATGCAGTTTGTGAAAAGAAAATATTTGCAGCAATGAGTGTCCTTTCTTTTGGTTTCAGCTTCCGTAATCATAAGAATCTTAATCATCTCTGGGTCTTCAAAGAAGAGGCCACCAGTGCTAAGTACACGAGACATCTATCAGTTTGTGTTTCAAGTTTCAAAATCTTCAATTTAACAATACCTGAAGGCTGTCAGCTTCCCAGAAGAGCATATCAAAATGATAACAAATGAAACATGGCAGGGAAGGCTTGACTGGGGGGAGCAGAGGAATGTGTGAAGGAAGAGGAGACAAAAGTGAAGGAGTCTGTCTCTTGGAGTCAAGTTATCAAAGTGTAGGAGACAATGATGGAAGTACCTAGGTCAGTTTTACAATCCCTACAATCTTTTAATTCATTTAACAATAATAATTGATACCTATCAAGTATCAGGCACTGTTATGGGCTCTGAAAATACCATGGGAAGACAGAAGGATCTGGCAAAAGGCAAACACAGTAGTAATTTCCATTCACATGAGTCAAGTATTTTTTTAGTTTCGATGTGAATTGCAACTTTAAAAAAAAATCCATGCCCAAAACTCATTCTGCAATGATCATATTCATACACATTCATTCAAAAAATATTTTGAGTGCCAGCTCTATTTAGGACTTTGGAATGTTTTAAAAAAATAAAAACTCGTTGCTTAAAATCCAGATGCTCTAAAATTGTTTCTGAAATTTACTATGACCTTTTTTATGTATTCCTTAAGAAAAAAAAAGCACTTTCATTTTTGTCATGGTTTCTGTCAGTGATCGTATTACCATGACCACTTGGTGGATGGTGTGTCAGAATTATTTCTTCCATGATAATTTTCAAAGGATATAACCATTTTGATGACATTTGTTTCACTACCAAATCATGTCAGGATTTGCATTATCATCCCTTCCTATTGAAATAAATTATAATTTAGCAGATGGCACCATTTTTGGAAGGAACAAATCTTGTACACAGAGACAATACTTTTACCCATATGTTTTGAAAAGTGTATTTTCCGACTTAACTATTTTTCAATGGATTCCAATATTTGGTTGTTTTTCATTACTTGTAATGGCTATTAGATATTTTAATATTTACATAGTTTCAATGATTAAAGTGTCTAGGTCATAGAAACATCAGTTCCTTCCTTAAACCCAAACTGAGTTCCTATATCATAGTCTTTTCTTTTAAGCAGTCGGAGATGTAATTGACGTTTTAAACTGGAAGTGTCTATAGTGTAAAATTACATAAGTTAGACATATGTGTACGTCTGTGAAACCATCACCACATCAAGATAATGAGCGTATCCATCCAAAAAGTTTCCTGGCATTCTTTTGTAGTTCCTCCCTCTTGTCTCTTTCCAACCCTTTCTCCTTCCCATTCCTGTTTTCAGGCAACCACCAATCTGTTCTCTGTCACTACAAATTGGATTGCATTTTCTAGAAAGTTATATAAATTGAATCGTAGAGTGTATATTTCTTCTAGTTTCTTTCATGCAAAATAATAATCGTAAGATTTATCGACATTGGGGGCACCTGGGTGGCTCAGTGGGTTAAAGCCTCTGCCTTCCGCTCAGGTCATGATCTCAGGGTCCTGGCATCAAGCTCCGCATCGGGCTCTCCGCTCAGCAGGGAGCCTGCTTCCCCCTCTCTCTCTCTGCCTGCCTCTCTGCCTACTTGTGATCTCTCTCTCTCTGTCAAATAAACAAATAAAATCTTTTTAAAAAAAAGATTTATCGACATTGTTGTGTATATCAGTAGCTTATTCCTTCTTATTAACAGGACTAGTATTCTACTGCATAAATGTACCAGTTCGTTTATCTACTCACCTGGTAATGGATATTTGGATTGTTTCCAATTTGGGACTATTACAAATAAAGTTACTATGAACATTTGTGTACAAGTGTATGTATGGACGTATGATTTTATTTATCTTGGGTAATACCTAAATGTTTATATGTTTAACTTCTGAAAAAAATCGCCAAACCATTTTTTTTAAATGACTGTGCCACTTTACACTCCCATGATAAGTGTATAAGAATTCCAGTTGTTTCACATTCTTTACAACACTTAATATGGTCAATTTTGAAAATTTAAAAGCATTTTCACAGGTGTATGTGGTACCTTGTTGTATTAATTTACACTTCTATAATGACTCATATGATGTTGAGTAACATTTCATGTGTTCATTCACCATCCATGTATTTTTGGTGAATCGCTTGTTCAAATCTTTTGCCCATTTTTTATTGAGTTTAATTTTCTTCTTATTGAGTTCTGAGAGTCCTTTATTTATGATGGATACAAGTTCTTTATCAGATACATGATATGCACATATTTCATATTTTCTGTCAGTCTGTGGTTTATCTTTTCCTTCTCTTAACACTGTTTTCCTAAGACTGAAAGTTTTTAATTTTGATGAAGTGTAATTTAGTTTTTTCTTTTATGGGTCATACTATTCATGTTGTTTATAAGAAATGTTGCCTTACCCAAAATAACACATATTCTCCTTTTAGAAATTTTATAGTTTTCTTTTTTCTTTTAGAAAAAAAAAATTTTAGAAATTTTATATTTTAGAAATACAGAAACATATTTTCTTTTAGAAAATTTTATAGTTTTAGGTTTCACATTTAAGTCTACAATCTACTTTGACTTAACTTGAGAATATGGTGTGAGCTGTAGCTCAAAATTCATATTTTTGCATATGAATTGTTCATATTTTTCCATCTTTATTTGTTAAAAACACCATCATTTCTCCACTGAATTGTCTTTTTATTTTCGCCAAAAATCAATTGATTGTATGTGTGTAGATTTCTTCCTGGACTTTCTATTCTAGTCCATTGATTTCTTTTTCCATCTTGACAATAATACCACAATGTCTTGATTACTATAGCTTCATAAGAAGACTTGAAGTCAGATAGTAAAAGTTCTCCAACTTTGTTCTTTTTTTTTAAGTTATTTTAGCTATTTTAAATTCTTTGCATTTCCATCTGAATTTTAGAATTAGCTCGTTAATTTCTACAAAAAAAAAGTCTGATAAGATTTGTTTAGAATTGCACTGAAGCTATAAATCCATGTGGGGGAACTGACATCTTAACAATTTTGAGTCTTCCAATTCATGAACATAATATAGCTCCCTATATTTAAATCATCTTTAATCACTTTCCGTATGTTTTGCAGTTTCCAAATCTTGCATATTTTTGAAAGATTTATCCTTAAGTTTTACATATTTTATACTACAGTAAATTGGGCTATTTTGAAGACTTCAATTTCTGGTTTTTGTTGCTAATATACAGAAATGCAATTGACATTTTCATATTGATTTTATTTAGTGCAACATGGTTAAACTCACATACTAATCCTAGAAATTTTTATTGACTTGACAGTATTTTCTGCATAGACAATTTTATTGTTAGCTAATGATAACTGTTGTAATTCTTTATTTATAACTTATATACCATTTGTTTGTTTTTCTTGCCTTATTTTTTTAAAGACTTTATTTTTTTGACAGAGAGAGTGGGGAGAGGTGGGGCAGAGCGAAAGGGAGAGAGAGAATCCACAAGCAGACTCCCAGCTGAGCATGGAGCTGGACGCTGGCCCTGAGATCGTGACCTGAGCCGAAACCAAGAGTGGACTGCTTAACCAACTGAGCCACCCAGATGCCCCTTTTTCTTGCCTTATTGACTGATGAGACATTTCAGGATAATGTTTAATAGAAGTTGTGAAAGCAGACATTCTTGACTTATTCCTGCTAGAGGGAAATCTTGTCTTTAACAAGTATGGGTTTTGGGGTTTTTTTGCTGGTTTGTTTGTTTAAATTTTATTTATTTATTTGACAGAGAGAGAGACAGCTAGGGAGGGAACACAAACAGAGGGAGTGGAAGAGGGAGAAGTGGGCTTCCCGCAGAGCAGGGAGCCCGATGCGGGGCTCCATCCCAGTACCCTGTGGTCATGACCTGAGCCAAAGGCAGATGCTTAACAACTGAGCCACCCAGGCAACCCAACTAACAAGTATGTTAAATAGAAGGGTTTTGTTTGTTTGTTTGTTTGTTTGTTTGATTGGTTGGTTGGCTGGTTGGTTGGTTGGTTTTTGTGAATACCTTTTATGAGATTGACAAAGTTCCCTTCATTCTCAGTTGGCTGAGAGTTTTTGTCAGGAGTAGATTTTGGAGTTTACTGAGTATCTTTTTTAAACATTAAAATGATCATAGAGTTTTCTTTTTTAGTCTGTAAACATGGCAGATATTACATTGATTGGTTTCTTTAATATTAAACCAGCCCTGCAGTCCTAAAATTAGACACACTTGGTCACAATGTATTATCCTTTTAATGTATTTGTTGAAATTGATCTGCGAATGGGGCGCCTGGGTGGCTCAGTTGGTTAAGCGACTGCCTTTGGCTCAGGTCATGATCCTGGAGTCCCGGGATCGAGTCCCGCATCGGGCTCCCAGCTCCACTGGGAGTCTGCTTCTCCCTCTGACCTTCTCTTCCTCTCATGCTCCCTGTCTCTCTCTCTCTCTCAGATAAATTAAAAAAAAAAAAAAAAGAAACTGATCCGCGAAGGATTGTAACATCTGTGTTCCCAAGAAATATTGGTCTTCAGCTTTCCTGTCTTGAGATATATCTATATCTATATCTACGTAGATACAGATATAGATATTTTTGTCTAGGTTTTGGTATCAGATTAATGCTAGTTTTATAGAATTAGGAAGTATTCCCTCTTTTTCAATTTTCTGCAAGAGTTTATATAGAATTGATAATATTTATTCCTCAAATATTTGGCAGAATTCACCAGTGAATGATTCTGGCCTGGAGTTTTCTTTGTAGAAACTTTTTAAAGTGTCTGTTCTATTTATTTAATAAACAAAATGCTTATTTTTCTTAAGTAAACTATGTTAGTATATGTCTTTCAAGAAATTTGTCCATTTTATCTATGTTGTCAAATATTTTTGACATAAAATTATTTATGATATTTCTTTATGAGGCCTTTAATAAATATAAAATATATAAAATCTTAACATTGGTAATTTATGTCCCCCCTTCACCCCCCGCCATACTACCGTGATCGCTCTGGCTGGGAGTTTTTCAAAGAACTAGTTTTTGGTTTTATTAGTTCTCTATTTCTCTTTCTCTTTGTTTTTAAGTTTTTTATTTCAATGATTTCTGCTCTGATATTTATTATTTCCTTCTGCTTCATTTGGATTTAATTTGCTCTTCTTTTTTCTACATTCTTAAAATAGAAGCTGAGGTCATTGTTTTAAGATCTTTCTTTTTTTTCTAATGCAAGTATTTTTAGTGCTACCAATTTTCCTCTAAGTACTGCTTTAGCTGCATTCCATAAATTTTAATGTTTTGTTTCCTCTTTCATTCAGGTCAAAACACTTTCTAATTTCCCTTTTGATATCTTTTGACAGAAGGATTATTTAGAAATATATTATTTAGTTTCCAAGTATTTCTAAATAATCCTTTACTTGGATTATTTATCCTTCCAAGAATTTGGAAACTAAACAATACCGATATCTTTCTTGGTTTGATTCCTAACTTAATTTCATGTTGGTGAGAGTACATACTTTGGATGATATGAAATCCTTTTAAATTTTTTGAGACTTGTTTCATGCGGCTCAGAAAATGGTCTATCTTGGTGTGTATTCTGTTTGTACTTGCAAAGCATGTGTTTTCCTGTCACTGAGTAAATGTTCTGTAAGTGTTAGTAAGACAAAGTTGGTTTATAGTGTTGTTCAAATATCCTACAATCTTACAGATTTTCCGGCCGCTTCTACCTATTATTAAGTGAAGGACTGTAGATATTTTTTTTTTATTCCTTGTGATTCTATCAGATTTTGCTTCCAGCATTTCTGAAGCTTTGGGATATATGTGTGTGTGTGTGCCTAAATGTTTAGAACTGGTTATATCATCTTGATGAAGTGACACTTTTATTTTGAATTTATCCTCTTTACCCACAGCAATGAATTTTTTTTCCTGCAAAATCTACTTTGATATTTTGATACTTTGATATTAATTTAGCTACTACAGGTTATTTTTGGTTTTTGTTTTGGGGGGATTGGACTATTGTTAACATGGTATATCTTTGGTCATTCTTTTAACCTATTTGTGTCTTTACTTTCAAAGCTTATTGTAGGCAGGATAAAGTTAGGTTTGGTTTTGTTTTTGTTTTTTTTTTTTAAGCCAGTCTGGTCTGACAATGTCTTATATTTAATTGGGGTGATTTGGTCATTAGCAATTATATAGTTAATTACCAGTATGGTTA
Organism: Potos flavus; assembly: GCA_028534135.1. NCBI lineage: Eukaryota > Metazoa > Chordata > Mammalia > Carnivora > Procyonidae > Potos > Potos flavus. The sequence goes on along the minus strand of CM052892.1, from coordinate 57,364,056 downwards.
CTATCTTACTATTTTCTCATAATCTTACATGTTCGTTATTCCTTTTTTCTTCTTTTTCCACCTTTTTTGGATGAACTGAGTATTTTCATGATCTCATTTTATTTTTCTTATGGACTGATTAAATGAAACTATTTTTTTCTGAGACTTTAGTCTTTTATTTAGTCTTTTAGACAAAGTCTTTAGTCTTTGGTTGAAGTTGGTTCATAACATGCATCTTGATCTTATCACAGTCTACCTTCAAGTGACATCATACTATTTCATACATTGTGTAAGAAGCTTGCAACAATATGCTTCCATTTCTGCCCTCCCAGCCATTCTGCTACTTTTATCATATATTTTTATATGTATGTTTTAAACCCCCAAACATATTTTATTTTTGTTTTAAATAGTCAATTATTTTCTTAAGAAATTTAAATAAGGGGGCCCCTGGTTGGCTCAGTCAGTTGGGCATCTGACTCTCAATTTTGGTCCAGGTCATGATCTTGGGTTTTTGAGATCTAGCCCTGGGTCATACTCCATGCTGAATGTGGAGCCTGGGTGAGATTCTCTCTCTCCTTCTTCCTCTTCCCCTCCCCCACTTGCATTCTCTCTCTCTCTCCTTCTCTAAAAAAGAAAGAAAAAGAGAGATACTTAAATAAAAAGAAAAATAGCATTGTTATTTACTCATACAATTGCTCTTTCCAGCACTCTTCATTCCATTGTGTCGGTTCAGGATTCCATCTGGCATGATTCTCCTTCTGTTTAAAGGATTTGCCTTAATATTTCTTATACTATAGGTTTGGTGACAATAAATGCTTTCAGCTTTTGTGTAACTAAAAGTCCTTATTGTGCTTTCATATTTTAAGGATATTTTTATTGGTAATGAATTTTAGGTCGACAGGGTTTTTTGTTAATTTCAGTACACTATCTTCTAGCTTGCAGTGTTCTGACAAGAAAACTGCTGCTCTTTAATTTTACCCTCAGAATATAATGTATCTTTTTTCTCTGACAGCTTTTAAGATTTTCTGTTTCTCTGGTTTTAAGCAATATGCTTGCAATGTGCCATATGCTTCATTCTTCATGTTTCTTACGCTTGCAGTTTGATGAACCTCTTAGATCTGGGCTTATAGTTTTTTTTGTTTTTTTTTTAAGATTTTATTTATTTATTGGACACAGAGACAGAGATCACAAGTAGGCAGAGACGCAGGCAGAGAGAGAGGGGGAAGCAGCTTATAGTTTTTAATCAAATTTGGGGAAATTTTGGTCATTCAAATATTTTGCATGCCCTCTCTCCTTTGGGGACTCCAATTATATGTATACATTTTACATTTAAACTGCAGGTCTGAACTGCACGGGTTCTTTTATACATGGATTTTTTTTTTATAAACACAGTACAATACTGTAAATGTATTTTCTCTTCCTTATGATTTTCTTAATAACATTTTATTTTCTCTAGATTACTTTAAAATAAGAATACAGTATATAATACATATGAGATACAAAATTAGGTTTTCAGTCAACAGTAAGCTATTAGTAGTTGAATTTGAGGGGAGTCAAAAGTTATATATAAAAATTTTCAACTTCATGGGGGGTTGGTACCTCAGTCCCCAAGTTGTTCGAGGGTCAGCTGTATTTGCTTGAAGCTGTCCCAGAGTTCAATGATGTTCTCTTCACTTCTTTACTCTCTAACTTTATTTTAGATAGCTTCAGTTGCTTTGTTCAAGTTCACTAATTCTGCTGCAATATCAAAACCAGTATTAATCCTATCCAATGTATTCTCCAATTCAGACATTGTGCTTTCAACTTTTGAAGTTCAATGTGGGCCTTTTTTTCTCTTCTGTATTTCTACATAACACATACAATTTTTTTTTAAAGATTTTATTTATTTGACAGAGAGAGGTCACAAGTGGGCAGAGATGTAGGCAGAGAGAGAGGGGGAAGTAGGCTCCCCGCTGAGCAGAGAGCCTGATGCAGGGCTCGATCCCAGGACCCTGAGATCACAACCTGAGCCGAAGGCAGAGGCTTTAACCCACTGAGCCACCCAGGCGTCCCCACATACAATTTTTCTTCTAGCTTTTTGAATATATGAGATATAGTTGTCATAACTTTTAATGTCCTTGTTTACTAATTCTATCACTGTGTCAATTATGGGTCAGTTTCTAATGACTGATTTTCTTCTCATTGTGGATTGTATTTACCTGTTCCTTCGCATGCCCAAGTGATTTTTGTTTGGATACCAGACATTTTGGATTTTATCTATTGGGTGCTGGATATTTTTTATATTCCTATAAATTTTCTTGAGTTTTTGTCCAGTGATGCAGTAATAATAAATTACTTGAAAACAGTCTGAATCTTTTAAATCTTACTTTAATGATTTGTTAGGAAGGACCAGAGCAGCATGTAATCCAGGTTTAATTTTTCTCTAGTCCTGAAACAAGATGCTTTTCAGATAACACTCCATCTGGTTGTTGGGAACATTGTTTTGACTCTGTGTGAACACTGGGCATGATTTCCTCTAGTCCTTTTGGGTAGCCCTTGCCCCAGCCTCAGTTTCCTCAAACGTATTCACTGATTAGTACTTAACTGAATACGATAGATCGCTAGAGGTCTCCCTGGATATAGCTCTCTATCTCAGGTGCTCTGCCTTGTGAAATCTAAAAACCTAGGCTTCCCTAGGCTTACAATTATGTCTTCTCATCTCACGGAGACCACTATATCCTGCTTGAGTTCCCCTCCCTGCACTATAGACCAGGAACTTTTCCATACAACAAGCTGGGGCAATCACAGGGCTCCTTTCCTTTGTTCCCCAATTTTCTGGGATCATAGCCCTTCATCATCTGATACTCCATGTGTTGAGTGCCCATTTTTGTCTGATTTTATGGTTATTTCAAGCTGGGGGATAAATTCAGTCCCTGTTACTCCATTTTCACTAAAAGCAAAAGCCTCTCTGTCTTATTTTGAATCTTTTCTAGAACACATTGCTTCAGGGGCCATTTTTGAAATTCTAAATGAATATAACACATGATTAACAAATACAAAGTTTAAGATATATTAGTACACATTCTGAATCCATAAATATGCTTTCTAAAATTTTCCTCCCTTGAGTCTTACCAGGTATATGTTTCAAATTCTGCAGCATTGTTTTGTTCATAGCGCTGACTGATTACTTTCTTCATAAAAGAGTAAACGACGTTGGACTGAAAAATGTGGGGGATATTTTTCACATTTTTTGGTTAACAAATGCCATGATTAAAAAGTTGACTTTGACTTAAGTTCAAACACAACAAAAAATGAGTAACAATACCTCCCTGAGTTAGAAATACTTTTAATTCTCTTGCCTTGATGCTCAAAATTTAGTGAGTTTAATCCTTTTGAGAAAGAAATGCTTCTCACCCTTTCAGGAGCAAGTAAGGAGCCAGCTTAAGGGAGGATTGGAAATTAGATCTTTATCTTTTGGATTTGAACCTTTTAGGAATGGCACTGCCTACCTCTAGCTGCTCCGCTGCTCTCTCTCTCTCCTGCACCTACCACTGGGGCTCGCTAACACAGACTAAAAACAAGCTTCCTTTTTGTTGCCCACCTACGAAAATCGATAAGAGTGAAATTTGAGCAAGCTTATGATTTTAATCAGTACTGTCTAAGGCTTTATTGTCAAGTCATCAGGCATTGGGCCAAACAGATGAAATCTGCCCAGAACCTCCCATCGATTTAATTGTTTTTTTAAAGACACAGAGTTACAGCTAGGAGAATACAGTGTTGGCCATATTCTGAGTTTGCTTGGCTTCTGTTAGTTTACTCTGGGGAGAAGGTATTAAGTTAAAACAACATCTAGGACATTCCTGAAAGAGGAAAAAATTCATAACCAAGCAACTCACAGCTGAGGGGGAGAAGGCGTATGTGGATGATGAGAAGAGTCGACCTGTGCTTGTCTATATCAAGGCAAGGGCAGGATGGGGACAGAGCCTGAGCTGGCACATGCGCTAGACCCTCGGTTGTTTGAAACTCACCCAGCAGCCAGACTATGTGTGGATAGATGTAAATAAACAGGTGAAATCTGACTCAGCCCAGGTCTAGGCACAGACAACTGGAATCAAGTCATCCAGAAGCCAACTAGGGGTAGGTGAGACAGACCATCTCAGGAACCAAGTCAGGGACAGTGGCTAGGTCGACGGAAGACTTACAAATGCAGGGAAAAGTTCTCATCCTCTGGGCCGTCCATTTTTTCAACCATTACAGAGCCCCTTCTCTGGCTCACACACTGCTCTTCAAGGAGGCGCAGTTGAACTAGAGTCAGTCTCTGCCCCCTGGTGAAGTTAGGGAAATTCCAGGAACGAAATATTCCCTATGCAGTCTACTCACCTTTCCTTAATGTGAAGAAAGGCAACGTGAAGCATCAATCATCAACAGAAAAATCTAGTGTGGGCTTTGAGGGTGCATCTTACCGGAGTTTCTCCTCTTCTGAAATGATTCTCCAATTCTCCAAGTTCCTTGGTTTCTTCCTTTACTCTGACTCTCTCTTTCTCATCCACAATTTTACCTATGTGTGTGTGTGTATGCACACACACGCTGGCAAAAATGAGTCCTAAACTACTAGCTATAACATAATAGGAGATCTCAAAAAGTGATACAAGGAAAGTTGATAGGAAACAGATAAGAAATCAATTGTTAGAGGAAGGAGGAGACAGAGAAGTTTCTAGAAAGGGGACATTTGAAAGAATGGAACCTACTCAGTGGTTAGAGAAGGAAAGTTAGAACACTGAAGGGACACAAACGACACAGTCAAAAGCTCGAAGTCAGGGAAAGGCCTAGAGTGGTCTGTGGGATTGAAGCATTCAGGGTGAAGAAGCTGGGTAGAAATGGCTGTGGGAAATCTCTAGGCCTTCAAGCTCTCTGATGAGTACAGACCTCTCATTAGAAGAACCAGGGGCTGGAAAGTGCCTTCATGAGCAGGTCCATGTTTTAGAAAACTGGTATGTGCACTTAAATGGAGAACAAAGTATCACATAGGGAGTGACAGAAAGTAAGGAAATCAGTACAAAAACTACTGTAATAGTCCAGGCAAAAGATATTGATGGCCTTTCACATTCCAGAATATTCTTGGCATCAGAGTTTTATGAGCACATTAAATTAGAGCTAATATATTTATGGTCATAAACTAACATAACTGAGAGATGTAAGCTCATAGATTTCTCTCCCATCCCCCAAACCCACTTCCCACAAAAAAAAAAAAAATTCTTTCATTGCTTTAAAGTTTTCAGAAATTCTATATCACGCCTTTTTATAACACCTAGCAGGAATGTGGGCAAAGAGAAGGTGGTTAATAGGTAACGTTGCCCTTAGAGAAAAGTAACACAATAAAATATAACTCTGGGTGACCTGCTGGGGCTCCACATAAGTGCAAACACCGCACTCTCTACAAGTGCCATTAATGAAACCAGGGAGAGAGAACAGGGGCCATTATCGCTGCTGGTCAAGCACCCTCACCAACTCCGTTCTTCACAGGCAGAGCAAGCCTTGCATTTTGCTTTGTCCCCCCATAACTGGAAAATGCAACGAGATAAAACAAAATGTGCAGAGTGAGCCTGCCATTTAATTTTTAACTCCTATTTCCAAAATGCACTGAAACTTATTTTAGAGACAAGGAGCTATAAAATGGGTGCCCAAAGCCTTAGCATGGGCCATCGCTCTGCCATCAAAGACCAAGAGGGCATCTTGAGCAGCTTTCTCTTCCTCTCTTTAAGGATATATCACTTTCCTACCTGTTTCTTGTATTTTTTCTAAACGGTAATAAGTGGAAAATATGACCTGTGAGATGGTATAGTAATGTAAAGTACTAACAAATAAATATATGTATTGCAGTATTTGGCTTTAAAAATTAGAAAAAGCTTTCCTTTATCAATAGCCAACACACACATACTGAGTCCTAATATGCATTAAGATAATATAACACCTTACTTGTTTTTCTGGGTTCTTCTCTCTTCCTTCTCTGCTTTTTCTCTGCCTCTATTTTTACTTCTCTAAAAATCATTCCGAAGAACCAAATGATCAGAGAATGCCTGCTACTCGTTTTCAAAGCCATCTGCCATCTTTGCTCGCTCTTCATTTTTTCTGTCTACTCATTTTGCCCTGTCTCAGAACTAGTCTGAGCTTCCAGGTCAATTCGAGATAGAAAGACAGTGTCTTAGGACAAGATCTATCCAAGGAAGGAATCGGGCCACAAGAAGCTTCTGGGTGTCCTCCATGTTTGCTCATCCTTCGGGGGAAGCACAGCTCTGACTATCATTCAAAGCTCTCTTTGAAATTTTCTTGGTTAGTCTAGTCTTTGCTAGCATGTCTAGTTAGTAGACTAGTTAATCGGCATGTCTACCTCTGTGGTTGATTTTTTAAGACCTTTATACTTTACCCATAGAGACACGCAGACAATTATGCTTCTCTTATTGGCCAGCAGGCTCACTACACAACACTGTCATAAGTATAACTTTTGGCCAAGCTGTTTGCTTTCCTGGGAAGCTAGAGCACAATTGAGAGGGCAAACGTTTGCAAAGTTTATAGAGAAGAGCTTATCCTGAGGCCGAAGCATGACTTCAAAGCCTGAAAGCCAAGCATTGATCTATGGCATGGATTTCGCACATGGCAACCTCAAGTTTAAGATCAACAGTTGGTAATAATTAGTGAAAGCCTAGCTTTGTAGTGGTCTGCAGTTAAGCATAACTCTCATCAAAAGTTTTAAAAACACACACACACTAGAGAAATATGGAGATGTATGGGCAGGTATGCAGAGTATTTGAAGATACGGCAACAAGGTTTAAAACATAATTGGGATCCCAAACCCACAGCTCTTCAGAGCTCAAGTAATGTAAATGTGTAAATGGGGGATGAGAGCAGGGAGAGAGAGGGCTTGGAGCAAAGTGGAGAACATGCTTCGCTGCAAGTCTTTGAAATCCAGTTGTTTCAAATATGTATTTTGAGACACGTCCATAGACTCCAATGGCCTGCGGACCACAGCTCAAGACCCCTTGATTCTGATAAGATGCCAGAACATTTATTTCCCTATTGCTCCTCCTGACACCAAATCTTATCACCATGAGTGCCATCCAATTAGTAATAGAGTTGATTAACACTTGTTGACCTCAGTGATTTGGGGCAGAGGGGGGAGGGGACTGCAAGAAGATGTCATCCATTCATGGGCACCATCATCGAAGATACAAATCCCTGCCCTCCAGAGGCTAAGGGACAATGAGGGGAAATAAAGCGTGTAAATAAAGGGCCAGGTTATAAAGCAATGCCAAGAAGACCGGTACAGATAATCCACATCACAGGATGTCAGAATGGGAGAGGTCTGTCCAGATATAGTCTACCGGAAAAGCGTTACAAAATATTTGGAATTTTCACCCTGCTTGAAGAAAAGGTAGGACCTTGAGATACAGAGATGGAGTAGTGTAAGGTCAGTGTTTTCGCTTTTGATTAAAAATGTTTATCTTCAAAAATTAAAATTACAGGGGCGCCTGGGTAGCTCAGTGGGTAAAAGCAGCTGCCTTCGGCTCAGGTCATGATCTCAGGGTCCTGGGATCGAGCCCCGCGTCGGGCTCTCTGCTCAGCGGGGAGCCTGCTTCCCTTTCTCTCTCTGCCTGCCTCTCTGCCTACTTGTGATCTCTCTCTCTCTCTGTCAAATAAATAAATAAATAAATCTTAAAAAAAAAAAAAAGAAACAAACTTAAAAAAAAATTAGAATTACAAATTGATATCCACACTGCCTCCAAAGTCTAACTAAGTACATCTGTACAGCCGACAAAGAGAGGCTTTGAAAAAGTCTAGAATGGAATCTGGAGATGGGC
>CM052892.1:57336333-57355742 GCA_028534135.1 Potos flavus | reverse complement strand
AGCTTCAGAGTAGGTACGGTTTGGCCCCTGGTTCCAAGTTCTAAGAAGGTGAGGTCTCCCCCTCTTTTGCGTAAGGCCACACCCAGCTTCCTCCTCTGGCCACACTCTCGAGCGCTACCTAGGACTCTCTATGCATGGAGGCTTCAGGCACACAACATTCTTGCCCAGAATGAGTCAGTCAAACTGGGAGTTCATTACGTGAGCAATAAAATCTTCAGATTTAGGAGGGACACTGGTGTTGGAAGCAGAAGTATGCAGAATGTGGGCTCTGGACTTGGGTTCAAATCCTGTCTCTACCATGTGCCAGCTGTGTGAACTTGAGTAAGTGACTGAACCTCTCTGTGCCTTATTTGACACATCTGTAAAGGAAGGATAATAATAGAACTTTTTTAGCGGAGTGTTGTATGAGGCTTATATGAGAAAATATTGAAAGGTTATATATGGTGCTTAGCCCAGGATGCCTCAGTAAATGCCAATCCTATGATTTTTTATTTAGTTGCACGGTCAAATCCCTGCTGTGACATTCCTAAGAAATGGTGCAAATCACCCTAAAAAGTGGTAAGTGAGAAGACAGGAGAGTGATGCCAAGAGTGTGCAAAAGAGAAAGAGGGGGGCTGAGCGATGTTTCTTAACAACCGGCATCCCAACTGATCAGTAGGAGTGGCCCTCCTTGACCCACAGCATGGAGAGTCCCACACTCCCTCCCTCAGCACGTCACACAGAGACCCTGTTAAGTCTGCTCAGGAAAGGCACTATTCATTTCTGTACCCTCAGAGCCTAGGACATGGTATGTGCTCAATAAATAAATGCGGAACTGAGCTAACGATCTTGTCTTTCCTCTGCAGTCTCACGGCACTTCTCTAAACATGGAAGAAAATAGAGAATGATGAAGGGCAGGAACCAAGGAATGTTCTTTCTCCTTTCCTAGTCCTGACAAGAGCCCCCAGTCACTATATCTCAAAGCTGTGCCCTGCCATCTCCATGCAGGCTGGCAGGGGATCAGATGGGCAGAGCCCTCCGGGTCCTGCTGTCATCCAGGCCCCTTCTCTGAGTTTTCCAGAGAATTCTGGAAATTTCCAGAATTCTCTGGAAAACTCTGCCTGCGGATAGAGGAGATCCTCCTTCCCCTTCTCTGTTTTTCTAGAGGACTTCACTCATGCTCAAATCTTCCTCTCATCCTTCAGACTCTAAGGAAACCCAAAACAGCTCTTCAAAAGGGGGAGCTGATGCCTGAGGTATTGCTAAGAGTTCCGCACCAGATATAAAATAGCTATGACTTTTATATAATGACAAATTTAATGAGACATAAAATTCATTATTTAAAGTAAGAAAAGTGGTTTTAAATTTAAAAAATTTAAAAAAAAGAAAAGTAGTTTTGAAAGTCTTTGAATCTTGCTCACAGGGTAAAATATGTATCATATAAAAAGAACAGTGTGACGAGAGGCACAACGGAGTTAATAGGTATTATTTCTCACTCCTACGTGATTTTTTACTTTTCTTCTTGCCCTTGCAATCCAGAGCCTTCCTCTACCTCATACAAACCTCCCTCGGAAACCGGGTATTTGCACACTTCCAGATGATATCCTGCAACCCGACCCCGAGTCCAATAATCATCACGGAGAGAAACTGTGCCAAAACATATGAATCATAATCAACTTAAGAACATAACATATAGCCACCTACCTATTAACTGATATCTTACCCCTTGCCTGAGAAGCACTTTATGAGAACATGGGGAGATTTTGAAGGGACATCTTCTTCGATGCGTATCTTCGTAACTGGCGTTGTCCATGGTCGTTAGTGGATCCGGCCAGCTTTGACGGTCATGGGCCCACTGTCAACATTTATTCATTCAACAAACATCAGCACCAGTTGAGTGAGACCTAAAGGAAGTATGAGGGTAAGTCATGCAGATATGAGCAAGCAGAGGAGGTGGGGTACCTGAAGTAGAAGCCGGTCGCCATCGCCCACCATCATCCTCCACCCAAGCCCCTTCCTCCAGCAATTCAAAGTTTCAAGACAGCGAAGAATTCCGCTTTTCTCCATAGCAGGAGTGAGTCTTGGGCAAGAGCTTAACTCACTCTCCCAATAACTGAAAGGAGAGTTTACTCTCTCCTCAAGTTAAAATCCAACCAGACCCCGCAATGGTGGCTCAGGGATTCACAAAATGAGAAACATGGAAAAATGAAGAACAGAGAGCAGGTAGAAAAGGTGGAGGAGAAAGAAAAAAGGCAGAGAAGGAATATCCACATGGAACAGCGACACCTATCAAACCCACAGCGTGAATGGATCTCAGAACTAGGATCTCATCATGATACTAGATACCCACATGAATGCATACTCTGGACACAGTGCAAATGTTACTATTGTGTCTCAAGAGGCGAAAGTAGCAAGACTAAAAGTCTTTGAATTAACAATGCGTGAACCTGTAGGGGTTCCTGGGTGGCTTAGTCTGTTAAGCATATGACTTCAGCTCAGGTCATGATCCCAGGGTCCTGGGATTGAGCCCTGCGTTGGGCTCCCTGCTCAGCAGGAAGTCTGCTTCTCCCTCTCCCGCTGCCCCTCCCCCTGCTCATGCTCTGTCTGTCTCTCTCAAATAAATAAATAAAATATTTTAAAAAACAACAACAATGTGTGAACATGTAAGACACAGTATCACACAAACATAAGACCCAAGCTCATTGTTTCAACACTAATCTTTATAATGATTAAAGCCATCACATCTTTGATACCTACCTGTGTAAACTAAGGCAAGCAATTTTGCTTGAGTACCAACAATTTTATCTCTACAAAAATGTATTCCATGAAATGATGGTTACCCGGTTAAAAAGAGTTCATTTCTGTGAATTGTTAGGAAAATAAATGTTATCTTTCTTAAGCTCTTTTAACAAAAATCTACAATTAAAAAGCCTTTCTCGCCCCCAAAATAAACAAATAAAATAAAAAGCCTTTCCCTCTGATCTATTTTGATACGTATTTCTGTGTTTTGCGGTATTTATATCCCATGAATGATTTTATTTCAAATATGCTAAATAAAGCCATTTCTTTACCATATGTCTAATGTGCAAAAGACTTTTCATCGTATCTGTAAAGATCTCTTTCAAAACAGCATCAAGGGTTATTTGAAATTTGTAGAAATAAGCTGAATGAACAAATGCTGAAGTTTTAACTGATAGTAAAGTCTTTCTAAGACACTTCTATGAAACTTTTTAAATGGCAGGCTACTGGCTCTTCAAATACTCTGAATCCCATCCTTAATACCAGGGAGCAGGGATTCTGGGCTCTCAAGCAGCGCCGAGCCCATACAAAGCACTTGATAAATAGGTACTGATTGAGATACCTACTCACCCTCTTTTGTGCAAACCACCTGGCTAGAAATGGTTGCACCGGATTTTCTGACTGAGCTGTGATTTGGCTGAGAAATTCTTATCACTGAAGGAGCTTTACCCGGATTGTTATATAAAACAAGAATTCATCAATTGTTCATCAAAGAACAATTGCTCGTGATTTTTCTCTTGTTATCAATGCAAAAGATTTGCATTCAAGATTTAGGATCTTGAATTTAGTGTTTGACCTTGGATTTTTCTGGATACTTCTGCACACAAAGAAAAGAAAATCATTTCTATGGTATTTTCAAAACATAATGGGCAGCACCAAATTATATTGAATTACCTGCAGAAGTACTTATGTGCCAAGAACAAAAATCTAAAATCTAATTCTGAATCTAAATCTAATTATTTAAATTTAAGAACTGACAGCAGCCTGGAATGTGGCCACTAAAAATAAATAGGTAGCCTACTCAGTGGTGTCTAGGTTCCTGGTTAAAAATAGAGGAGTGACACTTGTCTTCTATTTGAAACAAACCACACATAAAAGAAAGAATGTATTTTTAATAAAATTTTTATTAAAATTTTATAAAAATGTTTATCTTTCATAACTAGAACTATGTCATAATTTTGAAGCATATTTATGAAAGAAGGACTGCAGAGCGCAGCAAAAACTGATCTGGGGAAGGGAAGGGAGGTGTGGTGGGGGTTGCTACGTGTTCATGAGACTCATTTCCTTTTCCTGCTTAGCAGACAGCCAGACTACATTTCCCAGCCTCCCTTGCAGTTAGCTTCACATGCCACTGAGTTTTGACTCCTAGAGTGTAAGAGGGAATGTGTCACTTCTGAATAAAAGTGTTTAAAAGAGGGTGTTTAAAAAGCCAGTATGCTTGGGCTTGGGAACCAAAAGGAGGGAGTAGAAATGGCCAGATTACTTGATGGGGAAATTTTATTTGGTGGTCTTCATGCTCAAAGGAGAAATTCTTCTACCAGAGAATGCAGTTTCGGCGCTGTTACTTTAGAAGGTGAGACTATGCCATGGCCATCCTGGGTTCCTCACACGATTAATCCAGCAAGCAGAGGAAAGGTTCTCTGTACTGGCAAACTGACCAGGAGACATGGATGCTGTGACTCAGCCAAGAAATGTAGGGACTGCTAAGTCTGCAACCCAGGGGATTGGCCAAATACCTCTTAACACCTCCTGAGCAAACACTTCTGGTCAATGAAAAACTGAGTTTGTACAGTAAAGACCAAAACAACCAGGGTCTCAGACCCTACACAACTGAAGGTTTGAGTCATCCTGCTAGGTAAAAGACCCTACACTCCCTAGATATCAGAGAAAACAGGGAAACATGAAATATGGATGTTCTTCAATTCTCAACTGCCACGCTCTGCCACCATTCTCTTACACCTTTGGACCTCTGCACATGCTGGCTTGTGGCAAAAGCTTTTAATGCTCACTGAATATCCATGTGCCCCCCTACATTGACTTACCAATACCCTACCTACCAATATCCTCTAACTTTAAGAACTTGCTGTACAATTACGTGGGTAGGACTTCTTCCAAATTTTCCCTACGGTATTTTTTACCTGAGTTCAATTTATTGCATCAAGTTAAATAAGAAAGAACTATAGAATCATCTTATTAGTGACTGAAAGAAGAGTCTTGAAAATGTTTATGTCTTTTTGACCCATTCTACTTCTAAGAATTCATGGAATCTATGGAAAGTATAAATAGGGGTGCCTGGGTGGCTCAGTGGGTTAAAGCCTCTGCCTTCAGCTCAGGTCGTGATCTCAGGGTCCTGGGATCGAGCCCCGCATCGGGGTCTCTGCTCAGCGGGGAGCCTGCTTCCCCCTCTCTCTCTGCCTGCCTCTCTGCCTGCTTGTGATCTCTCTCTCTCTCTGTCAAATAAATAAATAAAATCTTTAAAAAAAATATTAATGCCATGGGGGAAATGGTTATACCTAAAAAGTGGGAAAAACTATATACAGCACAGTCTCTATTAGATCACATTTTATAAAAAATAACTCTACCTGTTGGATTTGTTGGTTTTCAATGAATGCTATGGTCTGATGTTTGTCTCCCCCACATTCCAAATTCATATATTGAAATTCTAGTACTCAATGTGATAGTGTTAGGAGGCGAGGCCCTTGGAAGGTGACGAGGTCATGAGCGAGGAGCCTTCATAAATTGGATTAGTGCCCTTAGACCCTTGAAAGCTCCCGAGTCCCTTCTGCCATGTGAGGACATAGTGAAAAGGAACCAAGAAGCTTTCAGCAAACACTAAATCTGCCGGTGCCTTGACCCTGGACTTCCCAGCTGCCAGAACTGTGAAATAAATGTTCGCTGTTTATAAGCCTCCCAGCCTGTGGTATTTTGTTATGGCAGCCCGAACAGACTGAGTCTATGAGCATGAGCCTATGCTACTTGTATAAACCAGGTATGAAAACATTTTTCAGGGTTCTATCATATATGATTTTTATTTCAGATTTCCAACCCGGCCACATAGAGCATCAGCAAGTGCTAAGAGTGCCTTCTGAATCGGCCAAATGATGGTCTTTATCCAGTAATTTGTAAATTTAGGCTTTCTATAAAATTAAGAGAATGCAAAAAAAAAAAGGGGAAAAAAACCCAGAGTTTTTAAGTTTAACCCTTCCAACCAAGACCTGGCAATATTATAGGCACACCCTTAGCAGAGAGAAACATAGCCGAGGCCTGGATCTTTTCCATGGGTTGTGTTTCTCTGACTTAAAAATAAACACACACACAAACGACACCCAAAAGACACGCCGGCATTCATCAGTTGTTTCCTTTACATCCTGAAAAAGAGTGAAGAGACTGTTGAGGGCAAGAGCCTGCAAAAGAAGTAAAGAGTTTTCATTGTGTTGCCTTCATATGTAATTCCCATCATTTTAAAATAAGCCACCAGAGGAGTTATTTCATGAGAAGACATACTACTGCAACACAGTTAGTGAAGCTCTCCAAACCAACTGTATTAAATTACTCTTAAAAGTAAAAAATAAAGGGGTGCCTGAGTGGCTCGGTCGGTTAAGCATCTGACTCTTGATTTCGGCTCAGGTGATGATCTCAGGGTTGTGAGATCAAGCCAACTTTCTCTCTCCCTCTCCCTCTGCCCCTCCTCACCACCCCCTCTCCTTCTCTAAAAAAAAAAAAAAGTAAATAAAAATATAGCAGACACTTCCATATAATACAATGTCCTGTGGTTAGATCAGATAAGTCATTATCTTGTTTGAGAGGACGAAAGCTCCACGGAGGGTGGGTGGATAGGGAAATGGACAGAAAAAAAATGACCAATTCCCTAAACTCTCATCCAGTGATCTTATTCTTTTTCCTGGACTATGTAGAAGAATGCATTTACTTCCAGTGGCTTCCTTTGGAAGATACTTACATGACTTCATTTTCCTTCTAGGCCTGTAGAAAAGATCTGAGGTTGGGTCTTGCTGTGTTTCCTATGAGGCAGCCAAGAGAGTGTGCAGGCACGCAAGTGATTGACTCAGAAACAGACACAACACTGTCAGAGCCAGAGGGCAGCTAGAATCTCCTCTGGGTTCCCATTATCACTCGAATTCCAAATTTTTAGGTTGATTTCTCCCATTGTGAGGACTTTCTGTGCCAAATCAATTAAATACAGGTTTACAATCTCCGTTTCCCTTCCACTCAAAATAAGATGGATCCCTCTCCCATCGGAACTGCAGGGTACTATTTCCCTATGAAAAAATGATCGTGCTCTTATATCTAACCTCTGAAGTGAGATTCAGTTTTGTTTTTTGAGGCATATTAGAACCAGGATTAAGCTAGCATTCAAGAAATGTGAATTAAATGAAGCAGATGACTTTAAATTTGCTTAATACCATGTTCACATTGAACTCTGAGTATCTGCTGTCAACTAAAGACCAAGAATTCATTAGCATTGGATTTTAGAGACAATCAACACGTTGCATTGTTCTTTCTGCCCAGTCTTGCCCTGCTCCAGCACATTATCCAGGATAAAACCAAACCAATCTTCTAAAAGCCATAAATCTGATCTCAACACTTTCCTTTTTTAACCCTTCGATGGCTCTCATTGTCCCTTGGGTGGAGCCCGAATTCCCCATCGTGGCTCCCAAGTTCCTGAACTATCTGGCCCCGTCTTCCCCTCTAGTCATAACAGCTGTCCCTTGACCTTTCATGCCCCAAGCTCCTGCCCAGCTCCAGCTTCTCAAAAACACAGCGCTACCTCCTGCCTGTGATCCTTGCACGTGTTGTTCTGTTGGAGAAATTGCTAGGTCTCACTATACATCCATATCTTCTTATTTCCCAGGCCTGAGACATCTAGGAGGGTCAATTTTTTGCCATGTAGGCAAAAGTGTTGAGTCGTCTCCAATCCAATGACTTACGAACTAGGTATGAGATTTCCATGCCCCAAGTCACGGTGTCTCCCATCTGTGCACTTGGTAGTGAAGGGTAGCAGAGTTGCAAAATGGAAAAGCCTGGATCTCAGCATCACTACTGGAAGAAAGTCATGTAGAAGGGCTAACTCATCCAACCTTGCACTTAATATGAGTTTAAAAATAACTCTATCATGTCACATCACTGAGATTTGGGAGAGTTTCTTACTGCAGCAACAAACATTGATGAACCCGTGACCTCTCAGCCTACAAAATGTTCTCACTTTTCCGCCCTTACCTCCTTCCACCATCAATTTTCAATGTCTACTCTTCCTTAAATTTCAGTGTAAATCTCTCTTTCTCTAGGACTCTTGTCCTCTCCCAGGAGATCTTGTTTCCTCAATGAACTCCTTCATCATATTTCATTATAATTACTCAAAGTTCTTTCTTTCTATGTGGACAATAAGCTCCAAAGGGGCAGGGACTCAGTTTACATTGTTCCCCACTGTATCCCCAGTGTTGACATGGTGTATGGCATAGAGCGGGTGCTTAAACAATATTTGAGAGCAGATGGTTGAATAGGGACTTGGTTTTTAGCTATTACAAATGTCAATATTCTTTTGCTAATTGAGGCAATAAGCTTTCATTGAACATCCAAGAGACTTAATATACAAATGGACAGTGGCCAAACAATATGTAAAAATAGAACTCTGGTCTATAATCAGCAGCAACCTATTCAGGAAACCAACCCATTATCTCCAGTAACCAGCCCAAGAAACCAACCAGTGTATGAATCGGTAAGTTAGAATGGTAGGAAGTCAGACCACTGTCTACACCAATCAGGGCAGTATGCCAAACAATAACAATAACAGACCCCAAATGATCAGGACGTAATTTAATAACTGGCAGCATTTCTCATTTTGTCTCCACTTCTAACTTAGGCTCGGATAGGGAAAGCCAAATATGGACCCCAAACTAACCACATGGGATGCTCACTTCTGGTTAGCCCACCAAAGCTTCTCCATGCCAACAGTGCCCACTCAGAGCATAGCCGAAGCGTGAAGAAAAGTCTAATTACACAGCTGTTTGACCCCCCACTCAGCCACACAAGAATGGGCTTTGGGTCTGGAACATTCTTCTCCAAGACTTAGAGTCCACATAGCCTATCTAGGGCTTATTATCACGATCTGTCTCAACAAGGCCTCCAGATGCCAGGGCTAAAGTCTGGGAGCCACACAACGTAATCAGATCTGAATTACCTTATGTCCCAAAGGCATTCATCTTTTGGAGTCTATGCATAAGCGGCACCAGAAGGTTCCTTCCCTGTGAGAAGGTCCCACCAGTCTGTTATTCACCCAGTCATTGGTACCAAGCACCAGACTAGCCCCCTCTGAACATCAGGGTCGGCACATGCCTCCCTCTGGGATCCACGGCTTTTGCATCACACAGCAATCCCCTTTGAAACATGCTACACGCATCTCATTCCCGTCTTTTCCTTCGCCACCTGGTGTTATGATCTGTTAGAAGACAAACACACCGACTTTGGCTGTGCCCAGTTACTAACTGTTCTTAAGAACCAGCCAAATTATTCTTATGACATGGCTTCCTTCCTACTGAATGTCGCTTTATTATTTTTAGAGACTTCTGAGTGTTGGTCTAACATGTGGAAATGGACGGCCTCGAAGCTGAAATCTTATTTTACAGAAGCTGGAAAAATCGGAGCGCAGATTCGGAACCGCATTTTCCAATATTGAAAGATTGACTTTTCTCCAGGCTCATACATATCGGTTACAAGTGCCTTGGAACACAGTAGACTAGAAAGACGAACAGGAGGAATTTTGCCTTCAAGGTTTTGATTTCTGAGTTGGAACAACCTCATTTAGAAACTTAATGAATAAATTATTTTTTCAGAAGCATCCCAATGGTTTCCAACAGTAAAAACCAGGGCCTGATCTTTGTGCTGAAGGCTTCTAAAGCTTTAATAGTCTCAGGATGCCTCTTCTTGAAAAAGGATGTAAAATTGAGTACATCGCAAAGGATATCAGAAATCACAACAAAATACAAATTTTGGAAAGCGGGCAAATATCACATGCACCATAAAACCCAGAGGAAAATAATATAAGAATAAGACATTAAAAAACATAAAAATTAAAGTCCTGACACATCTCGAAAATGCTTTCTTTCCTATGTTTTTAGCTGTGGTCTCTGATCATTTCTTCGTATGACAAAGATGCCGGAACACCCAATAAAAGGTCAAAGACTTTTTCTCTAGCATGGTTGATTAATTTTTCTTATTGATAGTTTAGAAAACTCTTCAAGCAACACGCCTGTTATTAATAATGTTTCAGAAATTGTTTTTAAGGTATTGTTGTCAAATGTGGGCAGATTTCTATCAAGTTTCCTCCACATGCGAGCTTTAAAAATCGAAGGATTGGGGCGCCTGGGTGGCTCAGTCGTTGGGCATCTGCCTTCGGCTCAGGTTATGATCCCAGGTCCTGGGATCGAGCCCTGCATGGGGCTCCCTCCTCAGTGGGAAGCCTGCTTCTCCCTCTCCCACTCTCCGTGCTTGTGTTCCCTCTCAGCTGTGTCTCTCTCTGTCAAATAAATAAATAAAATCTTAAAAAATAAAAATAAAAATGGAAAGCTTTCACAAACTAGCTTCAGGCTCTGTTCCCTCTGGAGGGTGCTTCTGTCCCGCCTCCCACATACATGGGGTGCTGACCCTGGGCCATCCCCTTCCTGTCCCCACACCAGGACAGTAGCAGTGTGCAGACACCAGCACTAACTGAATTGTACACAATGAGTGTGAACCAAATAAGTATATTCCACAAAAATCCACATTCGATGCGCCCCCAACTCAACTCTTCCTTGGACAGTTCCCCGAAATAGCCAAGTCGGCTCCAACCCCAACCATAGCGGGGGAGAGGGACCTGAGAAGGTGCAGTAGGGAGAGGCTAAGCTACCTGCCGTCGTCGGTGTGTTTTCAGCACACGCCCACGTGCTAGGGGTAGTGCAAGCAAGACCCGCCCCAAGCTAAGCTTCCCCAGAAAATTCACCGCCAATCAACCAGGAGAAGCAGAGTTTGAGTCTTGATGGGTCCTCGCAGGTGAAGGTCAGTTCCACGCCTTTAACTGACAACCGAAGAAAAGGGGAGAGTAGAAAGGGATAGAAAATGATGGAAAGAAAGTGCTAACAAAACACCAGTGGCCTGAGGCTAGTGTATGAACCGAGGGGAAAGTACACTGAAGAATATGAGCGTTTTTAAAAAGACAAATGAGCTCGTTCGTGCTTCTCCAGCCTGACTGCGACGTATCAGCGTGCGTATCAGCCGAGCAAATTTGTCATAAATGATTAACTTCTGGAAGAACAAATCATTTGACCTCTCCAGCTGAACAAACACACAGCGGCAGTGACTAAAAAAGCCCAAGGCAATGCTTCAACAACACTGAATACATTTTCATCGAAGTCCTCCCATCTTATGGCACAGGAGCCTGAGGGGAATTTAGGTAATGGCTTCTCTTTAGCTAAAGGAAAAGAATTCTCTCGGCCTCTGGTCCCCGCTGCAGAGAGAGACTTCAGATCTCAAAGGCTGATTTTTCCCGTAGCTTTGAAAACGTGATCTGCAGGTTCTTACTAGGAGAGTTTGATTTACAAAAACATGCCAATTTCTGGGATATCAACAAAGAAATTGAATGAAGATAGCAAAATGATACAAGGAAACATCCACTAATGCCATGGGTAAGTTTCAAGGGCTTCTGTGCCTCTGTTGGAAGCACTCAGCCCTCGAAATTTACACAAAGTAGCTTGGAGCCAGAAGAGTTCCTTGGGATACAGAATGCCAGTGTGTAGGCCCATTAATTCCAAGTTTCCCTGTTCCGAGAAGCTTTCTACCACAAAAAGATTTTTAAATAAGGAGTAACCCTTACTTTTAAATAAGGAGTACCCCTGTCCCCGGGGAAATTCTTGTTTTATTCAGATATAATTTGACAGGGACTTTCACAAATAAAATGCAAATGAGAATGAAGAAAATTAATTAGAAACAGATCAGAATTCCTTTTCATTAACACCTTAAAAACCACCATTCCCCCCAAGAAAACTTGAAAAAATGTTAATATATTAAAATTAAAATTCAAGTCACCACTTGTTTTTCCTGGGTTTTTTTTTGTTTCGGTTTGGTTTGGGTTTTTGTTTTGGGAGTTTTTGTGTTTGTTTTTGTTTTTGTTTTTTTTGCCGCAACCTTGCTAAACTAAAATTAATGATCCGGTCAGCCCAGAGACCACTTCTTATAGGGCATTTTCCTCTATAAGGTGGAAGGTTGGAATTCTGTACTAAAGCCTGTGCCTGATCCATGGTTGTTAAAAAACAAACGAACAAACAAACAAAAAACAGTGTTCTCCCTTCAGGCTCCGGAAGCCAGTCCCCACTAAACAATGAGAAAACAGCCCTGAGGCATTGTTGATTTCTTTGGAGCAGGTATCAAATACTTGGCAATTCCTGCAATATGTCAAAAAATTTCTTACAGCTTTAATTTAAATCATATCCATAGAATACACACATAGTCCACCTCTGGTTTCATCTTAAGTTTAAAAGGTTGAAAAGATAGAAATTACTTTTGAACAATCGTTTGAAACAAATTGCATTCATGCTTATCACATTTATAGTATATCATTTATATGCAATGACTTCTTTAAAAATATGTCTTTTTAAAGTTTAAAAGAAAAGTTTAATAGCTCATCACAGAATACTTGGAAAAGAAAGAAACACAGAAGAAAAAAAGAAAATCACCAATATATCTGCCATCTAGATACAACCATGCCTACCTATGGGTTCATCTTCTGGTATTTTTGTTGTTCATAGTTTTTTTCAAATAAATGCCAATATATGAAGTATTCAAGATTTTATATGCTGATTTTCAGTCTTTTCCTAATTATAAAACTAATATCTGCTTATTGTGGATCATCTGGATAATTTAAAAAATCATGCCTCCACAATGCCATCACCCAGAGACAACTTTTTAAATATGTAGGTGTAGTTCTTCACATTTTTTTCTTCTCCTTTTTTTTAACCTAAACAACTAAAGCAGTTGTGTATACATTCTTGTTTAAAAGATTTTTTAAAAGAGAAATATAAAGGGGCGCCTGGGTGGCTCAGTGGGTTAAGGCTTCTGCCTTCGGCTCAGGTCATGATCTCAGGGTCCTGGGATCGAGCCCCCACATCGGTCTCTCTGCTCAGCAGGGAGCCTGCTTCCCCCTCTCTCTCTGCCTGCCTCTCTGCCTACTTGTGATCTCTCTCTCTCTCTGTGTCAAATAAATAAAATCTTTAAAAATAAAGGGAAATATAAGAAGTAAAACATGAAATGGCCCCTTTCCCCTCCCCCATCGGTGTCCTCTATCCCCACTCCATCTTGGTGGACGTTTATATTAGTCCTAATTATTTTTATTACAAATAATGCTGCAATAAACATCTTTGCATATAAATTTGCATATACATTGCATATATTTTTTTAGACAAATTCCTAGATTTAGAATCCCTAGATTGAAGGAATTAAATTATGGTAATCTGGCCTTTAAAAGACTTGCAATTTACATACCAATCAATAGTGTGAATGCGGGGCGCCTGAGTGGCTCAGTGGGTTAAAGCCTCTACCTCCGGCTCAGGTCATGAACTCAGGGTCCTGGGATCGAGCCCCACATCGGGCTCTCTGCTCAGCGGGGAGCCTGCTGCCCCCTCTCTGTCTGCCTCTCTGCCTGCTTGTGATCTCTCTCTCTGTCAAATAAATAAATAAAATCTTTAAAATAAAAAGTGTGAATGCTTGCTCCTCTAATCCTTGCCCACAGATTATAAACTACAGTTTTAATTCATACTTCCCTAACTACTACCAACATTAGGCATCTTTTCATTTGTTTATTGGTCATTTGTGATTTTTCTTTCATTAATTTCTTGCTCATTTCTATTTTGTTTGTTGGTGTTTACATTGATTTTTAGGAGCTTTTTATATTTGCTGGTTACTGATCATTTTTTTCCTGGCTGCCAAGTTGTCTCAACCTTTTCCAGAGACATTTGTCATCAAGACATGTGTTATTTTCTATGTAGTCAAATCTATAAATCTTTTCCTTTGGGGCTCTGGGTTTTGTATCTTGTTTTGGCAGTCTTTCTCACATCCCCAAGACTATTTTAAAAAATAAAAATATTTTCCTTCCGATACTTTTATGGTTCTGCTCTTGAGACTTAGCTCTTTATTTCTATGTCTGGTATAAAATAAGGACCTGATTTTATCTATTTCCAAATAGCCTAGTATCCCAATAGTATTTATCACCTTGTCCAATTTGTGTTCCGCATCTAATGGCACACTCTAAATTACTCCGGCTGGATACTCTATTTTGGTGCAGAGTGGGGAACTGAGGGGTCTTCTCTCATACCCACTGTTCTTTTGGTTGTCTCAGCATCCATTACTATTCTGTTGTTGTTTTTTTTAAGATTTATTTATTTATTTGACAGAGAGAGAGATCACAAGTAGGCAGAGAGGCAGGCAGAGAGAGAGAGGGAAGCAGGCTCCCTGCTGAGCAGAGAGGCCAACTTGGGACTTGATCTCAGGACCCTGAGATCATGACCTGAGCTGAAGGCAGAGGCTTTAACCCACTGAGCCACCTAGGCGCCCCTCTGTTTTCTCTTTCAAAATGAATTTTGTGATTATTTTGCCCATAAATTCTCTTGGGATTTGACTGGGAATGTCCTGAATTTATAGATTAATTTAGCAGATGGTAAAATCTTTATAACAGTGAGCCTTGACGTTAGGAACGTGCTATATTTCTCCAACCCATAACTACTATTTCATATCTTTCTGTAAAGATTGACGATTTTTCTTCTATAGGTCTTACACATGTTTGAGATTTATTTCTGGATTTTTAATTGGGAATAGATTTGGGTTTGACAATTTTCATTTCCGAGAAAGGCATTTTTTTTTTCAAATATGTTGACTTGGGGCACGTGGGTGGCTCAATGGGTTAAAGCCTCTGCCTTCGGCTCAGGTCATGATCTCGGGGTCCTGGGATCAAGCCCCTCATTGGGCTCTCTGCTCAGCAGGGAGCCTGCTTCCCCCTCTCTCTCTGCCTGCCTCTCTGCCTACTTGTGATCTCTCTCCTCTCTGTCAAATAAACAAATAAAATCTTTAAAAATATATATATTAAAAAAAAAATATGCTGACTTGACTTATACAAATTATTCCCTTATATATATATATCTTCTAATTTCCTGCTTTTCTGCAGTGATGTCAATTTCTCTTATCTAATATGATGCTTTTTCTGTGATAGGATTTGCTCTAAGTTTGCCTTTTTCATAGGTGTCTTTAAAAAGATCAAGTGTGTGGTTTTTTAAAAAAGATTTTTGTATTTATTTAGCTGAGAGAGAGAGAGCACAAGCGGGGGGGGGGGCAGCAGGCAGAGGGAGAGGGAGAAGCAGACTCCCCGCTGAGCAGAGAGCTGAACATGGGACTCAATCCCAGAACCCTGGGATCATGACCCAAGTCAAAGGCAAATGCTTAACTCACTGAGCCACCCAGGCACCCCAACTGTGGCTTTTTTTGTTTACCATTTCATTAATTCTACTTACCTTTTCTTTTCTTTTCTTTTTTTTAAAGATTTTATTTATTTATTTGACAGAGAGAGAGAGATCACAAGTAGGCAGAGAGGCAGGCAGAGAGAGAGGGAGAAGCAGGCTCCCCGCTGAGCAGAGAGCCCGATGTGGGGCTCGATCCCAGGACCCTGAGATCATGACCTGAGCCAAAGGCAGAGGCTTTAACCCACTGAGCCACCCAGGCGCCCCTACCTTTTCTTTTCTTCCTTCTTTGGATTTCTTTTCTTGTTGTTCACTCTTCAGCTTCCTTCTCATTTTGTAATATAGATGTGTAACCCTACACACCATCCTTCAAATACTCCCTTGCCCACTTCCTCCATGGTTTCCATTTGGAGATTCCAGTGTTAGTCATGTCTTTCCTCTGCATCTGCTTTCCCCAGACTTAGTCCTCTTATCTACCCCCTGTCTTCAGCACATTGCATCCTGCCACATCTGCCATAGTGCGGTGATGGTTCACTACCAAGAAAATCCTGACGTACTAAAGACATCACATTGGGTTGCTCTGAGCTCCCAGAGTCACATTCCTCAACCCACCTTTCTCTTCCCTCTGGGAATTCTCTATGCTTCCTATAGGCTGGCTTCCGTACTGCCACTGCCTCTTATGAATCACAGAGACTCTTTCCCTCCATCCTGAGAAAAGCTGGATCCTCATATTTTCTAAATGGATCATCCATTTAGAAAATCTCATCATCATGAGAAACAAAGTCCTCTCCTACTAATAGGGACCACCTCTTTTGTATATTGTTAATGTGTCATTATGTTGTACATATAAGGAGACACACAACCCGTGTTTTTGGGGGGCAGTCAAAAATTAGATGGATTTTCTAATGTCCTTTAGAGAGGAGAACTTCTTTGAATCCTGACTGAGATTTTCCCACCCCTTAAAAGTATTCATTTACCTTTTCTCCCTCAAGGTAGCATCCATCCTGGACACATCCGCTGAATCTCCCATTGGCCAGAAATCTGAAGACCCATTCTAAGGTCTTCTTGAGAAGGGACTTCCCTTGCTTTGGGGAAATAGAAGCTGGACCTCCACTGCAACCCAGAGGGAGTCTTACCGGATTTCCTCTCCTTTGGATCACTCTTTGTTCCCCACCAGCACCCCGATGATGCCCTGAGGATAGAGGGACTCTTCCCCTTACCTGTGTTTTTCAGTGTGCAAGAAGTAATAGTAATGATCAATAACCGATCATTTTTTAAAGAGTAAAATCATGATCATCATATAAAATAAACTTGTTAAAGATTTTATTTAACTAATTCACTAATAAGGAAGACAGCAAGATATTACAACCAACTCAAGAAGAAACCAAAGAGCAGACATAAGTATAAGTCCCAAAAAGTGCTGAAATGGATCGATGCAAAACTTGCTTCTTTCATGAGGATGGGAGGGGATCAATTACCTCTCCGCCAGACAAGGTTAATTTCCATGCCTATGAACATGAATTATTTTTATTGCTATCAGTTATCTATAATTTGCAGTTATAAAATCACTCAAAGACAAGGAAACTGTAGAGATAATCTGGAAAAGTGTCCTATGAAGACATCCCATCACCTGCTTTGCTCATTTCGAAGGCATTCGCCACTTTTCTGATGCTCTTCCCTTAACATCTTCAGTTTCAACGTTACTCTAAACCAGTAGGGGTCCCCTTCCTGTGTCTGGTAGTTTGTGACTACCTGGAATTCCCAAATAAGATGTATTCTGGGCTCCTGACCACCCGGGGATCATAGGGCTTTCTGTTGTATCAATTTCCATGGATATCAGCCGATGAACCACATCGAGTTCTCCCTCAGATCAGATTTGTGCTGGATGAATCTTTCTTCTTCTGCCTTTTAACTACACACGAAAGTCACTGGGTATCTGGGGGCCTTCAGATACCAAGAAATAGGGACTGAATCGTTATTTGTAATAACTGCGTGTAAGTCACCACTTTTTTAATTCTCAATTTGTGTAACAAATTGGTTGTAGTCCGCCTTCAGGAGCCCAAGAAATAGTTGTCAATTTTCAAATCCCTCCAACTGAAATAATTCCAGCACTAACAACTCTCAAAATCTGGATTCAAGCTAAATTTGTGAGCCAAAAAGAATGCCCCAGTCCTATTGCTATCAAGAAGGCTTCAGAGATCACATGGGAAGCTACGTAGTGGGAGGCAAGTGGTCTTTCTTCATAAGTGAGCTGTGGACTCGGATTGGAGACCCTTGACCTTTTAGTGCCACTTACAACATGATTGCTCTTTTAAGAAATAATAATTTAAGGGGTTGTATTAATTCTAGTCTTGACCAAAGTCCTTTTGAGTTCAGATAATTCTCCCACTTCACAGGTGAAGAAACTAAGGCTCAGAGAAATTTGCTCAAGTTCCCATAACTATTAAGTAACCGTGCTCTGATGCACAGTCGATACAACTTGACATACCGAATGCCTTCCATCACACTCTGCTGCCCCTCTATAGTCCGTGTATTTGTCCCAACATTCTGCAAATATTGTCTCAGCGCCCATGATGCGTAAGACATTATATAGGCAACACCATTTATCTGGTTATCTGAGAAAGAAACTTCTACCTTAGCCTGACTCTACCATCAGCTCCCTCATGCACATCCAGTTGTGTTCCAGGCTCTATGAATGTTATTTTGATCTATTTCCCCACTGCCTCCCTTCCACTCTCTACCCCCGCACATTGGCTTATTCATCTCGTATTCATCTCCTGTTTGCCGGAATAACGCAATGTTCTTGTCTGACCTCCCTAATTCTAGCTTCTTCTCATCTCTCTTTCTTACACGTGGACCCTTCTTATTTTCCATGAGTAACACTGCTGATCTGTGCATGTCCCTTCCTTGCTTAAAAAATCTCAATGGCTCTCCAGTTACTGTAGGATAACGTGCAAACTCCTTAGGGTGGCCCCTAAAGGTGTTAAAAATATATCAGCTCATCTTTCTGGTCACTCTTCATCTCAGCCGCTGATGGATCCATGACCTAGCCACAGCACATTAGTGCTTATTTCCATAGCATCTCATCTCCTCGGGCCTCCAGGCTTTTCCCTCGTGCCGTTCTTTTGAACTACAACGTCCTTCTCTGATTCCAGGTCCGATATCTCCTCTTCTGTGAGACATTGGCAAATACCACCACCATTCTCCATCCACTAAGGAAAAAAATTCTCTCAATCAGGGTGCACATTCCTCTATTAAATCATACACACACTCTCAGGTTCTACAATGGTTGTGCTTATGTTTGTACCCCTGGCCAAACCATAGTCTCCTCACGGGCAGCGGTCATTCCACACGCCTTAGAATTTGTGGCATATAGCACAGAGCCTAGTGTGAGGAGACCCTCCATAAATGTGTTGTTGAAAGTCTAAATTAATAAAAGAACACATGTTGAACTGAGGGTGCCATTTTCAGACTCTTCACTGCATCCCAATCACTTTAAGACAGAAGAAACAACAAAAACAAACAGAAAAACAAGAAAGGACAATTCAAAAGCTAGCGTTCAGGAAAAGCTGTGGGCCCCTGAACGTCCCCTTCAGCCCCGGTTAGAAAATGCGTTGCCATACTGGGAAACAGTTCTGTGCCACAGCCCATGCCCTTCTGGGCTGCCTTCTGTGATGCATGTGGGCAGCTTGGAATCAGCCATGATGGGAGTAATTTACACCATGGAAATTGGCAAACGGTATGAATGAAGGTTGTAGGGAGGTGGGTCTTGTGTCGCTGTTCCCATTTGAAATCGTACAAGTCAGCGATCTCTAGTGTATTCAATTTCAGAACATTTTCATCACTCCCCAAAAAACCCATACCCCTTAGCAATCGCTTCCCATTTCCCCCTCCCCTAGCCCCAGCAAAATTTCTGTGTGTGTGTGTGTGTTTTGTTAAAAAACTGGTTGTTAAACATTTACAATACACCACTGTTGAGAAACCATCTGTTTCTATAATAACAGTTACTTTTCTCTTTCTCACTCAACGCTTTGATACTTTAAGTACCTTGAGGCCTCCTAAACCCCGAGGTTTCTATAACAAAGATTTATATACCTTTAAAAAGAAGTTATTTTAGCTCTCGCTTAATTCAATTTATCC
>CM052892.1:57301021-57327802 GCA_028534135.1 Potos flavus | reverse complement strand
TTTAAAAAAAAAAAAGAAAATGTAAGTTTACCAACTCAATGCTTTAATAAATATAGTTGCTTAAAGATAAGTTTTTTAGAATAATTTAAATAAAGCCAATTAAAATATTTAACTAAGTAAGAATCCATACGGTCAGTACTCAAATATAACTGAAGTTTTGCAAGTAATAATTTGGCAATTATGTTCCAGACACTGCTGGGGGATTGTGCTTTCTTCTCCCTCCCTTGATTCTTCAGAAGCTTGAGTTAATCTTACCTGTGAGTGAGTGAGTGAAACTGAACCTACTTGGGTTTGGTTTTGTTTCCTGAATGCTTTACCTTTTAACCTAATCCTCTTGGGATTTGGATTTTGCAAAGATTATTGGAAGATGTCTGAAATTCTCCTGCTTTAAACAGTAAGCTCTAGAACTTTCTCGGTGGTGCAACAGATATGCTCATGCCAGCTCTCATGAGTTATGTACGTTCCCAATCCTGCGCTCAGGGACGGCAGAACTGGTAGCTTGAAATTGGCCACAGTGAGAGTGTTTACACCACGGATATTGGCAGATGCTGTAAATTAGAATTTGTTTTTGTTTTTTCTTATTCTGGAGAACCAGTTGTTAAATATTTACCAAAAGAAAACTGTATTCAATCTCATTTTAAAGATGTCGGCAACGATGTGGGGAAAGGGGAACCCTCTTATACTGTTAGTGGGGAGGCAAACTGGTACAGTCAATCTGGAAAACAGTATGGAGTTTCCTCGAAAAGTTAAAAATAAACTACCCTGCAATCCAGCAATTGCACTACTAGATATTTACACAAGGAATACAAAGTTACTCATTCAAAGAGATACATGCATCCCTATGTTTATAGCAGCAATATCTATAATAGCCAAATTATTGAAACAGAGCAAGTGTTCATCAACCAATGAATGGATAAAGATGTAGTGTATATGTACAATGGAATATTACTCGGGGATACCAAAGAATGAAATCTTGCCCTTTGCAATGGCTCGGATGGAGCTAGACAGTATTATGTTAAGCAAAAGAAGTCAGAGAAAGACAAATTACCATATAATTTCACTTCTATGCGGAACTTAAACAAAACAAATGAGCAAAGGCAAAAAAAGAGAAAGGCAAACCAAGTAACAGACTCTCGACTCTTCAAGCACAAACTGCTGGTTCCCAGAGGGGTGATGGATGAAAGAAGTTATGGGGATGAAGGAGGGTGTTGTGATGAGCGCCGGGTGATATTTGGAAGTGTTGAATCACTGTATTGTAGACCTGAAACTAATATTACATTGCATGCTAACTAACTGGAATTTAAAGAAGAACCTAGAAAATAATGTCTCCCTGCAACATCCCTACACCATCAGGGATGTCCATGAGAACAGCGGCCACGGACACGGTAGCATCAGAGTGCCACCAAGAATGGGACCTTCACAAGGGGTAGGATTTTTTAGGCAGTTCTTTTTTTTTTTTTTTTTTAGGCAGTTCTTTTTTTAAAACCCTTCTTCCAATCAAAACTTTTGTTGAATAGCCAAACATGAGCCATTAGCCTCTTAAAGACCTGCCTGGATTATATATTTTCCAACCAACGCTAGTACGTCAGTTTGCTCTCTATCCTTTTAGGCTTCATACCACTCCTAAAATATTGTATCTAAGTGATCAAACATGGGGCAAAGATCAAGAAGAAAGTAGGGCTGTCACAAGAAGGCAATAAGGCAAGATGGTGTGGAGCAGGCGGGGGATAATGAAACCCTCGTAAGCCAAAAGCGAAGAAGCAATTACCATTGATTTATGTGGAAAAAATTTTGAGCGTTCCCAGTCCCCAAAAATAGCCTCTCTTAGGCTTTTCTGACACCCTAAGGCACATCCTGCCAATGGATGCACCAAAAAAAAAAAAAAAAAAATCAAGATAAAGCCCAGATGTTCACAGAAAAGTTCAAAGCTCTGACAGCTGAATGCTGAGTGCTGAGTGTGGTTCCTGGAGAAGGTGCTTGATGGGGCCACTCTCGCGGCTGCCGGGGGAGCGGGGGTTAGGGGGGTGCTACCTCTCTAATGCCCCGCTACAAAATAAACACTGAACATTATTTTCAATTTTTGCCTTTGTTTGTAAAAGCAAAAATCCTCTTAGGTTTTCTTTTGGTTAGCAAAGTCAGGTACTAGGGTAAGTCTTCCATAAAAGCCAAGTGGCATATGGTGAACTTGCCAAAAGTGGGGGGGTACCGGTGTAAAAGCCTCAAGTTCTTCCCAGCATCAGTTGGCCCTCCTATTTCTGTCCAATCTCCTTCAATGTTCTTTTAGCCTGCGAGAAAGTATCCTGGGGGGGAGTCCTCAAAGTTCAGAGTTCAAGATGCTACTGGTAAGCCGACCTAGCTATCCCCTGTAGAGATTAGAACTTCGGACATGCATAGGCATTCTGCTTCCTTCTTACATTTGTATTTGCTGCTTCTCACTTGACAAATAATACACTCTTACGACCATAAAGTTTATTACAGCAGAGCTGGCTGATTCCCAATGGGCATTTCCTCACTGATTTTAAGCACATACCATTGACTGCCCCGATTGCACCTTGACTGTGGGAGGGACCATCAGACAACATTGCCTCCAAGCTGAGAACGTCCCAGGTGACCCTGGGCTCCTCCATTGTGGGAAGTTAGCAACTGCAGGCCTTCCACATTTTACAGCTCCGGAGACTATACTTTACATTGTCACCCATGTCAATAGTGACTCCAGGAAGAGTCTATGGCACGCGAATGATCAAATGCACCACCGATGAAGAAAGCAAGGCCTGCAGAGGAGACTTGTCCAAGTTGCCCAGCTAGCTACTAGCAGAACCAGGATGACATCCCAAGTCTCTGGGGCACAATCTTCCTAAATTTGCAAGACTGCCTCTCATACTTTACTGATAACAACAACAGAAACATAATGCTATCTTACTACACTGAACATTTCCCAGTGCCAAGCTCTGCATATTTAATGACTTACAGACATTTTATCATTCATAAACATAATGAATGGAGTAAGCCATGGGCCCCGAGGGGGGGCCTAGGTCTCTAACATGTTGGCCAAGTCATAAGTAAGGATTTGGCAGAGTTCTAGAAAGTCTAAGAGGGAATGCAGCAGGACTCAATGTTTCTCCTTGCTTCAAAGCATGGTACAGGTGTCTCTCTGACTTTAAACCACTTTGCCCCTGAGGAGGTGAGATTACTTAAGTGGAAATACTGGGCATGCGTAGTTCTCCCCATTGGTTCTTCTCTGCTTCTCCATGCTATAAATCTTCCTGGAGATTCTCATCTGGAGATTCTTGTGTACACAGAGTCCAGAATGTACACGAACATGTAGATATACCTGATTCTTGCTGCCAAGAAGCTTTGCTATTGTTTATTGTTATACCGATTGCATAAAAATAAGCACATATCTCATCAAATAATTCCAATTCCTCCATGCTCTAATATCACTTTCTCATCTTGTTCCACATACAACAATGAAACACTCAGAAGGAAAATTGGTTTAACATTTGGAGACAAGACTCTAACCCTTCAAGCTTCTATCCATGTGCCTGCTTTCCCCAACCCAGAGCTTTTTTCAGTTAAGATTGCATTGGGCCGTGTGCACCAAACACTTGACTATGGTGTCTTAAGCAAACAAGTGGTTTATTTTTTTCACTAGATAAGAAGTCTGGAGGTGGGAAGTCTATAGCAGATGTAGAGGATTGGGAAAATCACTGAAGACCTACTAGGACCTCCCTTTCTTTTCCACCATTCTTTGCATGAACTATTCATCCTTATAGTTGCAAGATGACATCAGGATTGTGTTCAGGCGGGAGAAAGGGGGACAGTCAATGGGCAAAAAGTGCATGCTTGTGAAGTCTTTCTTTTCATCAGGAAAAGAATAACTTCCAAGAAACCGTATCAGTGGATTTTCAGATTTATATCCCATGGCTTTCGCTAGGGAGCCTGAGAAATCAGATGATTTGGGGGCAGGGTCACATGCCATTCTGAACAAAAGCTGAGTTATGTTAATAAGAAAAAAGGAGAAAATGGATATTGGGTAGTGTCATTCTGAAGATTGGAGTCATCCCCCCCACCCCCCCGCCCCACACCCCCCCCCGGAGCCCTCACCATCAGTTGTGACCATCCCTGAGTCCTTCTGCAGAGGTCAGTGTCCTCTTCTCCAGGTGCAGTCCTAGTTATTAAGTAACCCTTTTCTGGTACTTTTATCTGATTCAGTACTCCCTTAGATAAATAAGCCCACCAAGTCTTGCCTCTCTGCTAGCTTTGGTCAAAACCCAAAATATAAGTCCCACATTAAGCCTAGAGTCTCCTACATTGTACAGTGCTCTACCAATGCAAATTCTCACTCTTTTGTTCTCTCTCGAAACTTTTTGCAACTCCTTATACCCAGGGCATCTTCATTGATTATTGCTTCCACCTCCATGCCCTTCCCTGAGCTTAAGGGTCTCGTATGGCCTTCTCAAATAAGGGTACTCTTTATCTTATACCCAGGGAAGCTCAGGGCACTTCCCTAAATTCTCCCCAACCATCCAAATGAGACATAAGGATTCTCACATTTTGGGCCCCTTCCAAGAAGGTTGTGCCTCCTCCAGAACTCCTTGTGCAAATCTAATCTTTCTCTTTCCAAACTGCGAATCATCTGGCCAGAATCACCACCTAGAAATTGGAATAGACCCTCGTTACTTCAAATAATCCTCCTCTCCAGGGAAGTGGACAAAGACGTACACTGTTAAAAAATTCTGACCGCTGGGAAGATTTCCCTTCCTTACTACCCTCAGTTGGAATGCTCTAACTGTCCACTTCTGCTGGAGGCTGGCAAGTTGGGAAGGAACATCTGTGAGAAGGATCCAGTTGGGCTTTTTAAGAATCTTTAGTCATGGGAGCATCACATGTAGTTACAAGTATGGGCTGAAGGAAGGACAGATGAGTGGTAAAGTAGGCACGATGAGACTGAAACACATGGCCACGCGACCTAGTTGTGACTCCAGGGACTACTCAAACTACTTCTATAATGGCTTCTTATGCTCGATGACTGCAGGCCTGACTTAATGGCTGGCTGGACCAGATAATTTCCAGGTCGTTTAGATCAAAGCACAGTAGCAAGTCAGGAGCCATTTCTCAAAGGAGAATCTGTGTTCTGCCACAGATACGTCAAGAAGCATTGAATGTTCTGAGCCAAAAAGGAAAAATGGGAGCAGACTTATTGGCGAGTCATTTATTATTCTGGGCTCCATACAAAGCCGACAGCTCTGGGGGCCACACGGTAGACAGACCCAAATAAGACACCTAATATCCAAAGAGGTTTATTATGTACCCTGCCTCTTCAGGGTGGTAGGAGGCATGATATTAAGCAATATGTATTTCCTATTGAAAAAGATAATAACCCAATATTCCCCAGACCACCGGAGCTCTAGAAATGATATATAATTTATTGTGTCATATCTTTGATTCGTGTGTCTTTCCAGAGCAAGCAGAAAACCTGCTACTTCCTGTTCTCCAGGGCCCGTCAGCATAATATCATCCGTGCAGGCAGTAATGATGTACTGTAGAATGATGACTAGGTTACAATCTTGACAGATAAGATTGTGGTATAGAGTCAGAGTCGGTAGATGGCAAATGTATATTGCTGACCCTGTCAGGTGAAAGCAAGATATTTCTGGTGTTCTCCACTTATTGAAACAGATGAATACCTGTCCATCGAGTAAAAGATCTTCATAAATTTATTAATTTGCTCCAGTAATAAAACTCCGTGTGGATGAGCATCCACAATGGAGATTACCACCTAGTTACATTTATAATTTACTGTTATTAATCAGGATCAGACAATTTCTGTTTTTAATTTACAAACTGAAAAGCTCATCAGAATGCAATAAAAAACATTAGCCATTCATATTCAAATGTGTGATTATATCATAATCTCTGAATTTCCCCAAGAAATAGAATTTGGCTTCCCATTTACTATTCAGTAGATTTGGCCAATTACTCTGATCCGCAAACTACAATGTCATTCTATATCACTGGGAATTTATTTAATCTTGGTATATAATAGTTTTCCCAATAAAATAGCCACGGTAAAAAAAAATAAAAATAAAAATAAATAAAAATAAATAAAAAATAAAATAAAATAAAATAAAATAAAATAGCCATGGTTACTTTGAAGGGATGCCAAAAGAAACTTGTTAGATTTTATTTATTTATTTGACAGAGAGAGACACAGCGAGAGAGGGAACACAAGCGGGGGGAGTGGGAGAGGGAGAAGCAGGTTCCCCACTGAGCAGGGAGTGGTTTTTTTTAATCAAAGTATAGTTGATACACAACGGTACATTAGTTTCAGGTGTATAACACAAGCCTATATTTATATATATATCTGCAGACAGCATTTTAGAAAGTTTTAAGGATCTGAAAAGCCCATCAGATCTTGCCATATATCCCATTCCAATCACTGAGTTTCCTAGTCAAAGCCCTAAATTTCAGTTAGAGACCTGGCAAGATTGTGATTTAAACTGGTGCATAACTTAGCAACCTGCAAAGTCAGGCTGTGAATTTCTTTTAGTTATTTTAGCTCCACATCTATAAAACAAAAGCAAGCTATAAATAGTACTTTTTCAAGCATTCCTGGACATAACCTACATTATAATGTAAATTTGATATCATAAATGAATCCACTTATGCATACAATTGAATCATAAATTACATCAAACATTTCTCACCACAACTATATATAACGTACTTAATATTTTCTCTTCGATTATGTTATTTTTAAACTATTGGTTTTAACTACACAATAATGGTTTTCAACCACAATCTCATAAAAATTCTGAGTTTTATGTTTATTTCAAAGTTCGATACAGCTACTAAAATATCCAATCATGTTGGGAGAGACTCCAGCATTTCTCATTCACTTTTAAACTGATTTCCAGCCCCAGCTACCTAGTTCCTAAGAGCTACTCCCTCAGTGGTATAGTGCTTACCAGAGCACGAGTGAAAATTAGACTACCAATTTACCAGGCCAAAACTTGCCTTTATGTATTTTGGCACATAAGTGGGAACTTCACCGTATTTTTCCCCATTTAGATTCAGTAACTAATTTATTAAATCACATTTCCTTGAGGATCTAGATCCTGCAAACCATTCTTTCTCTTGTCAATGTTTGTATGATTTAGGGTTCTTTGGATGCAAATAATAAAAATCAATTCTGGCTAACTCAGCTTAAAAAGAAGTGTATTGAGGGGCACCTGGATGGCTCATTCGGTTAAGTATTGACTCAGTTTCAGCTCAGGTCGTGATCTCAGGGTCCTGCGATTGATCCAGCTCTGCACTCAGCACAAAATCTGCTTATTCCTCTCTCTCTGCCCCTCCCATTGCTTGCACACTCTTGCACCCTCTCTCTCTCAAATAAATAAATACATCCTTAAAAAAAGAGTTTATTGAGGGGCGCCTGGGTAGTTTGGTCAGTTAAGCATCTGACTCTTGATTTCAGCTCAAGTTATGATCTCAGGGTCGTGAGATCAAGCCCTACATCAGGCTCAGATCCTGCTTAAGATTCTCTCTCTCTCCCGAGGCGCCTATGTGGCTCAGTCGGTTGGGTACCTGCCTTCAGTTTAGGTCCTCAGATCAGGCCCTGAGTCGGGCTCCCCACTGAGTGGGGGGCCTGCTTCTCTCTCTCCCCTCTCATGCTCTCTCCCTTTCTTTCTCTCTCTCTCTCAATTAAAAAAATAAAATTAAAAAAAAAAAGATTTTCTCACTCCCTTTCCCACTGCCCCTCCCCCCAACTTGCGTACGCTCTCTCCCTCTCTTAAAAAAAAAAAAAAAAAAAAGCTTATCGAGAGCATATGCAGTACCAGGAAATCAAAAGAACTTCATAATAACCAAACTTTGGAGAAAGTAGGAACAATAAGTTTCAAGAACCTCAGTTTCAGGAATGTGCAGACTCTCTCCAGAAGGTTCTCCTCTAACCATACTTACCAATGATTCCAATTTATGACAAAGTGACCCAGCTTGATGTGGCATGCCAAGTCTCTGGTGGATGTGGTACCAGGTTTTTTTGATGGGTGGCCTTCCCAGAACCCCATGGATCAGGATGAGAAATGCATCCCGTAGGAAGAGATATTCCAGACCCAAATAACAGATGTTTGCCACAGTAAATTGTAAAATCAGGGTAGCCACCCAGTTTAGAAGAAAGGTTCAAGGAGAAGTCTAATTCAGCCAACTGCAGATCCCTTTCCAGCAACTCAGATGGATCTCCCCATTCTCAGAGCACAGACCCCTCGATGACATAGTTCTGTGATACAGACGTCTGTATATTCCCGTATCCCATCTTCCAGCAGGGACTGCTTCTCTGGCGGGGTTAATAGGAGTTGGCACACGCAGCATTCTTAAAGTTATGTCCCCCTTGGTTATTTTATTTATTTATTTTTAATTTATTTTTAATTTAATTTATTTTTTTTTTAAGATTTTATTTATTATTTGTCAGAGAGAGAGAGAGCAAGAAAGTGAGCACAAGCAGGGAGAACAGCAGGCAGAGGCAGAAGCAGGCTCCCCAGTGAGCAAGGAGCCCGACGCGAGCCTCGATCCCAGGACCCAGGGATCATGACCTGAGCCGACGGCAGGCGCCTAATCGACCGAGCCACCCAGGCGTCCCACCCCTTGGTTATTTTAAAGATGAGATTGAAGCATTAAAAAAAACTTCCCACATGAATCGGAAATGCCTAAAAGCACTAGTTTTCAATACTGAATGCCTCCCAGTATGAACCGGGATGCTTTTCTAAAATATGCGTGATGGCGGTATAATCTCAGAGATTGTGAGGGAGCCCCAATGCACACATTCTGAACAGAAGGATTTTTTTTATACAAATAAGCATTTTTAAAAAAGATTTTATTTATTTATTTGACAGGGAGAGACACAGCGAGAGAGGGAACACAAGCAGGGGGAGTGGGAGAGGGAGAAGCAGGCTTCCCGCGGAGCAGGGAGCCCGATGCGGGGCTCGATCCCAGGACCCTGGGATCACGACCCCAGCTGAATGCAGACGCTTAATGACTGAGTCACCCAGGCGCCCCAAACAGAAGGATATTTTGACCCTCAGGCACGGTCAGAATTAAAACGCACTGACTTGGAAATCAGAGCGGCTGAAGCTTGGAGGCGAGGAGGCACTGTCTCATCAGCTCTGAAAATCACAGGAAGGGAGAAAGAAGGTGAGTAAGTCCACCAGACTTGGGAGACGAGGTGACATACATAGCGTGGGGCTCTATGTGTAGAGTATATTTACCTCGAAATTTCCCTTCTCTTCCCATCTTCAGATCACTGCAGTTTGCGGACGGTCCGCCATTAATAGTTTCCCCCAGAAGTAACCCTTTCATACTAAGCCCTACTACCCACTAATATTTTAGCCAAGGAGAGGGGAAAAAAGTCTAGAAAAAGAGCTGGAAATCAGAGACAGGTCAGATCGGGAAACTTTTGATACAAAGTAAGGAGAGGCAGGAAAGAAAGCCTATAACGAGGGTACGGGTGGTGTAAGGCAGAGAACTCTAGCTACCCGTGTAATACCCCAAAGCCCCCCTTCCCTTCCTCCTCGCTACCAGAATCCCATCACAACCTAAAGACTACGTTTCTCAGACTTCCTTGCCACCAGAGATGGCCAGTGAGATGTATATGGAATTGTTGAGTGGTATTCCCATGTTCCTTCACTGGGGGACTGACTCAGCTAAGAGGTGTGTACCCTTTTCGATCAACCCCTTCTCCTAAGTGAGACCACACCGAACTCAGATTTAGGGGCTGAAGCCTAGACGCCATCTGGAGCCCTGAAATTATCTGAGTATGGAGGCTGCTTGCTGAAACGGCGGAGCAGAGGGAATGATGGAGCCTGGCTACCTCCAGAACCTCCTTAAGGAAGGGAGAAGCAAACCCCTGGTCTGTGAAGTTGCATTCTGGCATTTTCAGTGACGTGCATGTAACTGAATCCTAGAAGAGAATCCGCACGCAGACCTATGCCCAAAGAGCACGTTTTCAGGAAAGGCTCTCAAAAAGAAGGCTCTGGAAGTCTTAATGTATGAAAAAAGAATTTAAGACTTCCATCGAATGGAAAGTGAAAGCAGCCTATGGCCCCTTATTTGTGGCACAGCCAACCCTCCCTGTAGGACGAGCTCAGCCCAGCAGGTCCCCCCACCCCTTGCCAGCACTTCCCATGTCACAGGTCATTCCCTCTCTGATGTCACCTGGAGTTCCTGACGGTCATCCCAGGTGGGGCTGGCTGTTCTCATCCACCCCGGCTTCATCGCTAATGCTGTTTTGCACGAGCGCCTGGCCAGCCCAGCATCCTCGCCCGGAGAGCTGCCTCCCCCCCCTCCCCCACTGATGGCACAAAACCTGCACAATATTCAGCAAGAAGAAGGTGGTGAGGTCATGCATTAGAGCTGATTTGTTCTCTCCAAAAGCTTAGAGCTGAAAGTAAATTCTATAAAAGAAGCTCTTGAAGTTAAAACAGTATTTTGGAAAATGTGCTTTGTTATCTTACATGGGTTTAGTGTCTTTCTCAAGGTCACATCCCATAGGGCACAGATAGGAAAATGTCCGAGACACTCGGAGGTTGAGTACTAAGAGTTGCTCATAGTTGTAAAGTCTTCTCGAACGTTCATAATGAGCACCTAGCCACTGACCTAGCAGCCAGCAGGGTCCAGAGATAGCCCGGTCTACACAAGGAGCAAATGCCCCTGGAAATGGACAGGGTGGCAGCCGGACTGGTCCCTTGGGTAGCTGGGGTTCTGCACGCCTCATCCTGCCGATGTCCCCATCTCTGTCACCAGGAGAGGGCCTCTTTCTGGTGACCTTGACAGTCCTGTTTCCACAGCTGGGCTCTCTTTGTACTCTTCATTGTCTAAGCAGATATATGCATAAACAAGACTTCCGCATGCCCGACGGGTTCCAAGGTCTTTCTTTACACCTCGGCATGCACGGCCCCTTGTCAGCTTCGCAGAAAAATGCCACCCCCGTGCCACCGCCCAAACACAAACGCCACATCCCTGCTCTGGCTCTCCAAGCCCGTCTGGATCTAGCCTTGTATTTCTGCGCCCTACCTCGAGGCTCGACCTCTGCTCACACACCCCCTCCCACTCCTGAAAGCCTGACTGCGTTGACCGGTAACGACTTTGGCATTGCCTAACTGGGGAAACTTGGATGATTTGCTCGGTGCTTCCCATCTCAGTTTCTTCACCAGGAAACGATGGGGTTGCACAGAGAACTCAAAGATCCCTTCCAATTCTGAAAGGCTGCCTACTTTGTACATAGGTTCTCCCGTGTCAATATCCTTCCTGATTAAAAACATAGATAAGAGAGGTGGCAGTTGACACTTAAAGAGCGCCTGCTATGTGCCAGACATGGTACTAGGTACCTTTTTGTTATTTGAGTCTCCTGGCTGACATCTTAAAGGTGAACGAGATAATTCTGCCTTTTCTGCCCCGAAGGAAGACCTGAATTTTAGCGCAAGATGCCCAGAGTAATGAAGACTACAGCCGGGAACAGACGTGGAGGCTGACCCCGGGGCTCATGCTTACCACCCCTCCGCGAGTCCGCGGTACTGTCATGCCATGTTGCCAGAGTCCCAGGTTCAAAGTCTGATATCACCATTTACAAATAAAGTTTTGAAAACAGCGTCAGCATTTAGTTAAACAACTAATTATTCTTGCTGCTCCCCGAATTCTTTCCTTACTGTTTCCTCCTGGGAGCAATCGATTCCTTTCAGCTCCAAGGGACGGAGATCACCTCTTGAAAAACAGACACATTTGTTAAAAGCACCACGGAACGGGGGAACTCCAAGAGAAAAGAAACACGAAATGAGTCCTTGGGAGAAACATTCTTTTTTCGAATCTTGACCGAATTCAAAGAAGGGATTTAACAAGAAATTTGAGTGCCAGTTACGAACCCCCGCGCTGGTACTAGCGCGCTCTGCAGAGACCGTGCTATTGGGTAAGGAGGTCCAGCACCGCTGTTCCCAGGCAACGGACCACGGCAACGCAGGATCAAGCAAACAATGCCAAGTTCAAGGGCTGCGGATATGCTACCTCTCATTTTCCTTCTGTGATCTTGAGCAAGCCACTTGCTCCACGAGCCTCCTGCTCCTTGTCCTGTTAAATGGGGATAACAAGTTGAGCCCTGTTTGGAGAAAGCCACTTCTATTAAAAGCGACCTGCCAATAAAATGCATAATTAAAATGTGTAATAGAATGTTATTTAGCCATTAACATAATTGTCTATCCATTAATCTACATGTGGGGTCTCAGCTTTCATGCATTAATTATTAAAATTCTTCAATCAGACTCTGCCTGCATATAAATTGGGTCAAATATGTGTTCTATATTAAGGTTGAAAAATATGTAAATCTCAAGGGATCTTAGGTCTGAGAGCTATAATTTGTAGGAGGACACAAATACCTTTGATGTAATTGTTCCACTGTCCATAGTTATTTCAGACTAAATTAGCTTTAATTTAGATAAATCCTGAAAGCTATTTACTATCTCAGCAGGAAGGATGACCTGTGATGCCTTAAGTTTCACGCATCCGTCCTGCATAACTAATTATTATCAACGTCCCTATTATCAACCGTAAAATAACAAGGACTTGACTAATTACTTAATAGAGTAGTCAGGTGTCAGTAAATATTATTTGATTCAGCAGCGAACATAAAGTTCAACCTTGCATTTTGATGGAGATGAAAGGAAAAAAATTCAGCCAAAATTAGAGATAGGACCTGCAGACTTACTGCCCTTTCCTCTGAGCAATAGCCTTTGTAAGCCCTCACGGAGTTTGACCTGGTTATTTCTGCATTTGAGAAACTGCAGAGCAGAGAGACACAGAAAATGATCCAAAAGAAAACATCGATACCTAAAGATAAACAGCTAGCTTATCTATTTCCTTTAGTCATGGTAGTAACTTGGAATTGCCCTCCCACGTTTGGATTTGCCTGGATTCCTCCTTCTCAGGGACGCATGTGGGGCTTATGAGCACCTTTGGAAAAAGACTCTCAGTCAGAACGTTCACCTTAAAATAGATGGTTGAGTGGGATCACCTCTGAATAGCGAATGAGAACAGAATGTGCTGATTTTTTTGTTTGCTTCCTTTCCTTTTTTAACCCCTTTTTTTAAAAAAACAAAATAAAGCCACATTGATTTGGAATGCTTCCAACGAGCAGCCTTGTATTTGTAGATTTCTCTTTCCTCATTTTGAAGACGTCTCTGGTGAGCAGAATGCTGTTTAAATCAGAGCGAGGAGGAAAACGTTATTATTAATGGAGCTGTCCCTTCAGTTACCCAGATATAATTCATAACGGCCATTCAAAGCAGACGCTCTATCATTAGGAGGTTAGTAATATATATATATATGCTGGAGGTATCGAGTTGAGCAGTGAAGTCACTATTTGTCTTAGTTTACATATCAAACTGGAAAATAAAACAAACAACTCTCGTTATAACAGGTGAATTGGTCTTGGTAACTTTGTTAGGCTATTTTGATAGGGGTGGGTAGGGCCCCAGGAGGTATTTACCAAAGAAGTAACAAACAGACAGAGGTAACACCCTTTTCATAAGATCGCAAGTATTAAAAATATGTAGTGCATAAGAGTCTGCAACCCAAACATCCCATTCTTTACGTGTTGGCAGAAAAAGACCAGCACGGTGCACCTAAGGACTGGGGCTGCTGCCCCCATTTACCTTCAGGTACCACGGAAGATTATTTGCACGCAGGTGGAAGCGGGGTATTTCTAGCTACTGGCATCTGCCTCCGAGAGGGGTAGCCGTGTTACCTCCCCAGAAACCTCCACCTCGCTTTCGCTTTCTCCCTCCCAAGTACAGACCGACCTCACCGTGTTAAGGAGTGTTGACTAACAACCTTTCATGATACTAAAGTCTCTCGAAAAGGTTCACTTTTCAAACAAGCAATTCCTCTGTTTCCTAACAAATTCACTCAGTGTGATAGCTCAGGCCAAGCCGTGTTCGTGAGTTCACCCAGAGACTCACGTGTGGCATGATCGAGGATCGCGCTTCACTTTGGGGTGACCTCGCGACGTTTTGCTTTGCGTGGATATGTCACACGACAAGGACGAAGAAGTACTATCTCCTGCCCTCCTCCACCTGCGGTGTGCAGCCCCTGTCTCTTTATAGCACTTTCGTCTAGTCTTCCTTTTGCCCCAAAGACATTTGTCTCAGTTGTCATTTTATTTTCCTGTGCAGTTTTCTTTTAATTGAAGTGTAATTAACATAGTGTCATGTTGGTTTCAGGTGCACAATTTAATGATTCAACACTTCTCTACCTGCTCAGTGCTCCCAAACATAAGTATACACTTAATCCCCTTTATCACCCAACCTCTACCTACATTCCATCAGGGAACCACCAGTTTGTTCTCTGAATTTAACAGCCTGGTTTTTGTGGGTTTTTTGTTTTGTTTTGTTTTGTTTTTTGGTCTCTTTTTTCCTTTGTTTCTTTGTTTCGTTTCTTAAATTCCACATATGAGTGAAATCTTAAGGTATTTGCCTTT
Source organism: Potos flavus (assembly GCA_028534135.1). Taxonomy (NCBI): domain Eukaryota; kingdom Metazoa; phylum Chordata; class Mammalia; order Carnivora; family Procyonidae; genus Potos; species Potos flavus. The sequence goes on along the minus strand of CM052892.1, from coordinate 57,313,284 downwards.
CTCGGACTTATTTCATTTAGCCTTATACCTTCTAGGTCCCACCTATGTTGTTGCAAATGGTAAGATTTCATTCTTTTTTATGGCTGAGTAATATTTTACTCTGTACGTCCTTCTGTGGATGGACACTTAGGTTGTTTCCATATCTTGGCTATTGGAAATAAGGCTGCAATAAACATATGGATGCATATATCTTTTCAAATTAATGTTTTATCCAAATGTTAATATTCTTTGGATAAATACCCAACAACAGAATCACTAGATTCTGGTAATTTTGATAATGGTAATTTTATTTTTAACCTTTTGAAGAACCTCCATATTGTTTTCCACAGTGACTGCACCAGTCCGCATTCCCACTAGTATGCACGAGTGTTCCTTCTTTCCACATCCTCACCAACACTTGTTATTTTTTTGTGTTTTTTATTTTAGCCACTCTGACAGGTATAAAATGATATCTCACTGTGATTTTGATTTGCATTTTCCTGATGAGTGAGGTTGGACATCTTTTCATGTGTCTGTTGGCCATCTGTGTGTCTTCTTTGGAAAAGAAGGTCCTATTCAGGTCCTCTACCCATTTTTAAATTGGGTTAATTATTTTTTTGGTGTCGAGTTGTACCAGTTCTTTATAAATTTTGGATATTAACCCCTTATCAAATATATCATTTGCAAATATCTTCTCCTATCCAGTAGGTTGCCTTTTTGTTTTATTGATGGTTTGGGTTTTGTAGGATAGTCGCTGGTCCCAAACAGGTTGAAAAGTTGGTGTTGAAAATAGGGCAGAAAGAAGAATGTCCATTCCAGCATTCCAAGGCAAACTTTCTGGTGCCTCCCCTCCATCAACCACCATGAGCCATCACCTTTTCTTCCTTTTGAGGGACCACCTTTAGTGCTCCATGTACAAACTGTATTAATAAACTTTTAATTATTCTTTAAACTCTATAAAGAAGTATTATTGTTCAATTGAAATGCTTTTCTGTCCATGCCCATTGGGCACCTTGGCACTGGTCTGGAACACACTCTAATTTTTCCTATTAAAACTAATGGAATTATTTTTTTCACTTTATGGTTTTTCATTTAACAGCAGGGTTTGCAGGAATGAATGACACTCACTAAGGGAGGGATAAGTGGAATGGAATCTGGTCTGAATTTAGTCAGTGTAAATGCATTCTTGCACCTCCTTGGCGGAATCTCTTCTCTCTAATCTCTAACCTGGTACCTTTCCTGGGCCCCCTAAAACTGGCTCCATTTCCCCGCCTCTTTCTCTTGGGCAGGTTAGTCCTGTTCCTTGGCGTTCCCTTTCCTTGAGAACACCCTATCCACATCATGCATGTACTTCCCTACCCTCCTGGAACACCTCCAACAGCCACTGCTTTCTCTGGCATCCTGACTGTCTTACTGGTTGCATCATTCATTTTCCTACATGAGCACATCTTACTGAATGTTTCCAAAAACCTGGTACACAAATCCAATCCTTCCACCAGTTAGACTGCAAATTCTAGTGGTTCTTCCCTCCCCCCGCCCTGCCACTCTTCACCACCCACCCTCATAGCACCCAGCTGGAAGCTAAGTAGATGTTCAATAAATATTCATTGATTGGAATTCAATGGAATTACTGTTTTCTAGTCCCGCATACAAGAGAAGCTAAATCTATGCACACACAAATCATTTTTAAAGAAGTGCTCTGTTATATTTCCAGATAGTCTGAAACATGCAAAGATACTTTGCCCTATAGACATGGGCAGGGATAACGATAACATAGTGCTTGAGTGCTTGTCATTGGAGACAGCTCTGAGTGTGAACTCTGGCTCTGGTTCTCCTACTTACTGGCTGTGGCACACTGAGCTAGTTTTTTAATCTATATCTCAGGTCTTTAATTCACAAAAGAACAAAATGACACTTGCTTTCCTAGTTATTGTAAGGTTTAAATAAATGCCTTTCCTTCCTCTGTCTCTTAATTTTAGACATACCGACTTTGAGGTCATTTTCAGATTGCTCCATTATTTTCATTTCTTTGGGAGCAAATTCTTCACTCAATTGCTGAGCTTATTCCCTATCTTTTTTAGTGTCCACTTTCTTCATGTGCCTTCAACTTCGAGTCTGTGAGCAGGATTAGGAGTAGGATTGTGTGTGTGTGTGTGTGTGTGTGTGTGTGTGTGTGTGTATTTGTCTTTTCCTTTTTCTGGGTTAGGCTCCCTTACTAGCAGTTTTATGGTTTCTTCCACAGGCCACTCCTGTGCTTCCAGAATCTCTGGGCTTCTGCATTAAGATGATAGTGAGGATACTGTAGAGGCATTGACTGAGCCTCCCATAAGCAGTTGGACCCCTTCCTCGAATCGAGTGAGGCTGAATCTGCTTCCTCCTGCCACGAAGGTGCATAACTTTATAAACACTGCCAGGGATTTGACAGAATTCCCCAGTTGTAGGCACTGTGCCTGATTCACTTTTCATGGGGTATTTTGGTTGCAATTACTCCACTGACGTTAAACTGTTCTCTCACACCCACAGTCCAGCTGGCCTGTAGTTTCAGCCCTGCTCACTGCTTTATATATTTGTCCTGTGTTCAGATCTAGAGAGGTCTTTGTCTTGTCTGGAGGGAGAGGCATGCCTTTATTATTTATTTTTATATTTAATAGTTTGCTATTTTGTCATGTATCACTGATGGGCGTTTGAAGCTAGAGATAGAAGGAGACAGAAAGCCAGGGGATTGTGGGTGTTTAAAATCACAATGCCACCTTAACCTGCAGGAGTACCAAAAATGGTATCCTAGGGATGCCCGCTGAGCTGGGCCTGAGACCACGGATTGCAAGAGAGGAAGGACTGGAGCCCAATGAAAAATCGAAGCCCAAAGAAGTGAAACGACCGACCCTAGGTTGTTGAGCTCTGTTCCTCTGTAGGCACCTGATTCTGAACCAAATCACAGCCAAACCATGGTGGGGAACAGATAGAGCTACAAAGAGAAGCGGAGGAGAAGAAAGAGTTTGAGGGCAAGGAGCAGAACAAGGAGGAAGAATAGAAGGAAGAGGGGGGAGAGGAGAAGAGGAGAACCAGGAGGAGGGGCAGCACTCTTTCTGCAGGGAGCTTAACCTTCAGATCTGAATGGGCAACGTCCATAAATCACATATATGCAGATTTGATTCTCAACATCCTTTACAAAGCAACAAATGGTAAAAAGCAAATTGTGATACTCACGTGTGGGAGTGGAGGGGTATGCCAGGAAGATGAGAAGGAAAAGAAGGACCGCCAGACATACTGTAGATCAGGGACTCCCACCTGATTATTTTATAGTTATAGAAACTCAGACACAGAGAGACACAGTGACTTGCCTGAAGTCTCACATATTCAGAACCAAGATTAGCCTCCCAGACTCAACATTGGTGCATTTTTCTTCTCATTTTATCCTCGGGGAGAAGTGGGCTTAACTGAGAAATATTCACGGGAGCAGGTATCTTTGGAACCAAATAAAAGGAAGCAGTATTTATGATGTTGGTTTTGTAGAGTACTAAGTTGGTGGGTCTGATGATTTGTAAAATGTAATTGACATGTCTTTTGAGCAAATAAAATGCATTCCATATGAATACTCTACATTCTTGGAAATGGCATAATGAGAGGTCTTCATGAAATGAAAATAGGATGGCAAGAAGCCATCACTGGCACAGAGAATCATTATGGTCATAAGTGATGATACGCCAAAAAGACAGTTAACTTCTAACTGGTTTCTTAGACTGTCCACACTGACATTCTTAATTTGTCTGTTGACCTTTGGGACTGATCTCCTGAAGAAGCAAATTAACTTCAAAACGGGACCCTATTTTCCCCCAAAACATAACCTTCATTTGAAGATACAGAATCTTTTTGCTACTGGTTGCATCATTCATTTTCCTACCTGAGCACATCTTCCTGAATATTTCCAAAAACCTGGTACACAAATCCAAGTCCAAAATCCAAGTCCATAATCCATAATCCAAGGATTATGGATTTAGTGATCAAGAGCTGACCTTCTCTATAAAGCTTTTATTCTTCTAACTGTATTGATTTTTGACACCTTATTAAACCTTGGTTTGGTTTCTAAAGCAAAATTCAACACTTACCACCTCCTTTAAGAGACACTAATACAATAAAAGAATTTGTTGCCCTATCCCACCATTGCTGTATTTCCAGAAATACTGTTATTAGGAAGATAATCTTTTTACTGGAAAGGCTGTGCGATTTTTATCATTTTTCAAGTTCTATTTCTTTTTTAAAGAAAGAAGTTTAAGTATTTCAAGTTAGTAATTCTCTTTCTAACAATCCTAAGGAAACAACCAGAAACACAGATAGGCTCATCACTTAATCATCTATCTTAATAAAAAATTAAAATTAGTCTAATTGTCAAACTGTAGTATAACAATTACATAATCACATATACATACACTGGAATATTAGGTACTGTGGACTTCATCTTTTGAAGAATATTTAAGGACATGGAATCATATCTCCTATAGAAGGTAAGTAAGCTCCAGGGGTGCCTGGGTGGCTCAGTCAGTTAAGCCTCTGCCTTTGGCTCAGGTCATGGTCTCAGGGTCCTGGGATCAAGCCCTGCATTGGGCTCCCTGCTCATCTGGGAACCTGCTTCTCCCTCTGCTTCTCCCCCTGCTTGTGTACCTTCTCTCTCTGTCAAATAGGTAAATGAAATCTTAAAAAAAAAGGTAAGCTCCATGAGAATAGAAACCAAATCTGAGTTTGCTCAATATTGAATTCCCAATTCCTAGCACAGTGGCTCAGTGAATATTTGTTGGATGAATGAATAGATGGATGAAAATATTAAGTGAAAAAAAAAAAGAATTCAAAGCTATGCATTTATTGCAAATTATATTATTTCTTGTCAAATAAAACACTCCAAAGAGATGCTGTCACTATTATCACAAACAAAAGCAATATTACCCAAAGCATTTCCTTTTTGTGGCTTTATACCATGTAAACATAATTAAAATGTGTTCGCTTTTGAAAGCAGAAAATATGTTTCTTGGGGGTTCAAGCACAGTTTTGATGCACACAATAAACAAGTTGAGACTAAAACAAAAGACAAACAGTCTTTTGATCCTAATCAATTTTTTCTTCCCTAATTCTATTATATAGAACCTTATTTTTCAAAATTTGTTCTTTGTTGCCATAGCGATGAGCTCCAATGCGAAATTATATCACACTGGCTTTCTTTCAAGTTTCAATAACATGCTGTCAACACCCACTTCTCTTTTAAATCCTCTAATCTCTGAGTACCTTAAGAGTCTCACTTTTGGGGAGCTCAAGTGGGAGTTTGGGGGGGTGGATAGTAAAGAGTTATGTATGGAGAGTGAGAGTGAAATGACAAGAAAAAAGTGAAACTTACAGCATTGTATTCTTCCCATCTTCTGAAATTTTCATTTTATAAATGATATACCAACAGATGAAGGGAGCCTTAACTTAAAATGACAGTAATTTGAGAATAAAGGTGTATGGATTTATAGGTTATATTTAATATAGAAAGAGTCTTAACAAAGCAATAAGAAAATACTTTCCAATAGAAAAATCAGGGAAAGGGCATCTGGGTGGCTCAGTGGGTTAAAGCCTCTGCTTTCTGCTCGGGTCATGATCTCAGGATCTTGGGATCGAGCCCCGCATAGGGCTCTCTGCTCAGCGGGGAGCCTGCTTCCCCCTCTCTCTCTGCCTGCCTCTCTGCCTACTTGTGATCTCTCTCTCTGTCAAATAAGTAAATAAAAAATCTTTAAAAACAAAAGAATATAAATTGGTATTCAAATAAATTTGAATTATTAATTTGAATTATTAATATTCAAATAAATTTGAATATCTTTTGAATTAGGATTTCCACTCCCAAGAATTTATCCAAAAAGGGAAAAAATGGAGAAAGAGGGGTATGTATTCACAAAGATGCATATGCATTGATACGCAGTTTTTCATACAACAAATGGAATCAACCTCAATGCCTATCAACAGGGAATAGTTACATCGATCATGAGTTAACCACATAATGAAGCCACTGAAACCACTGAAAATGATGACAGAAATCTATATTTTTTGACATGAAAGTTTTCGTATTGACACAAAAAGATAGCCACATAACATATGGTGAAAAAGTGGGTATTTGGAAGACTTCTGAAAACACCCTAGGAAGAACAAATGTGTGTGCGTCTCCGCAGAAACACGTCTAGATGCCGCTACAACAAAATACGGATTGGGGTTATTGCTGAGACAGATGCTTTCTTTTCTTTTCTTTCTTTCTTTCTTTTTTTTTTGAGACAGATGCTTCCAAGCGATTTTCATTTTCTAAATTTCTATGTCGTATGAAGATTTGTAATCGACAAGCTGAACCCAGGAGAGAAAAATAGAGGTGTGTATTTTTATCACGCACCAGGTAAATTTCTTACAGAATTTTTGAAACCTAAGCTCCCAGGCACGGGAAGCAGTCAGGACTGGAACGGACCTTGGAAATCAGAAGGCTCTAAAATGAAAAAATGATGATTGGGTTGGGGAAGGCTTGTGGAAACGCCGGCACAAATCTGTTACTCAACCAGTAGTTACTGAATAAGAACCTGGATTTAGCTGCTCATTTTATAAGGCAGGAAGCCCAGACTCAGAAAGGCAAAGCTGTTTGCTTCGGGTCACTGTCGGGCAATGAGGGAGGAAGAAGCTCAGATTCCTCCTCTCTGGGTCTCTCGCTTCCCCCACTCCGCCCCCCGCAACATGCCAACCCCACTAACACAAACTGCCTGTGCCATCCAGCAAGTTCAGGTGACTGCCTATTTTGTAGAGCAAAAGAAGATATTTTTTCATCGCGTGATAAACCTTGAACAAAGAAAGACATAGCATGACTCAGTGAGCTAAGTTTACATAGAAATTAGAGGCCTCGCTGCTGTTTGGTAAGAGTCTGGAATTAATTACAAGGTAATCCCAAAACAACACCTCTTTGAGCATCACAAGCATTTCTGAAGATTTCCTGCAGATGACTGCTGGCCAAGAGCATTTCCTCCGTGCAAATCCAAACATTGCTTGTTTACTGTTATGCTCCAGTGCAAGACTTCTAGGAATGTTTCTAGGAACCAAAGACTTACCAGGATGCATAGTCTCTCACCACTGAGCCTCTCCACTGAGGGACCTATCTGGCTAAGGAAGCATTTCCATGGCCAGTGTCGATCACCATTTCCAACCCGAGTGATTCCAGTCCGGTCGTCTTGAACACAAGAGATGAGTATAAATGGAGTCATATTAATGGGCAAAGTCCATGTTTCTCCAGTTCTTGACCTGACCTCTTCTTAGAACACTGAAGAGAGTCAAAGGCTACATTGGAGGGTCCCTGGCTGGCGTCTCTTCTGGGCTCCCAAACTTGGCCCTGACCATCCCCCAAAGAAGACCACCTTCACCTTCTTCCCCTCTACCCTGTCTCTTCTCTGAGCTTTTCAGCCTCAGAGACCCTTGCCCCTACTCTTAGCCTCAACCAGAGGAAGGTCAGAATCGATTCTCAGGCCATTTCTGGAGGCTGCCTAGTATATCAAACTTCACTGAGAGTCTGGTGACATATTCTCTGACGACTGGGGAGAAAGCATCAGGCTCTGGGCCATATTTTATCACCAGGAGTGGAAGGGAGCTGATTCTCTTACCAATGATTCTACAGGTAGAGGCCTCGAAGGTACCAGACACACTCCCAATGCCCTACGTCTCCCCTAGTCACACCAGAATCTGCTCTACCTCCCTGAAACAAAAATCAGACCCAACGCAGCTCAGCCCATGCAAATCACCTGTTAAGGACCCACCCTTTCCTCTTCAGATAGGTCTGGATAAGTCTGAATCTCCTAATAGGCTCAAGTAGGAATCTCGGCTACCCGCATTTCCCTTGTTATTTTATATTGCAAAGCAAAAGACTATTTGGGGAAAATAAAACCAATTTCCATGATGCTAAAAGAAATTTAGTATCTGACTACTCTAGAAGGGTCTACTGATTCGGGTCAAGTTCATTGAGAAAGAAAGGCAAAGCAAAACATGTAAATATATGACTGTGCAAACCAAGAAAGACACAAGAACCAGACAATGAAAATGTCACCCCTGTGTTTTTGCTTAATTTTGTCTTTTGGTTCAAATTTGTCACAGTTGTCAGAGCAGATCAAATCACTGTTTAGACAACTCTTAAAAAGTTAGCAACAGTTTAAGCTTAATTTTATTTCGATTTTAATTTAATTTAATTTATTTTGATTTTCAAAGTGAACTTAGAAACTTAAAAAATGTCTCCCGGGGCTTCCACAAATGGACCGCTCCCTGAGCGCACCCTGCAGCAGCAGACTTCATTCCAATGATGTGTGGTCGGGCCCCCGCGAACACGCTCAGATCAATCTCAAGCACGAGGATTATCTACGCAAACACACAAAATTTAGCACCGCTGAATTTGACCGCTCAGACATAAATGCAACTGTTCTCAGAGAAGATCAATGCTTATGGCCTTAAATTCATTCAATATTTAATTTAAATGCAAGCTGGTTTATGCCTGAAGCCAAGGCCTGACATTTCGGGGGGGGGGGGGTTGTTGTTGTTTTTTTTTTTTTCATTACTGATAGGCCAACCCAGCAAAAAAGCATCATGCAAATTCCCAGATGCTAAGGTCCTCAAGCACAGGGCCCATGTGGCCAGAGGGGTCCAGGAGCAGGGTAGGAAGGCACACCCTCATATCTGACCCCCATCGTGGAAAGCCTGCTCCTTGGCAGCAGTTTCTGGTTTTCTCTGCTTCCTACCTCCCCCATCCAGTGGGTTTCTATGGGGCCGCAGGGGCCAGCCTTCTGGGGGCAAAGACAGGAAACACTCAACCCACCATTGAATTCAAGGCCAAGTTAAATAATGAGGAAAACATTTCTAAAGAGCCGAGTAGATGTCATTGGTTGAAACAAAAGCAGAAAGAAAAAAAAAAACCCTCCAAACAAGTCTAGATCCGACTCTTATTTTCTTTCTTTAATTGGGTTTTGTTTTATGAGCTTGCTTTTCAAATGCTATGCACACTTATTACCCAAAATTCAGAAAATAGAGACAAGCAAAAAGAACATCTTTGTATTTACTACTTGCAACTCCTGGGATGGCATATTTATACGTGCCCTTCAAGATTCTTCCTGGTGGGCACACATTCATATGGATCATATTTCTTACAAAACTGGACCATCTGAAATATGTGTTTTGTTACCACATTTTAGCTCGGTGGTTCTTGAACCCGACTGCACATTATAATCACCTGGGAAGACTTTTAATACCTTGATAGACAGGACTCACTCTTTACCACTGAATTATTATAATTTCAGGAATGAGACCCAGGCATCAGTATTTTTAAGACACCCTAGGTGTATCCAAGGTAAAAAAAGTTTTTGAGAATAACGGTCTTGAGAAGGATAGCACACTTTACCTCCCCAAAATATGCATATGCATCTTTGGCATGAGAATTATTTTGAGAAAGTACAAACACAGGAAAAGCTTTGAAAACAGGTTAGAAGTTACCTTTCACTAAGGGACATTTATATATATATTTTTTTAAATCTCCACTTGTAGGGGTGACTCCTATCCGGACCAGGATGAGCTCTCTAACCCTAAGTCACAAGAAACTTTTATCAAAAGACAAGGCAACCCTGACATTTGCATAACAACCTTGGGCTCCCTTATCGTGCTTTTCCTGGTAACTTCCCATAACCAGCTCCCTTCCTGTCCACCCCCCCACCCCCCCGACATCTTTCTTTTGTCTTTAAATACAGGTGATATTGAAGGTGGTGGTTTGGGCCATTTGGGGGAGAGTTACTCAACTGTCCCGAGTGTCCCCCATATATATGTGAGATATACATGTTAATAAACTTCCATTTGTTTTTCTGTCATTAACCTGTCTATTTATTACAGGGGGTAGTCAGCCAAGAACCTAGAAGGGTGGGGAGAGAATTATTTTCCTCCCCTACACTCACATGAAAAACTGGGATAAAAAGGTCAGGTGTGGGGTGAGGTAGGGCAGTCGTTGTTGGACTTGGCCGTGTATCTGGACCTGCTGGGGAACCTGGTGAACGTGCCCAGTCCCTGGCCAGCTCCTACCTCCACGAGCCTTGGACTTGGGTTCTTCACTAGCTCTCTAGGCCCTGCAGGTATACACCAACCTGGAGAACCACCAGTGTAGGTGACCCATCTTCTATTGTGTGATTACCTCTTAGGTGACCGGCTCCCCCCTCCTGCTCACCAGACTATAGACATCAGGAGTGGCTCTTCTCTATGGCAGGAGCCTTTATTCATGTGTGGCTATGGAACACTTGAAACTGGCTGGTTCACACTGAGAAACACTGGATCACGAAGCTTTAGTACACGCTGAAATCACAGTATTTTGGCTGCATTGGGTTCCTTTCTTTTTATTTCTATTTTCAATATGGCTACTAGGAAATTGAAATTACACATGCGGCTCACTTGAGATTTCTGGGAGATAAGGCTGCTCTAGGGGACAGGACCTATGTCTGTTCTCTGCTATCCTTCCAGCACGGAGCTCAGGGATTTTGCATCAAATAGGCACTCTATCAACATTTTTCTGAATGAAAAAATGATTCAGTGAGTGAATGAATGAACCCAGACATATGACAGACCAGGCATTCGCAGTGCGATTCCATAGGCAAAGGAGAAACTTTGGGAGAATAGATGTTATTTTAGTTTGAGTTTCCCCAGAAGCAGTCCCTGAGACAAGGATTCAATGCGAGTGATGTATTTGGGAAGGGATCTCCAACACACCAAGAGGGGAGTGAGGAAGTGGGAAAGGAGTGCAAAATAGGGTGTGTTCTCGAGCCAGTTACCACTGTGGGCAGCTGCAACTTGGTCCTGTGGGAGAATTCAAGGGAACAATACAGAATTCGTGCTTCAGGGTGATCTTGCCCACCAGAGTGAGAGAACCAGGGTATTTGTGCACCATTTCCCGTCGGTCTTTAGTCGCAGTCTGCTCGGAGGGCTGGATGTGTGAATCCCAGACACCTCTTTGCCCGCCGTGTGCAGCAGATGGACAAAGCCTTCCGGCAAAGAGATGTCAGTGGTGGTAGGAGGCATGTGCCACGGCTGAGAGGACAGGGACATAGCCAGCGACAGCTAATGACAACTCCTTTCCAAGCACGTCTATTCATTCCCATATCTAATAATTAACATTGGCACCATCCCTCTACGCATTCCTCAAGGTGGTCAAGAAAACCCCTTGGGATTATTTGCCAGCTCCTTCCTTGCTGATCCCATTTCCCACTCTCCCACCCTATACACCTAGAGGATATGGGGAAGAGGCTTCCAAAAAGCAGCCCAGTGTGACTTAAGAGTTGCCCACACTGATTAAAGGCGGCTTCAGCATCTCTGTCATCAAGGTCAGGGTTCTACCCCTCATCTCCCGTTAGTTAACCCTATGCTGACGCCAGTAGGCAATTTTCTCTCTTCTGGTTTCTCCATTATGATGCAAATGCACCCGAGGATAGGGCTGGCTCTTGTCTTTGACTTGCCCAAAATACACACCACACACACACACACACACACACACGCACGCACGCATGCACGCACACATGGGCCTGACGTGGTGGCAGCCAAAGGTCTGAATAAAGCATCTCAAATTTCTAGTTTCAGAAAATAGAACTTCATTTCATATTAAGTCATTTCACAGAAACCCGACCACAGTGGTTCTGTCTGGCGAGGTTCATTCAGTCTGGTTCTAATTTGAAATGAATCGGGAGAGGCTCCAGAATAATTTCATTAAGCACAGTGAAGCAAGGCAAATAAGCCAGAAGTAGTAGTAAACACAATGAAACCCAGAAACGGTTGCTGCTGTTCTATTCGGGGGGGCCACTGAACTCAAAGTGGTCCCCACTTGGTACAGTAATTTTACCTTTACTTGATACCACAGAAATGTATCTATGTTTCCCCAGGAACCATCCATTTCAGTCATGACCTTGATTAACTCAGGTTGGGCCAAGCCACCCTCCAGACCGTCACTGCTGAAGTTCTACATTCAAGGCCCTTGCCCCAGTCTGAGATTCTGGCATTCCCTTTCTCTCTGGAACTCAGGTGATCTAATCGTTTAGCTTATTTAATTAAATTCAAGTTATAAATATTAGGTTATTTAATTTAGAGAGATGATAGAAAGAGAGAGAGAGGGATGGACAGATGATCTTAGATTCCTGCATATAGTTGGACCACCACAATTTTAAAAACAAAGCTAGATATTCTATTTTTTTAAAGATTTTATTTATTTATTTGACAGAGAGAGAGAGAGA
>CM052892.1:57238238-57300521 GCA_028534135.1 Potos flavus | reverse complement strand
TCTTTCTTTCTTTCTTTCTTTCTTTCTTTCTTTCTTTCTTTCTTTCTTAACAAACGCATACAGAGCATCAAACCCCATTTTATGGGGCCTGGAGTACCACCTAACAGTGTTTTGGAAATCGGTGTATCTGATTGTGACCTTGTGCTCTGATCGCCCAGCACACTGCATACCTCCCTCCTCAGCTCCCACTGTACAAAGGAGAATGCATCAAGGGGTCTAGTTTATGTTCAAATGTGACCTACAAAAGGGGCTTAAATTCAAGGCAGAAAAGGTGTCGGGAGAACATCGGAAGCAACCTCTTGGTTGTCCATCAGAAAAATGCATACCTCCTGGAGAAAGATACGTTTCTCCTTGGAGATCCTGCTGTTTTCAACATTAACCTCCCCAAAGACCAGAGAGATTTCATTTCATGGGAATGTGTATAGAGACTGAATTTTGGTTATTGATTGGCAAGAATAAAAACACAGCACTTTGCACCCACACAGAAAACAACAGCAAAGTTGGCTCCCCTTAAATGAAAATATTTCCTTGGCTTCCTCTGAGCTACATATTTTTAGCAAAAATTAAACATACACTGCAAATCGTGCCTTCATTTCTTGGGTAGGGAATAGACTCATTTCAATCGAACTTCAAAGGAGCAGCCAGAAGACTTTTCTTTCTTAGCCCACTTTGAAACACTCCCACACTATTTTATCCTTTTCCCACTGTGAGTTATTTTTTTTCCCTCATCAGAACGTAGAGTATGTGAGAAATCTGTACTGTTCTATTTTTGCTGAAGAATGAGTTTTAAGCTCAGAAATTGTTAGCTATTCAATTGTTATTCCTTCTCTAGACCTTTATATCAGAGTCAATGCCCAGTCTTTCCTCTTCCTGTGATTGTAACAATAACATGAGAGAGAGGATACAAATTTAGCTATTATCTAAGACTAAACGATACCCTGTAATTGTAAATATTATCTTTTACTTTAATTATATCTCTATGATAGTAATCATCCAACCCCACATAATTTTATGTGGTGATGGTGACATCACAGATCAAATAATAAAAATAAAAGCCACATGTATTAAGCCTGAGTAGGGGTCATCCATACCTTTAAGACTCCCATTTACCCCATTAGTTAGATGCTAATAGTTGTCCCATTTGTCGAAGGAGAAATCTGAGGTTCGAGGACTTCCATGTCCTGCCCATATTTACACGGGGATGGGGCTGAGATTCAAAACTGCAGAGACCATCTGTGGTCACAACGATGTGAACAATTCCCACTAAAAATGATAAGGTTTTATTTTTTGGTTTTACTCTTCTTTCCTGGGAGTTCAAACAACATTCTACGGAGGCAGAACAAATAGACACAAATATTCCAAAGGGAGATACTCTAATCAAGTAGGTGCCCTTGTCCATCATTCATGGGGGATGCCCGCCAAAAGGTGAGCAGTGAATCTACCCCTAAGAATATGACGTAACGTGGCAGGTGCAGACTTGGGGGGGCCCTTCGCACAAATATCCAGACCTTACGGACCTGGACATCACTCCTCTAATGTAGCAAACTTTATGAGAAATCATAGAAACAGAGCTCGATACCTGCCTTAGTCTATTCAGGTTGCTCTAGCAAAATACCAAGACGGGGGCGGGGGGGGGGGAGGGCTTAGAAACAACAGGAATTTACTTCTCCTGGTTCTGGAGGCCGGAAGTCCAAGGTCAGGGTGCCGGCATGGCGGGGTTCTCGCGAGAGCCCTCTTCCGGGTTTCCGAGTGCTGACTTCCTGCTGCGTCCTCACGTGGCAGAGGAGAGAAGCTCTTTCGGACCCTAGGTAAGGGCACTAATCCCACTCGGGACCCAAGCACCTCCCAGTACCACCATCCTAGGCATTAGGGTTCAACAAAGCATCTAGAGGAGGCACATGAATCTGGGTCCCTAGCAACACCCCACCTAATTCCATCTTTTTACCAAAGCGACGACAGAAGGCTAAAGTGGGGGAGGGGCTTACCCAGATTCACAACGGTTTTTTGACAAAACTAGAACCATTTATCCAGGTAACCAACGTCTCTGCACCTCTCAGCTCAATATAACACGGAGACCAGGAGAGCAACGTACCGGACGTCCACTTTCTACGTGGCCTTAGAGCAGGGATAACTCGGCACCTGCAAATCTCTGTCAACTGGAACTTCTATAAAAGACGCTCATAAATTCTCCAAGATCTCACAGCGCTTTTTGGATCATTACAGGGAGGATAAAATTGTGGTCAGGGCCGCTCTGCTGTTATGCAATCTATTTTATTCTGTCTCTCCATATGGCATTTTATTTTGTATCTCCGAAACTCCAGAATATACTTATTAACCAGAGCCGGCGGGCTGAGCAGAAGCGGTTGAAAGTAGACATTGCCGGGTCGTCTCGTCGCTCCAGAAAAGTCACAGGGTGCTAAGTATAACTGGAAGAAAACTAGGGCAAAACAACCGAGAGAAAATAGCTGTGATACAGCATCAAGATCTCTCCGGCAGAGGAAATATTATCATTTGTGCTTTCGTGCATGGGGGGGAAGCTTCCTTGAGCTTTTACAGGAAACCTCGGTAAACTTACCTTCTTCCTTAAAGTAAAGCTGCAGAACCGAGTCTCATGTCGGGAAGTACTTGGAAAGAAGGTGGCCAGAGACTTGCAGGAGAATCCAGGTGGTTTGGGAGGCGTGGGGCCAGAGAAGTGGAGGTTGTCGTTGCAGAAGTGTGGGGGCCCGGGTGTAGGGGGCGGGGCAGGTGCATTGCCCTGGGCCCTGAGCTGAGGACCTCGGCCTGCAGGCGGTTAGTGTGAGTGGGCCTCTTGAGATCAGTATCTGGGGAAGAGAAGGGCAGGAGACAGGACTGGTAGAGGGAGAAGATGAGCAGAGGCTTGGACAACCTCACCAGTCACCGTGTCACCCTGAAGCTGGGGTGACATGTTTGGGGTTGCCCCAAGTTCCTCCAAAGGGAACGGGCCTTCGTAGCCCACCTGCAGTGGTCCCTGAATGCAGTCCATCCCGGCTAGGGCCAGGAGGCTCTCTGTAGCCCAGGAAAGTCCCCCAGTGGGCCCACAGCTGCAAGTTTCCTGCCATTAGCACTGCCAGGCAGCAGCTGGGAAGGGCAGTCCTTTGGTCCCGGAAGGGAGCTGCTGGAGGGTGCCTCGCAGGGCCATCCCGGGGTCGTGAACATGCTGCTTGCCTGGGAGCAGGGCTTTACAAGACGAGGCAAGAGCACCAGGGCTGCTGTCCCAAGACGGAGGTCAGGGTCTCACCAGCTATAAGGAGATAGGAAGGCAGGAGAAATCTAGTGGAGGTGGAAAAAGAAGTAATTGATAATAATTTACACGTGCAAGATATCTTACAAAATTCCATGTGTGAGAGAGATCCCATTTTGCTAGTTAGTTCTGCCCCTAGAATGTTTATACAAAAAACCGCAGTGGATGAATGTGATAAATGCTCATATCAAAGCCGATCAGAATGCGCCCCCCACCCCTCACTGCCTCTCTCCGGCCTCCGGAGGTATAAGCAATAACCCAGAGCATGTGCTTCTCATGGTGGCTGAGCCACCATCGATCTCCTTGGCCAAGTGACCCTTCTTGTCCAGGAAGACGCCTCTGGTAGACTTTCCTCTCTTGATCCTTCTTTTGTTCACAATGTTAAATGGCATCACCAGTCTTTGGAGACTCACCCAAACTGTGAGGATGACAAGATCGCGTCACCATTCTAACGATGACACCGCTTTCGTGTTTCACGACACCGGCCACAGGGCCGTCGGGCACTCACGACGACCCTCTGATATCTCCCTTCGTGTCCAGCCTGCAGGCCTGAAAGAAGCACTTTGTGGGAGAAAACATAAACTAGGGAAAGAGAAGACCTCAGCAGTCATGAGTGGTGATCAATGTTGACTCTGTCTTGTTAGAACAGAAATTGAATGCCTACTCCCGTCCTCTTGTTGTGGGGTCAAGGCGTAAGGGCAAAGGCAATACATAAGGTTGCCTATGACTAAAAAGGGGTGGGCCACACCCCATCATTATCGACTGGTTTGAAAACCTGCAGGGAGGGCAGGATGATGGAGAGTCGTCTACGCGCAACGCGACGGACTCATGGGAAACTTCCATTGCCAGCTGCTCCCAAGTGGGTCTTTGAGATTTACCTCCTTATTATCTTAATAGGAGAAACACAACCCTTCAATGCCAATTAACAAATACTTTATTTAGGTATTTCATGCTTATAACTATCGAGGAATGTCCTTGCCCAGCAGCATCTCGCTGTCTATTTTTAGGTACTTAATTAATGGCCTTGCTCCAGGATAAACACATCGTGTGTTCAATAAGATGATGAAAGCTTTCTTTAGAAATGTATCTTGCGTGCCATTGTACCTAAAATCGTCCTTCAACATAAAATCGTGAACAATTACTTTAAACAAAACCATCGATGAGTCACAATTGACGAGGATGTTAATTCTGTCCATTCTCTGGCGAGTAATTCAGCCCCTATCTAGCAGATGTTGAGAAGATGCTTGGCCTCGAAATTGAGTGCAAGACGGTACGGTCTGTCACATCAGAACAGTACTCTCAATAACATCGTGGATAAAATTGTGCAATTCTTTTTTTTTTTTAACAGCGTATTCGGAATTCACTTGTTTTCAGGGTATAATTCAATGACGTTTAGTACATCTTATGATTCCTTTTAGCGGTGACTATCCTTGATAAATAAAAGCAATCACTGAGCTTTTTCCAATCATGTGAATCATTTCCAATTCAGGTATTTTGGTAGTTCCTGCATCTAGGTTACTCATTCGTACAGAACTCACAGTTCCTGCTAGCTAGGAGAGGGAAAGGCCTGGGTTTCCCTGATGACGGGTTTCTGACAAATATCTGGTTTGTTATATCTATATTGTAATAGGAATACCGAGAAATCTGCCCGGTTCATGCTATCCAACATCACAGAACACTCGAAGGGCAGGCCATGATATAGGAAACATTTGTAATGCTGCGTATAAGTTTGTCTCATGTGATCATATTTTAAAATGATTTATTCCACTGTCCAAATACAATGCATTTAGCCGTCATTAAATCAATTTTTCTCTGCTATTTTGGCTGGTCTACAGCCTATCGGTCATTTGCAAAGAAGGCCTTGAGGCATAATTTGAAGGTGTGAAGTTTGAGCCTTAGAAATACCTATGCGTCGATGTGCTTAAACCGTTTGTAATACGTATAAGAAGCTAGCTGATCTAATTTTACGCTACTGTGATCCACTTGGAAAATAGAAGGAGCCGTGATGCTTTCAATTAACACATATTTAATCAGAAGGGGAGAGAAGGAAGGAAGGAAGGAAGGAAGGAAGGAAGGAAGGAAGGAAGGAAGGAAGGAAAGGAGTGAGGGAGGGAGGGAGGAAAGAAGGATGGGAGGGAAGGAAGGAAGGAAGAAAGGAAGGAAGGAAGGGAGGAAGGGAGGGAGGGAGGAAGGGAGGATGGGAGGGAAGGAAGGATGGGAGGGAGGGAAGGACTAGGAAAGAAGCAATTATTTGACAGTTTTAATTAAAACCATGTGTGGGCTGTGCGTACGACACTCAGCAGTAATATAAGGCACATTCCTGACGAAGTGAACGCTACTGAGAGATGAGATCATCAAATACGGGATAATGAAGACTATCAAGGAAACACATATGTAGAAGTAAATTGCACAGATAAAACTAAAGGGTCAAAGCAGTTTAGAGAGAGATCAATGTAGACCATCAACACCAGGGAAGGTTTCATGGAGGTAACCAGACATGAGGACCTAAGGGATGGTTAATATTTTTTTTTTAAAGATTCTATTTATTTATTCATCAGAGAGAGAGAGAGAGAGAGAGCACAAGCAGGCACAGTGGCAGGCAGAGGCAGAGGGAGAAGCAGGCTCCCTGCCGAGCAAGGAGCCCGATGCGGGACTCGATCCCAGGACCCCGGGATCATGACCTGAGCTGAAGGCAGCCGCTTAACCAACTGAGCCGCCCAGGCGTCCCAGGGATGGTTAATATTCTTAACAGAAAGTTTCCAAATTTGGGAATACTCTGGTATGTACAATCATAGTTTTGATTGAGTGACATAACCTACATTTATATCCCTCTAAATTGACTTAGAAATAGCACATAAATAAAAATGTCTCCATATGGCTACATACAAAACAATAGAACGGCACGATATAAAAAGTAGTTTGCCAACATCTGGAATTCCTCGATGTTCTCAAGCTCCTGAGCAAAAATGGGGGTCCAATCACTCAGAGAGGCATGGCTTACTAAATTCCTGACTTGGAGCACACCCCGCACGTTAGGATATTATGGGTCAGAGACGTTGTGCTGAAGAGAAACTGTTGAGCTCTGTTGACTTTAGAATTCCCCAAGCTCACCTGACCGTGGAATGTTCTTTCTCACAGCATAGACATGTCAAGGGACTGAACTCTGCGGGACACAGATTGGGAAATACTAATCCACAACAACAACAAACCAACCAACAGATTTTTAAAATGGGCCGAAGACCCTCACAGACACCTCACCACAGAAGACATACAGATGGCAAGTGAACATATGAAAAGATGCTTTTTTTTACACGTTGTATGGCATTGGGGAAATGCAAATTATTTTTTTTTTAAGATTTTATGTATTTATGACAGAGAGAGATAGCAAGAGAGGGAACACAAGCATTGGGGAGCTGGAGAGGCAGAAGCAGACTCCCCCCTGAGCGGGGAGCCCGAAATGCAAATTAAACAATAAGTTGGCGCTACACACCTATCAGAATGGCCCAGACCCAAAACACCGACAACATCAAATGCTGGCGATGTTGTGGAGAGACAGGAATTCTGGTTCTTTGCTGGTGGGAATGCGAAAGGGTGGAGCTACTTCAGAAGACAGTTTCTTACAAAACTAAATGAGATTGAGCAACTGGACTCTGCGGTATTTACCCAAGTTGTGGAAAACTTATCTCCACACACATACCTGCACGTAGATGTTTACAGCAGCTTTATTCAGAGTTGCCGGAACTTGGAAGAAGCCAAGTGAGCCTAGGAGATGAAGGGATAAATAAACTGCTGTATATCCAGACAGTAGAATATGATTCAATTCGAAAATAGAATGCGTTAAGAAGCTATGAAGAGAGGTATGAAGGAAACGGAAGTGCGTATTACCAAGCGAGAGACGCCAACCTGAAGAGGCTGCATACTGTAAGGATTCCAACTACATGACATTCTAGAAAAGGCAAATTTGTGGAGACGGTAAAATGATCAGTGGTTGCCAGAGGCTGGGAGGGTGGGAGGGTGAATAGGTGAAACACAGAGGATGTTTAGGGCAGTGAAACTCTTTGTATGATGGTATAATGGTGGATACATGGCATCAATTTGTCCAGACCCATAGAATGTACAACACCAAGAAAGAACCTTGATGTAAACTATGGACTTCTGGTGACAATGATGGGTCAATGCAGATTCATCGCCTGTGAAAAATGTACTTCACTCTGATGAGGGATGATGATAATAGGGAAGTTGCGCATGTGCTGAGGACGACGAGGGGGCGGAGTGTCTAGGGGACATCTCTATACCTTTACCACAGTGTTGCTGTGAACGTTGAAATGCTCTAAAAAATAAAGTCTATTAAAAAAAAATGTAATCAAGTCAGGAAGGCATTGCATTCCAGTGAAATCTGCTCCTCACATACACATTTTTTTTTTTTTTTTGCTACTTTACCTGTCTAGTACAAAGCTTCATTTAAAACAAAACAAAACAAAACAAAGGGAAAAATTGGTATTGAGAGTTATTCTATAGCTGTTTTAATGGCCCAGTGAGTGGTAGAGCCCAGATCTGCTCAACGGTGTCTTATGCTTGTTCTACCAAGTTCTATCTTACGGAAGCATCCTTATCTACATCCTGAAACCCTCAGAAAGACTGATGAACAGATTGGAACAATGTCACAACTGATCTTGAGAGGAAAAAAATAGAAGCCCAAAGTTCGACCTACTCAAATGTGGCCAAATATAAGTTTTTTAAATGATGAAAGAAAAATGCCTTATGGTTGCAAAAATGTCAAAATTGTTCAAAGGCATAGAGATGGTTCCAATAGGAATTTACAATCGCTAACCAATTCTATAAGGATTTCTAGTCTACTTTTTAATCATGCAAATCTGTGGTCTCTCCTTAAGGATTACGACCTGTCCACCCAATTCTTACCTTGAAATAAGAGACATTGAAGAAATGCGGGTGAACTCTGTGACTGGAGAAAGATCCAACTTAGTCAAACGTACATAAGATACACAGTTCCCATGTTTCATCTCTTCCTGTGTTGAAGTCCTTGCATTTCCTACTGCCTGTCACCTACCAACCCTTTTCAATGTGTGTCTCCGATCATTTTTTTAAAGTAAGGTCTGTGCCCAAGGTGGGCTTGAACTCACGACCCTGAGATCAAGAGTCACATGCTCTACCGACTGAGCCAGCCAAGTGCCTCTGTCTTTGATCATAGTTAAGTTTGATTCCTTTGTTAATGTCATTAATCATTTTCAATATTCTTGTTTCACAGCCTCTATTCCATTGTCCTATTATGTGAAGTTCTCCGGAAGGAAGCTATCCCTGTTATTTATTAAATCGGATGATTTGGAGTTTTGCTGCTGTGGTTTCTCGAGGGTTTTACAGTTTGCAGTTGTGAGCTCATCTTCACAATAGTGGGGTTTAATATTCTCGGTGGCGTGGGACAAGGGCAAGTCCCTCCAGAGGAGGGACTCACATGCAATTTTATCTAGAATTTATCTTACTCTAACAGTGCAGTTTATGTGATATTGTATATTCGCACACGCACACATGCACACACTCACACCTACCTATAACAATGGAGGGCCGTGGGGAGCGTGTGCAGTGCATCTATGCCCATTTTATTAGGCTTGGAGCCGAATTTTACTGTTTTGTATTCTCAGAGTTCTGGTTGCTGAGTCTGGGCTTTTATGACATAGTTTTGTTTACTGCCACAATTTATTTCACGCCAAACCTTTGGTCAGGAAGACGACCTCCAATTATCCCGCTCTTCCCATGGAAAAGCCCTGTTTTACCTGGACCGCATATAGCTCCAGTTCTCTGGAATGCATTTTGGTTAAAAGCATGTTTATTGTAGCTAATTAATTACACTACAAGGCAATCAATCCAGGAGAAAATACTCTCCATGTGCTACCATGTGCCTAGTTTCATGCTTTTTTAGTACTAGCTTTTTGAGATATTCTAAAAGACATAAAACGTGGACTTCTAACACTCAAGGGGCCTACAGGTATTTTACTTTATTATTTAAAGATTTATTTATTTGAGAGAGAGAGCACTCACGTGCAACCGGGTAAGGGCCAGAGGGAGAGAGAGAGTCCCAAACTCTGAACGTGGGGCTCGATCTCACAGCCCATGAGATCATAGCCTGTGCAGAAATCATGATTCGGATGCTTAACTGACTGAGCCACCCAGGTGCCCCAGAGCCTACCGGTATTTTAAAAGGTTATGTAAATGCGGCTTATAATCAAGGACCTAATCAAAAACCATTTAAAAGACATGCTAAAGTCACTTAAGACATATTTAAGTTGATTAAAATTGATTAAAATGTAATTTTTTCATATATGGAAGAATCTATTTAGTTAATATTTGAAAAATTAATCACCTATGCAAAAAGCTAGGATGGGATGGGGGAATCTATGTTTTTTAAACCTTAAGAGGGTGAGGTAGACTGAAAAGAGTGGTGTGGGATTGCGCAGGAGAAGTGGGAAATGCATTTTCAACTATCGTGCCTTTTTTGGGTAACCTTGGTTAGGGACTATTTTTATTGATTGTGGTTGGAAATTTCCACTCAGGGATTTCTTCTAGGAAGCCAGCAGGAAACCACAGAAAACCCAAATAGATCTTTTCCTTAAGAGAATTCTAAAGAAATGTAAATTGTGGCTCTTTCTAAATCATCCATTCCTGGGTCTGTCTTACCATTATTCTTATTATGCAATAAATAATTAAGTTAATGATGAGCATTAGGGCATGAGAAGTAATCCTGGATTTCTAAGATTTATAAATCCAGGGTAGTGTTCTCGAAGGGTATTTTCTCAGAAATTTCCATCTTCTCAAAATTTCTTAAAATTGAGAGAAAATTGCAGAAATACTTAAGCAGCAAATTAAATTACACCCATTATTCTTATATAGTCTTTTAAAAAAGAGTAAATTTAGACTCACTAAGTCTATACAAGCAGAAAAACACCAATTTTATAGGTGTATAAATTTTAAGTTCTTGGTGGGAGAGTACAGCATTGAATGGGTCAAAGATTATCACTCTATTTGCAAATCTTCAAACTGACAGAACCTTCTGGAAAGATTTATGACAAGTTTGTCTTTTTAAAAAAAGCGATGTTTCTATAAATCCTACCAAACTGCTATGAATTAGGCTGTAAATCACTTCACTGACTTGAGTAATGGGACTTGTATTTCATGAAACTGTGCCAAGAAACCCAGAGGCTTTCATTGATATTGAATCCTCTGTAATATTTAATACCTATCTGCCCCTGAAAAGATGAATTTTGATACTGACTGAAAAACCATAATTTTTGCTGAAAGGAAAAATAAATAGAAATCAATGGTATTAAGTCCAATGGTTTTAAAGAGGTTAATTAGTTCCCAGGAGAGGAAAAAAAAAAATTTAGAAGTAATAGAAAATACTAAATTGAAAATTTAGTAATAGAAATTTTCTATTAAAAATAGAAAATACTAAATACATTCACTAAATTGATGTGGCTATAAGTTCAGATTTTATCTGCAGTCATGATTGGTACACCCAGTTCTAACGGATGAATAATCTTGAGTGTTTCTTTCTGGATGACCTTTTTTTTTTTTAGTCTTGCTTTGAATTTGTTGGACAAAGGAGAAACTCCTTTGAATGTTCTACTCTTCTAATTATAGCCACACATTCTCACAGGGAAATTTAGAATCTGGTAGCTAACTAGACTAAAAACCCACCAGTGGGTAACTCCTGTGGGGAGAGAAGGGTACTTGTCCTACAAATTCCACATTTGCATATGCTAATCAAGAGAGCTAAGTATATGCTGTGTAGAGGCAGCCCTGACTGACATTCTGGGCCATGAGTTTTATAAGTGTTGTCAGTGTTACCAATCTTTGCCTTGGGTAGTGTCAGAACCTAGAAGAAACTGGGCCAGGCACAAAAGAAATCAGGCTACAAGCAAGAGTAAACTTTGTAGCCCCAGATGTTTATAATGTCCTGTGGCCTTTCAGATACTGGTCAGTGATTTGCATGTGTTTATGCACACCCTACTCGTCTTCACAAAGAATTCGATGGGGGTCAGAGATGCATTCAATACTTCAGGATATGATAAATGAAAACTGGAAAGAAGCAAGGTCAGAGGGGAAGTAGAGGTAGAGAAGTAGGCAAAATCCATGCCACGGGCCCTTAAATCTGAGGTCACGTACTCCAGCTCAGAGGGCCAGGGAGGCGACGTGAAGCTTTAATCTTTATACCCATGTACTGCAAAAAAAGGTGAGTCTGGAGCAATGACGGAAGAAGGGGTCAGAAAGGTGCTTCTAATAATTCACAGTTCAGAAGGACGTGTGTAACCTGCACTTGGTAATTTGTGCATAATCAACTCCGTTATAGAAAACAAGAAAATAAATGAGATGGATGAAATTCACATCTATTAGCATGGATAGGGAAATTAGTAACCCTATTAGACGAAGAAGACGGCAAATATTCATCATGCACTATATGTACAAGCGTGTAAGGTACTCAGGATTCACAAGGTCTTAATTCACTACCCACTGGTGGAGCCCTTCTGGCCCCAAGAAACACAAGTAAAACCCATAGGTGCTCATCAGGTTAGTCGGCAATCTATAGCTACTGACCAAGCATACTTACCCCTCTGTATTTGCTTGGGTTGATAGTTTCTGTTCCCAAGAGTTCTGCCCCAAGAGCTCCTTCTAGTCCTGCATCCTGTTCCCGTCTACGTCATGCCCTGGCTTCCCTGGCGGACACCAGAATCACTCTATCTATCCCACGGGTCCCCATCCCTATCCCAGGGCACCTCTAACTTCTTGTCTCCGAGACTGACCTCATCTCTTCCCCAAATAATTTGTCCACCTGTATTTCAGCCTACATGGCAGCAATATCTACCTAATCACTTAACCAAAAGCTTGGATATCGCCCTGACTCTGTCCATTTCCTCAAATACAAAGCCCTGTGACTTCTACCTCCTTAAAGTATCTTGTTGTTGTTCTCTAGCCGCCATCTCTGAGCATGTGCCAAATTAACGACATAATGGACAAGTCTAATGGACAAGGCTGTCAAAATCTGCCTTGGTTTACCTCTCTGCTCTTATCTAAGTCCTGGGCATGGTGGAAAAGACCCTTCCTCTCTCTCTGCTCTTACTTTTTGCCTTTTCACTGTCTGAGCTCTATTGCTTAGAGCTGAATGATCCATCATCTATCCCACATCTGTGATTTTACCCTCACTACTTTTCTCTCTGTCTAGATGCCCTTCTTTCCCACCCTTGGCATCCCCCAATCTACCATTCCATCACCCACCATTTTATTCTGTCAACTCTTAATCTTTTTTTTATTTTTTATTAGGATGGCAGCTCCTCTAGGAAATTTCCCTAAAACCCCAGGCTCACCGCTATCACCACTCTTCACCCTTGGCCTTTATTTGAATTACGTGCCCTCCCTTCGTGTTTTCACAGCAGTCTGAGATTCTGCTCTCATTACACTAGCAATCGGCATCCCAGAGGAAGGAGATGGTACACTCTAATTAGGATGACTCCAAGAGGTATGGGAAAGGTGCAGGGGAACCATAAGGGATAGGGTAGGAACCCAGGTTAGTAACCGTTGATCTGGCACCAACTCTAGATCCAAACAGACAAGGTGAGAGAGTGGTTACCAACAGCCTAGACAGACAAAATCATGTGGAAGAGGTTATCTGATGAAGAGCAGTGACCTTTGTTTCACAGTGACCGAGACAACCTTTCTGCGAGGAAAACAGAAGGTTAACTCTCCTGGCTTCATTCTCCTCCTTTCTACTGGACTTCATACCAGGGTTCCCCAATGGCCAAACCAACCAGCAGGCAGAGGACAAGGAAATGAGTTAAAATAATCTCACAGCCCAGCCTGCCGACCTGTAAGGTTGGAGAAGGGTTGAGATGGGCTCCAGAGAACTGAATAGATTTATATCTAGCACAATCACACTGTAATGAAACTGTCTTCTTTGTTCATCGGGCTCCTTCATTAGACTGAGTTACTTGAGGATAGAAATTGTTTCTGTCATCTCTGCATCCTCAGTATCTAATATATACTGGATAACACATGCTAATGGATTGATTCAGAGAGTATGGTGAATTGGACATTACTTAGAGGACTATACTTTCTGAGTGTGCCCCACATGCTTTTGGAATCCAGGGAAAATGGAAAACAGAACGAGTTTTATGATTTTCATTGTCTCACAAAGAAGAAACATCATTTGTTCAAGAGAGAGATGAGTTATCTTAGTGCTCAGTCCTAGGAGGGACTGGATGAGGTCTTGTGACTTCCTCCATAAGAGATATTTGGCTGCGGGGCACCTGGGTGGCTCAGTGGGTTAAGCCTCTGCCTTCGGCTCAGGTCATGGTCTTAGGGTCCTGGGATTGAGTCCCGCGTCGGGCTCTCTGCTCAGCGGGGAGCCTGCTTCCCCCTCTCTCTCTGCCTGTCTCTCTGCCTACTTGTGATCTCTCTCCTCTCTGTCAAATAAATAAATAAAATCTTTGGAAAAAAAAGAAGATACTTGGCTGCATAATGGGCAATCCCTCCAAGGGAAGCCACAGGTGCAGAAACATTTTTCACAGGGCTGCTTAAAAATATAAGCCCCTTGGGGGCGCCTGGGTGGCTCAGTTGGTTGAACGTCGGACTCTTGGTTTTGGCTCCAGGCATGATTCCAGGGTCATGGGATTGTGCCCCGAATATGGCTCCATGCTGGGCATTGGAGCCTACTTGAGATTCTCTCCCTCTCCCTCTGCCCTTTTTTTCTGCTCATGCTCATGCACAAGCTCTCTCTCCCAAATAAATAAATCTTTAAAAAAAATTTAAGGGGTGCCTGGGTGGCTCAGTCGGTGAAGCATCTGCTTTCAGCTCAGGTCATGATCCCAGAGTCCTGGGATCAAGTCCCGGAATCGAGTCCCGGGGCACATGCGGCTCATTGCTGAGCAGGGAGCTTGTTTCTCCCTCTGCCTGCCGCTCCCCCTGCGTATACTCTCCCGCTCTCACTCTCACTCTCTCTCTCTCTCTGACAAATAAATAAATAAAATCTTTTTAAAAAATTTTTTTAAAAATTAAAATATAAGCCCCTGTACATCTGAAACTTACAAAACACTGTATGTTAACTACACTGGAATTAAAATTAAAAAAAAAAAAAGCCCTTGATAAAAGCCAAAGACTTGTTATTAAAAAGTAATTGGAAGTGAACTGAGCTAATGTGGTCCGCTCTGATGGGTCTTAGACTATTTTGCCCCTACATGGTTAGGCCTTAGACTTCAAACCTCACCCCCCAAATAAGCGTCCAGTGTAGCCCTCGATGGGTTCTCTCTTTTATCAGTCAATAGAAGAGAAGGATCAATGAAGAAGCTCACACGCACTGAGGGACCATGGAACCATCAGAGAGCAGAATCTGGGCTCCCTGAATGACTATGGGGGGCAGAGCCCTCTGTCTACCTCTCTAGCTCCTGCAAACCTCTGTGCTGAGAGCAAAAAATATACTTTTAATTTGTTAGAACTCTAAGTTTTGTTGGGCTTACAGCAGCAGTTATTTTACCCTAATACAGATCTGAAATAATGTTCTAACTTCTACGTCTGAGTCCGTTTTAAATGCTGTCACCATTGTTATCATAATCCATTGTCCATATTCATAATGCGTTATTTTCACAGAAGTCCTTTCCAGCTTGAATCTCATGATTTTAGAATTACCGTATTGCTGCCTTCCCTCTGAGAGATGCCTCTTAGAGACCTTCTTGCTTGGAACGTGATAGAAAATATACAACACCGTGATGTATTTCATAATGTACAAAGTCCTATTTCATGCGATGTCTCTCTATACTCTCCCAGCAAATCAGAGGAATATTCAAGGGTCTGTTACTGTCTCCATTTTGCAGGTGATGAAACTGACACTAAGGTTAAGTGTAAAGCAAAAAAAAAAAAAGTGGAAACAGCTAATGTACAGAATTCTTTGAAGATTAAGCAAGAGAATAATTTAGTCTACCTGGCATCTGGTACACCTTAAGACTTTTCTTGTTTTCTTTCTAAGTCTCTGATAAGTTGTTTATTGCTGTGTAACAAAGCACCCCAAAATAATGACTTAAACCAGTAACGATTATTGATGCTGCTCCCAGAACCCCGTGCGGTGAAAACACAAGTAGCCGGGGGCGGGGGGTGGGGCTGGAACAGCTGGCTTCCTTGGACTTCTTTCTTTCTGTGGTCTCTCCACATGGTCTCCCCACATGGCAGCCCCAGGGTAACCATGGCAGCTGAAGGCTTCCAGCGAGAGCAGAGGGAGTGAGAGAGTAGAGCGAGAAAGAGAGAGCCAGAGGGAGCTACAGAGAAGGAGAGGGTGAGGCAGAAGCTCGTAATGCCTTATGACCTAGCCTTGGAAGGACGTTATGCTGTGTCATTTCCGTCACATTTTCTGAGAAGCGGAGCATAAGGGCCAGCTCATGGTCATGGGGAGAAATATTAGACTCCGCTTCTTGATTGAATTTTTGGCCATTTTTTTTAACTACCACATTTTCCTTCTCTAAAATGCTTGCCTGAATTAACGCAGACATGACGCTTGGAGTATAAGGGACACATCCAAGGTCATTCAGCCCTTAAATGGTTCCATCAATATCAGATCCAATTTGGTGACTCCTACCTGCATGTACTTCCCAAGATCCCAGAAAATCTCACATGATTAGCATGCAGAACCCAGTAGGCAAGACATGCTGGCCCCCAAACAGAGCCAATCCTCCTTGCCTTGGAAAACACGCTTACATTTCTTTTGCAGGAAAAATATTACCCAGAAAGCAGTCATCCATGAGCACTTTCCAAGTTTCTCCCAAACATCTGTGTTTAAAATTTTTCCCCCAACAGATGTATTCATTTGCATTTCCCCCAGATGAATCACTTTTTTTGTTGTTATTTTTTGACTGTATTTCTCACCTCTCGAGATCCTTTGGTATTAATTCTCAAACCCACCACTTAGGTTGGTACCGTCTCCTGATTTGGAACTTTCCCTTTATTCTATTAGCATGAACATTTGCCCTTCCTGTGGGCTACTAAATGAAATGTTCTCTAAGCGGATGGTCTGGGGGGCACCTGGGTGGCTCAGTCAGTTAAGCATCCCACTCTTAGTTTTGGCTCAGGTCATAATCTCAGGGTCGTGAGACTGAGCCACACTTTGGGCTGCTGCTCAGCAATGAGTCTGCAGGACATTTTCAATCCCTCCCCCTCGCCCTCTGCCCCTACTTGCTAGCATGTCTTACTAGCGTGCCCTCTCTCTGTCTAAAATAAATAAAATAAATAAATCTTAAAAAAAATAAAAGAGGACAGTCTGGTAGAAGGTCTGAGGGGCACTGTTTTTGTTTTGCTTTGTTTTGTTTTTAGGCAATAGGCCAACACATTTCGAGTTGAAACTTCTGTTGACCCAAGGAGAGTTTAAACCTCATTTTAGAAAATCTGGGTTATTTGAAAGGTGATATAATTCTGAAATCTCAGAAGGCTCACATAGTGCCTACAATTCTAAGCAATAAGGTAGATTTCCCTGTAGGAGCTTTCCTGTTTGGGGATCCCCAAGAGTCTCTATGAGAGACCATCCTTTCTCTTTCCCAGACCCAAAGCGTTGGTGGGAGCATGGGGTAAGAAAAAGAGAAAAAGAGAGTAGAGAAGAAGTCTCCAGGAGATATGGGGTCTCTGTGCAGACCAGCACACTCTTCAGAGACATAATGCAAGCCCCAAAGGTAGTGTTATATTTTCTAGAAGCTTCATTTCAAAAAGTAAAAGGTGAAATTAATTTTAATAATGGATTTTATTTAACTCGGTGTATCCAAAATACTATCATCTGAACATGTAGTTATTAAAAATATTCGCAAGATACTTTTCATTCTTATTTCTATACCCAGTCTTGGAATCCGATGTGCACTTCACATTTTTGAACACTTCATTTGCGACTCGCCACGTTTCAAGTCATCAATAGCCAATACATTGAAGAGCACACATAAACCCTTCCTCTCCATTGCTCATTGGTCCCGAGACCTCAATCCTTTCTTCTCTGTTTCCATACCTTCCTATCATTCAGATCTTAGCTCAAAACACCTATTCCGGAGAGGAAAGGCAAGTAATGCGACCCACTCCCTTCCTGCCTTCCTCTACCGTTCTTCTGCGTTACCGTCGCCACAGAACTGATTTCTTCTGAAATGGTCTTATTCATTTGCTCACATATTTCTTTTCTAGCTTCTCCACCAGAATGTAAGTTTCACGAGGGCAGGAATTTTTAAAAATTTATTTTGGTCTCTTGAGTTCCCGGCGCCGAGCACGGTGCCTGGCACATGGCGGACGCTCAGGACACATTCGCTGGACGAAGGAATCACATTTCTCCGGAACGCGGCCGAAGGGGGCAGCCGAGCGGCGTGCACAGGTGGGGCGCCCACGACGCGCGCGGCGGCGCTCCCTCGGCTCCGGCGTGGGCGTGGGCGAGTGGGTGTGTGCGGGGGTGTGCGCGGTAGAGCGCGCCAGCGAGCCCGGAGCGCGGAGCGGGGAGGAGCAGTCAGCGCTGCGCAGAACCCGCAGCGCCCGCCGGGCCGGGCAGCTCGGAGGTGGGTGGGCCGTGCCGCCAGCCCGCCCGCGGGGTCCCCATTGGCCGCCTGCCGGCCGCCCTCCGCCAGGAAGGCGGCGAGGAGCCGAGGGGCTGCTCCCGAGCCAGAGGGGGAAGCGCCCGACCCAGCCGACGCCGGGGCGGACGCGTGGGATCCGCGCCCCCCACTCGCTCCCTCCCCGGGCTCCCGCCGCCGCCCCGCTCGTCTCCGGCGCTGGCGCCCTCGGTCGGCCTCCGACAGCTCCGGAGGGACCCGGGCAGCTCCCGGGCGCCCGGGGTGAGTGGCCGCGCGCGCGCTCGCCGGCTCCTCCCGGGCCCCGCCGCCTGCTTTTGCTTTCTCGGCGGCGGCGCGGCGGGGTTTGCCCGGGCGGCGCCCAGGGCAACCGGGAAGGCCCAGGAGGGGGAGGCTGGACTGCGGGGAGAAGTGGGGTCGCCGCCAGGAGGCTCGCCCTGCCCCGCGGGCCGGGTGGGAACAGGTGGCGCGGGCCGGGCCGGGCGCTTTGTGTCGGGGCGCGGAGACCGGGAGCGGGCGGCCGCGCCTCCCTCGGCCGCTCCCTTTCCTCCCCTGCTCCCCCGGGCGGCCGTACGCCGGGTCGGCCGGGTAACGGAGCGGGAGTCGCCAGGAATGTGCCTCTGGGGACTGCCCGGCTCCAGGGAGGAGAGGGGGTGGCCGCGGCGGCCGGGGAGTGCGGGAGCCGAGAGGTGGCGCGGGGGCCGCGGTGCCGCCGCAGGCCGGAGGGGGATGCTTCCAGCGAGGCGCGTTCCGCCCGGGCGAGGGCTTCATTCTTCCGCGGCGCCCCCGGAGGTGGGGAGCTGGGTGGGCGTGAGTGTGGAGAAAGGGGAGGCGGGGAGGCGGGGAGGCCAGTCACTTCCGGAGCCGGTTCGGATCCGCGCCGAGCGCCGTGCTTTCGCGGGCGCGGACCTTGGGGTGCGGTTGTGCCCGGCTCCACGCGCGCGCGGGCGATGCGGGGCTGGGGGACGTCCGTGGCGCGGGTTTAACAAAGGGTGCGCCTCTCCACCCGGCGGGGAGGGGCAGCTGGGGAGAGGTGGTCCTCGGCGAGCGGCTCTTAGCTGGGGAGGACTCCTTCGTTTTCGGGTTGTCATTTTATTATTATTATTGCTGTTATTTTAAAGGACTGGAGACTGATGCATGAGGGGCCCAAGGAGGCGCAGGAGCGGTGGTGATGGTGCGGGAAGCGGAGCTGAAGTGCGCTGGGCTTTGGTGAGGCGTGACAGTTTATCATGACTGTGTTCAGGCAGGAAAACGTGGATGATTACTACGACACCGGCGAGGAACTTGGCAGGTATGGGGCGGTGGGGGGAGGGGGGGGTGACGGAAGCGCCTGCTACTGGGTTGTGCGAATGCATAATATTGGGGGCAGTGGGCGGTAAACAAATGCAGTTTGAATCAAGCGGCTCCCTCTCCCTTCCAAGAGATGTGCAAATTATAGAGAAAAGAGTTACTAACCCAGTGCGTCCTGGGGTCCAGAAATAAGCCACCTAATCCAATGGGCTATGATGGGAGAGGCAATTTCAGTGTTAGATTATGTTGCAAACAGTATTGATCAAGACCCCTGGACAGGAACAGATTTAATTGTCTGCAGTAATTGTCAGCTTTTGCAGTTCTGAGATGAGGCAAAAGCTGAGTAAGATATATTTGCATCTGGTGTTAGGTCTTATATGTGATTTAACGGAATACAGACGGATTAGTAGGCTTCTAAAATCTTCATGCTTGCTTGATTTCTGAATTTTCAGAGTAATGCGAGCAAGTATTGGTAGGTTATATATGGCGACTTGCCAGATGTTGGCATTGGGTTTGGATATTGAAACTTCCTCCAGCCAGGGATTTAATTACCCGGTTGGTGTTCCTGGTTGCTTTGGTTTCCTTTACAATGTTAAATTTTTAACAAATAAATGGTTAAGAGTCTAATATGGCTATCTGGATTCAGAGCATACTTCCATTGCTGTGGGAGCTGTGACTCTGAGTGCAAAGTCGTTCATTTTCTAGGTGAACAAAGAATGATTATTTTGAGGCGTCTCAGGGCTGGCTCAGTTTCCCCTTGACTGGGTATTTGACGGGATGTGTTGAGGTCTGGTCTAAGTAGCACAAAACCCAGTTTTCACACCTAAATTTAGATTCAACCTAAGAATTTGATTTTAGTGGATTTGTATGAAGTAAAGGATCTTGAAACAAACAAAGTGTGTATTTACTTGCACTCGTATCAAAATATGTATTTTTCCATACTCACCTGATGTCCTGATCCTAACCTTTTTTTTTTTTTATTAGAAGGAAATCCAAAAGCACCCACACCCTAGGTTACCTAATGGGAATTTCCAGTGTGGAGCTTAACAAAATTTTTTTTACAAGTTCAAGTAAGAATGGGGAATAAAAGCCATTTTTTTAAAAAGGTTTTATTTATTTATTTAACAGAGAGAGAGAGAGACACACACACACACACACACACACAGCAAGAGAGGGAACACAAGCAGGGGGAGTGGGAGAAGGAGAAGCAGGCTTCCCCTCGTCCCCAGGAGGGGGCCCGATGTAGGGCTCCATCCCAGGACCCTGCGGCCATGACCTGAGTCAAAGGCAGGCACTTAACCGACTGAGCCACCCAGGCGCCCCTAAAAGCCATTTTTAAAAGGTTACCATAACAGGGTATTTCTGTATGTGTTTAGAATCAACTCAGGACATCACTGAGATCCTGCACTTAGGAGGAGCTTATGATATATTAGAGATTTACTGAGGGACTAAGGAAGAAGGAAAGCTCTCAAAAATCATATTTCACGGATATGTTTAAAATTAAGGTTTAAGGGTGTGTGGTTGAAGTACTTGGTTTAACTAGAATTAAATCACTTTATTCCTGTGGTTTCCAGCAAGACGAGTGGTATATGGAGTTTTACTTTGAGTTTCCCTACAAGGAAAAAATGGTGAAAAAAGGGGGCGCCTGGGTGGCTCAGTGGGTTAAAGCCTCTGCCTTCGGCTCAGGTCCTGGTCTCAGGGCTCTGGGATTGAGCCCCACATTGGGCTCTCTGCTCAGCGGGGAGCCTGCTTCCCCTCTCTCTCTCTGCCTGCCTCTCTCCCTACTTGTGATCTCTCTCTCTGTCAAATAAAGAAATAAAATATTTTTAAAAAATGGTGAAAAAGTATATTTTAATTCCATTTGTGTAGTGTGGCCTGATTATATAAATTCTCTTAGAGCAGTGATTAAAATTAGGTGAGCCAATTGCTTTATGGATTAAGTAGATGACCTTATTTTCGGTAAGATCTTTTGGTAGAATTATGTGTTATGAGAAAGAAAGCAAAACAAAACAAAACAAAAACAGCCTCCCTGAGGCTGGCGGGGGAGTTTGTGATCTTTACTTCGTGGGCGAGATGACAGGCCCTCTGCCTCTGAGCTGGGAGGTGGCTTGCTCAGTTCTCACTACATTTAGCTTTGACTTTTGTCTCGGTCTCCGTTTCTGTGTAGAACTTTCTCCCCACCGCGTAAGACTAATGGACACCTTGCTGATGGGCTGATTTAATTTGTGTGGCCTGTGGATTTGAGAGAAGGGCTCTGAGGAAGTGGGAGTTGGGGGGGGGTGGTTAAACAAAATACATATGCCCATCCTTCTGATATAGCTGCTTTTGTTTTGCTTAAAAAGGGGGGAAATGGTTGATTTGAGGGGAAAGTTTATTTTTTTTTTCCAAGCCCTGTGATTTTTACATCTGCCTTGGAAATAGCCACTTCCTGAAAACAAGTCCTAAGCTAAGATAGAGATGAGGGAAAGAGGCTGCTTCATGGGTCACAGAAATGGGAATGGGCAGATAAGGAGCACAGAGGCAGGGCCCTTGTAAGCAGTGAATTATACCCATTCTACACTTGACCTGCATGTCTTTAGGAGTCATCTAAATAATAAGTACTCTTTTAGCTTATGCGTATGCTGAGACCAAGTTCATAGCCAGAGGAGGGGAGATGGGTGCACTCAGTATTATTACTATTATTACTTTACTTTTAGGAAAACCAAGGGAGTATGTTATGTACGAGTGTGTGTGTGTGTGTGTGTGTGTGTGTGTGTACTGCCCAGGACTGCTATAAAAGCTCTCTGTCCCTGTAAAGAACTTTATAAAGTTCTCTGATTATTGCAGTAGTGATCTAGCAGACAGACCACTGGACAGAGAGATCCTGGTTCAAAATCTGGCTCTGCAACTTGCTGATTACCTTGAATAAGTCTCTTACCCTCTCTGACCGTCAGGATCTTCTTCTTCTTCTTCTTCTTTTTTTTAAGATTTTATTTATTTATTTGACAGAGGGAGAGAGATCACAAGCAGGCTGAGAGGCAGGCAGAGAGAGGAGGAAGCAGGCTCCGTGTTGAGAAGAAAGCCCGATGCAGGGCTCGATCCCAGGACCCTGAGATCATGACCTGAGCCAAAGGCAGAGGCTTTAAGCCACTGTGCCACCCAGGCGCCCCAAGGATCTTCATTTTTGGAACCAGTGGCTTACGGGTGCCTGGCTGGCTTAGTCAAAAGAGCACGCGACTCTTGTTCTCGGGGTCGTGAGTTTGAGCCCTGTGTTGGGTGTACACATTACTTAAATAAATGAATACATAAAAACTTAAAAAAAGAATAAAGTGAGAGGCTTAGTGCTTATATCTTGGCTGTTGTGAAAATCACATGATCTAACACATGTAAAAGTATTTTAATCCATGGTAAAGCGTTAAACCAATGCAGATATCATTTGCAGGACTGGCTGAGACATGTGCGTGTTCCAGGCAGGCTAATAACTTGGCCTACAAGTCAATTTTTGTTCAGGTTTCTGTTTGCCAGTTTGGGGAAGGGGGGCCTTCTGGAAAAAGGGTCCTGCATGGGGGATGCACATTGATGTTGCCCACTCTGAGCCTAGACTCCTGTCGTGAGCACCCCCCGCTTTAGAAGACTGTTTGGTGACCTTTGTGTTGACTCCGGGAGGCCCTTTGGGGTCTCGCTGTCCATCCGCAAAGCACTGCTTCCGTCCCACGGACTGGTTTCTGGAAGGGGTTCTTACGAATGCGTATTTCTCCGTCTGCCATTATAGCCAGGTCATTTTTAACAGCCCGGGGTACCTTAGCCACTCTTAGCAGCTTGGGAAGCTGCAGGCTGACTTGTGCCACCATCGGGTTGCTTCTTGTAGCCCTCTCGAGGGTTCCTTCTGGTGAGCTCCGCAGTCTTCTCTCCCTTGGGCAGGCAGCTGTGTGACACCGGGCGACATCTCGATCTGCGCCTGGACGAGCAATGCGGGTGGCCGGGAGCGGCGCTGGCACCAGGGTGGGGATTTAAGACCTAAACGATGATGTGGGCGCCGATCTCTAAAGCCGACTTAGATACTCGTCAGTAGGGGTTCAGTAAATGCTTGCTGCTGGGATGAATAGATGGATGCATGTGAAGCACTGTGAACACACACACACACACACACACATGTGTGCATATGCATGTACATACGTATGGCCCTCAGTAAGGGATGACCCCGGTGGGGATGTCAAGCCTAGGATGTCAAGGGCTGCGACTCCTAAGAGTGGAAACTGCTTTCTCCGTTTGTGTCCTCTGTGCCTGTGACATTAATACGCACCACAGCCAAAACGTCCAAGCCCAAGGTCAGTTTTAAACGAAACCAAGTGGAGCATCAGATCATTTACATCGGTTCCGATGGTGGCTGGAAGCTTCCTGATTCAAATTTAAAACTCCCTCATTCTGGCATACGATCCACAGGCATTTTAATTGAAGTAAGGCTTCGTCCTGAACTCCAGGAATCAGCATACGTCTTTCACTCGGTTTGCTGCGGATCACAGTGGGTTCTAAGAATTACGGCAATCCTGTGTGGCTGGAAGGAGGAAAGACTTCTTGGCCTGTTTTCCCTGTGAAAGGGGTGATCTCAGGCCCACCTGGTTGACTAGGAAGATCATCCTGGATGACTGCGCTGAATGTGACTTTTTTTATTTGCCTTTCTGCTTCCGTGCGCCCTAGCTGTTTCCTCTGATAGGAGAGGCTGCAAAGTTTAAGAGAGATAAGGTTCAAATAGATGTATTGGAGGTGATGTTCGGTGATTTTTTTTTTGAATTGAAGTGTAGTCTACACACAATGTTGCATTAATTTCAGGCGTACAACATAGTGATGGACGGCTCTGTGTGTTCCGGTATGCTCACGGGTGGCTGTCCTCCTTTGTCACCCGCTGTACAGCACCACCGTGCCATCATCGACTATATTCCGCATTCAGCGATTTTGAGTTCTGTGCATTTTAGGAAGGTCTAATAATGGTCTTCCAGGCTGTGAAGGGAGGGCACGGAGATGGCGGTGGGGGGCAGTTTAGCTGGATGCTTGCTTGCTTGCTTGCCGGCCCTGGAAAGGCATCCCTGGACCAGCCAGGCGGGCATCATTTAGGTTCGGTGGAGCCGGAAACATAGGGGGTTGAGGTTTTATTGCTGGGGAGCCGAGGAGCATTGAAGCTGACTCTTCGGTCCCCCTATGCCCTGTTACCCCAAGCCTGTATCTTACCTAGCCACTTGGGAACCTAAGACCGCCTAACGTTGGCTGCCTCTAAAAGCCTTGGAAAACATACAGCAGGCTTACAGAGATGGACGCTGAGATTAATTTCAGTAATTACACATAGAGGTTTTATCAGGAGAGGTGGCAGTGTCAACACGTCCTCTGACCTTCTGGCAAAGTTGTGACCCCTTAAAGGCAAAGACCATTTCCTCCCAGGTGGGGTGGGGGTGAGGAGGGCATCTGGATGGAGAGGCACAGGTGGGTGTTGCCAGATACCCTTGGAGATGGTATGGTGGGGGGGGCGAGGCCTAAGCCCTGAGAACTCCAAGGTCAGTTACATTGTCTGACCTCTTTGAAGACTCCCCATCTTCCTGCAGGGAAACGTGTTACGAACTTTCACCCTTAATT
Source organism: Potos flavus (assembly GCA_028534135.1). Taxonomy (NCBI): domain Eukaryota; kingdom Metazoa; phylum Chordata; class Mammalia; order Carnivora; family Procyonidae; genus Potos; species Potos flavus. The sequence continues at coordinate 57,275,786 of CM052892.1, read as the reverse complement.
CTAGCCAGCTGCTGTGCGTACCTACGTTAACCGGGCACTTTGTATGAATGCAATGAAACATGATTTCAGTAGAAACTTACTACTGATCATGAGACAAAGAAGCCGCTTACCGGTGGGAAGGAGAGGCGTGTCTTGGCGAAGGGCAGCCCAAAGACCCCTCTGCACCCGCATCTGGAAGAAGCTGGGAGTAATCAGTGGGTGCTCCCTTCTCACTTCATCTGGTCGGTGCTCAGACAGGGCAGGTGTCTCAAGCAGCTGGTTAGTAGGTAGCAAGAGGCGGGCCCCGAACCCTGGCCAGGCTGCTTCGAATGTTCTTTACGCTAGTTAGGATTTGGCAAGACATTTAAGAGAGGTGACCTGGGCAGCCAGCTAGTGCCAATCTGTTTTTAATATCTGCCTCGGAGAGGATGGTTAGAAGGAGCTAGTAGCCAACTTCCCTGAAGGTTGAATTCTCCCTGCAGCCTGAGGCTTCCTCTGAGCTCAGACCTCTCCTGGCCACTTTCCTGCACACAGAAACTGCTTTCCTTTTCCCTCGTGCCCCACGGTTGTGAATGATGTTAGTGCGTGGCATGGTTTGACCCAACTCCCCAAGTTAATAGTTCAGCTTTTTAGAAAGTTCACAGAACACTCTTAGTACTATTTAACCTTTGAGTAACGTAATGTGTAAGAGTCACGGCTGTGCCCGGGGGGGCCATCCCCTAAATGACAAACTGTTTCTCATTTCACAAAGTGGTGCTGGTCTGTCCGGGGTGGGCCTGCTGTGTGGTTGCCTGGGCCTTTATGCGAAAAGCAATACTTAATTGTTTTGCTTCGGTTTATGGAGGTAAATTATCACAACAGAAAGCCTCATCTCTCAGCCTTGAAAGGGATGATATGACAGCATAATTATTTATAGTAAATCCAATTGATCACTTTGTTAACATTCTAAATGAATTCCTTTAAATGCGCCGTTGGGAGAGAGAGGAGGAAACAAAATTGCCATCCGGTTTGTCTACAGTGTCTAAATGGGATTAAAACAACTGGGTCCTGTGTAATCAATCTTTCTTAGGTAAACCATCTTGTCTGTCGCCTCTCTCTCTTTTTCAGGTGACATTAGAAGCTAGTATGGCTTACAGATCGCCCTGTGGTCACTTAAGTGTAATGTTGCCTCCCCCTGAGACATGACCGTGGGGCTCACCCCCCTGTCCTATGACCTTCCAAGCGCGAGCTTAAGGAATTTTATTCAGCAACCACGTACGTTCAGAGATGTCAAGACAGGGGGTGGGGTGAACGTTGTTGATTTTTTTTCCTTTATAAACACATTCAACTTTGGATGAGGAACATAATGTTTGAGCAAATGAATGCTGGAAACTGCTGATCTCTGGTGGTTGAAAAGTTTATAGCGATGGTGCTTCTATTCCTAAGCCTGGTGGTTTTCAGCTGGGAAATTTGGCTCTGAGTGTGGCCTCTCTTTGGGGACATATTTTCTGTCAAAAATACCTAATTATTGTTATTTAGACCTAATGCGACAAACGAGTCTGGTTTATCTCAAGCAGTGTGGATATTGTAAGTGTCTACCTGCAGGGAAGGAGCTAATTTCCATTCTTTGCCATCGTCCAGTAGTTCTTTCTGCAGCTCGGCATTTCCTGCCTTTGGAACCACGCCCACTTTTCATTTTTAACTTAAAAAGTCAGGAGTTTTGAGACCTTACTTCCATCTCCCATGCTCAGGTCGGAGGCTCTGGAGGGTAGAATTTTCCAGTTGAAAAAGAAATGTAGGGAAAATAAGCAATGCCCCTTTTTCGATCTGTCATGAAAAGGATTAGCTCTTCGTCTGAGCTGCACGGCTGCCTGTGAGGAGGCTGCGTAGGCAGAGGGTAGGTAGGACTTGGGGGAGGCAAGGAACGAGATGGAGGGATCTGCTGGGACAGAGGGGGAGTGGCTTGTCGAGAGGAGACTTTTACCAGCCAGCTGCTGATGTCTGAGATGCTGACTCGCACATGATACACCGAGGAGCTGTCTGTAGAAATTTGATAAGCAAAACCCAAACCCAAACCGCTAAGAGGGCACTTGCTACCTTACAAATGCCATTTTATTGGGATACAAATCAGTATAATTTGAAAGCAGACCCTGCCAGGGGATTCTCCTGTGCACCTGGGGCGTGATTATACAAAGCTGTCTCTCTAAATATTGTCTTTGCCACTCAGAGTATCTAGAATCAGCATGTGAGCTGTTGGTCTTGAAGCCAGAAACTTCTACCGAGTTTGGAACTCAGGAGCTTGTCCGACTCCTGCTGATCACGGGTTAGCTTCCTTCCCCTCTGCAGGGTATGAGTAGGCCCTCTCCCGGCGCGAGTACCCTGGCCCCGGGCTGCTCTGGGCAAGGCCGGGCTGACCTCAGGCCCTCCTTTTTCTCCCAAATGTCATCTATCCCACATTGTGCCACTGGAACCTGTCATCCCATCTGGCTATGAGCCTATCAGGTGACCGCTTGGGATCCTGTTCTTGGCATTTCTTTGCACCGTAATCCAAACAAGCTTCGGGATAGCTGGAAGATATTCACAGTTTTCCCTTCTAGAACTGGTGAGGGCTGGCCCTAAGTACCATCCGGTATTTTCCCTCATGCAGAGCTGCAGGCGGCTGATTCAGTTGTTTGGGAGAGGAAGTGGGTGAGTACAAATGGAATATTTTCCAGGATAAAGTTTTATCAGTCCGTGCCCTCCCCACCCCTCCCTTGGCACAGAACCGGCAGTGCTTGGCAAATACGGCAGCGGGCAGGCGAGGTGTAAGCCTCGGGGTGGTGTGCGTGGAAGTCCCCGGGTTTTGCCGGATGTGATCCCGGCGTTGAACGAGTATGTCCTGTCTTCTGAGTATTGCTGACTTGTAGCGACCACCCTGTCTGTGTAGGTCTCATCTCATCTTCAGAAGCAGTGTTCTGTCTCCGATGAAGATAATTAAAAAAAAAAATCATCTACCGGGGCGCCTGGGTGGCTCCGTGGGTTAAAGCCTCTGCCTTCGGCTCAGGTCATGAGCTCAGGGTCCTGGGATCGCGCCCCGCGTCGGGCTCTCTGCTCAGCAGGGAGCCTGCTTCCCCCTCACTCTCTGCCTGCCTCTCTGCCTACTTGTGATCTCTGTCTGTCAAATAAATAAAACCAAAAAAAAAATCATTTACAGGAGAGAGAAGTGATCGCCTGGAGAAATGACCCAGCCAGCGTCAGCCCACGGCCTTCTCCAGAGCATGGCCCCGGCTAGCCCACCAGGAAGCCTGTCTTCCTTGGTTTTACAATTTGGAACGAAGAAGCAGCCACTTTGTGTGCTTACGCAGTGGGGTTCTGCGTGGGATCCTCGGCTCTCCCCGTGGATTGTGCGTTTTCTCAGAGTAGAGAGCACGGCTTCTTGCGTCTCTTCCGTTGGGTGGGATTAAGCTAAGCACACAGTAGGTTTTTTTTTTATTTGCCTAATGAAGGTACATTTGCAGAAATTAGAATATGGTTCAGAACTTCGGATCCAAATCCCTGATTCCACAATGCACCAGCTGTTCCCTTGGGAAACTCATTTGACTCGGGCTTTTTCATCCATTAAATGGGGATAGTAATCGTACCTATCTCCTAAGTTCGTTGTGAGGTTGTAGATAATGTGTGCAAAGTGCATGGTCTGGTCCCAGGCACACAGTAAATGCTTGAGAAGTGGTGGCTGGTTGACCAGATGGAGAGAACGAGAGGGAGCGAGGGAGAGGGGGACTACATGACACATTTCTGAATCCATGTGACAGAACCCTACCTTGTCTCCATTCGTTTCTCCATTCCCTGCTCAGGTTCTGGCCCAGAGACCTAGCGGGAGGGTGGGGGTGAGGGCTCGCTCCTGCGTTCGCTCCTTCGTTCCCTCCTTCCGCCTTCTCTTCTCTATGCTCCTCTGCCTTTGGCTCAGCCTGCAGGGTGGGCTCACTCTGCCAAGTTCGACTTTGTTCATCTAATGGTTCGTCTGATCCATCTGCCCCTGGCTGGTGGGCACCGACACGGGACTCGGTGTATGTGCCAGACCCCCTCATGTTGTGGTAGATGGTTCTTCGGAGTTCCTGAGAAACAAATTAGGAATGTAGCTGTGCATTCAGAAGTGGGCTGCTAGGGATAAGATGCCATCTTGAAAGTCCTCCTAGGGGCGCCTGGGCGGCTCAGTCGGTTAAGCGTCTGCCTTCGGCTCTGGTCATGATCTCAGGGTCGTGAGATCGAGTCCTGTATCGGGCTCTCTGCTCAGCGGGGAGCCTGCTTCTCCTTCTGCCCCTCTCCCTCCCCCTGCTGCTGCTGCTGCTGCTGCTCTCTCTCTCTCTCTCAAATAAATAAAATCCTTAAAAAAAAAGAAAAGAAAGGAAAGGAAAGAAAGTCCATCCAGACCTCATGGGAAGAGGGAGGGGGGAGCTTCTGTTAAGGAGGTTCTATTAAGTTGGAAAGAGATGTGTCCAGGGAAGCTAGGGTTGCTAAATCAGCAGGCAGCCAGGTGTCAGCTGCTCAGAAATGCTCCGAGGGATAGCCCTCCTGGCATTTATCGGGAACCCGGGACGTGCCAGCCACGCAAACTCAGCTTTCCCGTGCTGTCCTTGAGTTCCCGAAAAGCCTATTTCATTTTTCTAGCCGCTTTTTAAGTTAAAAAATGGTCCTAAGCAGCCAAAGACCCCAGGCATTTGAGCAGAGACACAAACCCCTGCTTTTTGTTACAGATCTTTATGGAAAAAGAGGTCTGCCATGAGTGTGCGGGCCCCCGAGTTCCTGAGCAAGACGAGCTTGCTACAGAACACAAGACCTGTGGCAGAGCCGAGCCTCCATTTAGCTCTGACACGTACTGATTTAAGATGTGAAAATGAGTGTTTGGCCAAGCCCACATTGCCCGTGCCAAGAAAAGCCTATTAGGTTGGTGGCTGAAAGACTGAATTGTTAGGACTCACTTAATGGCCGGGAGGCTCTGCCAGCTGCTGGGAGCGAATGCCCACTTACACACTGGAGTGCCCGCCCTTGTTCCCCTGGGCTGGGGTCTCGTTTGTACGGGGGAACATGGCTGCTGCCCAAGGGGCCACGTCTAAAGAGTGATTCCTTATTCTTCAGGCCCATTGAGTGGATAGCTTTAGTTTATGAAAGTGACATTAGATGCTCACAGATTTGTAAAGGAAAATGCTTGGAAGCTGGGTCTAGAAGGTGAGTTTGGGTGAAATATCAGGGAATGGCATAGTGACTATACACAGGCCACGTATGTGGGCCGTGAGACAAAACTGTCGTCTGAGCCGTACTATCTGTTCATGGTTTCTTCCTTCGGGGTTGATTGGACATGCGAATGGCCCACTACTTGTTTGCCTTTGTCTCAACAAGTTTCCAATCACGCAGAGTAGACAGACTTTGCACAGCCGATGATAATAGAAAGGCCAAGTAAGACGTGAGAGAAACTAAGTACGGAAACCCGTTTTTGGAGTTCGGGCAGGGAAAGGTCATTCGGACCTAGAGGGATCATTGGTTTTTTTTTCATTCATTTATTAACGATTCTTTTTTTTTTTAAGATTTTATTTATTTATTTGACAGAGAGAGAAAGAGATCACAAGTAGGCACAGAAGCAGGCAGAGAGAGAGGGGGAAGCAGACTCCCTGCTGAGCAGAGAGCCCGATGCGTGGCTCCATCCCAGTACCCCGAGATCATGACCTGAGCCGAAGGCAGAGGCTTAACCCACTGAGCCACCCAGGCGCCCCTCATTTATTAAAGATTCTTGTGGGGATGTAAGAATGTAAGCGGGTGGGTGGGTGCCTGAGCGACTGTGTGGGTCTGTGTGTCTCTGTCCACATATTCCCTGGAAGCAAGTGGAAATCAGGCATAAAGCAGGAGACAAGGAAACAGAGATTTACGGGGAACCCATCTAGACCGGGGGCTGAGGGTAGGTATTGTTATCCACATTTTACAGATCAGAAAACTGAGGTTCAGAAAGACATCGCCCTCGGATCGTGTGTATAAAATGGCAGAGGCGACCATTCGGTGCCCAGACTGCTAAACCGTGTCTGGAAATTGGGTGGTGGGTGGCGCAGCTCACTTTGTGTCCTATTTCTTGGTCACTGTCTTGGAAGGGAGGTTTAAAGAACTTTTAATCATCCAGCATAGGGCCAGCTCCTCTGATACGTTCAACGTGGGTTCGCTTCTACACCCAGCATCTCTCCCCTGTGATGCTAGTGACCATTTGCTTGGGATACCTCTTCGTGGTGGGTGCTGTCTGGTACACTGCGGGATGCTTAGCGGCGCCCCTGGCCTCCACCCCTGGATGCCAGTAGTGCCCTCCACCCCCCAGGTCGCGACAACCCAAAATGTCTGCAAACATTGCTACGTGTCCGTTGAGGGGCACCCCCTCCCCACTGCCCGTTGAGAACGACTGGGCTCCAGGATCAAGGCAGGGAAGTGTTGACTCACTGGCCTAAGGGTTGGGGCTGGCCGTGGGTAAGCAGGAAGGAAGCTACTGAAATTGGCGTCCAGAGCTGGGGAATGAATATGGCGGCCGGCCACGTGGTATGAGCAGGTCTGGGGCAGGTGCCATCTGACGTGCTTGTCCCAGGAGCGAATGGCTCTGCCGTGTCCCAGAGGCCTGGTGTGGGGCTGACAGTGAGGAAGACCTAGAGAGGCTGCCGGTCAGACTTGCAGATGTCACTCCCTTGGGCGTGAGAGTGACCCGTGGCTGACGCCTTGGTTTGCGCTGTGCCCTTCCCTGCTGACCAGGCCGCTGGGAGGCACAGCCAGGCTCCCACTGCTGCCTGACCCCCATCCACCCTGCTGTCTCCCATGGGTGGCATTCTCCTCCTGTGCTGAGGACTCTGTTTCTAACCTGCTTAATAGGTGTTGGCTTTTTTTTTTTTTTTTTTAATATACTGGTTGCTAATTTTAAGTCAAAGCTAGAGAACTCCTACTTTTTTTTTTCTTTTCGTTTCTCTTAGCCCCCGGTTTCTGCCTCTCTAGCGGAGTGGATGGTAGAGCGTGCTGTGTGACCGTGGGGGGCCCACATGGCCGAGTTACTGCCTCCTAGGTCCCTTCCTCCTAGCAGGGGCTTTTAAAGGTCGAAGGTCAGGTCTGGGGGCCTCCCCGACAGGAGGTGTGAAGAGGGCTCTGCCTGGGGTTCCCAGCTCCCCGGGGACAGGGGCACTTGTGGAGAAGTCACCTGGGGGAAGCTCGCCAGCGGGGGAGGGTGCGAAAGGCCCGTGGCTTGGGGGTGTTGTGGAAAAGGGAAATGTGTCATTCAGGGTGCTGGCAGGGAACGAGTCCACTCCCGAGGGTTCAGGCGAAGGTTATGGGATATCCAGGTGCACAGCACTCTGGGGGTCTCATACCTGCCGAGGCTGAGCTGGACCCCCGAGGAGAGCTACGAGCACATACCATTTTAGGGAAGAAACACCCCGACTTCCCTGTCCTTCCTTCCAACCTCTTGCCAGCACCTCCTGTTAATCCCCCCGTCAACGTGGGGGACCTTCCTCGTTCCTCCTGATGCTGGGTGTGTATGCCCTTTCCCCCGGGGGGTCATCCTGAGCATCCCACTTCAAAGCGATGCCCTCCTCTTTCGAACCTGGGCGGGGGGGAGGGGGGGGCAGTTCCTCTTTGGCACATTCGTACAATGTTTAGACTCCCCACCGTTGCATTGTTGGCTCTCAATTCCCTTAACTGGTCATAATCACAAAATTCTGCAACGAAGGACTGCAGCCACAGTTCCTGAGTTTGCAAGGCAGACAAATAACCAGGACAAAGTTCCCGAAGATGCACCAGGTGTTTTCGTCCTTGGGATGACGCTGAGAAGGGACAGTGCCGTAAAGGTCCCCATGTCACACTGCTCTCTGCAGGGAAGGATGTGGACAGAGCAGCTATGTCTTTTCTCCTGTAGCGCAGTGATGATGTCCCCAGACTCTGCCGGTACTTTTGACCATGTGACATATTCTCAGTGTCCTTTATATTTAAAATGTGAAAGCACGGTGGGGGAGGGGAGTCTAGTGGGAATAAAATGGGGTTGACCTCGTTTCAGTGACGGAAGGGGAGCTGGGAAGCGGAGGCCGTGTGTACCAGGAACCGACCCCTCCCTGGGCACAGCTAGCGTGGTTCTCGGAGAAAGCAGCGCCCGGCTGTGCCGAGCCTGGGCACAGAGCCTCCCCAGGCCAGCTGCGTGCCCTGGAATATTTGCAGTTTCCGAGGGGACACCTAAGGGACTTGGGGCCAAACCTTCTTGCGATCTGCAGTTGCCCGGCTGTCCGTCAGTTCTGCCAGATTGGCTCTCTCGTTTTATAATGCTTGAAAACTGGGGCTTCACAAAGGAAAAAGGAAGTCTTAACCTAGAATCGACTTCTTCCTCAGCAGACGTGACTTGGTTCTAGCACGGGTGGAAAGGTGTGTCGTGTGTTCTGAAAGGATAGGGTTTAATTACGGTTTAAAATTAGTTCTACGGGAAGTGCTTGGAATTCCACCCAGAGAGACGAGACGGCAGCTCCGGTGGGATCGTGTAAAGGGTTGATGGGAAGACAGGCGTTGGCCGCGCACGTCTCCCCTGCTTGGGGCAAGTGGGGGGGCAGCCGGGGCAGGGGCTGTGAAACCCCCCATGAAAGACCTCCGGGTGACCCCTGAGCAGATAGGGACGGGGCCCAGCCGGAGGCCGTTTTCAGGGGGGGTACAGCTCCGGTTCCTGGGGCTGTACTTCCTCTGCGGTGAGGAAGAGATCACAGGCGGGAAGACAGGTGCTCGAAAGCCCCACGACGAGGGGGAAGCGGTGGAGAGCAGGTATTTTAAAACCAGCCCCTGCCGGGTGGGAAGAGTCAGGATGTTGGTAACAACCGGAATTCCAACTTTATTGTTTCTTATCGACCCTTGAAGGTAGGTGGGAAGTGTTTTTTTTTTTTACGCTGCTTTTACAGATTGGGAAACCGAGCTCAAGGCAGCAGAGTTCAATTCAGTGGCGATTGAAATGTGGGCACGTGTGTATACGCATACACACGTGTGCATGTAATATGTGTACACGTGTATGCGTATACACGTGCATACATGTGTTACAAATTTGATGTAAAGAATGTATAACACGCAATTTACAAGCAACAAAATATGCATAGTGTATTATAAATTCCATCTAGCCAGTTGAGGCTCACGGAAAGCTTTCCTTGATTTTTGTGTTGGCTGACCTACGGTCCACAGTGTTTTGACACAATGGAGTTGCATCCCTGTCTGCTAATTCTTTTCCCAATACATTTATCACCATTAAATCTGACACGTGATCTCCTGTTGGACTCTCTCTCCTCCTGGTACAAATTATATTCATTACGCTCAGCCGTTTTTCAACTTCACTGCCAATCGCTGTCGTGCTAAGTATCTTTTTAGTTTTCGGTGTCATTGCAGGGATTGGGACTTCGATTCTGTATTATTATAACAGTGACTGGTTTAACAAGTAGCTCTCCAGATTCCTGCAAAATGAACAGAACCCTCTCGTGAGCTGGCAGAGGCAGGCTGGAGCACTTCCCCCTACTCCATTGTTCAGATCTGAGAAGGAGGTGCTTGCCTGTCTTACTCGGTCCCCAACATGGTGCTGAATGTCTGCTTAGAGACTCAGGAAGGATTGGTAGCTTGAGTGAGTGAGGTTTCGAAGCTGGGACTGGGACCCAGTTCATGAGACTCCAGTTTGTACCCCATTGTCCCTGGTGGGCAATGAGGAAGCTCAGGAAAGAAGGGGCTCCAGAGATGGGCCGACAGAGTCCTGCCCTCTGGTGGGATGCAGTGTGGTGCAAACAGGAAGGGCGAGGACAGCATCTCCAGTGTCCCTTTCTTCCAGCTCATGGAGCCTGACGTTCTTCTTCCCCATCTTCTAAGAAAGGGAAGGCCTTCTCGTCCAGCAGGGTGGTGACTTCCATTAGTCATCTGTAGCCAGTGGGGATGACCAGTTCTGGGGAGCACGAGAGTTAGATCCCTTTATGTCTTCTGGAACCATCGGTACAGTCCCATGGCATGGAAATCAAAAAGGGGGGGCAGGGAGAAGTGGCATCTGTCTGTCTGTCTTCCAGGCCCCAGCCACTCAGCTTCTTGGGATCCATCCACATACAGTCTCTGCACATTTAAGTCAATAAACCTATAAATATTTTCATGTTTTTTACTGAAATGGTATCATGCCATTCACTTTGTTCTGCACTTTGTTTTTTGTTTTTTTTTTTAACCTCAACATATCTCAAAAATCATTCAGTTACTGTGCAAAAAGGAATGCATCTTTCTGTTCTACGGATTTATCGTAATTTGTTTAACTCTCTCTCAGTCTATGAACTCTTAGGGTTCTTTCCTAATTTTTGTATTACAAATAATGCTGCAATGAATACCCTTGTGTGAAATGTAGTGGTTGTCTGTAGGATACGTTCCTGAAAGTGGAATTGCTGGGTCAAAGATTATAAGCCCTTGTGTTTCTGGTAGCTGTTGCCCGGTTGTGTTGTTTTTTTTTTTTTTAACTATGCTGCTACCTGCAATCGAGAGCCAATTTCCCTACTGCCTCCCACAACTACTGGGTTCTCACCATTTGTTGAGCATGGTTTCATTAATTTTTAAATATGAAGGAGTGTAAGCTTACTTTCCATGTGTTTAAGAATTGTTTGTGTTTGCTGTGAACTTTCAGTTCATAGTATTTGCTCATTTTTTGATAGCTCTGTAACCTCTATTCATTTGTAGGGGCACTTTATATATGAAAAAGAGCTTTCATTGGTGCCCGGGTGGCTCAGTTGGTTAACCATCTAAGTCTTGATTTCCGCTCAGGTTGGGATCCCAAGGTCGTGAGATCAAGCCCCGCGTTGAGCTCTGTGCTTGGCGTGGAGCCTGGTTAAGACTCTTTTTCTCCCCCTCCCTCTACCCCTCTCCCTCCCCCCCCCAAATAGCTTTATGTCTATGACATGATTTGTATGTCTTTTTTTCTAGGCTGTCATTTGTCTTATAACTTTGTTTCTAGTGTTTTTCCTCCCACAGATACATTTCTGTATTATGGTAAAATTACATAAAATCACATTTTCCATTTTAACCTCTTTTAAGTGTGCAGATCATGAAGTACATTCCCATTGGTTGTGTAGCCATCACACTAACCAGCTCCAGAACTTTTTTATCGTGTCAAACAGATGTTTTTTTTAACATGTCAAATTGATCGAATTGTTTTTTTTCATCTCTTGTGGGTTTTGTGTCACAGTTAGAAAGTCCTTTCCCACTCAGAGTTTATTAAATAGGCTCTACGGTTTCTTGTAGTACTTTTGCGGTGTGTTACTTAAATTTAAATATACGATCCATCTGGAACTCATTCGCGTGTAAAGGATGAGGTATGTTTCCAAATGTATTTTTTTCCAGATAGTGAGCCCTTTGATTGCCATTTGGTCATGAAACGTGGTTTGAGAAGCAAACTGGGTTCAGTGGGTGGGGAGGGGGGGCTAGGGGGTAGGGGGGAGGTGGTGTCTGGGACCTCAGTCGCTATAGGGAAATAGCAAAGAAGCCATTTTGAGTAGCCCATGTGAATTGTGGGGGGGGGCTTCAGAAATAAGCCTGACCCAGATTGAGGAAATCTCATTCTAGGAAAATTCGAGCTCCTGGGTATTTATGTTTGCTAACCTCAAATAGAATCACAGACACGCTCGTCAGTACTTCGTCTGAACTTGCTGAAAGATGATCTGTTTGTATCCCTGCTGACACAGTTGGATAGGATCTGTGCAGCACGCAGGACAGAACTTCCCGTCTCTCAGGCAAGGACAGCACTTCGTGTCCTGCCAGGGGCTCTAAAGGAGGCTAGAAAGGGGGCGGGCATCAGGGCTGAAATCCAGCTGATGGTCAGGGACCTCTGCCTGGAAGAGGGGGCACCTGTTTGTCATTCACCCAAGGCTCCGAATAGTCCAGAGGTGCCTTGACCCTAGAACCCTCTCCTGAGGGACATACCTCCTTTCACGTGGAGGTCAATTAGGAATGTTTTAAAAGCGTTTCTCCGAAAACTCGGAACCCAAACTAAACCATCTCCATATGCTGTTTTCTACTCCAAAGACAGTTGGAGGATAGTTTGACACAATTTCTTTCCTTCAGAACGGGGGAAGGCTCTTTGCCATGGGGCCAAGGAGGAAGGAATAGAAAAAAAAACCCTGAGTTCATCTGTCTCGGGCAGCCTGGGGAAGTGGACCCCTGAAGGGTGGAGGGCCAAAGATGTTGTTGGTTGTCTATAATTATTTAGCTGACAGGAACAGAATTCTGTAGTGAAGGCTGGTATTCGGCTGCACGCTCCAGGGAGGAGAGCCGGTGTCTGCCTCCTTCACCAACAGTTTGGTGAAGAGCGACCCTCCGTCTCCCAGGGGCTGGAGACATCCCAAGAGTGGCATCGAGGAAACTTCGGTTTTGACCTTGACAGTGTCGTCTTCAACACTGCGTGTACGTCAGTTTCTCTTTGGTAGGACGAGGGCCTTGGAGAGGATGGGCCTCTGACGCTGATCTCACCCTCTCAGATCCTAGCATGTGCTTGCTCTTTGCATCTGCTGGGTCTGCGAGTCCAGAAACAACCGCTGGGTACCTCGGGGATGCTGAGCTGCCCTCATCGCTCACTCAGCGTCCAAGGGGGGTCATGCTCTGCTGTGGGACAAGCCTCAGCTGGCCAAGCACCCTCCTGCCAAGGTGAGATTCAGGGGGCACTTCTCCGAATCCAGGCCTGTAGGGAAGGCTATCTGGCAAAAGATCCTCTAAAGACTTTAAAAGCCCATCATGTAGATGCAATACTGCCTTCCGCTAGCAAATATATCAAAACGCAAATCTAACGTTTGTGTGACCAAACACGGAGCTTCTTTTGGAGCTGTTACCGGCTGCATTAGTGGGACTTCCCTCAGGTGGTCATTTCATAACCTCCTTGTCTTACAAGTGACCTCTAAAATACTTCTCCTTTGAAGCACGCATGTGAGGCCAGGAGAAAATCCGAGACCGGAACGGGATCTTTTGGCCAAGATCTTATCTCGCAAGCGATCATTTGCCAATCAGAGCGCAGAAATCATTAATTCTCCTTTGCCGCGACGTTCCTAGTGACTTGGAAATGGGAATTCAGATTTCAGAAGTCCCTCCGTGGCACCGAGGCATCCCTGCATTATCTCGACAGAGATAGTTTGAATTCAGCCCATGGATACATCAAACCGTGTTTGTGGAGAGTGGGCTGGTAGCTCGGGTCCCGAAGCCTCTTGTCAGAACACATGGTCTGTTCCTTCTTCCTGGTGTGCTCTTCCTGCAGAGAGCTACACTCCCGCGCTCACCTCTTTCCGCCTTTGCTCCAATGCCACTTTCTCAGCGAAGGCGAACTTTACTGCCTTCTAAAAATCAGCTCTCACCCCGCATCATACCCCATTTTCTGCCCTACTTTTCCCCAGCACTTAGCACTTCCTAACTTGCTACTAACAAAACCTACCTATCTTGTCTTTTAAAAAGTTAAGGGCATTATTTATCGTGTGACTCGTTCATCAGAGATCTTTGTTTTAGCCCAGGTATCCGGAACGGGGCCTGCCTGACACACAGAAGGTCTCCGTAGAAAGTTAGGGAGCGAAGGCAGGCACACCTGAGGGGATGCCTTTCAGAGATCTCAGGTTGTTAGTTTGCTTTCATTTCTTGCCTGCAAAGCTGGAGGGAAGGTGCAGGTTGCATGGGAGGAGACAAGAGTTCTCAGAGCACGTGGACTGCAGCCTTCATCCCTTTTTCCTGCAGGCACAACTGACTGCCTTGAGGCTGCCCAGAGCAAAGAAGCCGCCCGCCCCATTGGGCCCAGGCTGGCCCAGGAGATCCCGGCCACTTGGCCCTCAGTGCACACGTCAGGCTCGCTCTGTCCTGCTGGGGTCTGGTCTGCTGTAAATCACCTCCGGCCCTTTAAATTTAGGGTTTCATGAGAAATGTCGGTGTGGGGGAGTATCTGATGGCTCCCTAACTTCTCAGAACTCCCACTTCCTCATCTGCAAAGCAAAGCTCGAGGGCACTGCCTTAGACATCTGTGGACGTTACAGCAGAGAATCTACGGCACTTCTTACTGCAGTGCTGTTCTTAATTTGGAAGCTCCCCCTGCCCTCCCCCCACTGTTGTCTGGTACTTAGAATTAAAAAGCACAGCCTAACCTTACCCCCCCCTCAGCAAGAACCTGTGTGGTTTTTCTCTTTTTTTTTTTTTAAAGATTTTATTTATTTATTTGACAGAGAGAGAGAGATCACAAGTAGGCAGAGAGGCAGGCAGAGAGAGAGGAGGAAGTAGGCTCCCCGCTGAGCAGAGAGCCCGATGCGGGGCTCGATCCCAGGACCCTGAGATCATGACCTGAGCCGAAGGCAGAGGCTTTAACCCACTAAGCCACCCAGGCACTCCCATTTCTCATGTTCTATTGTGATTATTAAGTTTAGCAAAACTTACACCATAGCAACATAGCATTTTCCAGAACAGGAGAAGTAAGCCGAACGTCATGGGGGCTGTCACTCTCAGCCAGTGTCTGAAGGCCAGAGGAAGCAGTGGAGAGCCCTTGTAACCTTGGACGTCAGCCCCAGAGATGCCGTGTTGCCAGCCCGGGGTTATAACATCAGTTTATGCATTCAGGTTCTTCACAAGGTAGCTTGATTTTAAACGTGCGCGTTGATTTCAAGTCCGCGCAATTTATATGAAGCACGTTACCAACTTCAGTCCCTCTGAGGGGCAAATGATGTCTGCTTTTCTGAGCCCGTTTTGGAATTGGAAGAGAAAGTCTGTATTCAGCTCAGCTGCGTGCACTCCATTTTAGTTTTAATAATTAATGGATGAAAAGTTCTTTCATCCATTGCGCTTCTTGGAAAATTCTAGAATAATTCTCTTCTGTCTGAGGAGCAGTAATTTGTCTCTCGAAAAAGATAAACATGCTATTTAACTTTTCAAGCAACCTTCATATGAATTCTGACGTTTGGGGACAGGCCGAATGAGCCAATTTCCCTTCATGTCAGCTGGTTTTAGGTGGTGCCGGAGAAGAGGATGTGCGGAGGAAAGCCTTCTTGTGGCAGGTGGGAACAGACATGCAAGGAAATCCCTCAGGGGCCCTTTTAAAGGTCAACATCCCTGGAACAAAGTAGTCATTGGGGCCAGACCAGTGACCTTCATATTCATGCAGGTCTCTCCTTCAAAGGAGGTTTTTAAGTAATTTCCTTCCCCAGGGGGCTTGGAGCAGCTGTGGGCCAAGGATTAGCATCAGGCCTTTTAAAAATAGAGAGTAACGAATTTAAGAAATGCTTAGTTTATACCACATCTTCTTGCCATTTGCAATGACGTGGATGGAACTAGAGGGTATTACGCTAAGTGAAATAAGTCAATCAGAGAAAGACAATGATCATGTGATCTCTCTGATATGAGGAATTTGAGAGGCAGGGTGGAGGGGGGGTTGTAGGGGGTAGAGGGGGGAAAATGAAACAAGATGGGATCAGGAGGGAGACAAACTCTAAGAGACTCTCAATCTCATGAAACAAACTAAGGGTTGCTGGAGGGGAGGGGGGTGGGAGGGATGGGGTGGCTGGGTGATGGACATTGGGGAGGGTATGTGCTATGGTGAGTGCTGTGAAATGTGTAAGCCTGATGATTCACAGACCGGTACTCCTGGGACAAATAATATATGTTAATTTAAAAAAAAGTATACACATTAAAAAAAAAATGCTTAGTTTAGCCTTTGGAAAGTGAAATAGAGCCATGGATATGTTTTAAAGTATCTATCCATCTCTCCATCCTTCCATCCCTCTCTTTCAAAGACAAAGGAGAGTGAAGGAGGTAGAAGAGCCAGAAAAAGAGGGAGACGGACGGGGGAGGGGGGTGGTGCATTTATGGGAAGAGTGGGGGTAGGGAGGAGAGGGAAAGAAAGACAGAGAGATGGACTTTGTCAAAAACATAACTTAGGGGAAAAAAATGGTCTGATCTTTCCACGTTGGGCCGGTCATTCACAGACAACATTTGAAAACAGGCCCGATTTTTTTTCCTGTGGGCTCTCCTGCGTTTTCTTCATTGAGCTCGGATTACTTCGTAGGTGGGGAAAGGTGAGATGGTCTGGTCTCAAGGCTTTGTCAGTGGTGAGCGGGAAGGCTGGGGTGAGCACCCCTCACCTCTGCCTCGGACCAGCGCCCACCTCCTCTGAGGAGTGACCCAGAGTGAACCCTGCCCTTTCAGCCGAATGCTCAGAAAGACGCCCCTCCCCCGCAGAGGGCAGGAAACCCCTCAGGATTCCATACAGGGACAGTGTATTGCATATAATTTGAAAGCCCAGTTGCTTGGAAGTTCAGCTCTCTCTTATTCCCTCTGGCGTATGGGAATATCGGACACTGTGGGATGTCGGAAGGGCCGGGGGTCTGAGAGATGGCCATCAGCTCAGAGAAATCCCCAGACTGTAGTTTTCCTCCTGTGTGCCCCCCGGGGGGAGGGCATTTGTGCCCACGAGCTCTTATCAGTAATGCTGAGAGTTTTCTGGGCTGGCTCTCGGTTTTCCTTTGGCGAGGGAGCATCGCGTTCCTAAACGGGCTTTAGTGCCCAGCTCGGCTTGCCCCCTTTCTGGCCAAATTGTGATTCCTGACACCTTTGATCCTCTCCTGTTGGGAGCACGAGTCCTGGGACTCGCTGGTGCCCCACGGGGTCAGGGTCCCCGTGTTGACACCCAGGGTCACAAAGTATGCTGCTCAGGCCAAGTCTGGCCCATGGCCTTTTTTGTACAGCCCACGTGCTCAGAATGGTTTTCACGTTTTGCGACGATTGGGGGAAAAAAATCAAAAGGGCAATAATATTTTGTGACATAAAAATTCTATGAGATTCAGATTTCAGTTTCTCTAAAGTTTTATTGGAACACAGCCGCCCTCATTTGTTTACGGTTGGTCTCTGGCTGCATTCACATTATAGGAGCAGAGCCGAGTAGTTGTGACAGAGACTTGGGAGTCCTGAAAGGTGAAAATATTTCGTTTCTACCGCTTACAGAAAAAGTTTGCCAGCCCATGGTTCACATCAAGGCATGAGGCGTGCTCTGCTGTCATCCTAGGCTGATTTTGTTAATGTCAAATTAATTCCATTCCTATTATAAGTAACAGTTTTTATTTTGGTGGCCCTTGTCATACCTTCTGTAAGAATCCAAAAATGCTAGTCAATGAAAAGAATGTCTAAACTCTTGAATACACCTAACCAGGCATCTGTAATTTCTGATGCTTTCTGAGAATTAAAAAAAAAATCTCATCCCTCCTTTACTACCCTCTTCTTTTCTTCTAACGTCTTCTGAAAATTTTCAAATATACAGAGAAGTTGATAATTGAAAAGAACTTTTCGGTGAACACCGATATGCCCACCCCTTACATTCTCCCATTGCCAGTGTTTTGCTTTATTTTACCTATCGCATGTCTGTCCATCTTTCCAGCTCATTTTTGATGCATTTCAAAATCAGCGGTGGGTGCTACTACATTTGAACTACGGGTTATTTTTATTTCCACTGTTATCAGGCAACGCCGGAAGGGTGCGGAATATCTGTACTCCCTGAATGGAGTAAGAGGGAAGTGTTAACAGCAGCTGGGAGCACAAGAAAAATATAATGTAATTAAAGCCTGGGTTTAAAATATATATATGTGTGCGTGCATATGTATGCACACACCCATTGTAAAATTTTGTATCTGGTGTGTATCCATACGCGCCTATGTGTACGTAGATTATATGGGTGTGTGTATGTCTTTATATTAAATAAAGGAAGCAAGTGGAGTCTTTGGGGAGCAGATTCAGGGGCAGCTGCTGGGAGAGAACCGCACCAGGGGAATGCTGGGAAGTGAAGCGGCCACGGTCCTGTCCGTGGCCAGGCTGTGTGGCTTCACCAGGGCGGCCTTGAGACTCTTGCTCTTTGCTGGTAAATCCTCGAGAGAAGCTTGAGCTCAGGGCACTTAGTGTCGTAGCTCTCTCAACCTATTTGGCTCCCCTCCAGGAGAGCGTCCGAGGAGGGAGGGAGAAGGGGCAGGGAGAGCAGCCTCTGTGTGAGCCTGGTCCCTGGGAAAGATGTTCGAAATCCATTAGGCAGCCTGTTACCGAAAGGGTCAGTGAGGAACCTTTGCTCATCAGAGTCCTTTTATGACAGGAGCCGTTTATCCTTAGCTGACCCATTGTGTTCGTCATTTTCTTCCAGCTGTTCCGAGAGTCCCTGTCCCCGAGGCCTATTTAAACGCACGTTTGTGGGGTGCGGTACAATTTTTACAGCATTTTTCATGGGTGGTGTTGGCCCTCACTGAGATCCCATGGATGTTATCATCCCAATTTCTTAAGAGAATTTTCTTTTTTAAATTTTGCAAACCGCTTCGAATTTTGGGGAACAAAACAGGTCATAGGCACCGGGCCATATGTGTCTGTAGATGTGCGCACCGCTGTTTGCCCCGCGCGGCCGAAATGCAGACGGCTTGTTTTTGTTTTTGTGTTTCAAGGCTGTGGTGCTGCTCCACTAGTCTGGCTTGGAAGTTTTTTGTTTTTTGTTTTTGGAAGTTTTTGGAAGTTTTTAAACTGACAGTTTTTGCTGCACTTCCGCCCTCTGTGCCTCCCCCCCGCCCCCCAATTCTTGCTCCTGAAGGCAAAGGCATCATGTTGGTGAATCTAAAGATCGCATTGGCTTTATTCAACAATTTGTGAATTGGGCAGCATACCATCTAGAAATAGAAAGGAGCTCTCCTGAGCTGTAGAAATGGAAAGGTTTTTAAAGAGGAGAGGGAATGGAAGCAAGAAATTATTAGCAAAGAATGCATTGTTTCTGGCCAGGTTAAGGGGAATAGTAGGGGTCTCTGGGGTGAAATATCTCGCTGGTGCTGACCAGCTGATTCCATGTTGACTGGTTAAAGATTACATTCCTGAGGAGTTGAATATGCAGTTAAGTTAGGTTTTAAGTCTTGGTTTGCTGATGTGGGGCTTGGCACGAGAGACTCCATTTTGGGCCTGCTGTCTCCTTTTGAGCGCACATTTCATGGGTCTTCCAAGACCCTTAACCAGTGCTGATCCCTGTGCAGATACTCAATAAATTTTTACTTTCCATTGGGTTTATTTGGAGTTATTAGTAGGATGCCTTAGCTTTGATTCCGTTTCTGACCCAAGGATCAGCAAAAACAACTTCAGGCATATCCTATGCTCCGATAGGTACTGTCGTGGACAAGTGAAATACTTTCCTATTGGATGCCTCTATTTTAAAAGTGTGTTGTGTTCTTTCTTTCTTTTTTTTTTTTTTTTTTTACGATTATTTGTTTATTTATTTAATTGACAGAGAGAGAGAGATTGTGAGAGAGGGAACACAAGCAGGGGGAGTGGGAGAGGGAGAAGTAGGCTTCCTGCTGAGCAGGGAGCCCGATGTGGGGCTCGATCCCAGGACCCTGGGATCATGACCTGAGCCGAAGGCAGATGCTTAATGCCTGAGCCACCCAGGCGCCCCTGTTGTGCTCTTTCTTGATTTATCTTCTATCATTGATTCAATTTGCACAAATTTTATTAACATGAAAGAAAGCTTTTGTAGAAGGCAGGTTATTTGGAAGATGAAAGAGTAAGTAAAAATACTTCCTGATTTCGAACTATACCGCAAAGCTATCGTAATCACGGCAGTGTGGTGATGGCAAAACAACACATACACAGATCAGTGGAACAGTATAGGGAACCCAGAAATAAACCTTCCCATTTATGGTCAGTTTTCAACAAACGAGGCAATGGGGAAAGGACAGCATCTTCCATAAATGGTGCTGGGAAAACTGGACGGCCACATGCAAGAGAATGCAACTAGACCTCTTACACCAAGCACGAAAATCAACTCAAAAGGAATTAAAGACTTGAAAGTAAGACCTGAGACCTAAAACACCCAGAGGAAAACATAAGTGGTAAGCAGGTTGACGTTGATCTTGGCCGTAATTTTTTTACATTTGACACCAAAAGCAAAAATAAATAAGTAGGACTACATCACACTATAAAGAAATGGCAATGTAAGGAATGAGAGGGAATATTTACAAATCGTATCGCTGATACCCAAAATATGTAAAGATCTCCTCTAACTCAATAGCAAAAAACAATCTGATTAAAAAATGGGCAGAGGAACTAAATAGACAGATTTTTAGAAAAGACATACAGATGGCCAACAGGTACATGAAATGGTGCCCAACATCACTCATCATCAGGCAAATGCAAATCAAAACCCCAATGAAATATCACCTCACACCTGTTAGAATGGCTATTATCAGAAAGATAAGAGATAACAAGTGTTGGCAAGGATGTGGCAAAAAGGGAACCCCGGTGCTCTGTTGATGGAAACGTAAATTGGTGCAGCCACTAGAAAACAGTGTGGACGTTCCTCAAAAAATTGAAAACAGGACTGTCATATATGATACAGCAATCCACCTACTGGGTATGTCTCCAAAGGAAATGAAAATAAGATATCGAAGAGATATATGCACCCCAGTGTTCATTGCAGCATTATTCACAGTAGCCAAGGTATGGAAATAACCTAAGTTGTTGGATGAATGAATAAAGAAGTGGTATATATAGTTGACCCTTGAATAACACGGTGGTGAGGGACAGTTACCTCTCATGGAGTCAGGAATTTCCACATAAGTGGCGCCTGGGTGGTGCAGTTGGTTAAGTGTCCAACTCTTGGTTTCAGTTCAGGTCATGATCTCAGGGTCATGAGATCGAGTGCTCTATCAGGCTCTACACTCAGCGATGAGTCTGCCTGAAATTCTCTCTCCCTCTGCCCCTCTAGCCCGTGTGTGCTCTCTCTTTCTCTCTCTAAAATAAATAAGTATTTAAAAAATATATATATAAAGAAATCTTTAAAAAAAGAAGAAATTTCCATATAACTTTGACTCCTCTAGAGTGTAACAATATATATATATATATATACTTTTTTTTAAAAAAGATTTTATTTATTTGACAGAGAGAGAGATCACAAGTAGGGAGAGAGGCAGGCAGAGAGAGAGGGGGAAGCAGGCTCCCTGCCGAGCAGAGAGCCCAATGCAGGGCTTGATCCCAGAACTCTGAGATCATGACCTGAGCCGAAGGCAGAGGCTTAACCCACTGAGCCACCCAGGTGCCCCGAACTTAACTATTAATAGCCTACTGTTGACCAGAAGCCTTATTGATAACATGACCGATTAATATATTTTGTATGCTATATGTATTATATAATGTATTCTTATAATAAAGTAAGCTACAGAAAAGAAAATGTTAAAATCATAAGAAAGAGAAAATATATTTGCGGTACTTAACTGTTATTTATTGAAAAAAATCCTCATAAAAGTGGACCCATGCAGTTAAATCTGTATTGTGCATATACATGAATGAATATTATATGTATACGAATGAATAATACTCAGCCATGAGAAAGAAGGAAATCTTGACATTTGCAACAACATGGATGAACCTTGAGGAAATTATGCTGAGTGAAATAAACCAGACACCGAAAGACAAAAAACTGCATGGTATCACTTATATGTGGAATCTAAAAAAAATAAGAGAAAAAGAAAAAAGAAGTTAAACTCGTAGAAACAGAGAGTAGAAAAGTGGCTGCCAGGGACTGGGGAGGGGGGAGGTGGGGGAGATAGGGAGAGTTTGGTAAAAGGGTACAAGCTTTATGCTGTAAGATAAATAAGGTCTGAGAATCTAATGTATCACATGGTGACTATAGTCGATAACCTTGTATTATGTAATTGACATTTGCTAAGAGTAGAACCCAGATGTTCTCATATATACACAAAAAAAATAAAAACTATTCATCAGTTCTTAGCGTGTGGAAACCACGTGATGTAAATGGGTAAACAGATGACACAGAGACCGTGCCATATTTTTGTGCGTGTTCACTGTGTGTTTCTAGCCCCAGGCAAATCTTGCCGTGGGCTGGACTTCTTATAATGGCCCTCGTTCTGTGGTCACCACGGCGGCGTATTAACTGCATGTCCATTAGCCCCCCTTTCCTGGGCTTACTTGACCCTCCGTTATTGTTCCCTCAGCAGCTTCAAGCAGAAAATCAGCACAGAGATGCCTATGAAATGCTGCCTCAGTTAAGACTGATTTCCGTTTTCAATTCCAGTATTTTATATGAAACTAATCTGTTTCTGATATTGGGTTACATAAAAGTTATAAGCCATCCTAAATTTTGAGTGTGGTTAAAAAAAAAACCCTGTACATTTGAAACTTACACGGGATCAGCATTTTGTATTATAAATTACAGGCACTCAGCATAATTCACAGGGTTTCATCGCTCCTAACTTGGAGTTCTCATGTGTGAAGGTACCCTTTGATGTGAAATATATAATGTTCTTTTAATATAACGCTGTCTATAAATACGATTTTTTTCCTCTGGGAAAGGTGGTAGATTCTCTTCTAGTTCGTTTGAATATATAGTCCTGTAAAGTTTTATATCTCTTTATATCATAGGACATAATTCTAGGTATCTTAGGATATTTCCAGATCCATAAACTTTCCTCACTAATTCTTTACAGTTATTTATTTATTTATTTATTTATTTATTTATTTATTTAGAAGACTTTATTTGAGAGAGAGAGAGAGAGCGATAGAGCGCATAAGCAAGGGAGAGAGGCAGAGGGAGAGGGAAAAGCAGGCTTCCCGCTGAGCAGGGAGCCCGATGCGGGGCTCGATCCCAGGACCCCGGGATCAGGACCTGAGCTGAAGGCAGACGCTTAACTGACTGAGCCACTCAGGTGCCCCTATTATTCATTTTTAGTAAAATAGACGATGGTATAGTAAATGCCCTTTGCCTAAGGCATACAGTTAAGGCAACTTCATATGTTTGTAGGTAAAGGGAAAGGAATAGGATTAAACACATATTACCCAGAGGCCAGTGGTGGTTATCTTTTGGCAGAAAATGACAGCCTGGTGATCTTTGTTTCCCTTTTACTCATCGGTTTTCTAAAATTTCCACAGTGGATGTTTTATCTTGGTAATAAGAAGCAAAATGATACTTGTTTGTTCTTTTAAATAAAGTCATTTATGCCAGCCCTTAGCCTCTGTCCCCTCCCAAGTGAGTCAGAGTTTGGGTGTGTATTTCTAAGCTTAATTGGAGTACAACTGATAACATTGTAAAATATTTAAAGTGTGCCTTGTGATGATTTGCCATGCATATAAACTGTGAAAGGATTTCTCCCATCTAGCTAATTCCATTCATCACTACACACATACACACACTTTAAAAAAAATTTTTTTTAATTTTTTGATGAGACCGTGTAAGTTCTACTCTTAGCAAAAGCGAATTACACGTATAGTGTTATCAACTGTAGTCACCGCATGGGTTTTAACATTCCTCATTGTCTCTAGGTTAGGTTACTGCCCTGATCCATCCCCACGTGCCCTGGGAGGTCAGGAATGACAGCAGTTTGATGTCACCAAAGCGACCCCAGTGGCAGACACCAGTGTGGAGAAGGCTGCAAGGCTCACTGGGTTTTAAGTCAATGAACCCCTTTTGGTTCATTCTGGGAACCGCAGCGTGCCAAGAGCTCAGGCTTTGGTTCTCCTGCAAAGGTGTTACCAAAGATGAGCCCCAGGAGATGTAAATCAAAGCTCACGCCTGCAAGTAAAGTTGTTTCTAAGATACTCACTCTGTGAATGAGTGTGACCCGAAGGTTGTTTAATAATACAGATTCTTTTCTCTAGAGAAATGCTAAATAATTAAAGCTTTTATATGTCTGTACTGATTTTGAAAACCAAGAGCCTAAGATTCTGACAGCTTAATTAGTTAAAAAAAAAGCAAAAAACAAAAACTACAGGTCATTTGGGAAATGTAAAAAAAAATAATCAATATCTGATTTTTTCTATCACTCTACCTTCCCGTCGCTCCCTGTCCTTGTCAGCTTTGAATGAAATGAGTATTATGCTATATTCAGTTCATTTTGCAAATTAATGCATTTATAGTTATTCTTTCCAAGCCATTTGGCATTGGGGCAAATGATATCCTCTTTGTGAATGTTTTATTCTTATTTAAATTCCGAATGGTATTGAATAGGCACAATAACAATAAATTTATTCAAAATTCAAGGATAGGAAAGAATTTTAATTAACCTGATCGTTTTATATTTTTGTAAGGGAGTAGCAGTGTTAGGTTTATTATCTGGACCATATTATCTGGACCATTTAAATTAATTTTTACTTTGAGAAACTTGATATTGGAGAAACGGAAATTTTCATGTTTTGGAAGCCCTACTGAAATAGTACAGCAGCACCCGATCTTAGCTCACTCCTCTTAATAGGCTTGGTCTAGCCCGAGGGATGTTTCCGAGTATACTGTGGTGTGTGTGTTTTGTGTGTGTGCTGCAGTGTGTGTAACATGTGATGTACAGGGTCCTGTCTGTGTGGAATGCGGTGTACGTAGAATGTGCTGTGTAGGGTGTGTGTGTTGTGTGTGTGCAGAGTATGTGATGTAAAGGGTGTGTGCTTGTGTTCATGGGGGATGTGGTGTGTGTGTGGGTCGAATGGAATCTGTGTGTGTAGAATGAGGGCGCACGCGCGTGTGTATGTGTGTGTAGTATGTGATATAAATATGGTGGTGTATGGTCACATGTTTTTGGAAGGAGCAGTGGGAGATGCCACGAAAGAGGCATTTCTCACTCTCTGCTCTTAATGGAGGTTTTCTGCTCTGGAAGGAGCAGATGGTATGAAACGTGCAGCTGTAAAGTTAGAAGAAAATCTCGGTGAGGACCAGATTGGATCTGAGGCCAAGGAAGGAGTATCCTCGTAAAATCAACCCTTGAAAACTATAAAATCAGATAGCAGAGCCCAAGGGCCACCCAGGGGGTTCAGAGGAGCTGAAAGGAGCACTCATTCACAAAAGTAGTGGCTGCCAGCTTTCATCCACAATCCCACAGGAATTACAGTTGTTTTATTGCTCTGGGACGCTTTGTAATTCAGCAGATGGCTTCAAGAAGTCAGTATCTTCCCATTTTTACTTTAAGGTCAAAGGGATTCTAATTAAAGCTAAAGCTACAATCTCAGTGTCATTGTTTAAATGAATTCACCAAGACTAGAGTTGTGGACTTTTTTTTAGAGGCAGTTTAAGATGTTAATTGCTCACGGAAGTATGGTGTGCTAATAATTGAGCCAAATAATGGCACGAAAGAATGACTTAGGGATCTGCTCTCTTGGAGTACATATTTTTTAAAGGAAGAGGTTTTTTCCCCCTCATTATAAAAGTAATACATGCTCATTGAAAAAGAAAGAAGAAAAGAATAGAAAAGAAACAGACATGGATGGAGGGAGGGAGGGAGGGAGGGAGGAGGGAGGGAGGGAGGAGGAAAATCTCACTACTCAAAAGAATCCGTGTACATATCAGTCAGTTTCCCAATCACACATGTAGAGGTTTGAGTGTGTGTAGGTGTGTGGGTGGGGGCGGGCATGTTGGTTTAATTTGCAGATCTGGGGTTCATGTTGTATGTATAAAGACTAATTTGTTTCCATTCATCTTAAGATTGTATTATTTTCCTCACTTTAAAAGGCCTTTATCTGAAGTCCACTGAAAGCCTCAGTATGTCTCATGTTTTGGAGACCTACTGTTAGAACAAAAATTTGAGCAGAATTCTTTTAAAACACTGAAATAAAGAGAGACCCAGTATTTAAGCAAGAGTGACTCTCTTCCCAGCTGTTTTCCTACTGGCTGGTTCTACAGCAGTTGCCCACGTAACTAAAAAGAAATTGTGAGAGATTAAAAAAACAAAAACCTCCATCTGGTTAATTAAAAATTTAACGGTATCCGTAGTATTAAAAACTTAAGTTACAAAACAACAATTTATAAACTGTTTGTTGGCTTTGTTTTTTTAAATTAATTTTAACTCCTTTTTAAAAATTAGGTGTTTTTGAGTCTTTAGCTATGGCAGACCTTTCTACTTGCTAGATAATGCATTTGGCCTCTGAGAAGGGGCTAAACCCCAGTTGGATTGTGTATATATTTGAACACATTTTTTGGAGACGCTTTGTGTGTTCGCTAACATTAAGTCTTCAAAAAGTGATGAGACTTCTTTTAGGATGGCTACTGACATTTAAGATATATAGATTTTACACACTTTCAAGATGCATAGTTTAAAATGTGTAGATTATGTGTGCTGGGGAAAGCTAAGTATAACCTTCCCCTGACTGCCATTAAATCAGTTTAACCAGACAAATAATGGGAGCTGATAATAGATTCAGTGAGACCTCTGTAAATAATTCTGTTATTACACACATCACACCCCAATGCCAATACTCACCTGTCTTCCGTGGACATTGAACTTGTAAGGGGAACCTGTGTCTTAATCAATTTTAATCCATAGGGCTGATACGTACTTGAGATGTAAATCATTGTTGAGTTAATGAAAGACCCTCTCATTGAGCTATTTTCTCTTGAGCCAAAGTCATTTGGACTGTGGCGGAGATACCGCAAAAATCTGTTTCCGTTTTCCATACCCACCTAAACCTCTTTCAGAAATGAGAGCAATTTGAAAAGACTTCCCAGGAGCCTTCTCAGACTTTTCCATATTTTAATTAAAATACTCCAGATTTTGTAAAAGTAATATTTATTTTGTAAAGATTATGAAAACTATTTTTAGAAAAGACAAATCAAGGCATTCAAATAGAACATCCCTTTCCTCCACGCTGAATGCTGGTGAGTCCGGTGATTCCTTGATCCACCGTTTCTGGTGAGCGCGTATCTAATCCCGTGTAGTTATATCCAACTCAAGTCAAGGGGTTCTTCTTCCAACACTCAGAGAATGATGGAGAAAGCCATTGTAAGGCGTCGGAGCAGACTGTTTCCCACTAGAAGAAACACAGGACTTGCAGAAAAGTTCCTCAAAACACTGAGGTTAACCATTGAAGAAGTGCAGAAGAGGAAATGTGAGATTTATTTTCATATTGAAAGTAGAAGTGAGTAGAGTTAGAACCTCTCCAGGATACACTTTGCTGAACTACTATCTATGGGTTACGTCTCAAAAGGTGTTCTTTGTGATTTGTTATTTCGGGGACCACTATTATGTATTATTAGCAACAGGTGGTACTAACGTGATTGGCTCATTTTTCTCTTATGTATTTATCACGTAGCTGCGCAGTCCATATATATATATATGTGTATATATATTTATATTTTTCCTGTTTGTTACAATTAGATTTTGTAGTTATCTGCTGCTATTCGTAGGTCTGATTGTCTTTGCTCTTTTTTAAAAAGTAGTACTGATACCTCTACAGAATTTTAATATTACATTTTACTTAAATATACCTGTAAGTTGATATTTACGTTAAGTTTAAATTAATTCATAGGAACATTTAATTATTAAGTGAGTTTTTGAAGAAACAGAAATCAGCAGATTGTTTTAGGGCTCCAAACTTAAGGATTACAGCATTGATTACAAGCCCTCAGCTCTGATGCAGAAGAGTCAGGGGCTCACAGCAAAATGACTTACAGGGTTGGTTGGCAAAGTTTTATACTAATCCGCCTCTATGGGACTTCATAATTATTTAGCTCTCTTTAATCATGGATTTTTTAAAAAATATTTTATTTATTTATTTGTCAGAGAGAGAGAGCGAGAGCGCGCACAAGCAGGGGGAGCGGCAGGCAGAGCAGGTAGGGGAGAAGCAGGCTCCCTGCTGAGCAAGGAGCCCGATGTGGGACTCGATCCTAGGACCCTGGGATCATGACCTGAGCCGAAGTCAGACGCTTCACCGACTGAGCCACCCAGGTGCCCACAATCATGGATTAACAATGAAAAATTGCTACTGTGTTCTCTAAGGTTTGGAAATTACTTAGTAATAATAATAGGCAACACTTCCGGAACACGTAAGACAAGTCAGACAATGTTCGTGTTTTACCAGTACTTTCTGTGGGTTATCCCACGTTGTCATGACAACAAACCTAAAGGATCTAGGCTGTTCTGCCCATTTTACAGATGAGCTAACAGAGGCTTGGTGAGGGGAAGGGATTTGTCGATGGTCACACGGAGAACGAGGGATAAAGCTGAGCGTGAGCCTGGGAGTGCCTGACCTCCTGGTCCCTGGCTCTGTGCTCCCCCCATCATTGCTAACTGGGTCAACACTCCCGCAGGAGACTGCCCATGTAATCACCTCACCAGAGCCACCCTGAGCTGTAGGGAGTCCCGCAGGGTTTTCCTGTCCATGTCCCTTCTCTCTTTCGTAAGAGAAATCAGTATTTATCAAGCAGCTACTACATTGGTTCACTTATAGTCATCGACTTGTTGAAGCCTCAGCAAACCCTGTGAGGTAGGAAGGACCTTCCCCGTTTAAGGATGAAGACACTAGGGGCGCCTGGGTGGCTCAGTGGGTTAAAGCCTCTGTTTTGGCTCAGGTCATGATCTCAGGGTCCTGGGATCAAGCCACGCATCAGGCTCTCTGCTCAGCGGGGAGCCTGCTTCCCCCTCTCTCTCTGCCTACTTCTCTGCCTACTTGTGATCTCTCTCTCTGTCAAATAAATTAAAAAAAAAAAAAAAAAAAAAAAAAAGCCCGATGTGGGACTCGATCCCAGGACCCTGTGATCACAACCTGAGCCGAAGGCAGATGCTTAATCGACTGAGCCACCCAGATGCCCCCATAAAAGAGGTTTAAAAAGTACTATGTAAGATTTCACATTTATGTGCAAAATACGTACTGCTTGGGTATCTAGTTCTGTTAATCTAGAACAAACAATCTGATAAGGAACATGTTATCTCTGAAGTGGGGGCAGGGAGAGAAAGTTTTTATGAAAAAATAAATTAAAATTTTGGTGGCCTCCTTAGTGGCCATGTGGTTGAGTCTTTCTCAGCGCTCCTCACTTACAGATCAGTTTTCACAATTTCCATTGCTTTACCAATTAAGTATAACTGTTCATCACTGAGAACCCAGTTTTTTAAAAATATGCTGCTATTAATAAATGTTTTCTGGCAGTAGATAAGTGGATTCTCACATAGTTTATAAAAACAACACAATCAGCCAAGGATTATCTGTTCATTTCATGGAACTTTCTGCAATTTCATCATTTGTCCTTATCTGGGGTTTTTCTGAAGTTGCTTTATTAAGTATTGCATTGCTTGGTAGAAAAGACTGCGAGCCGATTGCAAACTTGGGAAAAATGTAAAAGCCTTATTTTTTTAAATATCCAGATTAAATGCATGATAGTCTCGTGTGTTTGGGCTTTATTTATTATAACATTGTGCTGTAGGTTTAAGGACCAAGGACTTGGAAGATTTCATGTGATCTTAATTAGCAATCTGCCATATTTAAAAATAAGCTCGTGTTGAGATAATAAAGGTAGAAGTCGTAAATACATAATCTCCCAGAAGGCAGGGATGCTATCCATAAAATTATTTAAGGTAATGTTACAAAGGAGGAATATACATATTAATATAAATATGTATATTTATATTATAATATAATATAAATATATTAGCTTCAGAAAAAATAAAGAAGTAACATAATTCATTATCCAAATTTTGGAAAAAGAGGAGAAATTACTCATAGCCTCATGATTTCAATAAATTTCTGTGACGATTTTGGGTTAGTAAGTGCTTTTTGACAGTGAAGATAAATCAGTGAGCTCACCAAATTTTCATTGTTAAATATTGCACGCTTGAGCAGGAAGAATTTTTTTAAGTACCATCATACTCAGGAATCTATGGTTCTTGAGATATATGCGTGTGTAGGTATGGGGATGCACACATACACACATTTCAGAAAATTTGTCTAGATGTTCCTTCTGAACCACAATCTGCAACTTTTGCAAGTAAGTATTTTTGCAATTTATTTAGTGACCGTATCCTTTATTTTTATTTTTATAAAATTTGCCATTTTATTTTATTTATTTATTTTTAAAGATTTTATTTGCTTATTTGACAGAGATAGAGAGAGAGATCACAGGTAGGCAGAGAGGCAGGCAGAGAGAGGGGGAAGCAGGCTCCCCACCAAGCAGAGGGCCCGATGCGGGGCTCGATCCCAGGACCCTGAGATCATGACCTGAGCCGAAGGCAGAGGCTTTAACCCACTGAGCCACCTGGTGCCCCCATATCCTTTATTTTTAATGGCAGGACTTGGGTGGTCCCTGCAGATAGCACTGTCCTCCCAGCTCTCCTGGGCGGGATGGATTACGTAGGTATTGCCTCTAACAGGGAAGGCAGGAGGACTGGATAATGGTAACTTTTATTTTTTTTAATTTTTTAAAGATTTTTATTTTTAATCTCCACCCAATGTGGGGCTTGAACTCACAACTCTTTGAGATCAAGAGTCGTGCGTTCTACCAACTCAGGATAATGGTAACTTTTAAATGAGCGTTTAAGAGTGACGCAAAGCGAATTTCTCCGCCAGTGTTCAAAATGCAGGACGAAAGGCATTTTTCAATAGAATGAAATTGAAAAAGGAAGATTTTAATTCGCGCCTCCCCCAGCCCCCCGCCCCGGAAGTGGAACTGGCAAGACAGCTCTGCCTTCTCCAGGAAAATGACTTTATGTACCTTTGCAGCCCATTCCTGAGCCTCCCACACTGTGGGCGGTGTCCCCACACACTCTAGGTTATTTTCAGCATCCCATCGCTTGCTTTTCCAATCTGCCTTCCTCTCTGAAAGATGGTATCAGCTGCCTCCATCCTTTGCACGCAAGGACAGAACTCCCAAAGAGCAGGGGTGGTCAGACGACTGCTTACATGCCAAGCACCTCTAATTCCGAAAATCAGAGGCCTCCAGTAGCCTGGCCTCCCTGCCTCCCTTGCCTCCCTGGTGAGGCCTTAGGAAGTGCTTAACTTTAGAAATGGTTCCTGAAGCAAAGCTGAGCAGTTTATTAATAATGTCAACTCCATCCAGTTAGTCGGGATGAACTGATCTTAATGGCTGATTTAACTAAAATACACGTGATAGTGGAGGATCAGCAGACCACAAGCAAGAATCTAAGTCCTTTATTCGTTTCTTTGAATGTTAGATGAATGCCAGACAGACATCAGTCAAATGGTTCAAGTTCAAATCCTAGCTTTGCCCCCGCCTATGAAGGTGACCTTGGGCTAGGCATTTCAGCTGTGAAATAAACATCTGATCACCTGATAGCTAAGTTTGATTCCACTTGGTCCCTAAGAGGCACCGTTCTGGTGCATTCCCAAAAAGTGTAAAAGAAGAGGCTTTTGGGTTTTGGTTTTTGTTTTGTGGTACTACGTATTCTCAGTACCTCTCACAACACAGTCAGATAACACCATCCGTCCTCTTGGCTGCAAAATTGATTTTCAGTTAAATCAACTTGCGATTTCCCATGGTGAGACTGGGCGCGATCAAGGAAACGCTTATAAAATGTAGATTTTATTATTCGTCGAGTATAGTGAGGCCAACAGGTGGTGAGATGTTCGCCCTTGAAAAGAGCGCTTGTCAGTCACTGTTCCCTAGAGAGGGGGAGCACCCCACTCTGGGGACCACACCCTGAAGCTCCTGGGTCCTCCTAGGGTCGGTCAGGAGGCAGAGGGGGTAGGGGGAAGATGTGGGTAGGAGCCTCTTGTGGTTACTGCGGGAAGGAGGGAATGAGCAAGCAGGGTGAGCAGACTTAG
This sequence comes from Potos flavus, assembly GCA_028534135.1. Lineage (NCBI taxonomy): Eukaryota > Metazoa > Chordata > Mammalia > Carnivora > Procyonidae > Potos > Potos flavus. Next base: position 57,244,301 of record CM052892.1, on the reverse strand, counting down.
GGTTGGTTGGTTTGAACAGTTCTGAAGGCTCAGGGGCAGAGGGAAGGTCCTGAGTTGTCTGACTCCTGGCCCTGGGGTGACTGAGACAGAAATAGTGGCCCCAGGTGTGAGAGCCTGGTAGAGGAGAGGAGGGGGCTGAGCTCTGGGTTGGGGTTTTTCATGGGAAAGGTACACTGGCAGGCAAGGTGTTTATCCCTAGGAGCCTCCAGGGTCCGCAAGTCCCCAGAGACCAAAGCATCAGAATATAGAATTAAAAAGGCATGAGTACGGGTCGCCTAGGTGGCCCAGTCGGTTAAGCGTCTGCCTTCAGCTCAGGTCATGATCGCGGGGTCCTGGAATCAAGTCCCACATCGGCCTCCTTGCTCAGCGGGGAGCCGGCTTCTCCCTCTTTTTGTGCTCTTTTTCTCTCTCTCTGTCTCAAATTAATAAATAAAACCTTTAAAAAAAAAGGCATGAGTAATACAGACAACATGTTGACTTTGGATGACAAAATGCATGTCCCCCTCTCTCTTCCCACATCCTCTGTCTCTGTACCTCCCTCTTCCTTTTTCCTGCCCATTCTCCGTCCCACCTCATCTGTTTGTTTTCCTGCCCTTCCTTTCAACAGAGAACTCAGCATTGACTGGAACAATCTGCATTCCTCTTTCCTTTTATAAGTAAAAAATTCCCAGGAGGTATTAAAAGCTTAATATGATGAGAAGGATAAAGCCAAGACACACACTGGCATCCTAACACCCCTTTTATCTATGAACCCCTGGCTGCTTCCTCGGGAAGTGGTTCCTTTCCTTCTCTAGAGGAGAACTGTCCAGTGGAACTTTCTGTGATGATGGGAATGTTTTCAGGCTGCACCGTGCAATCCGGTAGCCACGAGCCACAGGTGGCTCTTAAGGATTTAAAACGTAACTAGTGAGACTGAGGAACCAGAATTTCGATTTTGGCTCATGTAAAGTTAAATTTAAGTCGCCACCCGGGGTTAGTGGCCACGGTGTGGGCACCGCAGATGTAGAAACCATCTGCCCGGAGAGTGCCAGACATTCTTCTAAGCGCTTAATTGGGGCTCCATTAGGTAAGAGCTGTCAATGTACATTCTGTAGAAGACATGAATGGAGCGCCGAGTAAGTCGCCTGCCCAAGGTCTCACCGCTGGTAAATCAGGCTTCACACCCAGGCAGCTTGGCAATAGATATGCTTTACCATCATGTCTTTTGAGCCTTCCTTGGCTTTGAGGGGGCAAAGTCTTTTCCTAAACACCAACCTTTTTATCTCACGGGGGCCGAAGCGAGGCTTGTGAACCTCTCTGAACCTCAGTATCGTCATCTCTAATACAGGAACGATCATTTTCTCCCCATGGATTTTTTTCAGAGGGAATGGGTTGAGAGGGTCCCAGCTTTTTGTTTTCTCTCTCACCATATTGTGGACATTTTCTCCAATTCCTTGTGCATTCTGCAAAATCTAAGCTCGAGGACGTCACCAATAAAAGACATTTGGTTATTGACAAGTTGAATTGATTTACATTCTTTTTTTTTTGAAGTGAATACTAAAATGCTGGAATTGCTTCTTTGATTTTGCAACAACCGAAGCTGCGTATTCAGAATTCCCTTGCTTACGCAGAGAGGAAGGATGGCACTGTTCTCATTTGTGTATGTGTTTTCTTGTGGGAAACCATTTCTGAGTCCATGTTCCCTGTATTTGGCTGTCAGCCTGGGGAGCTCGGTGCTGATTTTCCGCTTGCTGGGTGTACTCTGGGCTTCTCAGCCGCCTGTGCCTTCCCCCGTGTGTTTCAGAGTCTGGTTCTGCTTTGGGGGCTGTTGTCCATGAAAGGTGGTAAAGAATGCACTTAGGAACTTGCCACCTAGTGTAAGTTAAAACTTTATGTAGGTGGTTGGTTTGGGCTGTCTTCAGGATATTTAAGAAGAGACACCTCTGAAATGAAGAAAGAGTTCTCTGAACTTCCCATACCCTCTTCTGGTTTTATTTATTTATTTTTTAAAGGTTTTATTTATTTATTTGACGGGGGGGCGGGGAGAATACAAGCAGGGCGAGTGGGAGAGGGAGAAGCAGGCTTCCCGCTGAGCGGAGAGCCTGATGGGTTCTCGATCCCAGGACCCTGGGATCATGACCTGAGATGAAGGCAGATGCTTAATGACTGAGCCACCCAGGTGCCCCTGTCTTCTGGTTTTAAAGAGGCATTTCACAGAACTGTAATTAGCTTTATCAGTAGGTTCGAGTGGGAAAACATTTCTCATCCTAAACAGTGAACATTTCAGCATAAAGTACTCTTCCCTTTCTCCTAGAGTTCAGTTTCCTCTTAGAACACCTCTTATTAACTTAGCTTTTACATCCTTGGCAGCATCATCGTGCGATCCTACGGTCAGTGGAGCCCCGAAAGAGATCAGCCTGAGGGCCTGTAACTTTTCCACATTTTATTTTGAAGATTTTCACCTATAGACAAAAACAGACAAAAGAAAAACAAAGCATGTATCATGAGCACCCATGTATGTTGCCCAATGCCACACAGTATCCATGACCGAGGTTCCAGGATGAACATTTTGCTCTGTTTGCTTTATCACACATCCGTTCATGCACCCAGTCCTGTTAGCACACCGTCTTTGTTTTTAATGCCTTTCAGAGTAAATCGTGAGTATCAGTCCACCTCTTAAACACTCAAATACTTCGGTGTGCATATCATCCCGTGGAATTCAATATCGGTTCATGGTTCTTTTTATGGGTAGGTCATGTTAGACATAATGAAATACGCGAATCCTCCGTGCACCTTTTTGATGAGCTTTGACAAGTGCGTCCCCTGTGTAACCCAAACCCCTGTCCCAGTAATCACAGAATGGTCACATTGCCCCAGAAGGTTCCCTCCTGCTCCTTACGCATTCCCACCCAAAGGAAACCCCGTTCTGTTTTTTTTTCCACTGTAATTTTGTTTAACCTGTTCTCCAGCTCAATGTAGGTGAAATCATACGGGATGTCCTCTTTCGTGGGAGACCTCTGGTGCCAACTGGGTGAGTTCGCCGGGGCTGCCGTAACAAAGTACCCGAGTGAGAGGCTTAGGTAACAGAAATTTGTGGTCCCACGGTGCTTGAGAGTAGAAGTCCAAGGTCAAGGTCCAGGGAGGCCCATGCTCCCCTGAAGGCACTAGGGAAGGATGTATTTCAGCCCTCTCCTCTACCTTCTGGCCGTTCCTTGGCTTGTGATGCGTACCTTCGGTCTCCCCCTGGCCTTCTCTTTGTGCATGTGTCTCTGTGTCCAAATCACCACTCTTTATAAGGACACCAATCCTACTGGACTAGGGCCCGCCTTCCTACAGTGTGAGCTCATCTTAATTAATTACATCTGCAATGACCTTATTTCCAAACGAGGTCACGTTCTGAGGTGCTGGGGATTAGGACTCAAACGTAGGAATTTGGGGGAACGAAATTCAACCCAGAACACCAACAAATGATTTTAAGATTTGTCTAGGTGGTTGCCTGTGTCCATAATTTGTTCCTTGTTGCTGAGTAGTTTCTCATTGTAGAAGTAAACCATTTTTTATTTTAATTTTTTTGCTTTTTAAAATTTAAAAAGTTTTTGAGTGTAGTGGACATATAGGGTGACAGTAGTTTCAGGCGTACAATAGTGATTTGACAAGTTTATACATCACACTGTGCTCCCCCCGAGTGTCCCGACCATCCATCGCTGTTACCTTATCCTTGACTGTGATGCTTACACTGTGCCTTATATGACCCTGACCTCTTCACTCCATAACTGGGAGCCTGGACCTCCCTCTCCTCTTCACCCATTTTGCTCAACCATCCCCACCCCCTCCCCTTTGGCAACCATCAGTTTGTTCTCTCTCTATATAGGTCTGATTTTGCTTTTTGTTTACTTCCTTTTTTTTTTTTTAAAGAATTCATGTATGAGTGAAATCGCATGGTATTTGTCTTTCTCGGTCTGACTTATTTCACTTAGCCTAATACCCTCTAGGTCCAGCCATGCTGTACGTGGTCTCATCCTTTTTTGTAGCTGCGTAATATTCCACACCTTCCTTATCCATTCCTCTCTTGATGGATACTTGGGGTGCTTCCATATCTTGGCTGCCGTATAATGCCGCAGTAAACGTAAGGGTGCATAAACCTTCTTGTGGGTGCTTTCGTTTTCTGCATATTTCTTTTTGAATTAGTGTTTTTGCTTTCTTTGGATAAATAAATACTCAGTAGTGGAATTACTGAATCATATGGTGTTTCTAGTTTTAGTTTTTCGAGGAACCTCCGTACTGTTTTCCAGAGTTGGCTGCGCCAGTTTGCATTCCCACCCACAGTGCAGGAGAGTTCTTTCTCTCCACATCCTTACCAACACTTGTTATTTTTTGTCTTTTTTATTTTAGCCATTCTGACAGGTATAAGGTGTTATCTCATTTTGGTTTTGATTTGCGCTTCCCTGCAAATTAGTGATATTGAGCATCTTTTCATGTATCTGTTGCCCATCTGTCTTCTTTGCAAAAAATATCTATTCAGATCCTCTTCCCGTTTTTAATTGTGTGTGTGTGTTGAGTTGCATAAATTCTTTATATATTTCACATATTAACCCCTTATCGAATATGTCATTTGTAAATATCTTCTCCCATTCAGTAGGTTGCCTTTTTATTTTGTTCATGATTTCCTTTGGAGTGAAAAAGCTTTTTATTTCAATGTAGTCCCGATAGTTTATTTTTGCTTTTGTTTCCCTTGTCTTAGGAACCATGTAGAAAAATATTGCTGTGGCCAATGTCTGAGAAACTACTGCCTGTGTTCTCTTCTAGAATTTTTATGGTTTCAGGTCTCACGTTTAGGTCTTTAGTCCACTTTGAGTTTGTTTTTGTGTCTGGTGTTAAAAGGTGGTCCAGTTTCATTCTTTCATTCTTTTCACATGTCCATAAACTACAGTTTGTTTAGCTGTTACCTTGTTGGTGGGCGCTCATTTTGGCTATTGTGAATAAAGTTGCAGGGAGCATTCCGGAACAAGTTTTTTTGTGGACACATGCTTTTGTTTCTCTTAGATCCATACCTAGGTGTGAAACGGCTGGCTCACCCCTTCCAGCCGTCATCTCCTGAGATTCGGTGGTAAATCTCAGTGCTCCTATCTCTACATTTGTGGAATAAAGATTATTAGATGAAATAATTACTAAGCAAATAGCTCAAAACTTGTACATTTTTCTATAACTATAACCAAGAGATGGAGAATTCCCAGCATGTCAGGTCCTATCAATCGGTCAGCCCCACAGTAATCTTGAATATTTGCTGCAAAGACAAAGGGAAAATGGAAGAACAGGTGAAATTCACATTTGCCGAAAAATGGCTCCTGTAGAATGATTGATGTTTGGCCGCAGATATTTCTTTACAACATGGAAGACACTTAATAAAATAGCGAGAAGGTCAGTTTCTACTTGACTGATAGTGAGGGAGAGTCTGAAGCCCTGTGTCTTCTCAGAGATCTGGGACCAGGAGCAAGGGCGAGATGTCCCAGCATCCGGAGCGGCGGTATTCGGGAAGGCAAAGACAGAGGTAGAAATCTTGGGGAGCCTGAGTAAGAAGGTCCCCCACCCACACGAAAGCCAGAGGGGCTGGCCTCAGAGGCGGGGGCTTATCTTGGGGTAGATGTGGAAGGGTGTTCCTTCCCAGGCCAGAGGAGCCCAGCGGGTGGGGTCCCCCACCTGCCGCGGGCAGCAGAGTCCAATCACGAGGTGGCGATCACAAACCAAAGATCCTAATTCTTAAAACTGCAGAGTCTCCATGACTTTATTTAGGTTCTAAGCCGGGACCTCTTGGTCTCCCTGTAAGGTTAGTGATGAAATCCTTAAAAACCCCGTGGCGGAGAGCCTGTTACCTGGGACAGCAAAGACGAAGGGAGTTGGGGACGTTGTCCTGGTCCCCGGGGCTGAGGTGATAGCTGACAAAGACGAGGAAGCAGCCACAATGCCCCAGAGCTGTGGGGAAAAGTGGGGGCGGGGCATGAGGAGCCGTGGGCATCCTTGGCACCTGGGGGGGGGAGAGTGATCAGTGCCAGGAACTCCTTCAGGGCAGCTCAGGCCCTGATACTC
>CM052892.1:57210970-57237738 GCA_028534135.1 Potos flavus | reverse complement strand
AAAAAATTTTAAACCCCACACTTAAAAAAAAAAATAAAACAAGCACAAACAGCACCTTAAAATTTCCTGTTAAGTACAATTTCGCGATCATGCAAAAAGCGCACTATTAAAAAATTGCTGGCTCCTGAAAGATAGGGGAGTTCCACGTCAGTATAATTCAACGGTGCATGGAGAAGTTATTACTTAAAGGAGCGGAGGTAGTCAACGTGCTCCCCGGTGGGAGATACCGTTTTAAGAGCAAGTGTGATCATCATGATGACTGCAGAGGGCAGATGAGTATGTGTATTTGCATTCAAATCTCAGTCACGTGGATCCATCATTTCTGGATGCAGGCCCCTCAATCAGGAGAAGACAATTTGGAGCCGACCTTTGTTTCGTTGACGCTGACTGCCGTGCTACGTGCTTTTCCACGCCTTACCTCATTTAGTCCTTAAAACAGCCCTCGAGGGGAAGTACAGTGTTCATTTTGTGGTTGGGAAACTGAGGCACAGGGAGGTGAAGTACGCTCAGGCTTCCCTCAGGAACGGTGGCAGGGCTCTGGTGGGCCCACCATGCAGGTAGCTTCTGGTGCTCACGCAACAGACTTCTGTTTGCTCTCCGGCTCATACACGTGTTCGCCGGATGCCAGTGGGACAGGGCCCCAGCCCTGACTGTCCTCCCCAGTGGACGAGACAGTCTGACCCCACAGTGCTCGTGTCTGGTGTGGCAGAGGTGGTTGGGAGGGGATGGGGCGGGGAAGGCCTGCTGAAACCCTGTGAAGTCGCCTCAACTGCCTTTTCTCAGGGGGGGAGGCTTGGGCTCCGAGAAGTGACGTCATTTGCCCAAGGCCAGGAGACCTGGAACAACAGTGGGGAGGATTCCACCCCAGGCCTGTGTGGCTCCACGGCTCATCGCCTCAGAAGGAGGGATGGCCTCCTCAAGTTTTCACTTGAAGAGGTGGCAGAATTGCTTTTCCTTGTCATTGCTCTCAATGAGGGACGAGGAATGGAAATGACGCCCATGTCTGGTTGTGTGCAGGTGGCCTGAGTCGCATGGGTAGGGCCCGTGGGCTTCGTCTCAGGCCACTTCCGAGTTGGTGTCATCAGGGACCTGCCCACTAGGTGGAGTGGAGGCGAGAAGAGCCCCCCAGAGCTTAGTGGAGGAGGTGGGTGGATGATCTCTGGCCTCCAGCTGCTCACATCCCCAAAGGGGTAGAAAAGAGGAAGAGGAAGGCCTAGTCTTCCCCCCCCCCTCCCCCCCGCACTCTCCCCACCCACCGGCTGCTTTCCTCGGTGCCTATCTCAGCCCTGTGGCTTCTCCAGCCCAGTGTCTGGCTCTGTGAGACCAGTGGTTTTCCAACCCTCTCTGATCCCAGAGCCCTTTATTCCAAGAGATCGTTACCTGGCAGCCTCACATCCTCCAGGCAGACCTCTGAGGAAAGCAGAACTCCTTTGAGAAGAGTCCAGAAACCTGGGATCCGCCTTTTCCACCACGACTGAGCCAGGGGAGAATCCTTGCCTGCCTGTCCTGCTCCCTACTCATGCCACAGGCCACTTCCTCGTCCTTCTGAATGCAGAGCCTTCCTCTCAGGAAGAAAATTACAGTTTTCTTTCTGTGGCACAAAGAATCCTCTCTGGTGATCTCTGAAACCATGCAGATTAAGAAATTATAGATTTAAGATAACATTGAATGTCCATAGTTCTTACCCACAAATGATTTGGGGGACAAAGTCATTAGATTTTTTTTCTATTTCCTACAGAATCCCATACTTATTACTTTTGCATCATTACTCCTTGGGACATAATCTATTGAAAGAAAAATATATTGGGTTTTTAAAAATACCTAATCTTTTAGCCAAGTGTGTGTCTTAGAAAAGTGAGCTAGCAATCCTTTGAGTGTTTTCTTTCCTTCACTTACCTGGCTATAATCAGTTTTTCAGGGGCGCTTGGGTGGCTCAGTCAGTTAAGCGTCTGCCTTCGGCTCGGGTCATGATCCCAGGGTCTTGGGATCGAGCCCCACATCAGGCTCCTTGTTCAGTGGAAAGCCTACCTCTCTCTCTGCCTGCCACTCCCTCTGCTTGTGCTCTCTCTCTCTGTCAAATGAATAAAATCTTGAAAAACATTTTTTTTTTTCATTTAAATTTCAACAGAATTATGAGGAAGAGCCCAGCGTGGTAAGTGATAGTTAGCCCGTCCCACGTCTGCTGATCGCCTAGCCCGCCCCTTGGAGGCCAAGTGCAGGAGACAGGCAATCTGTCTGCTTTCATGTCACGGTCACAGAATCCGATGGCTGGTGTCCTGTTTGCACATTGGGTCTCAGCCCGTCAGTGCCGTCGCTGATGCATCCCAGGAAGGCCTGAAACAAAGTGGGTCATGGCCTTTTGTCACAAGCAACCGATCAGGCAGCAAAACTCGAGGATAAACCCACAGACCCCTGGGAGAAACCAGGTTAGCCTAAAAAAAGAAATGAAGCGATACATTTTAATAAATCACGAAAAAATCTTAAATGAATCAAGGATCTTGGAATCTCTTGAGTATGCTCTGTATATCCAAACACACATGTATATGTCCATACACAAAGATCCTGACCAGTATGCTCACACACACGAGCATCCACACACACACATACACGTGTATATGTCTGTACACACATGGGCATGTGTGGAGCAGGATCTTAGATGTGCAAAGTGCACGACCGTCTTTGCACGTAAACACCCTTCTGGCAGAGATGAGTTGGTCTCTGGGTTTCTGCTCCCTCTTCCTGCAGAGTCCTTGTGCGGAAAGTCTGGGATCCCAGGGGTTTCTATTGACAAGGGGAGTACTTTGCTTCTGTGGATCCCCCACTTGACTCATTGACGGGCCCGCTGGGGCCTTAAGGGGGCTCGTTCAGAGCCTGCTCTGGGCTTCACCCGCCCGTGTGGGTTCCCACATGTGGTTCCTATTCCAGACAGGCAGGTGGGAGGAGGGAGGCCAGACTGGCCCGAGTCGAGTCATAGTGCCTGGTGGGCTGCCTGGAGGTGGCGTCCTTCCTCGGCACATCCTGGGGGTGGGGAACATGGACGATGGTGCAGGTAAAGGTTTCGTGTTCTCTCTCTAAGTAGTCACAAGTGCACGTGAGTTTGTGTGTGTGTGCAAGCACCGGTTGCACCCCTTTCCCTCTCCCCAAAGTAACAGCCGCCATGCATTGAGCCCTTACCTTGGGCCGGATGTGTATGCCCCAAAAGTGTGATCTCATTTATTCCCCCTAGTTAGGTGCTAATGCTAGGCTTATTTTCCAGAAGAGGAAACAGAGGCCGAGAGAGGTTATATGACCTTACTAGTACTCCCCAGGTTTCCGTTGCCCCGGGAAAGCCTTTCATCATAGTAAATAGTGTAGAGCCCATCCGAGTCCTGTGTAGTAGAGCTTTCTGTGATTATGGGAATGTTCTGTGCTGTCCACTGGGGTGGCCTAGATGTTCCTTTTTAAGGCTAATATTCCATCGTATGTGTATATACCGCATTTCCTTTCTCCATTCTCGCATTGGTGGGCATTTGGGTATCCTACCTTTTCCTCCAATTTCCCCCCCAAGTATAATATGTTATTAAAATATCTAGACAGTTATTCTATTTGATGATGAGTAGTTTGTGCTTATTTCATCTTTTAAGAGCCACAAGTGTTTAGCCTGTATGCTTCCTCCCGTCATCACCCCAAAATGTACCAAATATGTTTACCCAGAGTGGATTTTTAGTTTAATGAAACTGCCCATTGACTTTTAAGTTCCCTGGGTCATTGACTTTCCAAAGAAAAAAGAAATTGCCCAGGCCTACCTAGGGGATGCCCCTGTTTGGACAGTAGGTTGGATAGGCACTGCATTTGGGGGACGTCTGAGTATGTTAGGTAGTAGTAGTTTAGTCGGGTTAAAGCTTTCTCTCTGGAAGAGTGGGGAGGCGGTGTGACATGGCAGCCTCTCGGTGCCATTGGAGACTCGGGTTCCTCCTGGGCTTCTGACCTGTGTTCTTAGGGGTCCAGAGCATCTGCGAGGTTCCCTGTGGCCCCTGGAGCTGCATCCACGGTGCCCATGGTTTAGGCAAGAGGAAGGGAAGTGGGAAGGGCAAGGAGGGGTGCAAGCTTGCGTCATCAGCCCCCTTAATGGGCTTTCCTGGAAGTGCTGCCAGGGCTCTGTTCATTTCTCATCAGCGAGACTGTGTCACCACACCCCCCGACCCCAAGCCCAGAGCGTGGGAGAAGCACCGTGCTGCCCCGAGTGCAGTTTGGTTCTGACAGAAAGTCGGGAGGAGGGGAGCCCAGGCTGCCAGCAACTTCAGATCCTCCTGGTGGTCTTCACCATCCACCCTCTTGGGGTTTCGGTGGCGGTTCCAGGAATTGGGGGAACAGGCCCCTTGCAGATGGCTTGCCCTTGGTACTTAGACGCCTCTGGCTGCTTTGCTTTTGCTGCTAGAGCACGCCAGCTTCCCTTTGTGAGCGTGGGCTCTAACTTCTTCCAAAAATAGAGGAATGGGGTGTGTTGTGTCTCTGTCCGGTCTCCGTTTCTTTGTGTGTCTGGTCATGGAGAAGTGTGGGATAAAGTCGCGGCCCGCGAGGACTCCTCTGCTTGGGTCCGATTTAAAATTCTCCCATTTAAATGGGTTTTAAAATGCGAAAGGGGAGAAAAGGGTTGGCCCCTTAAAGAAGTCTCTTTCAGGTGATAGTTCATCAAACCGCGGTGTAATAAAGACACTCATTCATAGTGGTTGGGCCTTCGTGGGAAAGGATGGGGGAGAGTTACTGGAGCTGGTTTGCAGAGCCTGCGATTGCACAGATACCCAGGGTTCGAGCAGACGTGTAACTCAATCCTTCTGGGTGCTTCGGTGTGGGTCTGCGAAGGAAGGGGTGCAGGGCTCGCTGGGACTGTAGGAAGTCCTGGCTCCTAACAGGAGTGAAGCGGGAGCTGGTGGTTGGGTCAAGCCCCTGAGTGCTCATCGGGAGTACTGGAGAACCCAATCATGCCTTCGTTTCTGAGTGGCTGGAAGGAGAGGTTTTGGCCATCCAGGAGCTGGTCTTTTGGGAGATGTAGCTGTAGGACCAGCAAAAAGAAACCTCCTGGGGAGACTCAGGCCCAGGAGCCCACAAACCAGCTGTACAGAGGCAGAAAAGGCCAAGTTCAGATTCTAGGGAAGGAAGAAAGCAGGCAGAAACTGGGCTCCACACAGTGCATGCACTAGTTGGGAGTTGGGACGGGGCCGGGGCGCTAGTCTACAGGATCTGGCCCAGGAAAACAGCCTGGCTTTGAGACCTGGGTTTGCTACTTCCTCTACGCTTTGCCTGTCAGGGTCAAGATTATGAATAAGATGGCCTCAGTGGGCAACGTCAGTATCCTCTGGTCCCATGATCCAGACTTGGGGATGGCTATCAAAGGAGTCAAGGCAAAGGTCCTGTTGTAGGGGAGGAACTGGAGATGCCCCAAGCTCTCTCCCTTAACCCAGTAACTTCCGTGGCTTTCTTGCAAAGAAGGGAAAGAAAGCAGTTTCCTGAACTCAAGGCAAGGAAGAAGAAAGAAGTAGGAGTGACTAGCCGGAGGGCCATGAGGAGTAGAGTAGTTACTAGCATTTAAGCTACTCTAAAATCAGGCACCATCTTGCTTTAAATGACCCATCACGTTGTAGTTATAGCAAGTTAGGATGGGCCCAGTCATGCCGCTGTGTAACAAACAATGCCGATGGCTAACGTGAATTAATTGGAGGCTCTGTCTCCCATGTTCTGACTCTAAGACCACAGCTGATGGCGCCTTTACCCTCTGGAAAATCTCAGTGGTGTTGGTGAAGGAGAGCGAGTGGCTCATTGAGTGCCAGCTCTTGAAGCTTTAATTGGGAATCAACACAGGTACCTCAGCTCCCATTTCATTGACCGAAAGAAGTCACGTGGCCTCATCTCACTTGGAGAACATGGAGGAGCCCTCCTACCATGTGCTGGTAGAAGGGACTCTGAATCGTGATGGCTAGCAGTGCCATAGTAGTTATTTTTGTAAGAGTTCTATTTTTACAGAAAAAGGGTCAGGAGTTGGGTCATGGCTAACCCAGGAACCTATGTTATTTACACCTGGAGAAAGTTGAGATTGCCCAGATAACCCCTTACCGAATTATTTCGCTTAATCTCAGACACAGTGTCCAGAAGGAGCGAAATCTTGCCAAGTCTAACTCATAAAATGATAGCTTGTCAGTTGCCCAAATTAGGAAGACAGATTGAAACAGCGGCTCGCTCCTATTGCACAGCAAAGATAATTTGCTCTATATTAAGCTTAAAGAGTGATTTAGAGAGGATTCTGCCTGGACATGATGACTTGCTCTGCTTTTTTATGGAACCTAAAGCAGACGCTGACCTCTTAAACTTTTTTTATGTCCTTCATGACAAATGATGGGATTTGGAGTGAAGGTTGGAAGGAGAGCAGCAGTCTGCCTGGAGACTTGTTCCTGGTGAATTTCAGGCCAAATGCTCTCTGTGAAATGGTCATATTCTTCTTCTAAGTCTTCTTGACATTTTTTGTAAGCAAAAGAGACTTTTCCTTCTTTTTTTTTTTTTTAAGATTTTATTTATTTATTATTTGACAGAGAGAGACAGATCACAAGTAGGCAGAGAGGCAGGCAGAGAGAGAGGGGGAAGCAGGCTCCTTGCTGAGCACAGAGCCCGATGGCGGGGCTCAATCCCAGGACCCTGAGATCATGACCTTAGCCGAAGGCAGAGGCTTTAACCCACTGAGCCACCCAGGCTCCCTGAGACTTTTCCTTCTTGATGAACTCTTATCTTTGAGCATTCACTCTTCGTAAACTCCAGTTCCTAAGTTGATGAGTATGTGCGTTTGTGAGATAATAATAATAACTCATGTTAATAAACATGAGTTTATTAAGCACCCACTAGAAAGAACCATGGGAATCGCCATTGGGGGTACAAAGGCAAACAGGACTTGAAGCTCCTTGAATGCTTCTGAATTTAAGGGGCTCACAGATAAAGTGTGAACGCAGGCACTAATCATGTATCTTTCCACTCAGATGGATTGTAATACGGACCCCAAGCAACCGTGCCTCCCCGTGCCCCACCCCTTGGCTGTGTTGGCTCTGCTGTTCTTCCCCGCTCCTTGAATCGGGGCAGGCCTGTGACTTGCTCTGACCAGCCGAGTCCTGCAGAAGGGATGTCGTGTGACTCCTAAGGCTAGGCCTTTCTCTCTTGGAATACTCACCACCGCATAAAGATGATCTGAGTAGCCTCCTTGGGGGAGGAGACACCTGTGGAGCAGGGCCCAGCTGACAGCCAGCACACACCACCAGCCCCAGCCATCCCACTGGCCTGCAGACCCGTGGATGAGCCCAGCCAGCACCATAAGGTGTGGATGACCTGCCCAGCCGAGGCTGGCCCGTGCCGCAACCCACAGGACTGGGAGCCAGCCACGGTTTTTATTTAGGCCACTGAGTTGGGCGGTTTTGTGCCCAGTGATTGACCATGATGGCCACACAGGCGTTCTTACCATTCCCCAGTACAAGCTGATTCTTGGCATCTTCTTGTACATGCCACAGAAGATAACTCACATGCCCGAGAAAGACGATCGGTGGTAACCTAGGTCCTCAGTGGTTCTTGCAGAAAAATAATAGGGATGAGCCGTGACAGCGGCGTGCATGGCCACACAGTACAGAATATGATGACTGAAGGGAGCCTGATCATTTTAAGGGTGCTCCAGTTGCAGAGAGATGGTAGAAGGAGATAAATATTTTGGAGGGAAGGAATGCTTTAAATAAGGGTCTATCAAAAGTGGGGGGCATCAATTATGTAAGTAATGTTCACTGCAGAATTAGCCTAGACGATACCTGGCTGATGGTGAGAAATATAAATGCAAAAGCAAACAAAATAGTTTGTAGACCTATGTTCTGAATAAGAAGAAGTAGGAGGGACACATAGATACACTGGGTCTTAGAAGGATGAAAGGAAAGCAGGAAACGCGAGGGAATGGTTACATCAGGCCAACCCGATTTACTTTTCTTTCTGAAGATTTTTATTTATTTTTTTTAAGAAATCTCTACACCCAACATGGGGCTCGAACTCACAACCCCGAGATCAAGAGTCGCATGCTCTACTGACTGAGACAGCCAGGCCACCCCCAACGTGATTCTCTTATTTGCAAACAGCAGCAGACAGCTGAACAGAGAAATGTCCTGGCACAAAGAGGGTTTCCATAGGGTGTTAGACAGCACCCTTCTTGGGACAGATCCTTGTGGTCTTGTATGGAAAGCACGTGAGCCGGTACTTGTACACTTGGGTGACTGGTTAGAAAGCAAAATAGCAAGAAAGCTGCCTAATGACGGTTTGCCAATACAAAGAGAAGTGCCCAGAATTTATGCCGGTAGTTTATCTGAAGGTACAGATGGACTACAGAGTTCCTTCCAAAACAAATTATTACGAGATTAAGATATACGCTTTGTATTGGCAAAGCAAGTGAAGGCAAGTGGAAGGGACATGGCGGATTGAGAAGTGCCTGGTCTCTCCTCCGGTGGTTGCTGGTGCCAAGTCAGTCTGTAACTGATTATTGTCTTGAAAATGTACTCAAATTAGCTGTGTAGCAGGCCATCTGCTGTCTCCTCTAGACTCGGTTGATAGGCCCTGGAAAGGGGAAATCCTGCCAAAATGCAAATAACCTACTAAACAGATAATATAGAGAAAGATAAGGTCTGTTGGGGGGAGGGGAAGGAATAAGGGACTAGCATCTCAGCTCTTCCATGTCTTTCCTTCCTCCTGTGTTTCTTCCTGTTGCGAAAAGACCAGGGGTGGTTCAGGAGACCCTGTCTCGATCAGAGATGCTGGGTAAGCTGGGAAGTAATGAGGGAATTAGGAGGCTTGGTGGTGAGCATCCGTTTTGCAACCTCCCAGACTAGTTTCTTGGTTTGAGCTCAAGAGCGAGCATCCTCTTGATTTCTGCTGGTGGGCTTGCTGTGCTCCACAGATTTGCATTCTTCTAGGCACGGGGTTACAGTTTCTGCTCTCATTGGATTACCACCGAGAGTCCCCACGTTGCCTTCCCATTAATCCCTGACCCACTCCCCTGGGACTGCCCTCATGGCGTTCCCGCCCAGGCATGACAAACGTTTTCAAAATGGCAGCTTGAGCAGATTGCACAACTATCATTTATGTGTGCATACTGCTTTATAGTTTCCAAACACTTTGATATTCACATTTAGTTCCTTTTAATACTTGTAAAACCCTGAGAAGCCATCACTGTTCAATTGGAATAGTGATGCTAAGGAAACGGAGGCTCCATTCCAGGAGGAGACAGTGGCCATCCAAAGTTAGTTAGCCTCACAGCTAATGAATAGAAGACCAAAAATGTGATTACAAATCCCATCACCAGTTCTGCCCTTTTAGGGTCACTGATTAAAGAAGAGTTTGCAAACTCAGATGCCTGTAGTCAAGTAGACTAGACATAGGGCAATAGGGAATGGTGAGGCCCACACCCAGCTGGAAAGCGCAGGGCCATCCAAGGGGGCAGCCATTTTGTACCATGTGATTATTCCGCCAGCTCTTCCAAGTCTAGGCAATGCAGAGAATTAGATTTTAAAACGTTGAGAGTGGATTCAGTCCTTTTCAAAACACTGTGACTCGAAACAAAAATCATCCACGTAACCCTCCAGTTTTGATCAGTGGGTTAAAGTAACACTCCCTGGTGAATGAAGCTTAGCTTCTTTTGAGGGTTGCTTGCGTTTTCAAAGAGTTTTTTTTGAAGCGATTTAGTTTCTAATTAATCCAGTCCTTGGGGGAGAGGTTTTTTCATGCGTGGCACCTTGTGCCTGCTCTGGTCTCCCAGCTTCAGTGACTCTTGGCTGAAGAAATGGGAAAATGAGGGGCAGCTCATACGGTGGTGCCTGATGCCAAACTGTGCTTCCCCCGTCCTGTCTGCTCCTGGGTCTGAACCCCGAAGGTGGCAGCCTGCCAGGATACAGGAGGGGAGGCTCTCTAAATGTACTTCGGGTGATGCACAGAAGTCATTTAAAAACCATTTTGTAAAAAAATTAAAAAAATAAAAACCATTTTCTAAAACTCCTCGGGAAGGGGTAATAAGAGCTCTCCGAGCTATAGTTATACTTTCGGGTTGTCACAGAACAGGCGCACTTTTGAATTGAGGTTTGTTCATCATCTGTTGCCCTGTGTTTGAAGGAGGAGCTCTCCACAGAAAGGGGCTCCTTCTGATCCTGGGCTGGAACTGTGGGCTGACGATGAGCTGGCCTCATACCGAGAAAGAAGTTTTTATAGGAACACACATCAGCTCCTGAGGCAAGGTGTCCACCTAGCAGAAGTGATTAGAAAGACATTTGGGGAGATGGGGCTCCTCCTATTGGAGAGACCACATTTAGGCCAACCTTGTTTTGCATAAACAGTGCGAGTTTGGGTTAGCCTCAGTGGTTCTCGGCCAGGGCTACTGGGGGAATCTGCGGGGAGCTCTAAAAACCCCTTGTCCCTGGGTCCAGCCTCAGAGATGAGGATTTAATTGGTCCCAGGCCTGCCTGGGCTCCTGCATTCTCTACTCCATATCAGAGCATCTGGGAGCTTGTGAGAATGCCCAGTGCTGGGCCCCGCCCCATGCACGGAATCGGCCCCTAAGGGAGGCCCTGGAATCTGTATTTTTAAAGGCCCCACCTCCAGCTTTGCCCCAGATGATCGTGGGCTTAGGCAAGTGGCCTTCCGAATTCGCCAGAGTGGGCACACCCATCCGTGCCATTGACAGCTGATAGATGGAAATTCTTTACTGTCCGTCTTTGGGCAACTACTTGAGGGGAAACCAGAGTTCCTGAAACAGATATCAGTGAGGTACAAAGGCTGTGGGCACCCTGATTCTCTCCCCCCTGGGGGAGTGGGGCCCGACAGGCCGTGTATGGCGGCAGCTTTCCAGTTAAATGGAGGCCTTACCCGTGAGAGGCTTTCCAGCCCACTGACCCTGTGTCCTTGCTTCCTGCCCGGAATGGTGCTTCATAGACACGGGGCCAACAGCTATAAACACAAGAGAGAGAGCTATTTAGTCCTTTGCTTTGTTCTTTTTAAGACTCCAGACAACTTTGGCCAATGTGGTAACTCGAGTTGTAATTATTCTTTTCGGATTAAAGAAATCACCATAAAATACAGCTTGGAGACCTCTGAAAGTTAGGCTCTCAGTTCCCAGCGACAGAATGTTTGTGTGTCTGGGTCTTAATGAGTTAGGAAACCTTAGGAAGTAAAAGCAGACTGTTTTCCCTGCATCTGCTTCTTTTGCCCCCATCCTGAAAGTTTGCATCGTACTTTTCGTGTTGGTCCTTTACCTAAGCCAGTCACTTCCTAATATTTGTTGCTGTTGTTGTTGTTCTGTGATGAGAAGAATTTTTGTGAGTTGTAGTCCAGGAAGGGGCAGGTGTAAATACTGTGGATCAAATATCACCCCAGCCCTATGGACTCCTGACCTCACTTTATTCCGACTCTGTAGACCTCTCTGTGTATCAGAAACCTCCCTTCTGATTCCAGCCTTGTCTGATTATTAACACTGAGAAATACTACAAGTTGGTGGTTAGGAAAGGAGAGAAAACTTGTTTGGGGAACCGATTTTATTATACCTCAAAGTGGCTTTGATGTATATCTGCCACGTGCATCTTGTTATATATTGTCAAACACTTGGCTCGAATGCCAATAATCCTGTCCTTTAGTGGAGCCGTGCTCTTTTCCATCCTCGTTATTATTTTGTGATGCAAGCAAACAGCCAGTTGCACAGAGCATCAATAGTACAGGTTTTCCGCTGCGGGTCTGTCCATGGTTCACGCACCTGCAAGCTAAGGGCTTCGGGTGGGGACTGAAAGGCTCGTGTGACAAATCCGCCTCCCCCATGTTTCTCGATGGAAAACAGTTCACCGTTCGTGGCAGCCACTTAGGAGATTTGGTTCCAAAGACTAAATCTCCTGTTCCAGTGTCCAAAATGCCTGATTCTCCGGATCCTGGGGACAGGCCAGGGACGGAGACCATTCTGGAACACAGGGTCTTGGGTCTGAGTCCCAGTGATTTTTTTTTTTTTCTTTTCCATCCAGAGGGTCATATGGTCAATTTGTTTTCCTTGCTTACATGTACAACTGACCCCTGAACGTGCTGATAACAGAAAAATAAGTAAGGAAACACTCTCGGGGTTGGAGGCTGATAGAAAAGTCACTTGGTTTCAGGGGACTGGGCTGGAACACGAGCCTTTTGTTTGCTGTTGAAAAGTTTAGCACTTGAATTTCGGGTTGGGCTGTTCATTTCATTAAGGAAAATGTGGACACCTCATGCCAACGCCTGTTTTCTTTAGTCCCGGAGAATGGAAGGTATCGTGTATTGGGTACACACACACACACACACACACACACACAGAGTCAACAGTGACTTCATTGTGCCCTGGGAACAAAAGCTATTACCTGGGGGACAGGATGGGAGACCCCAGGCTTCGGCTCACCCTCTTTGGGTCTCTTATAAAGGCAGCATTTCTGGGAACCCCGGAGCAAATATCCAAGCTTTTGCTCGTGTTTGAAATTGTAATCCATGAACTCATTTCTCCTGACACTTACAGATGAGAGGAACGTGGCAAAGTGGGGCTCAGCTTATTCGTAAGAGACCGAGAGTCCAGGCCTGCAGCACCCTCGATAAAGGCCAGGTGTGAAGCAGGAGGAGATTGGAAGGGAGAAGAGGGAGTTGGGTTTCCCCCACCCAATCCGCCTCTCCGCAGAAGGTCCAGTGACACAGATTGATGGCGGTATCCCGTGGCTGCCCATCATCAGCTTTCCTGCAGCTCAGCTTTGGTTAAATCCCTTTAAAAAGCACTTACCCGCTGTTCCATATCTGTAGGCCACGGGTGCATGCCAGTGTGAGAATTCGGGGCACACCCAGTGCTTCGGGGAGCTAAGGAGAGTCCCTTGATTTTTCAGTCACGTGAACGGGATGTCGCTCTCTCTCCTTGAACAGTGATATCGGGGTCAGAAGCCTCTTTTCTCCTGCAAGTGGCCGAAGGGTTGGCTTTGCCATTGGCTTGATCCAGTGCAGTGGTTGCTGATCCCGAGTCCCAGGCCGTTTCATTGTGTTTCCTTTGCCTTTGGAGTAGCCGTCAGGATAAGATTTCAAGTGTTTTTTTGTTCCTCGGGAAGATTGCGGGCTTGCTAGGGACTGGAAATAAAATGTCTCAAGTAGAAAGAGTTGCTTCAGAATCTGAAATTCCTATTCCCCCAGTGGTTCTCTTCAGTTTGGGTGAATCGAAGCCAATGAATATGGCAGCTAATAATAACAGTGATAGCAAAAGCAAAGCTAGAATTCATTGGCCATTTATGTCCTTCGTGCCATGCCCTTTATAAATGTTATGACTTATCGCCTCGCCACAGTGGCTTTTATTTTTTAAAATGAGAAAAAATGGAATGCAAGTACTTACGTTGGGTCCCAGGACAATGACTAAATATATTCTTAAAGTCAGGACGTCACCGATGTAAGCCGGCTTCAGTGCACACGAGAATCACCTGGGATCTTGTTCACATGCAGAATCTGAGTCAGTCAGTCCGAGCGGGGGACCAAAAGCCTGCATTTCTAGTCAGTGTGAGGCTGCAGGTCCGCCGAACGCACTGCGTGGCAAGTTTCTAAGTCAGAGATGGCCAAACCTGGCCCATCCTTGGAATCGCCCCGAAGGATTCCGAAACGCACAGCTTCCCTCCCACCTTCAAGATGTTGATTCTTCAGACATCAGCCTCACTCTTATAAAGCAGCAGAGTGGGGGGGCCCGGAGAGCATGTGGGAGCATCTGGGATCTCTACAAGCTCACACAGTAAGAACCCAGCCCCCCACCCCCACCCCCAGGACTGGGAACGTGCTCTTTCCTTACACTACCTGTGATTGGTATCGTGTGCTTGGAAGTTCATGTCTTTCCTCCTCCTCGAGTCTGCGACAGCTGATGAACCACCCTAGCTGCCTGGGAGGAATGAGCCTCCCCGCCTGTTGAATAAGCTGGTCTTCTTCCCGGCAGGCCCGTCACCGGCTGCACATTTCTGCCCCAGCACACAGCTGTGGGGAGGAGGGAGCAGGGAGGGTGAAGGTGGAGCGAGTCTGGGGTAGGAATGTGTGGCTCAGAAGGAGGCCTGCTGTGTCTGCAGAGGTGGGCATCCCAGCTGGGGGCTTCTCCCGACCCAGCTGCATTGTTGCTGCCCATCCCTGACCAGGAAGGCTCAGGCTTCCAGAAGTGCTCCCAACCCTAGCCAGCACTTCAGCTCGGTGTCTGTGGCTGCAGGACTCAGACCATCTGTAGTCACTTCTGTGTAGCTCCAATCCTTCTAAGTGTCCAGGATCTCAACAAGCTGTAGGGAGTGGCCCCACAGGATTCACCTCATGTACCTAATCTCTGTCCCAACCCAGGTTGTCCCCTGGTCATTTGAGGTTTTGAAGGTTTCTTTAGAAGCATTTTCATGACTGGATGTTTCTTAGGATTTGTCTTGGCTGCTTGTGACAGAAAATCCAAGAGAATAATGGGTTAAAGAAAGTAGGAGTCTATTTCTACATCATGTAGGAGGGGTCCCAAGCTGGCGTGGCAGGTCTGTGGTATTAAGGACTTTGCCTCCGTTTATGATGTCACTCTCTCATCCCATGAATACAACTTTCACTTCATGGTTTAATGTGGCTGCTTGTGCTCCAGCCATCACATCTTCATTCAATTCAGGAAGAAGAAAGGAAGAAGGGCAGGCCATTTCTTATGAGGACAGTCCTTGAATGTTATGCACAATACTTTTGCTTACATCCTATTGCCAGGAACATAGTTACACAGCCACAATGAGGTTGTTACATGGCCCTAAGAAAGCCTAGAAAATGTAGTCTTCTATCAGGTGGGCAGATTGGCAGCTAAAAATGAGTAATTCTAAAACTCAAGACAAAAGAAAGATCAAATGTGGAATATACAACTGTTTGTGCCTCACCTGGGTCTTCAGGTCATTTTCAAACCCAGGTAACATTTGGATTAAGTCCAAATGTTTTCGATTGATGCTTATGAGCCACACGAGGTTTGGGGTTGTGGTGGATCTCTTAAGCATTCTTCCAAGAGGAGCCAGAGCCTATCCCCTTACAGACTGCACTCAACTAATTATGGTTTAATAATTTAATTGATTAGGGCTGATGTGGATTGCCGAAAGGAGAAAATTGCTGCCTATAGTCAAAGCTTAAAGGCAGAAGGAAAGAGTTATAGATTTGTGGCTGTTCCCCCGGTACCACCTTCAGCTTGCTGGGAATGTTTGCACCTGTGTTTTGAGCCAGGCAAAGAGATGAGCAGCCGTAACCATGGCAAGAATAGAAAAATGGACCAAGCCTTTCAGCACCAGAAGGACGGTTAGTTCTGAGTCAGCACTGAGGGCTTTCTGGGACATGGTGAAGCCTAGGAATCTTCAGGACAGTTCAGGTGCTGAGATCCCTGGTTTGTAAAAAGAAAGACCGGAGCTGGAGGTACCAGGCGTG
Source organism: Potos flavus (assembly GCA_028534135.1). Classification (NCBI taxonomy): domain Eukaryota; kingdom Metazoa; phylum Chordata; class Mammalia; order Carnivora; family Procyonidae; genus Potos; species Potos flavus. Next base: position 57,222,282 of record CM052892.1, on the reverse strand, counting down.
TCAGTCTTCATGGGGTTACAAAGGAGCAGTTTGAGGACTGGCATCTGTAGGATTTGAACAACGATAGGGAAATAGATTTCCAGAACTAGTCTAGTGCTGACAGGGCTATTCTGTGTTTTTTCTAGAATGTTCTAGAAAATACCTCGAATAACTTCTATATAGGTGAAGACTCATAAGTGGGCTGAAGGTTTTCACCTCCCCTTCTGACACCCCCTTTTTTTTTTTTTTTTTTTTGCCTAACAGCAAACACAGAGTTCTCCTTTTAGAAGAGAATGTGCTAAGAGAGGGGGAAGAAGAAGAATTTTCTTCCCCCTAATCATCCCGTGCTTGCACAAAACAGCGCTCACATTCACGGGCATTAGGAGCTCCCCTGGCAAGTGAAATCCGGGGTAGCAGAGAAGGCGCGGGTTGAATGTGTTGTACTCTGGAGGTGTGGAGGCGGCCTCGGCCACGCTTTGGGAGGGAGGCCGTGCGTCCAGTTAGGTCCTGAAATCGAAGTTGCTAAATCTCACATGTATACAGAAGCTTTTCCACGGTTGGGTGCTTGGCTTTTTGGAACTCGCTCAGGATGTCTGTTTTAGCGTAATCCTCTTCTGTGTTAGCATTCGGTGTATTTTAAACTTGACTGGACTTTGTAGGGTTCATTCTTCACACACGTAGACGCGCACCGGCCAGAGGCAATGAAAAGATGTTTGAAGGGCCCCTGGGTGGCTCAGTGGGTTAAAGCCTCTGCTTTCGGCTCAGGTCATGATCTCAGGGTGCTGGGATGGAGCCCCACATCGGGCTCTCTGCTCAGCAGGGAGCCTGCTTCCCCCTCTCTCTCTGCCTGCCTCTCTGCCTACTTGTGATCTCTCTCCTCTCTATCAAATAAATAAATAAAATATTTAAAAAAAAAAAAGATGTTTGCATCTGTGATAAAGCCAGGGTGAGCACATGTTTTCCTGTACTGAATGCATTGCTTCTTTCCCTGTACTAAGATTTGTAAGAATAAAAAAGAAAGAGCGTAATGACCTCTTATCTGCTCCGATGTTTTCCCCATATTGTTTAATTGCTGTCTTTTCAGGCAGCGTGATGTTTGCTCATAGGAAAGGTTTTTTCTTAGTCAAGTGAGCATCTGTTCTCAAAAGGACAAAAGCCAGGACTGAGATGTCTGACAAGCCTTGGTCACATCCTGGCCTCCGCCTCTCGTGAGCTGCCGGTCCCTGGCGAATTACCATTACTCTGCATCTCACTTGTCATTTTCCTGTGATAGCAATGGCTGTGCCATCCTCAGAAAAAGATGGAATGAGCTCTAGAAGACGTGAAGGATTTCGTCGAACTCCTGGTTCGCTGCAGCTACTTGAAGAATGGGCATTTCCTTTCTCTGTCTTGATTTTCCCTTTGCTACCTTTGGTAAAGAAGTTAGTGTTTAGGGGCAGAAATAATAATTTGGTTTGTCACTAAAATTTATCCAAGAACCTGTTGTGGTCACCAGGTCAAATCCGAGTTCTCAAGATCACCAGGGCAAATCCAAGTTCTCAAAGCATGGTCCTCAAAGCATCATTACCTGGGAACTTGTTATAGATGCAAATTCTCAGGCCCCTCCCCAGACTTAGCAACTGAAAACTGGGTGCAGAGCCCAGGATTTGTGTTTTAACTAGACTCCTGGATGATTCGAATGCATACTAATGTTTGAAAACCACTAGATCTACATCTGGGTTTCTTAGACCTTAGATTTCCCCGGAGAGCATTTTAAAAGACTAACATCTGGGCCCTGCTCCCAGAGACAATTCAGCAAGTTGTGGATAGAGCCCAAGTTTGGAGAGTTTTTAAAATTTCCATGGGTGATTCCCAGTGCACCCGGGATTGAAAAATTCTTCTTTTAAGTGTTTCTGTCTTGTTTTGTCTTTCTCCTGCCTTCTTCCCCTGCCTCCTCCTTTTCTCTCCTTCTTTATCTAGTCTTTGGGGTGAGGTGTTGGAAATAGGGGAAGGATTCTCTTGTGACTTGAGCTCAGAGGGGCTCCTGGCGATGAGGTGAGATGCTATCCACAGGCCGTAGAAAAGTTCCACTGCCTTTTGCCTCATTCCTATAGCGCTCTGGTACCCTTTGCTGGCGGTCTTCTAATTTTAAACATAACACATGCTTATGTAAAAAGTTTGAAAAAAAAAACCTCCATAACTTTGAAGGAGAAAATAGAAATCTGCCATAATCTTGTTCCTCCAAAGATCCGTGAAACGGTAACTTTTGCTGTGTTAGCCTCATCTCTTGCACTTATATGTCATTGTTAATATAAAACTAGGATCACAGTGATCATTGCATATCTTGCTTTTTTACCTAACATATTATGATAATTTCACATGATATTCTTTGAATTCCATTTTCAAAGCCCGCATCAGATTGCAATATGTGGATTTGTCGTAATTGGCTCAGTCCTTTCTCTCTGGTTATTTCCAGTCTTCTTTCCCCAAAGTTCAGGTATCATTGTAAATAAATCTTTGTTTTGCTGATTATTTCCTTAGGATAGATTCCTAGAAGTAGGATCACAGAGCCAAAAGTTATAAATGTTTCAGAGGTTCTTGTTACGTTGCGCTCCATTTGTTTCCAGAAGGGCCCGGCCATTTTCACTCCTGCCCTGAGAGCTGCCTGTTCCCTTGTACTGTTGACATTGGTTATGATCTTAACAAACAAACAAATACAGTGAATCATTTTGCTGAGCCAAGGGGTGCGTCCTTGTTCTCTTGTTGCTCTCCAGGAGGGGGATTGATTGATTGGTTTTTCTTTCTTTCTTTTTAAGGTTTATTTATTTTGGGGGGGGGAAGGGAGGAGCGGAGGAGAGAGAGTCTCAAACAGACTCCACGCTGAGTGTGAAGCCCGATGCAGGGCTCGATCTCAGGACTCTGAGATCACAACCTGAACTGAAACCAAGAGTTGGACTTGTAACCGATTGTGTCCCCCAGGCGCCCCCCGGGGTGGGATTTCTGAACCTGTATGTCTTCATCTTTCTTTCATTCATCCTTTTGGAATCATGTTTATGTTTTTATATCTGACAGCTCTCGTTTGGGGATTTTCATCTTATCTTGGGATTTCAGCTCTGCTCTCTTGTAACTCCATCTTCATTGTATCTGGGTTTCATCTTTAATGCTTTTGTACCCTTTAACTCGTTCCTATGCCATGCGCATCAGCGCTTACCAGGAAGACAGTAAGGACACCACCCTCAAGAGACGCTTAATAAATGCTGAGATATTGTAGCAAAGGCACACATAGCATGACAATCGAAGCTAAATTTTCCTAGATCTCAAGGTGTATGTCATCTATTATCGAAGTGATATGCACCCCCACCCAACACGTGTGTGTGCACCCACCCGCCCACACACACACACAAACACACACTCAAGTGCACTTCTTCAGTGCATCAAGCAAGGAAGTCTTTTTGGGCCCCCAACTAAAATAGAGAATCTGTTTCCTTGGCCTTCCTTGACAAATGATATTTGATTGAAGCACCAAGTGACTTGTAATTGTACTTTCCTTTCAAGCTAAATGTACCTTAATTTGGTAGAGGAAGCAGTCGAGAACATTTCCATTGTCCACATTTAACATCTTGCAGCCGTATTGATCAAGCCAAGGGAACGTGTCTTTAGGGTTAGGATGCTCCTAGGAAAAGCTTCATGCAGGAAGGCCGGTGAAGAAGTAGTGGATTGTCATTGTTCTGATCCATGCGGCTTCTTCTGGCATCTTCCTATCCTGTGTGCTCTACTTTGAAAGCGTAGATGTCTCCTTGCCAGCCTGGATTCATGCCTTAGCTTAGAGCGCCTGGGGTCTGGGGAGAATAACAGCAGAACCCGCTGTTGGTGACTTCCAAGAAATTGGCATTATTGGAGAGGTGGGGGAATTGGGAAGAGATGGGGGCAACAAGAAGGATTGAACCCTTCTACTCCAGGGTCAAGGCCACAGCTTCACATACTCTCTTCTATTTTTTTACAAAAGTGATTCCACTTCTTCAGTTTGGGGAAATCAACAAACTAATGCTGCAGGAATGACCTGATGGGCTTAACTTTTATCCCTGTGGCTCCTGAGTGCGCCCATCCATCCCTCCATCCTTCTAGTAAAATTTTATTGAACACCTACAACTGGAAAACAGCCATTTGGGTCCATGATTTTCTAAAGCGTAACTAACGATAATCCGTGTGTTTGTGAGTCTGTGCTAAGTATCCAGAAGCCAGTGGTGACCAGTGTGGACTCACTGGTATGTGTAGAGGTATTTGTGTTTGTTGTTGTTATCGTTGTTTTGCTTTTTCATTTAAAATGGATGAGATGACAAACAAATACAGAATTAGCCAATACTAAGCCCTTATTTGTTCAAAGACAGTGGTTGAAGCAGATATTAGCTATTAAAGAGGCAGGGGAAAACCTTTACCTGGGAGCCAGAACCTCATGGTTATAGTGGTCCAGTCTGCTCCTCCTTCTAGATAACTTCTTTTAGTTCTTAATTTTAAAAGTAAATAAATCAGAAGGTCTGTGATTATGGTTAGCTCATGGGAGGACTGTGGTAGGCTTAGATAATGGCCCTCGGTGATGTCCTCCTCCTAATATGCCCGGAACCTGTAAACAGTGACCTTATACAGCAAAAGGGTCTTTGCAGAGATGGCAAGAGGAAACTAACGTGGACTGGGGGATCCAGTGCCGAAGCAAGCCCAAATATTTTGTCTTCATAAGTATAATTTGGTCTTTAGACTACATGCCCTCGTTTGGGTTTGGAAAATGAAATCTCCATAGTATATACACGGTCCTGAATTCTGTCCTTTACCCACTTACCTTTGGAGGAATTTCTTACTCCAGAGGTTAGTTCATCAAATATTATTGAGCACTTACTATGTACAAGGCTGTGTACAGGGCTAGGGTAAGCGTGACCTCAAGGATCGATATCTGCTCTTGACCTAAGACTTCCTTTGTCTTGACACTCCATGGCATCTCAGTAGTGATCAGATGGATCTCCCAGGTAGGACCGAGAGGTTAAGCGTCTAAATAGATTTTCTGAAGTTTTAAGGAGAAGCAGGGCTCAGAGTATGGTTTGAATGGCACGTAAGGACATTTAACGTGAACACTCGATCGTGATTTCAGTGTGTGGCCTTTATACAACTTGGGTGTGGACTCTGCTTACGATGTAGATGACACAGAGCTCCGTGGGACCACTACTCCCACTGCCCTAGGTCCAGGGTCCATGCGGAGTGAGCGCGTGCCCCAGTTAGATAAAAATCAGGTAACTTACCTGAGGTGTTTCTCTCCACTTCTTTCAAACTCATCATGCAACACTGTGGTGTCGGTTGTTTTCGCTGCCGTTCAGACCAGCCTGCATGAACACACAGCTTTTGGAGACGCACGGGCATACTTACTAGTGCTTGGACACAAACTCTATTCTTAAAAGCGTGGGAGCCCATTTCAGTTGTGAGGCCCCTGTTTTCTGTGTGTATCCGTGGCTAGGTTGGGATGTGAATTAGAATTGGATTCTTTTCCCAAACTGTTCCAGTTCCCTTTGGCCATGTGGAAAATAAGCTGTTGTGGGTCAGAAGCAGTGTGCTCCCATGACCAGCCTGCAAAACAGAGGCAGCCTTAAAACCGTCCTGCCTGAACCAGCCTGGAAACTTGGAGAAACTTCACCAGTGGGGAGAGGGTCTGCTGCAAGGGAACAAGCCAGCCATTCATCTCGTGCCCTTCACCGGGAGTAGATCATGTGCCTGGAGGTCATATGTATTTGACAACATTCATTCCCTCTCATTTTCTTTAATTTGAAACTCTTGGGCATAATGTAATAAAAAATTTTAACCGAAATTTAATTTGGACAGAGCTTCACATGGAGTTTAGTACCCTCCAAAAAATACGCTCTAAAAGAAAACAAATCTAGGGGGCCCTCAAAGCTCTACCACTTAAAATAATCGACTTTATGTTTTCCGCAAAGATGGATTTTGTGCCCTGGTGGAATGCAACCCCGTACCAGGTACATCCTTCTCCAGTTCCTTTGTTAATGAGCTGAAGGATCTCATGAGATGTGAATTCAGTGTACGTAAAGTCATAGTGAAGGAATTGCTAGAATCTTGGCAGCCTTTCTGATTGTACCAAATGATTTAAAGCAGAGGGAGGCTGGAGGTGTGTATTAGTCATTTGGGGCTGCCCTAACAAAATACCGTAGATGGGCGGGGGCTGAAACAACAAAAGTGTGTTTTCTCCCAGCTCTGGAGTCTGGGACTCGGAGATCAGGGTGCAGGGTGGGCCTGGATTGCAGGGGGCCATCTTCCCGCTGTGTCTCACATGGCAGAGAGAGAAAGGGGGAGGGAGAGAGAGAGAGAGAGAACAAGCTCTCTGGTGTCTTTCCTACTAGGACCACTTATCCCATCATAAGGGCTCTGTCCTTATGACCTAATCTGAGGCCCAGAGGCCCCACACTGGGGGGTCAGGGCTTCCCTACATGAATTTGGGGGTGGAGGGTGTAGTTCAATCCATAACAAGGTGGAATGACTTAAAAGGTTGGATGTGTCTCAAAAAAACTAGTAGAGAAGCAGCCATCACAAGAGTCTCCAGGACCATAGCATCTAGCCTTTTGGAGCCCGGCCATGGTTGACAGCCTGTGACAGTCCTCAATGCTCTTCAGGACAGAGGACAAATCCTAAAAAGTTTGGTCAGAAGGGGCCGGCACATTTGTTGCGACTGCCGCTCCACTCCACGTCGGTTGCTTCTGCTGTGTTCTTGACCGTGAAGGTTTTCTCCTTGCCATGGTCACACTTTGCTTACTGCCCCCACTTCTAATGGGGTCTCTGTGCCAAAAGGGTTATTTTTGCCACGGCACAGAATGTCCCCACTCTGTCAAGAAGTAGCTGATCCCCGGGGTCACGGGACCTGTCTTCTCCAAGTCAATGGTGGATACAGTTGGCCGCTTTTAAAATGGCAAGACGCTCACCTTTATTATTTAATAGGGAGAAGGAAGGCAGCAAAGAATGGTAAATAGGGAGAAAGACCCCAAGAGATTGTGATTCTCAGCCGGGAGAGGAAAGGATGACATTTCATTGTCACAGATTCTCCCTTTTGGCGATATTTTGGGTATTTTAAGACATTTTCAGAACGATTTTAGGGGGAAAAAACCCAAAACACCATACTGTGTCTGACACAGCACTCTAGAAATGTTCGCCGAGTAAAAGAACAAATGGATGCAGGTAGCGATCGCCTAGATTCAGGCAGAGACCCCCGTGGTACCTCAGCGTGGTTAAACTTGCCATTTGGCTGGAACACTAGGCGCTCTATACATAAGCACCTGTGAGTCCCGCGTGATAGGTTTGTTAATTCTTACGACTTTCGCCAACAAGGAGAAATAATGGGCATCAGTACCGTGATGTCTCACAAGTGAGGGAGAAATGAATCAGCCCTGTATTTAAGAAATACGGTGCAGAGAGAAGGCAGATGTCTGTGCGCAGCGAAAATCTGGCCACGCAGACTTCTCTTTCACTTCCCACTGCCATCCCGTCAACAACTTTTACTTCTTTGCAGATGATGGAACCATTACCCTGCCTCCCAGTTTGGGGCGCCCTCAGTACCAGGAACTTTTCCTCTGCCCCACAGCCATCACCCCAACAACCGAAACCTTGATCGCGGGCAGCCGTTCACATGACACCTGATCCCACCGACTTTTCTGCCCCTTCCTCCGCGACCACTCTTGGGTCTCATAGGAAGCGTCCAGTCCATCCGCTGCTGTTTCACTGTGTAGCATTGCTCTCCTTTCTGTAGAGGAGGAGGAGGGGGTGACTGTGAAATAAATAAGATCACCTAGATTATCAGTTTACCAAATGGGATCAAACTTCTAAATTAAATCAGCTGAATCGTGATCTGTATTTCTCCCTGGGGCAGGATACGTTGTAGCCTCCTGTAGAACACTGCTTAGAAATCTGCATAGAAATCCTTCTTGGAGTCATAAACTCCCCTACATGAAGCAGTGGTTATGCTGACAAGAATTTGCTAGAGAAGCTGAAAGGTGATTTAGTAAATGCCTCCAAGTACAGAAATGCTTGTTAGAGCATGTGGCTGTCTAAGTGACTTCCATGCCCCATACGGCAGAGTATGCGTAAAATGAAAACCATTTTAGTGCACATAAATGAAGACTTGAAAGTGTAATCACATAGTTATAAGATAAAAATATGTATAATACACAGTCTGGATTTCCAAAGGGCATTTGGTCTCTTTAGTCTTCTAATAAGGTCAGCGGTAGTATCTTTCATCTTCCGATGATTAATGTTCCAAATTAGCAATGGTTCACCTCCCAGTGACTTCAGAAGTATCTTTTCCACTTTCCTTCTATAAATAAAATAATCAAGCTATGTCCCAGTTCTGTATTGTAGCTATAAAATTAGCATGAAGCTGTGCCATTTGTCACAACAGCCATGAGCCACTTGTGGCTGTGGCATACTTGAAGTATGACTAGTTCAAATCGCGAGGTTCTGTGTGTATAACCCACCCACTGGGGGTTAAGCACCACCCTCCCCCCAAGAAATAAGTAAAATACAGCATCGTAATTTTTATTTATTGACTATGTGTTGAAAGTATAATATTTTGATATGTTGGGATAAATAAAATCTATTCTAAAGGTTAATTTTCCCTGTTTCATTTCACTTAATGTGGCTACTCGGAAATTTAAAATTGCACATGAGGTTTACATTTGTGGCTTGCATTATATTTCTTTTGGACAGCTCCGTTCTAAGTAAGTCATTGTTTAAGTTTAGAAATGTCCATTGCTTAAAACTTAAGTGTACATGTATGTCCTCATTGTGAAGATTGCATACTTATAATTCACTTCCTGTCGGCAAAAATTATTGGACACATCCTCTGAACAAATAATTGATACCAGTACTTAAATAGATGAATGGAAATGGAATTGACCTTAATACGGTCAGATTGTAAGTTTTCAAAGCTTTCCCGATGTGAAATTCTATTCTGTTTAAGTACGTATGTTTGGAACCAGTGCGAAGTTGAATTCCGTTTGCTTTACCGTGAACCGCTAACATTAACTCTTCTGAACCAGCTCTATAGGGATATGTCACTCAACATTTCCAAAGTTGATTCAGCACCCTAAAAGTCACCTTCTTCGGTTTGGTCCTTAATTAATATTGCGAGGTCTTTCTGGTCCAGCAGGCTCAGGAGTGAGAGGATGGTCAAATTCTCTGAGGCGACGTCTCCCCAAGACAACTATAGGCCATTGGTCCGTCTCTTTCCTTCTCTTTACCCTAAATAGTTCAGTATTTCATAAGTCTGAGCACACCTTCACGCTAAGGTGTTCTGAAGCCAGCAGCCTTCGTGGAAGGGACACTCAGCAGCCCGTGCTCAAGATGGCTTTTCTAGAACAGGGTGGGGGAAGAACTTGGTAGGTTTTTCCTTCTCTTATTGTCTTTAATAGGATGATATACAAGTCTTGACACGTGCCTAAGAGATGTAGATGGTTTTAAGCAATCATGTGCAGTAATAATTCTAGTAACATAGCAAGCATTTGGTCCATATTAGGAGTCAGGCAGTATTGAAAGAGTTTGACAGGTATAGTTCATTTAATCCCTTTAATAACTCCTTAATGTAGGTGCAGTTATTTGGCTCAGTTTCCTGATGGGAAACCTGAGCCACAGAGAGGTTGAGAGGTTGCCCAAGATCACACGGTTCTTAAGTGGAAAAGCCAGAATTGAGTCATAATGTCATGAAGAAGATTAATTTAATCTATCTAGATATTTAATTTTGAGTTTTGGAAGACTTGACTTGGCTGTTTTTAAATCCTGTTTAAAAGAATCCTTTCCTGGGGCACCTGGGTGGCTCAGTTGGTTTAGCGTCAACTCTTGATTTCCGCTCAGGTCATGATCTCAGGGCTGTGAGACTGAGCCCCATGTAGGGCTCCACTCTGGGTGTGGAGCCTGCTTAAGATTCTCTCTCCCTCTGTCCCTCCCCACTTGTGTTCTCTCTCTCTCTAAAGAAAAAATTAAAAAAAAAAAAAACAAGAATTCTTTCCTTCCTTCTTTCATCATCCTGAACCCATTAGGAGAATTTGGATGTAAGATATGGTGGTTTTATTCCCAGCTGTGATATCACTTAAATAACTCCAAATATTAATGTTACCTTTGTTTGATAGTATGAAGTATATAAGACACAATTACATCTTTTTACCACTTTTGAGTCTCAGAGCAGTCCTGTAAGCTAAGCATTATTGATCTCGATTTCATTTTAATTTCCTAAATGACCACGTTGAGTCTCAGAAGAGGTACTGAAGGGTTAGATTAGCATTCCCACTGCTAGATGGCCCAGGGGTCAGCATCCAGTACTGCTATCTTGTGGCCTAGCACTCTACCAACACCCCCCAAGATACGTTTCTGCTCAGGTTGTGGCTATTCTCTTGTCACTTTGCAAAATGAATCTTAAGGCACATGTGTGTAAAGTATATTTCTAAAAAGAGCCTAGAGAAGTTGATGGAAATCTGGATTTTTTTTCGCGTTTCAATCTGGGCAGAGCATGAGGATAATAGAGATTCAGAAAATGCATAGAGAAGAAATTCTATCGTAGGATTTCAACTGTACCCAATGGTTTGTTTTCTTTTAGGAGAGTAGTACAGCAGAGTCTTGATTTCTGCAGCCCACAGAAGCAGAGCATCTTACGATTAGAAGGTGTCCCACCTTCCACTATATCTGACTGATGGCCTAATTCCTCTTGACAACCTTTGAGTGACAGTTCTCCTGCCCAGAAGCCAAACCTCCTTGTTGCCGCGCCCCCACCCCCTGACTGCCACCTACACTGCTAGCATCTTTCCTACCAAGTGCAAGTGCCCAGCCTTGGGCCCAGACTCGGACTGAGTGCAGGAGCATTGCCCCCTTTAAACATGCTGGTGCCACACCCATGGTGTCAGCAATGACGTGGCTTGTGTCATTTTTGATCAACTAGAACCGTCCAGTGTTTTCCATATGAGCTCTTTTCATGTGAGGTTAATATCTTTTAACCTAAATATGGGGATTTCTGTTTATCTCTCTTACGAATTTTCTTATTCATTTGGGATAATTTAGATCCTAGGTTCTATCAGTGAATATAGCTCTTGCTCTTAGACGAGTTCTTAAAAAATGCAGTAAGTATGCCTTCATCTGATATACTGAGAAACGTCGTACTAAGACAGTGCTAGACTCCAGAGCTCTCTAGCCTGCCACATGGTGATTCCCCATTTCATCGACAAAAATACCATGAAAAATGATGTCACAGGCCTCGCTGAAATCAAAACATTTTCTTTGTCTATATCATTTCCTATTCCTGCTCATCTTACAAGCCAGTCGGGGGC
>CM052892.1:57179619-57210470 GCA_028534135.1 Potos flavus | reverse complement strand
TCTTCTGAGAAGCTGTTAGAGTTGACCTGTGGCCCTCCCAATAAGATATGTTCAAATCCTAACTCCCAGTACCTCAAAATGTGACCTTATTTGGAAACAGGATATGTGCAGATGCATTTCCTTAAGATGAGCTCATTTTGGTGGAAGGTGGGCCCCTATTCCACTATGGCTGGTGCCATCGTAAGGAGGAGGCCGTGGGAAGATGGGGGATTGGAATGATGTGTCTGTAAGCTACAGGGAGGGGGGTATGGCGCAGCTTCTCCCTCAGAGCCCTCCGGAGGAACAAAGACCACCAATATCTCTGTGAGGCAATCAGTGTCTGCTGTTTTCAACCTCTCGATACTTTGTTAAGGCAGCCCTCGCAAACTAAGACACAAGTGCTAGTCGAATAGAAAACTACTTCCTAGACTGGGAGCCCACTCACACGCTAGTCTAAAGTTCTGTAAGCACGTCAAAACTGGAACAAAACGCTTCATTGTGGCGGCTCCATCAGGCGACCGAGCCACGATATGATGCATAAATCTTACCCTCTGCTGAAGGCCTGGGCAGAAGAGGTGGCGAGGGTCTTAACTCGAGGCAGGAGCGGACCTCACCCCATCCCCACCTGCTTTGGGATCGTCATCCCTGTAGCTCTGAATCAACTATCTGAAAGTCACCATGGAAAGATTTATACAGTAAAAATGCTCTCATTACCATGTAAGGAGCGGCATGGTGGGCTGGGACAGGGAAATCAAACCGGCTTGGGTTTTCCAGTCTTAACATTTTTCTCCTTATTTGCTCTGCTTGGAACTTAGAGCAGATCTTGAAACCAGATAGCCCTTCTCTTAGCTAGCTTGCGTGCTCGCTTGCTCTCTCTTTTTGTGATCGGAAATTCAGTTTAATTAGCATACTATGGTTGGAGCCAAGTGCAGGGCATGGAATGAATAATGCATTCTGTTATTTTTTTTTTTTAATTTAGAAATGTAAATTTTATTTATTTTTTTTATTGTGGTAAAAAAAAAAAAAACACATGAAATTGACCCTCTGGACCACTTTCCGGTGCACAGTAATGTTCGTTGTTTGCACACTGTCGTAGGGTAGATCTCCAGAACCTTTTCGTCTCGCAAAACTGAAAGTCTATACCTTTGGAATAACAAGTCCCCTTATTAGCTTACTTTTTGACTTGGGCCAGGTTAATCATTGCTGGAATTCAGCTTGCTCATTGCAAACAACCGCCGAGTGATATTCAAACATTTGTGCAATCTTAGGTCACTTTAGGCAGGATCATTGTGAGGTTGGCTCCCTCTCTCTTCCGTCAATGAGCCGAGATGAATGTCTTCGTCGTATATCCGCACGGTGCCTGCGGATGAATTCATGCCACACGGACGTCAGCAGGTCTAGAATCACAAGAGCTTTTCAGGAAGAAAATGCAGTGATTGGAGGAGTGGTGCTCCCCAGCTACCTTGAAAGGGGCAAAGTGGTGTGAAGCAGAATGCAGTTGTAGGGACACGGGTGATGCTGGTTAAGCGAGGCGTCTCTGATGCTGGGGGGCCTGCCAGCCCCCCTTCCTCCCCACCCATACCCCCTCCCCGGCTCTCAGCTCCGCTTCTCTCCGGGTCCTCCCAAGACCCAAAAGCACGCCCAGATTTCTTCAACGTTTTTTTTTTTTCCCCTTTTCCCCCGGCTACATTTGTTCCCACTTCTCGAGCTCGCGCCAGCTCTTTTGACTTTTTGAACTTTTGGTTTTATTCAGAGAGGTAATTTCAGGAACTATGCTGGGTTGCATTTTTGGCACCTTGCTCCTTGGATATCTGCTCTTAAGCAAGAGCAGAGAACCAAAGTGCGTTTGGCAGCAGCCTTACCTTTCACAACAGAACGAAATCACATAAAAATAGGTTCTTTGCCGCTCTGGTGTTCTCTTGAGAAACAAAACCCTGTATGTATGTCTCTCCCCACTCCGCCCACGCTCTCACCTCTTGCCAGGAGCCGTTGAGAAGCGTTCCCTTAGCGTTTATTCGGTGGGTATTTTCGCTCCCGTCAGCGGGGTATTTGGTTGCTGGAAGGCCTTAGAAAATCTGGGGAAATGGAAATTCGAAAACCACACGCAGCGTCTGAGCTCAGAGATCTGTTGTTTTTATCACATATTCGTTATCTGAGCCTCTGGCTTGGTGTTCTCGGTGCTGTCTACGTGAGTTAATCGGTATCTGCCATCTCGGCTTACCTCCAGGAAAGACCCGTGGTCGCCGTGGTCTGGTCCATGGGTGGCACCGCTGCCTGCCAGCCAGCCTTATGGACGTCCGTCGCTCTACTGACGGGCTGGCTGTTCCCGGACCCCTCCCCAGGGACCACAGACTACTTTGTGACACTCTGGGGTAATCCAAAATCCCTGGAAACTCTTCACCCTTCCTCTTGGAAGCCATGGCGTGAAATCATATTAATTCTTCCTGCCTTGGTTGCCCACTCCCCTAATCAGTACTCCGAGAGAACGTAACAGAGGGAAATCCTGCGGGATGGTGGCTTAACTAACCCCTCAGACGTTCTGATCTCCTCCCTTGTCCTGTTCCCTCTTCCTGATGGCCTGGTTTCTTCTGTGTGGCTTGGGCCATCCCAGGGACGGGTCACAGGCTTCCTCTCTGCATCCAGATCCCAGGTCCCTCCCAGGCCAAGGGCTGCCATTTTGGTGCCCCAGGCTCAGCCCAAGCTTTCCACTTGGGTTTCCTCCATGCCAGTCGCATGGTGCCCACGACTAGGCACACCGCACTCAGAATTCTGGGATGGTGGTCAGGTTCAGCTTGGAGACAGGAGCCCGTGGGGACTCATCCCCACCCAGGACCTGGGTGTCATTCCCTTCTTAGGCCAGTGTCCAGGGCAGGTCAGCAGCAACCACTCTCCATCATCCTTGAGCCTCTATAGCCTCCTTTCTGCCTCATGTCATTGCAAAATGTTGCTTAAAACCAAAGGGAAATACTTCTACAACAACCCGGTATTTGCTTTTTTTTCTCCTAATTTGTATTTATAAGTAATCGAGTATTACCTGATCTCCTGGTGTTTAGCGACTTCTTTTCTTTCCATGGGTGGGACTTGTTTTTAATATAGTCAGAGTCACTCTACTGCAGATGAGGGACCGCAGGGCTCCCGTGACGTGGCGGTCAGGATTTGACGTGCCATATTCAGATGCCAGTTTCCTCTCCAGTCTCTGAACCAACACGGTTCCCACAGTGTGACCCGAATGCTGCTGTGTGGACAAAGTTAGACGTGAGACAGGGGCTCCCAGACCTGGACTTCCCCTTGGTGACGGAGGTGTCCGTGGCTTTTTTCGCCCAATATTCGGATGGGGAAATTCAAGTAGAATTGATTGTTTCTGAAACATAGGGTAGAATGTTCACTTCTTCTAAGGTCCTTCCAGTTTGGTTGTGGATCTTCGCCAACTGTCTGGAGAAAGAGGATGTAGGTGAAGGACGAGAGACGCTTTTCTTGGAGAAGAGAGGGAAGCTGCACTTCACTTGACTCTTTGGGTCAGCCGCTGTGGGGCCCCTACTTGGTGTTACCTCATTTAATCTGTGGGTGCAGCCCCAGAGTATCCTCACCACCCTGCAGATTTGGGAAGCTTGGTCCATTCTGTCTGGATACAAGAGTGGGGATTCTGATTCTCAGACAGTAGCTTTCCGGGGAGGAAATTTTTTTGTCTGAGTCCTAAAATTCTGCTAAGCCCTTGTAGGACTCAACCTGCAAGGCCCATTGCCCATCTTTTAAATGCTGTCATCTTCAGAGGTCATGGGGGAGGTGAAGGACATAAAGAAGATCCCCTGGGACCATCGAGGACTCTCCAAGCCTGCCCCACTCACTCTCCTCCTCATCTAGGCCTTGGCCAGTCACCTCGACTGTTACCCCCAGGGCAATGATTCTCAACTTGGAGTGGATCTAGAGTGTATTTGCTCCTCTCAATTTCCAAACAGTGACGTTGTAGCTTTTGGACGCCATCTTGGACTTGGAGGACCTTTCTGCTTCTCCGGCAGCCATATTGTCCTTGCCCCTCATTTCTTAGCATTTCTGCAATGCTGGGAGAGGGCAGAACATGTTCTAGTGTAGCTATGGGAATGATGGAAGTCCAGGAGGCAAGATGGCGGTGTGGCGGTTTTGGTATTATAGCTACAGGTGCATATTTGCCCCCCCCCTCGATGTGTTTCTTTGAGGCCAAGATGTGGCCTCCTCTGGCACACGCAGCACTGAAGACTGTGGTCCAATTAATGTGCGAGAGTCCAAATAGAGCAAGAAGAACATCATGATGTAAGGCAAGGGTCATGGGTGTCTCAAGAGCCAGTTGACCCCTGATGTAGATGTTTCTCTTCGTGAGTTGCTGATTTACTTGCTTAGGCTTCAGGAAACCTACTGTTGACTAAGTCTTCGAGAGGGTGAGGAATAAAACCTAGACTACAATAGCCAAAAAGTAGAAACAACCCAATGTCTATCAACTGATGACTGGAGAAACAAAATGTGGTCTCTCCATATAATGGACTGTTATTTGGCCATGAAAAAGAGTAAGGTACAAATACACGCTACAACATGGGTGAACCTTGGAAATGTTACGCTAAGTAAAAGAGGCCAGTCTCAAAAGACCATGTATCATATGACTGGTTTATAGGAAATGTCCAGAAGAGGCAAATGTGTAGAGACACAAAATAACTTAGTGGCTGCCGAGGGCAGACAGGGTAGTGGTGATGCGGAATGGGAGTGGCTACTAATGGGCACAAGGTTTCTTTTGAGATGATGAAAATGGTCTAAAATTAGGTTGTGGTGATAGTTACACAGCTTTGTGAATATATTAAAACCACTGAATTGTACACTTTTAGAGAGTCAGTTGTAGGATACGTGAGTTATACCTCAATAACACTTTAGGAAACCTCTCTGATGGCTCCCTACCTCCCATAGAATGAGGCCATGATCCGTTGAATGGTGTAGGATGTGTGGGATGAATCCATGTGTAGCTTCCTCCTTATATCCAACCGTGTCTCCTCCTTGCCTTTCCCCTCTGCCCCCAATGCTCAACCCGCAGAGAAGCTCTTGCTTTTACTAGATTATTCCATGTTCTTACCCCCAATCCATTGTTTATGTTTCACCTCTGCCCGATATCCCAAACCTTGCCACCTGGAGAACTCACGCTCACGTCTTAAAGCCCAGCTCACACATCCTCCTCTCTCTCTTTGACTTACCCACCTACCCCCGTTAGATTTGTTTCCTTAATGTGTGTTTTCATCATCTTTTAGAAGTGGGTTGATTATAGCACTTACCATACTGTATTTTAAATGTTTATGTGATGTGTATTTCTCCTGCAAGGGACTGTGAGCTTTCCGGGGGTATGTGCCAACATTTTACTTATGTGTCTTTCTGCCTCTGTCTCCCTCTCTCTAGAAGAGGGCATGAATACTAGCACACAGTCTGCTCTTGGTAAAAGTGGTTGAAGCTGGAGTTTAGTCAAGGAGACCAGCAGGCAGATCCCGATGAACAGCAATGAGGGGCCTTTCTAGAGTGGGGACAGTGAGGATGACAAGAGAGAATGAAGCTGAAAGTTCTGGACCATTTGTGATCTGTGGAAAATAGCCTGTCTCCCGAGAACTGAGCAATTTGTCACCCTACTTGATTGCCACCACATTGGGCCTGAAAGGGCTGGCCCATCTGTGTGAGCTAGGTGCCTGGGATGAAGAAGGAATAGACTGGAAGGATAGCGGGTGGGATTCTGAGGGCTGGAAACGGAGAACCTACTATGTGCCTGTCATTATGATGCTGGACATCACTGACGATCAGAAATGGGCAGTTAGGATGAAAGCAGCTGATCGTCACTGGCCTCTAGTATCATAATGCCCATCACATGACAGGGACTCAATCAACATTTATGCTAAAGGAAGAGAAAGAGAGAGGGAGGGAGAGAGGGAGGGAGGGAAGAACAATCAGAAGTCACCTTTGCCCAGCTTAGCATTCCTTATAGAGCCAACTTTGCTCAAACCCTGGCATGGCCCCAGGCTGACTATGCTTTTGAAAAAGATCCAGGTCTCATCTCCATCTTTCTTAGAGGCCTCAGTTGGGGGTGGCTCTCTGCTCTCTGCCTCCTCTTCCAACAGAGCAGGATTTCAGACTCCCCCCTTCCCTTCCCTTCGCCAAGGTGTTCAGTAGGAGGCTGTCAGCTCTGTGCCTTCCTCTGCCCTGATGCTTGGCTTCTGCCAGGGGCTAGAATCTTTAGCGCTCCTCTAGGGAAACTGAGGCAGGAGGTGGTCTGATGCCTTCTCTACCTGCTGCGTGAATGTCCTCCCTCTCTGTCACCTTTCCTACCTCTTCCTCTTCCAACTCTGGCCCCTCCTCCTCAAATCCATCCTCGGACTCAGGAGAAGGACCACTGTGCTTGAAGCCCGTTTTCATTCAGAGCTCTCCATGTCTCGGGAGGAGGCTCCCGAACGGGCAGACTTGTCCTTCGGATTGGCAGGCGCCCCTCCCCCATCCGATGGGCCTGTGGTCTGTCATCCTGGGATTGCCACGTCGTTAACAACAATTAGCAGCTTTCACTGGAGGCCTTTGGGCTGGATTGTCAGAGAGAATAAACCCGGTCAAGGAGTGGGAGGAGAGCCGCGTCCCTGTGCTTCCCTAGATAATAGCCGTCCCTTGTTCTCAGCTAGACGGGACCGAATGATTCTGGAATAAACCCCCATCTATGGCTGTGCCAGCTTGGTTTACTTCCCACTGGCCTTTTGTTCCAGCACCTGTTACAGTGACCCAGGCTGAAGAGATGTCTGGCTGCCCTGACATTTCCGTTTGCCCCCATTTTGATTGGCCTCATTATTTCTCCGGGTCTCCAAAGCTTGGATTGAAGCCATTCAAGTAAAAAGAGGCTGGGTGTCCGCTGTTGAGTTTATTTCCCTTTATATGAGTATTTTACCTCAAGAAATCCGTGTGGACCCCTTGGAAGTGGAGCTGCTTCTCTCTCAGCCCTTTCTCTCCCGCCCACACCCCCACGTCTGGCCTGTGGCCACGCTTCTCATCCCTGGTCACGTCATCCCAGTGTGCATGGCATGTGGGCATTTGTTCGGAGCACGGGGGTGAACAGCTGAGGCTATTTGTGTCTGGAGATGGCCACCAACCAGGCACCTCAGGGCTCCATCCAGACCCCCAAGGGCCGGGGCCCCTGCGCCTCTGGCACTTGTACCCCATTTGTGGTACCCAGGTCGGCGGGCTCGGCCACTGAACTCTGGGACGCCGTACCCACAAGGCCACGCGTGGCCCGTCTCATGGGCTCCCTGCCCGAACCAGTCCAGCCAGGGATTCCTCCCTCCATGGGGCCAAATGTGCCCAGCATTCCTGCATCTCCTGGCCACCCCGAACGTCCCAAGGACGGGAGGATGGTCTTTACGGTCAGCCTCGTGTGTATCACCTTCATTGTTGGTGCGGCATTTCCCGAATGTTCTCCAGGATCCCCATCTCTCTTGAAACGTAGGGCCTATGACTGCAGTCCTCTGAGATGTTGGCCAGTGGGGGATGGGCCTTGTGCTTCAGGTTCTAAATCCACACTGCATTCCCCACACTCGAGTTAAGGATCTACTCTGACCCGGTGTTCCGTCCCTGGTGTGCCAGCATCTGCTTTTTCCCATCTGAATTTGCTTATAATTTCACCTGGCGTGGACACTGCTGACTCTCCCGATCTACCCTCCCTTTCTTCTTCCCCACCACCCCCATCGGAATGGAGGCCTTGAGTGGCTCCAGATCCAGGAGTCCTTATCACCCTAACCCAGAAACCTGAGATTCGGCAAGCGTCCACAACAGGCTCCCGACATGGTCCTTTCTTGAACATTATTCCCTCTCTTCAAGGGTGTCCCTCAGTCTCATGGAATTATTTGGGAAGCACACTGAGCCATTTTCTATAAAGGTTTTCATGCTTGTGGTCTTCCATTTTTCTCCTCTTTCCCTTCCCGAACTGATGGAGTCCATTGCTTTTGTTTGTTTCTAGAAGTTTTCTGGAAGCTCTAAACGGATTTTATCACTCTGGCATATTTTTATGCTCCCTCCTCCATCCATTCCTCTTTCCCATGTCGCTTCTCTCTCTATCCAGGAAACAAAACTGCAAGTAGGGAATGAGGAAACAAGCAAGGGCTCAGAGTTGGGAGGGGCGGGGGAACTACAGGAATTCACCATAAGAGCAATGACCACCGACATGAGACATCCCATAGGTGTGACATTCACCCCATTGCCTGATCACCCAGAAAACAACCCTCAGCGTTTTCTCCTCCGGAGAGCTGGCTCTAACCAACCACGTCTCCAAACCAAGAGCGTGTTTTCACGCGTTGCAATCATTTTGATCTAGTCAGTGGGCAGAAGACAAAGTCGATCCTGTTCCCTGAAAGACGAAGAGAAATAAAATTGGTTTTGGTTAGTTGGCTTGTTTTATAAATGCCTCATTATATTCCTCATAAAGCTTTTTCAATTAAAAAAAAAAGAGTGAGCTTTTTTTTTGGTGGGGCGGGAGGTTTTGTTTTTAGTACCTCGTCTAGCTGCAAACCACAGCCTCCTGTTTGAAACTCTGCTTCAGCACCCTGTGGCTCTGTTATTCCGGCCTTGGATTTGAGCTCGCCGTCATTTAAGCGAGGGATGGGGAACCCTGTCTGGGAGTACTGGGACTGGAGCACAGCTGGGAAATGCGGTCTGCCTCTGCCCGCTGGTATTGATAAACCATGATTCATTTCTTCGTTACCCGATTCTGCTTCTATCTCGGGTACTAAAAAAAAAAATAGTCATGATGCTGCTCTTTCATCAATGAATGAAAGTGATTGCTTTAAAATCTGCATTTTCCCATAGAGGCCATGCTTTGATCCAGCTTCACAGATTAGTCCCTCGTGATGACCGAAGACGAGATTTTTGAAGCTAGGGACCTTGGAGATCCCAACTTACTTCCAAACGCAGGTCTTTCTACAAGATTGGAACCTTCCTTTTCCTGCCTCAGCTGGCAGAAGTCATAGGTTCGGTCCCTCACGCACCAAGCATATATCCCCAAAAGCATATAGACCTGCTCTCCATTTATTATTCGATACCGTTTCAGGCTTTCTTGCCAATGACAATGATCTGTCCCCCTTGAATCACAGAGGCCCCGTGTCCGCCAGGATATAAAGGAACTGAAATAAAACCGGTAGTTCCTGGAGAGGTTGGGATTGAGACAGAGCCTCCCAGATAGAGTGGTTACATGGTGGGCTGGAGGCGGGTTGGGAGAGGAGGTTTGAGACAAGTTAGGGCTTCTGTGGAGGTTTCTGGACATCAGAGTAGAAGGATTTTTGACGTTTCCACCCTGCTCTGTGCTAAGTGCTTTTCGTTTCATCTCATTTAATGAAGAAGCCACGAGAAACATCAGCCTCTTTAGAAAGCTTGGCAGGAAAGACAAAACCCATAAATAAGGAGGTGAACCATTTCCCCTATACCTGGAAGGGAACTCAAGCAGCTGTATTTTTTCTGAATAATTGCCATTCACGGAGGACACCTTATGTCTCAGGCATTGCGCTGAGCACATTACAAATGGCATGTCATTTAATCCTCGAAGAAGTCCAGGTAGGGTTCTGACAAACCGCTCCAACGTGTAACTCAAAATGGGACTCAAAATGACAAAGGTCGTTTGTTTTGATTGCGGATCCACGATGTGGGCACGGGTTGGCCGTGCCAGCTCATCCCTGCTCCCTGGAGCACCAGTGGGCTACCGCGTGGGTCCCCTTCCAAGGCGGCTCCCTCCCCCGAGCGGCAGGCTGGTGCTGGCTGTCGGCCAGGGTTCAATCAGGGGTGCTGGCTCTGCTCCACGGACTCCACTCACCGTGCTGCTCCGGGTCACCCACGGCCTGGCAGCTGGGCCCCTAGGCCGAGCATTCCAGACAGGAAATGGACGCTCTCAGCGTCTGAAGACTGACACGGCGTCCCTTCTCCCATCTTCTCTTGGTCAAGCAGACACAGAGCCTGCTCGGGTCCGAGCTGAGGAGAAAGAGACCAGCTCTCAGTGGGTCGGGTAAGAATTTGCAGCCATCTTTATTCTACCAGACGCCCAGAAAGGCGAAGTGCCTTACCCTGGGTCCCACAGCCAGCACGTGGATAGGTTCCCCGTGTTCTGCTTCTTATGGACTGTGTGACGCTCCTGAGTTGGCCAGAGCTCCTGACTGACCTCAGTCCAGATTTCTGTACCTTTTCCTGCCATTAACTGAGCCTGTGTGTCAACTTCATCACAGCTACAGAGACCCAGGAAAGCACATTCTAGAAACGTTCCTAAATCACTGGGATTTGGAATTAACTTCAGGAGCAATCCTGACAGAATCCTGGGTTTGAAAAGAAAAGACCCGGGCGGGAGTGTGTGTGCGAGACCCATCTTTAGGTTTCGGAACGATGACGTGACGTGTAGGTCACAGAGTGCCTTGTGTTCTGTGACCGTGTCTCTGTGACCACTCTGAGCGGAGCTTGGCAGACTACAGCCGGTGGGCTGCTGCCTATTTAAGCACAGCTCTGGAGAAAAAAAAAATGGCTCTAGATTTTTAAACGGTTGAAGAGCAAAGCAAGAAGACTATATAGCAGAGTCAAAAAGTTGCAACGGAGACCAAATAGTTCACAAAGCCTCTGACAGAAAAGTTCATTGACCTCGGTTCTAGAAGGCAGGATCAGGACCCGTGTTGCCAGAGCTAGATTTCAGGCCGACTGAAGAAGGGCTTTTCTGACTCGAGTCATCCGTGGGGAACAGCGGCTCACAGCTGAAGATAATTATGGAGGCAGGTGGCCGAACCTAGGACGCTATCGATCCGTGGTGTGCTGGGAAAAAATGTCCAACAGCCAACTCTCCGGGCCAGGGAAGCCCTAATTTGTGATGTTTGTCCATTTCTATGGTACAAATCCCACCATGGCCAATTTCCAGTTCCAACACGTCAACTCCAGGCAGAGTGGGGAAGAGAGGCACATAAGCTGCTCTCGGAGCCCTGGTTTACCCCCACGACAGGCTCAGGGGATCAATGGCCTGTCATGCTGCCCCTCAGGTGGCTCCCAGGCTAGGGACATACATGGGTTTGGGGAGGAACGACGGTGCTGGAAAAGCCTCTGACATTCCACCTGCCTCTCCGGGCTCACAGGCAGCCCCTGTTAGAGTCTGCGAACGCGCAAAAATGAGGACTTGCCCCGGCTACCCAGCCGCTGAGCTCCTCCACCTGCTGTTTCATTGTCCGCACATTTGGTTTCGAAAATCTTGATTTCTACAAAGAGTGGTAAGTTTGAGTGCATCCCAATTTAGAACTTGTCGAAAGCATCGCTTGAAGCGAAGTTAGAAGACAAATGACAGATTGGGAGAAAACGGGAGTCTAGAAGAGGTCAGGGTTTGGAGTCGTGAGGACGATGGAACACTTATCAGTGGAATAAAATTAAAAACCAATTGACAGGCCAGTAGGAAAATGGGGAGAGCATGTGGATAGTTTACAGTCACTCAGATACAAAAAGGCTGCTAAACGTGAAAAATGAGTAAGTAGTCTTTCGATCTGAAAGAGCAGCCATCTCCCTGCAGCACGGATGTGTAGCATACGACAATGAGTCATTCATGTTGTCCATTGGATTGGCCCAAAGTAATAATACCATGCACTCAAGGTTGCGAAGCCCCAGCACATTCGCCAGCTACAGCCAGAGAGCATTAACTGAGACTAGAAACAGGCATATCCTGGGACGCCCAGGGTGGCTCAGCCGATTAAGCGTCTGCCTTCAGTTCAGGCCATGATCCTGGGGTCCTGGGATCAGCCCCACGTTGGCCTCCCCGCACAGCGGGGAATCTGCTTTATTCTCTCCCTCTGCACCCCCTGCCCGCTCACATGAATGTGCCGTCTCTCTCTCTCTCTTTTGCTCTGCATTCTCTCTCAAATAAATAAAATCTTAAAAAATATAAAATAAAAACAAGGATATCCCTATGACTTAGAAATTCCAAATCAGGCAATACATCTGAGGGTCTAGAAAAACACTCACATCTTTAGGAGGCAGGGACACCAAAAAAGTCATTGCCTTGTAGTTTGTGATCGTGAAGAATTAGAAACAACCTAAAGCCCATCAGCCAGGGACTGGCTAAGTGAACATGGGTCTGGACATCCCCATGGCTGTCGGGCAGCAGCGGAAAAGGAGAACGCAAGAGCTCGAACCAACGAGCATCGCCAAAGTGAGGTAGCAGATTGCAGAATGATGCGCATGTAGTCTGATACCATTTATGTTCTTAATATGTAGTGCTGTGTAGTTCACAGAACATACAGAGAAAGTTCTGGAGGGCTACTCAGCATATTGTAGTAGTGTACATTTTGGAGGAGGTGGAGAGGGAGGGGGCCTGGACTGGGGGAGGAGGGTGATAGAAGAGACTTGAGTTTTATATATGGCTGTTTTAATTTTTCTTAGGGAGAATATATTTATGTATTTCTTCTATAATATTTTTAAGAGACCAAGTTAAAGGGGCGCCTGGGTGGCTCAGTTGGTTAACTGTGCTACTCTTGCTCTTGGCTCAAGTCATGATCTCAGGGTCATGAGACCAAGCTCTGCATCAGGCTCCGCACTCAGCATAGAGTCTACTCGAGACTCTCTCTGCCTCTCCCCCCTATCGGCCCCCCACTTCCGCTCTTTCTCTCTTCCTCTCTCAAATAAATCTTAAAAAAAAAGAAGAAGAAAGAAAGAGAGAGACCAAGTTAAAGTTCTGTTCTGCCCAAATGGAGAAGCTTCTATAAGAGAATGTGCCAGCTCCCTGGGTAAGCACAGACCTGCTAGGTTGACCCTTTAGGGGGCTACATGGAAGCAGGGGAGTGTCCGGATGTGGGGGGGTCACTTGGCCCATGAGACTAACTTCCCTTGAGGACTGTCCCTTATCACCTCTCTCACACTCTTGACTAAATAAAAAAAAACGACTTTCTCCGAAATCCCTTGTTGCACTATCTAGACAAGACCGTGTTAAAGAAATCTTTATTGGACAGGAGAGATAGTGACGGTAAGCGGATGGTGTTGGGGTGGGGCGGACAGCACTTCCTCCTGCGCCCGCCTCCCCCCTCAGCACGCACTTTCTCCCATCGTCCCCCTGGCTGCCCTCAGGCACATCTAGATTCCTCTGTGTCCAGACCCAAGGAAACCGAGACAAGGCCCACCTTCCAACTTCAATGTCTAAGGGCCCACTCTTCCCCAGGTTTGTGGCCTCAGGAATGTCTCCTCATTTCAGGGAAACCCTGCTTTTTAGCCACAGTGAGTAGCCTCGCTACCACGTCAGAATCCCACCCCATCCGCTGGCATCTGGACGAGAGACGCAGAGAGTAGCTCTCGGGTTTTCCTCACCCAGACACCTGTGACTAAGTGGAGTGAAGGTCAGGGACAACTGCTTGGAGTATTAATATTAGTATTAGTGCCAGACGCTCATATCCTAAGTCATATTTTTCTCCTTTCATCCTCAGTAGTAATAATGAACAGTAGGTATCATTATCCCCGTTTTATAGACAAAGAACCTGCCTCTGAGAGTAACTTAACCTATCTGAAGTCACAGAGCCCAGACTGAAACCCAGAATGCCTGCCTCCGACGCCTTTTACCCTTTGAGCGACGTTCTTCCCATGGGGATTTCGTTCTAGAAACCCTCAGCAGGCTCCTCCCTGCGTTCGGCGCCGCCTCTCTGGGTAAAGTGAAAGATCACTTCCCCCATGAATTCTGAGTGTCAGGCATGCTGTTCTGTGAGAAGCCCCAGAACTCCTTTTAAGTTGTTCCTTGAACTTGAATTTGAGGCGAAAACAGAAAATGTATTTTCAGATACAGCTTATGTTTTGGATTCAAAGGAGGCAGGGCTAATTCAGAGGAGGTGCGAAGATTAGGAGCTCCTTTGATGGTATGGATAAGGTACCTTGGGGGCAACACAGTATCTCAGCCGAGAAGGGTGTTCTCAGGCCCCCAGTCTACCGCAGGCCTTAAATTCACACCTATTTGGCAAAATCGAGAAGGAGGGTATTGTGTTCGCCTTTCCCTTCGGATTCCCGGCTTCAGTTTTACATTCCCCAAAGTCCTCAGCTGACTCAGGGGATTTCATCTGGAAGGTGAGAGGCGAGAGTGAAAACCCTTCAGGGCTTCCCCTAGATTAACGGGAAAGAACATTCTGCAGGGAGCGAAGACCGTAGAGCTCCGAGGTCTAATTTTTGTTCCGAGGCAGAGCCAGGAAATGGCTGGGCACTTGCCCTCGACCTTCACATCACGTCCTCCGGGAGAGGTCCTCCACATCTCGAAGTGTTGGGAGAATTACTTCGGGATAGGATCAGATAGCATTTCTCCCCTGACATTTTTCAGACTTGCATTTAAAAGTTTATATAACAGTGTGAGAAGGAACCCTCCCATCCTAGGAGAACCTGAAAGCGAGGCTAATGAAAAACATTAGCAGATTCTCATTACCCTCACCAAGTCTTCCTCGCGCTAGGCATCCTATAATGTTTTGCTGGCAGCTTGTGGGCTGCTGCCTCTTAGGGGTTGAGTTGTATTCATCCCCTAAAAAAAAAAAAAAAAAAGAGAGAGACGTGTTGAAGTCCCAACCCCGAGCACCTCGGAATGTGACCTTCTTTGAAAATAGAGCCTTCGTGGATGTCGTCAAGGGACAATGAAGCCACTAGAGTGGGCGTTCATCCGGTCGGGCTGGTGTCCTTATAAGAGGGGAAATTGAGGCACAGACACAGACATGCGCAGAGAGAAGGCCATGCGAGGGCTGAGGCCTAGAGTGAGCAGTGCATCTCCAGCCAAGGATGCCAGAGGTTGCCAGCACACTGCTAAGGGCTAGGAGAAGCCAGGCAGATCCTTCTAGAGGGTTCAGGGGGAACACAGTGCTGCTGACACCTTGATTTTGGACTCAGAGCCAACAGAACTTGAGACAAGAAATTTCTGTTAGTCGGGCCACCCCGTTTGTTGCTGTGGTCTTAGCAAATTGATGCAACTACTATACCTCACCCCCATAAAACAGGTGAAGTAAGACTGAGAATTTCAGTACCTCCGTCAGAGATAATGACTGATGAATAGATATTTTGCAAAGATGATTGCAACATCCTCTCACGTCCTACGTGTTGCCTGGAGCCTTGAAGTTCCCCCATTCGGAGATGAATTCTAAACCCCCTTCTCTTGAATCCAGAGGAGCTTCTGACTTGCTTTTAGTGCTGCGCGAGTACTGAGGCAGCCTCCCTGGTTGCTGGAACACGGGTCCTGGAGCCCAGAACGTCCATGTCAGTGGGCTCCTTGTCTTGAGTCCGCCATGCTGTGAGGAAGCCCAAACTAGCCTGGATGGAGGGGCCGCATGGAGCCCTGAGTTTACATGGAGAGAGGTGCCCAGACAGCCCCCCAGGGCGGTCCAGGGTCCCTGGGGTGTCAACTGCAGCTCCTGTCTGATTGCCACCCCTCTGACAGACCCTAAGCCAGAGCTACCCGTCCAAGCCTTCCTGAATTCCTGACCCACGAAACCCACAGGAGTTAAGAAAATGATTATCCTGCTTAAAGGCACTGAGTTCTGGGGAGATGCGTTGCCCAGCACTAGATGGCTAGAATAGTTAGCATACTCTGTGCTTTGCCTTGGTCGCTTTCCTTTCATTTTAATTTTAAAAATACATTGTAGTCCTACTTCTGATTAAATAGATTTGTATTTAGAGCAGATGGAACACAACTGCAAAATCGCAGTGGCTTAACATAATAGGACTTATTTCTCACTCAAAATACAATGTGGGTGTTGCTGGTTGGATGGCTGTCCTCCAGACAGTGACTCAGGGATCCCTATTCTTTCTTCTTAATATCTCTGCTGCCCCTGGTTCACCTTGGGGTCCTCTGCTGGGTCACTGGTGTTCAGGTAGCCAAAGAGGAGGGGGAGAGTGAGTGGAGGATAGTCAGGCCAGGCCTGAAAGAAGAAAGTAGGAAGTAGTTTCTAGGAAATTGTATTTTTGCCATATTCCCCCAGTTGTGATGCACAGGAAGGCTAGAGAGTCACTTGGCCCGATTGTTTAACCCTTTCATTTTGCAGATGGCAAAGTTGAGGCCCAGAGAAGTGTGGGGAGCTCCATACTTTCCTCCAAGGCCAGAGCCAGGGTTGGGGGCCTGTGTGCTGAGGCCCCCTCTAGTCCTCTTGCCGTGCCACCTTCCAGGGCCGGTGTCATAGCAGGCCAGGACCCTGAGAGTGTGCCCTGAATTGTTTCAACACCCACCCAGCCACCCCCATTCACCAAATGAGGAAATCCGGCCCCACACTGATGGATCATAGCATTTGCCTTGAAATACCTCATCAGGTGTAGTTAGCTTGCAGCCAAGAGTCCCTTGCAATTTAGCTTATGACCAAATCTAGCCCAGAACACGTCCTGCTACATCTTGGACCATTCTAGGAAAAGTCAGGGACCCTGAATAGTGTTATAATTTAGAAATTGGAATTCTGTAATAATTTCTCTCTGTCACTCTGAAGGCCCCCTTTGTTTTTGTTTTATTTTGTTTTGTTTTGTTTTTTTAAGATTTTATTTATTTATTTGACAGAGAGCGAAATCACAAGTAGGCAGAGAGGCAGGCAGAGAGAGAGGGGGAAGCAGGCTCCCCGCTGAGCAGAGAGCCCGATGCGAGGCTTGATCCCAGGACCCTGAGATCATGACCTGAGCTGAAGGCAGAGGCTTAACCCACTGAGCCACCCAAGCGCCCCTGTTTTTAAAATTCTAATGTATCCTAACTACATTCCATGACAGCTGCCTTTCAGGGGAGGCACTGGCGGTAGAGGAAGGCATGGGGAGGAGAGGGAACCTTCCTGTTTTCCAGCTTTCTTGGTGAACACAGTAATGCTTATTAGCATGCATGTCACACAATTTCCATGATAATGCTATAATTTCAAACACTCTGAGTCAAAGACCTAATAGAGGAGGTTAGACTTGCTTTCTCGATTTGCTACACAGATTGCTCGTCTCTTTCTCCCCATCAATCTTCCTTCGCCTAAGCAAAATGTAAAATTTGGACCAAAGACTGGAAATACCAAGGTTTTGGCTGATCTTCGTATTAACATTATCCTGCTGTTCGCCACCAACATCTTAAGCATTTGCGTTCTGGTTCTAAGTAGGTATATGGAAAAAAATCCTCCAGTCACTTTCAACCTTCCGAGTTTTGGGGAGCAAATGGGGTAAATTATCCAATGATGCTTATCGTGCCCCCAAACCTTCGCTGAAGTCATTTAGTGTTGATTACCTTGATTAATGAGTAAATATTTGTAAGCTATATTTGAAATTGATGGCTAGAACACCTGCCTTCCTGTAGTGGCATGAAGGAGAATGTATATATGTGTAATGACCTTCACGGCAGTAAGAAGCCAGAGATGGGTCCCGGCCCAGTGAGATGGGGGTCCTCCCAACACTGCTGAAGCCCAGCTGAGCGGTTCCCTGGTTAAGCCACAGCCTGGACCGTATCATGAACACCGTGAGGCGTGAACGGTGCCGGGAGAAGGGTGACGGAGAAATCAGAGGTGATCCGTGCCTCCTTCCTCTCAGTCTTGGTCAAGCTCCGCCATTTTGCAAGCTGGTCCCTCACTCTCCTTCACTCCGGGAGCTCCGGGGCTGTTCCCAGCTCTCATTAACGTGGTCACGAAGCGCTGTGGGAGGTGGGTTGCTCAAGACAGGAAGACTGACCAGGGCCAGAGGTGAGCAGGCCCAGAGAAGGGCAAACCTGGTTTCCTTTGGCTGAACCAAGTGAACGTTCAGACCCAGTTCAAGCTAGTGCTCCGGTCATCTATTGCCGTGTGACCCAACCACCCCCACATCTCCTGGAAGGCGGGACAGGTTCCCAGGGAAGCAGACTTTGAGATGGAGAAGAGTGTGCAGGATGTTTATTAAGAACCGCCCTTAGGATCAGGGCATGGAACAGAGGGGAAGGAGCAGTAGTGGGCAGAAGAGGCCGAGCTGCCTTGCAGCTCAGTGACAGCCCCAGCCGGCCCAACAGAAAGTTCCGAAGGGCCCTTAGAGCTGGCCCAGGTTGGACCGAGATGACCTGGTCTTTATATCGGGGTAGACAGACTACAGCCCCTGAGCCAAATCCAGGTGGTCACCTGTTTTTATAAATAAAGTTTTATTGGAACACAGCTGTGTCCCTTCATTTACATACTGTCTAAGGCTGCGCTCAGCCTACTGGGGCAGAGTTGAGTAGTTGTGGCAGAACTCTGTGGCCCCCACAGCCTGCAATATTTATACCCAGCCCTTTATAGAAGTTGTTCAGCCTAGCTCTATGTTGCTACACACTCAGCGTGACCTTGGGCGTCAGCTTGCAGAAGGGGCAGGCTCTGGTGTGTCCCTCCCACGCCTCCCCCAGTAATCAGCTAGCAGGTCCTTCCTCCACAGGGAGCACGGGTGGTGCTCACGGTGTCCACCAGAGCAAATCAAAATGACCATTTGAGGGGCGCCTGGGTGGCTCAGTCGGTTAAGCGGCTGCCTTCAGCTCAGGTCACGATCCCAGCATCCTGGGATCGAGCCCCGCATCAGGCTCCCCGAGCCTGCTTCTCTCTCTCCCTCTGCCTGCCGCTCTGCCTACTTGTGCTCTCTCTCTATCTCTCTGTCAAATAAATAAATAAATAAATCTTTAAGTAATATAAATAAATAAATAAATAAATAAATAAATAAATAAATAAATAAATAAGATGACCATTTTATTTTGCAAACGATTTTGTGAGTCAGGAATTCTGGAAGGACTCAGATGGAGTCTGACTTCCGAGGCATTGGCTGGATGAAAGGATCCACTCCCAAGATTTCTTCCTTGGCTTAATGCTCCTTGGCCTCTTTTCTCTCTTTCTGGGGCGTCCCGTCTTCCAGGGTTTCTTCACCCCGCAGGGGGATTTGGGGATCATGACACCGCTCCGTGATGGCTTCGGCACGTGGTAGCCACAGGCCTACGCAGACCCACACCGAAGCCGGCGCGGAGTCAGTCTGCCGTGTCTTACTGGTCCGAGTGGCCGCGGGATCTGCCGAGATTCAGGGTGGCGGAGCCCCAGAGCGTGACCCCATCTCAGAAGAGCGTGTGGCGGGACGTGCTGCGGCGCCGCCCTTGGAAGATAAGGAGTGCTTTCGTGGGCCAGGTAGCTGGCTCGCCCAGGTCACGGAGCTCTTGGTGCCTCCCAAGCCCACGGTCACCGTCATCCCGTGGGTGGCTTGAAATGGCCACGAGAGGAATAGGACTCCTCGGGAATGGAATGGACGGGGCTTTGCCCCTGCCCCCAACTCCAGAGAGCCCGTTGGGAGTCGTGGACCAGCACACCACCGCCGCCACTCTGGGAGGCTTTCAGTTAGAAGCCAGATGAGAAGAGAAACAGTGTTTACTGAGCACCAAGGGGCTCTCCACGCCTGGGCACTTTAGAACAACTCTGTGGTGTGCGATGGTCCCTTATTTGACGGAAGAGGAATCCCAGGCTCGGCAAGGTTGGGTGATGGGGCAGGTGGCATGGCATTCTACAGGGACAGTGGTGTCCCTCCTTTGTATGGCACCCATCCCGCTCACTGACCTCAGCCTCCTGCCGGACTTGCCAGCCTCTTCCTGTATATTTAGTATCTTTCGTTGGTCAAATCCTAAGTCTAAGGACTAAGTCCTAGGCTGCCTGTTTGGTGAGGAAATGAGGCCCAGCCTGAAGGAGTAAGCTTCCAGCTGCAGAGTGAAGATGTGTCCCAGGTGCGCCGACTCTGGGCCTTACCCCACCACACAGACCACGGAGGTGCCGGCCACGTAATCGAGGCCGTGCAGGCCAGAGAGTAAGGAAGCACCCGAAGATGATAGAGCATCGTTCCCAAAATTACTTTATTCATCATTTCCCATTTTTCCCTTCTTTACCGCGCCCCCTTGAGTTGAAGGAATCTCTCTCCCTGTTTTGTTGGTTTGAAGAGGAATAAGAAGACAGAAAAGTGAGGTGTGGTGGGCACCTAGTGTGGAGTTCATGGCCAAGGGTTCTGTGGAGAGGAGAGGGCAGCAAGGCCAGGAGGGCGCAGGCAGGGAGGCCCCTCCCGCGAGAGTGTCGGAGTCACCTGCAGGCCTCTGCTGTCCGGGGCGGGGCGGGGGGTGCTCCTGGCCCTCCTGGCCGGCTTAGGCTCTGGGGCGCGTGGCAGATCTGTCCGAGCCCTCTGCTCGGGTCCCAGGGGTCACCTCACCTCCCGGATAAACATCCAGGTGTTAAATATCAGAGGGAGGCCATGCATCAGGAGAATGCAATTAAAACTTTCACAAATAGCCCTCACTTTTGAGTGTGCTAAGAATCACCGGGGACACTGGTTAGCTATTCTGAGTTTCTTGCTCCCCACTCTCGGAAACTCTCAGGCAGCAGGCTGGAACGGAGGTCGAGTATCTGCATTTTTAAAGGACCTCAAGCAATCCTGATGCCAGTGGACCTGGGGCCGGGCTAAGAAAACCAACTTAGAGAGTGAAGGGGCAGGATCTGACCCCTTTCTTGAAAACGTCGGCTTTCTCGTCTTTGGAGTTTAATCTCGTAAGCACCAGTTGCCTTTTCTGGATGGGGAAGTGGTAGGTATGTTTATGGAGCGGTCTTGCCGAAAGAAAGATAACGAACACAGCATTTATGTGCATAATTGCAGTTAATTATTATGTTGTGAATGTATCGTTAAGCTTGCGAACAGATGAACTTATAAAAACTCTTATTAAAAGTTCCCTATTATTTGCCATTAATTACTGCTGTGGATTTCTTCTGGGAGTTTGTTCGCTTAGCCACTGTCTAACAAAGTTTTGAGGTCTTGCTGTGTGCCTGGCACTGTGTGAGACCGGGGGACAGCCGTGGGCTGACCTCTGTCCATCAGGGATTTATAGTCTGGCCAGGGAGATTGATTCATAAATCCCTAAACAACCTCGTACATTTCAGATTTACGTAGGTTTATTCATATTCATGAAAGTATTTGTTAAATTCATTACTAAATGTGATTTTTTTATAAATATATAAGGATTTATATATAGACAGATACAAAACAACAGTAAGAAAATCTCCGTAATCCATATATTGTGATTTGGGGCTTAAAAGATATCAACTAGCACACAGATTATGAACCTTCCAGGCACTCTCTGATTGCACAAGGAAGATATGTTCTATGAATTCTGCACAAAGTTGGCTTATTGTTTCGTTTTCTTTTTAAATCAGTGGGTTAAGACTTCACCTGTACATATGTGTAAGTAAGATGCTTTAAAGATACATTTCTCCCCATCACGTCTCTGCTCCTTGCTCTCACCTCTGAACGTAGTGCATGAGGAGGGTGGTACCCAGCACAAATGTACCTGAAGACAGAATTCCCATCCAGTGGGGAGAAACATGAAGAATTCTGATTCCTTGCTTAGCCATTTCCGCTTGTTCTTACGCCATTCTCTTGCCTGAAATTTGAGCACACCAGTGGTCTACACAAGAGAAACAGAAGTGCCCCCAGTAATCTCTGCTTCCTGATTTTCAGAGTTGCAGGTGGCGAGCTCTTTGACTTCTTGGCCGAGAAGGAATCTCTGACTGAAGAGGAAGCAACCGAGTTTCTCAAACAAATTCTTAACGGTGTTTACTACCTGCACTCCCTTCAGATTGCCCATTTTGATCTCAAGGTACGTTTTGCTGAGTGTAAGCCGGAGAGAAGGATATGCAAATCACAGCATTGGTTGTTTGTTTGTTAAGAAAAATGGAGACATCTGAAAGACATCCTTTTTTTTTTTAATCCTGTATGGGTGTAACATGGAATTAGGAAGATAAATCAGAAGGTATATAGTGCATATCTACTCAAGGATTCCTAACCTTTTGTGGGATAGAGGCTGAAGATGAATGATCACGTTGAAGAATCCTTGGGGAAGAATCAAAGGGTTTTACCAGCTGGATCTCTAAGCAAGGGGTGTGCTCTTGGTTATGGGTTGTTTTTAGCCTAGAGTGGCCTCTGGCTGCCCAGTTTCCAACCCCCGTAGCTGCAGGGCCTGTAAGGAGGAAAATGTCTTGATCTCTCCTCTCTCTCTTGATGCAAAGGCCTGACTGTGTCACCAGCAATCGATCAAGACAAACTCTGAGATTGGCTAATTGGGGTCTTTGCCTGCCTGGAAGCAAAGCACTGTGGGAGATAAAAAGGCATGTCGTACTTGTAACTATCAGGGAAGGTATGGTCTCTTTAGGAAGGGAAGGCGTATACACGAGCATCAGGCCATGATGATGTAAGATTCAAGGTGTAATCAATCCAAGGCACTGAGAAGTGATCACAAAGCAGCGTGTGATCGATCGGCATGTGAATGATTCAGATCATTGGAGCTAGGACGAGACTTCAGAGGAGGGAGGACTTTCTCCATATTTATTGTAGCAGAGCTGTCGAGACCCCATGTGGATGCCTCCAGCACTCATTAACCCTGACCGCTGCTGCTGCACACACTTGTGGCTCTCTGCCTGATGTCTAGTTTTTGGCCTTGGAGCTGCACATGCCGAGGAAATGCCCACAGAAGCCGCTCTTAGTGATGGAGGGTGGGAGATGGTGGATAAATACCCCAACTCCCTCCTGCTTCAGCTGGAAAACTCTGTGCTACTCCTCCTTAAGTTCCCCAAAGGGACTGCCCTCCAATCACCCCCACCTCGACAAGACACCTCGTGTGAGTTTCCTTCTTTCTGCTTCCTGTCTCCCCATCCTCCACCAACTCTTCCCTGGAGCCCCTTCCCGCATAAGCCACTGGCACCTGAATCCCTGACACAGGTCTGCTCCAGGGAGAACCTAAACCAAGATATTTCGTGTTCCTGATGTTCTCTTGCAACTACCCTTTCATCCCTAGGTTTTGGTGTTTTGTTTTCAGGGAAGGGGAAGAATAATTCTGCTGCTTTGTCTTCAGCATAATATATTATAGCGCTTCTCTTTTTTTTTTTTTTTAAGCCCGAAAACATAATGCTTTTGGATAGAAATGTCCCTAAACCTCGGATCAAGATCATTGATTTTGGGTTGGCCCATAAAATTGACTTTGGAAATGAATTCAAGAACATATTTGGGACACCAGAGTTTGTTGGTAAGTTTTTTTTTTTTTACTCCTGTGCTCCTTTATTTTTCATAAATATAATGAATTATACTGGCAAGGGGCGCCTGGATGGCTCAGTGGATTAAAGCCTCTGCCTCCTTCTCGGGTCGTGATCTCGGGGTCCTGGGATCGAGCCCTGCATCGGGCTCTCTGCTCAGTGGGGAGCCTGCTTCCCCCTCTCTCTCTGCCTGCCTCTCTGCCTACTTGTGATCTTTCTCTGTCAAATAAATAAATAAAATCTTTAAAAAAAGAGAATTATACTGGCAAAATGTCCCCTGCTGTAACATCATCTATTTCTCTGGTACATATTTCTGGTTTATGCCTAATGGTAGAATCTCTTGATTCACTTTCGTTCAAAACTAAACACGTGTTTATTTCCTCTTAGCTCCGGAGATAGTCAACTATGAACCTCTCGGTCTGGAGGCAGATATGTGGTAAGGAGCATGCCCTTGATGCTGTCATCTTTCTGATTTACTTTACGATTCTTCTGACATTGGCTTCTGTTTTTGTTTTGTGTCTAGGAGTATCGGGGTCATAACCTATATTCTGTAAGTATCAAAATCCACGTCTCGTATTCTTTTCCTCTTTCTTTGAGACCGTATGTCTTATTAACCATCTATGTGTCATGTTGATCTCTTCAGTTTATGCATGCTTTTTATGTAAACATATTCATTTTACACCCCCAGAACACGTTTAGTTTATACTAATTAAACATTTTCTTCTAATTTGCAATGAGTCATCAGAAACTGCAGCATCATCGCTGAGAGCAAGCGTGGCTGTCCATCACTGCTGAGAAAATAGGAAAGGGGTGTTTTTTTAACGACTAGATGCTCTTCCAAATTAACTTTTTAAGTGCATCCTAGGCCTTAAGCTGGAGTTTTTGTGCATGACAACTAAATGCCCTCTGCAGTGTAATTGGATTCTGAAGAAACTGCCCAAGCACCAGATTATCTAATTTGAAGCCTCACTCCCCTTATTGGCTATTATAGGAACGACGTGAAACCCAAGAGGTAATTGTGCGTGTTCTGCACCCCATTTTATTAACAGCCTAAGTGGGGCCTCCCCCTTTCTTGGAGACACTAAGCAAGAAACGTTAGCGAACGTGTCGGCCGTCAACTACGAATTTGAGGAAGAATACTTCAGTAATACCAGTGCCCTAGCCAAAGATTTCATAAGAAGACTCCTCGTCAAGGATCCAAAGTGAGTGTCCATCATTCCTGAAGGGTTTCCGGCCATGGCTCCAGCTGGACCAGGGCGGGCACCTGGACTGCGCATGCGGCCACGTTCACGTGAGCCTGGTTGGTTTCGCGTGGCCATGCCACGTGGAACGCTTCGGAAAATGCAGGCAGGGCCCTTTGGACCTGCTCGGTCGGTCCCTGCAAATGCAGTAAAATAGTCCCAGGAAGACCGACGTTCTTTCCGGCTTTCTTCCATGAAAAGCCCCTGACCTGCATTTTCCAGAGCACCTACGTGGGAGGCCCAGCCGGCATGGAAACAACCTTAGTGTTTGCTTGTATGGTCACAACACTTTTTTTCTTTCCCCTCCCCCTACAAAGGAAGAGAATGACAATTCAAGATAGTTTGCAGCATCCCTGGATCAAGGTAAGTTGCCCGTTGTGATTGGTTTGTTCCTATAGGGCATCCTGGAATGCCTTTGCTGTAGGGTACTGCTAGTTACCGTGGGGTCTCGCCGCAGATCACGTCTGGAGTATTGTTTTTGATATTGGTGCCATATTTTAAGACGGCTGACAGACGAGCGTGTCCTGATGGTCATGGAGGTGGAGAAGAGTGAGGTGTCACAGTGCAGGATTCTAAATGGGGAGTTGAAGGTCAAGTCTGCTCTATGGCCGCTTTTGGTTTGACCTGTGGGATGGTGGCCCAGAGACTATTTAAAAATTTTTGGAATTGATTTCCAGCAGAAATATTATATCAACTCTGGATTTCCGGTGTCTGGTGTAAAATGTGAAGGTGTATAGTACTGAGCCCTCATTCCATAAGGCCACCCAAACCCCGCACAGCTGCCTTTGTGCCGGAGCCTGTGGCCGCCCCCCGCCCCGGCATATTATAGACCTCTACATTCCCTGAGACACCCACTGGCATTTGGGTTAAAGAACTGAAGTTGCTCCAGCTAGAGCAGAAAGGACTAAGGGTGGGGGATATGGCAGTTACATGGTAAAATCACGGAACTGGTAAGGGGATTGCAATGTAACAACTCGAATATGCTGAAGTAGGTTTGGGGCTTCCAGAGAGTTCTGCTGCGTGAGCTCCTAGCGGTTGCCTGGGCTCCCTGAGGGGGCGATGGTGTCTCCTTCTCTTATCAGTAGAGCTAATAGCCTCCTAAAAAAATTCAGTATGGGGGTTTCTAATGCTGTCAGACAGGGCTGATTTGCTAACCTTCGAGTCCCCTCCCTGTCTAAATTACTTAATGAACTACATTCACGTACCTCATCACACAAACTCACCATGAATCTTGCCATTCCCAAACTCTCAGTGCGGAAAGTTCACGTCCAGCCCGGTCCAAGCTCAACTCTTCAACTCTTCCCAAGATCCACTCTTTATGGGTGGATCCATGAGGGTTGACCTCCGGAGACTAGGTTCCTAGCTCTTGCGTATTATCTGAATTTGTTGTTATTTTAGTACGGTGAGTGTGTACACATCCCAGATAATTAGAGGTTCCCGAAAGTTGTCATGGCACACATTTCCATCATTTGAGTGCTCTAAATTTGCTTTCTTGGACTTTGATTTTAGCCTAAAGATACCCAGCAAGCACTTAGTAGAAAGGCGTCGGCAGTCAACATGGAGAAGTTCAAGAAGTTCGCAGCCCGGAAAAAGTGGAAAGTAAGAGTGTTTGACTGATTTCTTTCCTCTGCGGCATTGCCTTTGGCCAGTCCCGACATCTCTTCTGATACTGGCCATACAAAAGTGCATCCTTTTTTGGTCTGCTTGTTTAAATTTACTCTAGTCTTCTGCACCGTTAAGCTATTTTCAAAAGATAAGTGAAAATAATATTTCAGTCCTCTTTAACTCTTAATTTTCATATGTAATTTTTGCAGTTTTTTTTTTTAAATAAAAACCATTCCAAAGGCAAATTTTTAAATCAGAACAACAAAATTATAGTGCAGTCTTTTCCTAAATGCAACAAGCCACATTTTAAATAAATCTGTTCTTTGTGGTAAGCAGCATGGGATTGTGTTTGTAGCAGAAGTTGTATAAATGCTTCTCTAAATGCACGGGTGTTTGCGCTATAGGCTAAGGAGTTCCCCACTGTTTGTTTCCAACAACTGTGTGAATTTCGATAGTCACATTACGACCATTACCAGCTTGCCTGGGCACAAGGACACAGGACAAGACCCTTGCACACCATGCTTGTCTGAGTGGGGATGTGCAAGGGGTTTGTTAGGGTAAGATCCCACTGCTCAAAAAGTAGATAAGAACCTATTAAGAGAAGGGATGCAGGCTGGGCCATTGTGTAGTTAATAATGAAATGTGGAAGGAGAATTTCTATCCTGTTGTCTTGATTTATAATTTATAATTTATAATTGATTTAAATTTCTTGAAGCAAATATGATCCAACCTCCTTATAGGACCCTTATAGGTTCCCACCCCTAAAGAGTATGCCATCAGCAGTGATTGCTATCTCAAAGACTTTGCCATTTGCACTAATTTGTGTATCCTTATATAAGCTCTCTTTCTTCCTCTTCCCCTGAATTTTATGGTTTGTTTTTTTTTCTTTAAAGCAATCCGTTCGCTTGATATCACTGTGCCAAAGATTATCCAGGTCGTTCTTGTCCAGGAGTAACATGAGTGTTGCCAGAAGCGATGATACTCTGGTAAGCAAACCTGTTTGCCTTGGTGAGGTTCTTTCTTAGCACTATGTATGTTTGATTTGTTCAACAACCCAGAAAACCGGAAGTCACGGAGGTGTCAGGCCTGTTCTTCCTCCACTCAAGGGAGGGAATTGGTTGGCTGATTTGATGTACTCTGTTGCTTCTTTTGTTCTCTCTTCTCTTTGTTTGGATTGGCACCACACCCACTCCCACCCACTACGTCCTACACTACCACCCCTCCCACACTCACAGTTCGATGAGTGACTGGCCAGCAGAAGAGGGAAGAGTTTATTCTAATTTTCATGAATAAAATGAGAGTCCTCTATTGCCACTGACCTTGGAAAATACTGGGCCGTAATAGTACCAAAGGGCCAGACACTCCTCCTGCCAACACACACACACCCTCCCCCCCGAAATCAGGGTAAATACTGTGGGGCTTGCCAGGGGAGTTCATGGTAGACCAGAAGGCTAAACCCACTTCCTCCGTTGATACTATATTGAGTGTATAATGCCCTTGAGAACAACTCCATAATTTTTTTCTCTTAATCCACACTGAAACCTAATCACAGATTAACTCTTCAGATATGACTGGACACGTCTGAATTTGAGGGTAACAGCAGAACCAGGGACAAGACAAAAACTATTAATCTAAGTAAGATGAGAGCAATTAAATGTTATAAATTAAAATTATCTCGAATAATCGCTCAGGGGAAAATCTAAGTAGCGCAATGTGAAGTTTAGGGTATGAGAGGGCTTTGGGGTGTGTGGGGGGCTCCAGGTGAGATGACCTGTCCCACAACTTAGGTTCCCTCATCGTCCTGATGCCCTGCTAATCATGGGGACCTGTGGAAACAATCTGCTGCTTCTTCCCATTCACCCCATTTCTCCTCACTATCAATTTCATGCAAATGTCTCTTAGTCATCAACTTGAATTGTGATGGAAAAGCGAAACCAGCGATATTCTTAACATGGGCTATGTACGAATATTATTAGAACCCTCATGAAGTTTGTTTGGATTCAGACCCATAGAAAAGAGAAAGCAGAGCCCAGAGAGAAATGCTTTCTCCATTCTGCCCCACAAGCAGAGATGCAGCCTCTGTAGATACGTTTTCCAGATTTGAAATATTAGAAGCCATACCCCTGTAAGTCCAGAGATTTTGCTTGGGATTTTTCTGGGTATTCCTTAGTTTTAATGTGTCATATTTGGTAAATATCTTATTATTATAAGATAACTTTGACAAAGTGGCAAAGATTTAACTCAGTTGTTATTCAACATTATGTAGTTATTTTCTCTTTGTAATGAGAACTGTATCTGTTTTCCTTTTTTGGGCCTTTATTTTCATACTTCTACCCCTCTAGGGTGTATATAATTATGTATGTGTATACACACACACACACACACACACACACACACACGTAAACAGAAGGTAGTGTTAGTTTCCAGCATGGCAGGAGCAAAAAGTAACCTCCTGCTTCCCTTCGTGACCAAGTGGATTTGGGGAGGAAGGAACTTACTTTGCTCTGAATGCTTCCCTTGACAAATGAGCACTGATTTCTCTTACGTTGATAAGAGGATCGTGGCCAGCAAGCTAACTCTCGTTCCCTCGTCATGGTGCCTCTCAAGGATGAGGAAGACTCCTTTGTGATGAAAGCCATCATCCACGCCATCAATGATGACAACGTCCCAGGCCTGCAGCACCTCCTGGGCTCATTGTCCAACTACGACGTTAACCAACCCAACAAGGTCTGATGCTGCTCTCCCAGGGGAGCGGGTGGGGGAGTCACTGTGACTATACACCTCCAAGTCCAAGGTGGAGAGGATCCCTTCTCCTTCTGCATTCCCCCCGGGCTCTTGCAAGCACCGTCCTGTGGGGAAGTCACTTCTGTGTTGAGAGTGAATCAAGTTAGAAATGAGGTTGAGGGCACTGAAGGCCTTTCTTCGTGGCCCTCATGCACCTCTAATCATGACATCGTAAATGTGCTCCTCCTGCAAAGGCACATGTCACTTTGGATTGGGAATCCAGCAGAGAAAGGCTGTGCATGCTCCCGGTTGTCTCCCTTTGCTGTGACGCAGCAATGATTGTGTGTCTTTTGAGACGTGGGAAGCTGTGCAGTGTGGGGCCCCAGTCAGAGTTGCTTTTCCTTTCCTACCAAACTAGAAAAAAAAAATGTTCTTTCTTGCCTCGTCCAGCACGGGACACCTCCGTTACTGATCGCTGCTGGCTGTGGGAATATTCAGATACTACAGCTGCTCATTAAAAGAGGCTCAAGAATCGAAGTCCAGGATAAGGTCAGAATTCTGGTTTATTGCCACTGAATTAGCTTGTAAGTATTTCCCACTGTCTCCCTATGTTAGAGGTAGCAGAGAAGAATAATGTGGGCCCCTGACTTCATGTCTCGATCTTCCATAAAGGGAGATGAACTGCCTAACAGGCTGGTCCAGTCTAACCTGTGTGATAAAGAAAAAGGCAAACATTTCCCTTCCTTTTGGCTCTGTTGCTGGAAGTCGACCTGTCTTTCCTCGTGCACTACTCAGATTCACTCCTGACTAATCACATTTACTCAACGGGGTTAGTAAATGTCACATGCGGCACATTTTCATGATCTAATTAACTTGCCTGCGTGTTTACTAGGACAACAAAGTAAGGACAATACGTACGCCTTGAGGTATAGGTCCCATTGGAAGAATAGACACAAGCGTTGAAGAGCAAATAGTCATTACAATGGATCTGCCGTCAGCTTCCGTAGATTTTCAACGAAACTCTAAATGGACTGGATCTGATCCTTGAGCACAGACGAAGTTCTAACCAGAGATTGAAATGAAGGTCATAAGGAAGGAAAAACGTCCTTTTGAAATAATTCTAGGTTTACCAAGAAAGTGGCAAAGCTAGGACAGAGAGCTTCCCAGAAATGTTAACATTTTACGTAAACTTGATCTTTTCAGCAAAACTAAAAAATAAAACGGGAGTGTGTTCCTCTTGGAAGTTGCTCCCTTGAAGTTGCCGTCACACAGGAAGGGAACTAGAATGAGTCTGAGCGACGTGTGCGTTGGGATCTGGAAATGGACTCCACGTTGGTTTTTTATACAGGGTGGATCCAATGCCATCTACTGGGCCTCTCGGCATGGCCACGTCGATACCCTGAAATTTCTCAATGAGAATAAATGCCCTTTGGATGTTAAAGACAAGGTAAGGCCCCTTCTTTTCTTCGGGACCGTGGGAAGTGATATGAGGCTGCTTATGAGGGTTGACCTGCCATATGTATCAGGACCCAAAGCGAAAGGGCTCATGATCAAAATCTTCCTACAGAGAATTTAATTTGGAAGTTTCTTTCTGCTGCTGGCTTGGTCTAATATTAAAATCTGCAGTTAGCTGAAATCTGCCAGGTAGTTGGCATAATATACAAGCAGTGACTTATCTTCCCCATGACACAGAAACTCAAGGTTCTACTAGAGAGACAAACAGAAACAGATCCACGTCCTGATTCTTTTATTGAATTGCCACATATACGTACCTTTACCCTTCTCCTCCTCTCTGAAGTACCTGCCGGTGCAGGTCTTAACAAGTACGGGCCCTAGAAGGATTCATGAGACTACATGTAAAATAAGGCTTTGGGGGCCAAAGATACTATAAAAATTATTGATTTAGCAAGGTAACCTTACTTTCGTATATCTATTTCTTCATTTG
The DNA here is from genome assembly GCA_028534135.1 of Potos flavus. NCBI lineage: Eukaryota > Metazoa > Chordata > Mammalia > Carnivora > Procyonidae > Potos > Potos flavus. The sequence goes on along the minus strand of CM052892.1, from coordinate 57,179,958 downwards.
GTTCACACAAAAGTCATGTGAGTTAATTGGCAGGGCTGGAACACGTACCTAGGTTTCTTACCTCCTCATCCATTATGCATTCTACTGTGCAATCCCGCTCTGCTCCTAATACTCGTAGACTGATTTGTCATCAGTCAGGACTGCCACATACAGTTGTATGGACTGCGCACTGCTCTAAATCTAAGGGATGATATTCACATCGAAGACACACACACATACACACATATATATTATGGCAGTTTTTGGTCAGGTAGCAACAAGTATCTTGTTTTGTTTTAAATCTGTTTATACTCACAAGTTTGGGGCAGATATAAGTAAAACATCCCGAGGAAATTGCGC
>CM052892.1:57146519-57179119 GCA_028534135.1 Potos flavus | reverse complement strand
AAATATTTATAAGTATTATTTATAAGTATATTTATATTATTATATTTTATAATATATTATATATTACTATGCTATTACTTGTAAGTATATTATTTATAAGTATTATAAATAGTATTATTTCTAGTATAATAGGTGTGGCTTACACGTAGTGGGAGTATTTTCTGAACACAGTATCCCAGGAACTGGACAGAATGTGGTTCGCGCGATGCCTCACTCAGTCCACACAGCAGCCTACACGGCATCTACCCAGCATTTTACCGGAGTCTGGAGGGGTCCAGTGGGCTCCCCAGTGTCACCCAGCTGGGAATTCATGACGTGTCTGACTCCCAATGCTTAGTGACGATGCTTACAACTCCCGTCCGTAGTAAGGGCGGTTTCAGGCACACATTTTCCATCATCATCCGTAATTTTGGCTCAGTTTAGAGATGCAGGATGGGTTTCACCTTCTCAGAAGCCAGCGGTCTTCCAGACTTAATAATTAGGTTCAGCCCCTGTGTGTGGACCGGGGCGGTGTTGCTGAGTGTGGGGGCGCGGGGGAAGGGAGAGAGACCTACTTAGAGCTCTGAGCTGGAATTTCTGTAAGTTCTCACTGGGTATGAAGATTATGCCCCAGGAGCCCCCGACCTACATTGGGCCAGCCACCAACATATTTTATCTCCTCCTCAATCCTCACCCCTCAGCAGTACTGTCTCCATTCATCTTCCACATGTGGAAGAATCTGGAAGTAGGTTCTTGATAATCTGTGGCTCGAGAAGGCTGTGTTATTAGCAGGGGTCACGAGTGTGGCGGCGTCCTTCAGCCAGGGCTGAGGGAGACTTGGTCGTGGGACTCAGTGACAGAAGATTCTGTCAGGACAATGTCCGCTCTGGACCAGAGAAGCCACTCCCAGCTGCGGTCAGCACAGAGAGCAGCGGGTCCCCTGGGGAGGCTGCTTCTCTTGTTCTCTCGACCACCCTTGGTTCAGAGCTGTGTCTCCAGCTCTGAAAATTGTCTCTTCAAATTTCTGTCAAGATGGCAGGTTGGTGGGGCCGGGCTTCCCCGACAGGACTGTTAGGAGGTAAATACTGCCCTTCCTTGTGTCCCATTGAGTCCGTTCCAGAATCTTCCTGGTCTCCCAGCATCCCCGAGGACACTGGCTTGGCTACCAGAAGGAGCTGAGGGGAGGAACCCCTCGAACTGTACTGCCTTCTCCCGGAGAGGACGGCCTTGTTCTCTCGGGAGGCACAGCTCTGCTCTCTGTGGTCACTTGTGTAAAAGGAAGGCCCCTCGGGGTTCACAAGACTGGAGAAAGTGACAAATGCCAGAAAGACAGGAGAGAAGGCCAAGGGGACACCAAAAGGATGTCCAGCGGGCATAGATAGTGGTTGCTTTCTGGGGAAACGACAGTAAGACCTGGAAGCCAGGAAGCGTGGAAGGTGTGTGAGGTTGACATGGTCTGTGCTGACCCGGGTTCGGGTCCCGCACACGGGTCGTCTCACTGGATTCTCACGACATCAGGAGGTTGTGTCATAACCCGCCTCGGAGAGAAGTAACCGGGGGCTCAGGGACATAACGTGTGTCTGCCTCAGGCAGAGGCTGAAACCCGGGGCCGGGCGCTGTGTGTTGTGTGCAGGAGTGGGTGTGGGGGAGAAAAATAGGATTAGCTGCTGACATTCAAAACTCAGTCACCAAAAAAGTTGGATATTGGGCTCTTTGTGGAAAATTGGAAGCTCTGGGTGCACTGACTCACATCCCTGATATCAGATATAAATGTCCCACATTAGTACATGTAGATCACTCAGACAGCAGGCCATGTGTTTGCCTTAGAGGCCTGGCCCTTGGCGCTGTCGGCTGCTGAAGATGCAGGGGGAGAGGGGCCGAGCCACCAGGCAGGACGCACGAGCGGGGGGCACGTGTGGACCCCGGCTGCTCTGTGCACAGCCGCTCGGGCGGTGGGGTCTTCCCCACACGGCTTGTCTGGCGGCCACACCCAGACTCGCTCTGTGGCCAGTGGAGGGTCGTGGCTGTCGCACGGTGGGTGGGGCTGCAGCAGGAAGGACATACCCAGAGCAGAGGGGGAGCGGGTGTCCAGGAGGAGCGCTGCAGGGGAGGCGGCCTGCGGTCCCCAGAGAGGAGCACAGGGGGCGCCCTGGCTCTGCTCAGGGTGCCCAGGGGGCGGCTCCCCCGGGCCTTCCGCTTTCCACCACTAGGGGTCAGCAGTTAGCAACAATTAATGATTCCCTCTGATTTCACTGTCTCCCTATGAAATTATTATTTTTATGATACTGTTTACGAACTCTGTCCTAATGAGAACTCAGAGAGGTTCAGGAAGGCCTGCCATTCATCAAATCCCGTCCGCTCTCCCTGGACAAGCTGGCCTGCTACTGGGTAGAATCCTTTTGCGGTCAACCTGCCGCAATCTCATGGCCCAGAGTGGGATGGCTTCACCGGCATCAGTCAGGGTCCTGGTGGGGACGTTAATGGAAGGACAGTGTCATGAACAACAGTCAGGGGAACATCGTAGAGACGGTGAAGCATCCACGGCCTGGGACAGAAGGAAGCCATTCCCTCCCCTGGGGCGGAAAGACCAGAGGAAGATATTCTGTTCCTGAGAAAGCTGGAGCCCCGGGGTGAAGCCGCTTGTGGGGGGGGAGGGGGTCTGAGTCACAGACACACAGCCGGTGTCAGAGAAGCAGCAGGGAGCGAGGAGGGAGGACATGCCTGGGCCTTCTCCCCTCCAGCCTGTCTAGTCCCTCCCATTGGCTGACCCCAACCAGACGCCAGGTGGCAGGGGCGCCCTGGAGATGCGGTCCCCGGGGTCCGCCTCTGGGGCACCGAGCAGCGCGGGCACGGGCTGCGGGAGGTGCAGAGGCAGGAAGCATCAGGGCAGCACCCCTGAGCCACACATGCAGGGTCCACGGGGCCCAGCCCGAAGCAGCAGGGGGTGGGGACGAGAGTGTCCCGGGAAGGGAGGAGGCGAGGGCCAGGTGGGCGGGGAGCAGACACACAGGCTGCCCTTGTCTCACCGCCTCCGTCCACCCGCAGTGTCCGTGAGCATCAGCAACCTGTACCCGGGCTGCGAGCACGTGAGCGTGAGGAGCCGCAGCATGATGTTCGAGCCGGGCCTCACCCGAGGGACCCTGGAGGTGTTGGTGGCCCCGCCCCAGCACCCGCACTGCGCAGCCGACGACCAGTCCACTAAGGCCATCGACATCCAGAACGCTTATCTGAACGGTACAGTGGCCCGCCCGCCCCACAGGGGAGCACCTCCCATCTCCCTTCTCCCCGGACTTCGTAAGTCCTCCCCCTGAGGGAGCCGGTCCCCTGCGTCTGTCATAGCCCCACAAGGCCAGAGGAAGAGCCACACAGAGTGACCGCGGGAGTGACCCGGCGAAGCACGGCTGGTTCATACCCCTAAAGAGTAAAACAGCCCCTTGCCCTCCTGGGCACCTAGCAGAGCCCCAGGTACACAGTAGGCGCTCAATAAATGTTGAGTAAATCAATACATTTTCTAGGCAGAGCCCAACAGCCACTTGGATGAGAAAACTCATAAAATGCAGTCCCACTGGCAGTCTGAAAACGCAGGTGTGAGAAGACTTATCCTTGACCACATCTGCACTCGTGGCTGGTGCTACGAGGCAGGCACAGACAATTCTCTCCACGGGCAAAATTTCCCTGTGTTCTTTGCCCTCAAACATTTCTAAAGGGGTGACACTTCCAATGTTCCCCAGGAAGGTTACTTTCTCCAGCAACCGCTGTGTCCCCTGTGTCGGCCACCCCCCAGCCCCTGGAGCTCCCGGGGCCCCCCGTTGGCCCACGTCACTGGAACACCAGCCCCTGCCTTGTGGAGACGAAGTTTAGAGCGGGGATAAAGCAGTTTCTTTGAGACTCATCTGTGAGGACCATATGCGCTGATTCCAGCGCCTGGTAGAGAGTCCGGCACGGGGGAGGCGCTCAGACAATGCCGGTCGGGAGCGTCTTCCCGTCGGCTCCGTGATTACCCTGAACCCCGTGAACGGTAGACGTCAGTGTGTGTCACCTCGAGCTGTGGCTCTTCATCTTCGGGGTGCAGGCGGGTCCCCTGCGGGGCTGGTGAAGACACAGACTGCCGCCCTGCCCCCCAGAGCTGCTGATGCAGGAGGTCCGGGCGAGGGATTCCCAGGTGAGGCTGCTGCTGTTGGTCCGGGAGCCCCACTAGGAGAACCACTGGGTCCAGTGACGTGAAATTAAAGCCCATGGATATTTTCTCTTTTAAAAGCAGAGTGTTGTCTGCGCTCCCGGAGTTGAGCTGGTGTCGTAGCGTCGGGAGAGGGGCAGCCTGTCCCCAGCACCCCTCGCTCACCCCGCTCCTCCCCAGCCCCTGCCCCGCCGCAGGTCTGGCTCCCAGTGCTCCCCACGCTAGAGGACCTATGCCTGTGCTCCGGAACTCTTCACACTAACGCCTCAGCGGCCGGACTTAGAGAGTCTGGTCCTCAGGGCTACCTGTGCTCTAAGACGAGGCTCCAGAAGAGCCCTTGGATCTTCCAGAATAACTCCTGATTGCAGAATTTCTGGCCCAAAATAAGCACTGGGGGGAGGAATTAGGGAAAGGGAGCTTGAAATCCTACAACGTAAATGGTCCTACCTGGTTACATCGGAGGCCAGTGCATGGTGGTCACCATCCTGCTGGGATGTGGCCGTGTAGGGCTGGGGCTGTCCCTGGGTCCAGAAGGTCCCTGGGAGGTTCCAGGTGCCTTAGGATCTACAATCAGAGCCTCACCCACAGACACCTCCAAGAAAACCCTCCGTACCCACCGCTCAGGTATGAGGGAGCCAGCGCCCCCCAACACAAGGCCACACAGCCTTCTACCCTGCTTGACCCTTCCACTGCCCCCCACTCTGGGCGAGCGTACGGACCCCACCCCCTCACAGCTCTGTCCGCCTCCTTCAGACACAGAACTGCTAATCAACCATTGCATCTTTCACCTGTGCGGGTGACCTACCTGAGCAGGTCGCTTCCCTCACCTGAGGAAGGTGAATGGAGTCAATATTGAACCAAAATGAAGTTACATATCTTAGTGACTTTTACGTTCAACATCGTATATACCCTGTCATGTGCCAAAAAGAATTTATACGTATTTGAAGGTAGGGAGTCTCACCACATACGTCCTCCAGCTGTGCGAGTTTGTTGATGGGGAGCCCAAAGCCACCAGTTGGCTCTGACTCCTTCCTTGTGAGGAGTCATCCCTGTGGGGAAGGGGGAGCGTATAGATAAACAGCTAGATGGGATGGACAGCACTCTTTCCCTCGGCAGACCCTAAACCGCTAAAAAAAAAAAATTGTGACTGGTATCTGCTGGTGGTGAATGGTTCGGATAGTCCTCCTTCTTCCCTCTGTAGGAGTCGGTGATTTCAGCGTGTGGGAATTTTCTGGAAATCCTGTGTACTTCTGCTGTTACGACTACTTTGCCGCCAACGATCCCACGTCCATCCACGTCATCGTCTTCAGTCTAGAGGAACCCTACGAGATCCAGCTGAACCAAGTGATTTTCTGGCTGAATTTCCTGAAGTCTCTCGTGCCAGTGGAAGAACCCATCGGTAAGCTCGCGCGCCGGGTGCGGGCGCGCTCTTCCCGCTGGTGGATCCGCAGCTCGGGGCTCCCCATGAGGCTCCCCGGTCTCTCGTTCCCACGATTAGACCCCCGCTCTGGACGGTTCCTGAGGCCCAGCTGCTCCCTGTGTCCGCAGGGAGTTATTAAAGGATCCCATTTTCCTGCCTCAGAGACCAAGTCTGAGCAATTCCTTGAGAATCATGTCTTGCTCTCTCCCTACATGTTAGAGCTGTGGTCACTTTTGTTGGGTGGACGTGGCATTCGTCCTTTGGTGGTCTCTGTGCCTCTACCTACATGACGAATAAGCAGAGTGAGTCCTCCTTCGTTGTTTAGTTCGATCAAGAACAGAAGGGGCCATATTGAGCGTGAACGTATTTCCTAGAACAGAAGACACCGTGCAATACACTTTTGTTCCTTTGTGTACAAAACAAAAAGGAGCAGCTTTCCAGGCCTATCCATTTTTTTCTTTGAAATTCATAGAATAATCAAGTAATTGGACTTAACCTCCTCAGGGGAGCCCCACTCTGCCTCTTGCTTTCCCATTCTTTTTGCTGTTTTCTTCCTAAACACTCCCCTAAGGAGAGGCGCTCTGTCTGTGTGCACCACCGGAGGCCCTCTCAGCCATCTCCGGTGGTTGCCGCATTCAGAGGGCTTTCTTTGTCTTGTAAAGGGTGCACCTGCTTGGAGTTCGATTTCCCCACACCGTGCTAGCAGGGCCCCCCTGGAGGAAGAGCTGAGAAGCTCCCTCGTGTTCTGGGGTCTGAGCCCAGGAAACAGGCTCGTCCTGTTGTTGGCCAGGCCCGGGCCTTCTCAGGCTGAGCCCACACAGCGGGCAGGTTGCACACCCCGGAGGCCGGCACGGCCTCCCTCCCCCAGGAACGCGAGGCAGCCAGGAAGGAGGACCCACCTGTGAAATGCCTGCTTTCCGTCCCCAGCCTTCGGTGGCAAGCTGAAGAACCCGCTGCACGTGGTCCTGGTGGCCACCCACGCCGACATCATGAATGTGCCTCGGCCAGCTGGCGGCGAGTTCGGGTATGACAAGGACACGTCCTTGCTCAAGGAGATCAGGAACAGGTGAGGGCGTTGCTGGTGGCAGGGGACACCAGAGGCCTCCTTTGCTCGGTTGGCTTCTGTGGCATAGTTTTTATTTTTCGCAAAACATTGAAAACATAACAGATGCAACAGAAGTAAAGAGCACGGGATAAAAAACAACAAACCATGCACTGCTTTCCTCACCTCCCGGGACCACTGCCCCGGGGGATCTTCTGTTAGGGGTTTCATGCATTGATTTCCCGCTTTCTGGAGGCAACTCCGCTTGACTGGTGACATTATCAGATACTTAAAGTCCACATCGTGGTGATTTGACATCAGCTGCGCCCATCTAGCTAGTTAGCGTATCCATCACCTTACATCTCTCTCTCCTCCTTATTTCTTTTTATATTTTTTGGTGAGAGTGATTCTCCCCCCAAAACGCTGAAGTTCAACCCTTAGCGAATGTCTGTCGTATAATGCAGTGTCACCGGCGGTGGTCACCATGGTGGATGAAGACCCCGGTTCTTTTCGTTGCTTTTGCTCTCGGTTCCTCTGATGACGGTCTTATCACTGAGCGGTATTGCTCAGCATCCAAGTTGCCGCTCACGACGGGCTCGTGACGGTCACTTGGGGGTCTTGACCTGGTCTGGAAAGTGGGAGGGGTTAGAGAGGGAAATACCAGCGTGTGACATTCCTGGCACGTGTTTTTGTAAAACTTCTGTTTCATTGATCAGTGTGGACATGCACCGGTCACGGCATAGAAATACACGTTTTTACGTAGCGTCTGTCAAAAAAGCTTGGAACCTGCAGCTCTATAATCTGCCATAATGTGAATTCTCAGTTGATCAACTGCAGACACTTCCTGTGGTCCTCCTGATAGGAGAAAGAGGGTTCGTCCTAATATTTTCTATCAAAGGTGTGGCTGTCAGCCCATCATCTGCTCTTACATCGTCACCCTGCGATGGCCTCCATCCTCTTAGCGTGCAAGGGGAGGGCACAGGCCTCACCTGTCCTGCATCAGGGGACCTGAAATCTTCCCGTGCTGTGTGCCCGCCGGTTTGTGGGACTGGAGCCGCCCCCGTCCCTGGGCTGCCGCGATCCTCGGGGCTCAGAGCATGCAGGTCCCCACCCCTCCCACCCGAGTTACATGACAGAAGCCCGCAGACGGTGGGGAGGGGGCGGCCTTTGCAAGGTCACGAGAATGTTCTGGCATCCGGCCAGCAGGAGCCAGACTCCCAGTGGGACCGCAGCACCCTGAGGGGGCCGCTGCTCTTCCCTCTTCCCCAGGTTTGGGAACGATCTTCACATTTCCAACAAGCTGTTTGTGCTGGATGCCGGCGCTTCGGGCTCGAAGGACATGAAGGTCCTTCGAAGTCACCTGCAAGACATCCGGAGCCAGATTGTGTCGGTGAGTGAGCCGGGAGGCTGCAGGCCCGCCTTTGCCCAGACCATCCGGTCACTCCGGAGCCGGCCTCTTCGTGCTGTCCTCCTGGTTTGGTTCAGTCCTCAGGGGCCGCAGGACGGGGCAGTCGCATGGCCATGTTTGGGTCCCTTTGCTCCGGGAGGAAGGAAGGGTGGGAACAAGGAGGGGGCCTGGAGATGAGGGGTGTTGCGGGCAAGGGGCCACCCTAGGATGTATGAGATTCTGACAGTTTCAGTAACATGGCCTTTTACAAATGACAAAAGCCACCCAGAAGTGACTTACTGTGCCATATTTAGAAAATGCATAGAAGCATTTGTGGGGCTCAGTCAATTAAGTGTCCGAACTTGGTTTTGGCTCAGGTCTTGATCTCATGGGTCGTGAGATCTAGCCCCGCATCAGGCTCCACGCTCAGCCCGGAGTCCACTGGAAGATTCTGTCCCTCTGTCCCTCCCCCCCACCCTTGTGCACGTGCTCTCTTCCTCTCTCTCTAAAATAAATAAATTTATTTTTTAAAAGGTCTTATTTATTTAAGACCGACAGAGAGAGAGAGGACGCACGTGCATGCTTGCATGAACAGGGGGGAAGGGCAGAAGCAGGCTCCCTTGCTGAGCAGGGAGCCTGATGCAGGGCTTGGTTCCAGGACGCGTGACCTGAGTGGGGGCAGCCATTTAACCAACTGAGTCACCCAGGCACCTCCAGAAATAAATAAATTTGAAAAAAAAAGAGGGGCACTTCTTAGAGTTAGTACAGTTCCAGCACCCATTTTATGGGAATGAGATAATTAATTGGGTTGGGTTTTTTATCTCAAAATTTCAGTGGAAGAATAAATAACATATTATAAAAGCTGTGTAATTAATCCAAAATTTAAAAAATCAATAAGTGGAATAAGTGAGTGTAAAGTAAATCACATTATCTACAGAAATTTAACAGAAAACAAAGATGTTATTTCATCTGTGAGCTGACACAACTGGCTATTAGTCTAGAATGAAATGAGATTGAATTCTACTCACTGGGAATCCCAAAAATAAATTCTAGGTGGATTAAAACTATTAAATGTCAAAAAGAAGAAGAAGAAATGCACAATATCTTGACCGTGTTTTTAAAATAACTTGGTACTGCTTTGGAAAACCTTTTAGGCGATATAGGGAACCCTAGGAGTTTTCAAAGAAAGTATACAGTATGGAAGCTAAAATTTCTTTTCTGGCAAATAAATTCCATGAACAAAGTTAAAAGGTGAAATAGACTGGAAAAAATATTTTCGGTGCCTCTGACCCATAAAAGGTTGGTACTCTATAATATTCGAGAAGTTCTCCAGAGCTGACTCGAAAGGGTATACATCCCAAAGGCAGAATGCTCCCTGCAAAGATGCCCCAGCCTGGGTGGGAACGAGGAGCCCGTCTCTGTCCCTCCCCTGTTGGGGGTGGGGGGGCTCCCGTTAGAGCTTACTGCCTCCCTGCTGGGACAGTCCTGTTCACACCAAGCTCCAGTTCCCGATGTGCTGTAGGAATCTTCAGGAAAACTCTGGGCCCTCCTGAAGGCCTGTCCTTGCCTTCTGATGGGGGCCCCAGCAAGGCACAGTGAGTGGGGAGTAGTCTGGGGGGTCTCAGAGGAACCTGGTCACAGAAGCCAGTGGGCAGCGATCAGGGACAGTGGTCTGCGAAGGACCCCAGCCCCTCCCCACCAGCTGGCAGTAGGGGCTCTGCTCCGGGCTCAGAGCTTTGAACTGGGGGGTGGTGAGATTGGTGAGATTGTCTGCTTCACAACCCCCACCCTCAACTCCTGAGGCCGAGCAGGTGGAACCCATCAAACAGACCGCCTTTTTACCAGAAACTTTGTTTTACGAACAGGGAGTGGAATTTAGCTGACCTAAAGGTAGGATTCCAGAAGGGACTACCTGATTAATGATGCAGGGCAGTGTATGACGGGTGTTGTTTTTAATTGATGGTGTGCGGATTATCTGAGTCTGTCACATAGATTTATTTAATAGAATTAAAGGATTAAAAACCAATTTCAAGGGGGAGTGGGGAGATGGGCAAAATGGACGAAGGTGGGTGGGAGAGACAACCTTCCAGCTGTGGAGGGAATAAGTCACAGGAATAAAAGACACAGGACAGGGAATATAATCCATAGTATCACAGTAGTGCGTGGTGACAGAAGTCGCTACACTGCGTGGTGAGCTAGCATGGCCTATGGACTGGTCCAGTCCCTGCATCGCACCCCTGAAACTCTCATTAACATTGTGCGTCAACTATATTCAAAATTTTTGGAAATAATTTAAGAAAGAAATCTATTTCAAGCCCATTACCAAGAATTAGTCTCATTTAAACTGTATTTATCCACAGCAGTCCCACGAATACCTAATTTACTGATAAAACCCCACTGCGATATTGCTAAGGACAGTTCTCGCCTCTTTTCCTCTCCCTTTGCTCATCACGTGACCATCTTGGGGCTGAAAGAGTCGCTCCAGGGGAGGGTGGAACACAGCTTTTGGGGCCGAGGAGCACGATGATTGAGTCCCTATTCCAAAAGCATTGTTATGAAGCCTCCGCAGCTATTTAACCATCAGCCAGAGAAATGAAAAGCGTCCGTGGACCATTTTACGCTTGTAAATGGGTTTCACGGGGAGGCAACACTTTAAAGAAAGAACTGGCCCAGTTTCTCCAACAAAAAACCCTAACTCGTCCGGAGTATTTGCCGTCCCAGGACCCAGGACCCGTCCCATCCTTCGCGTTCTAGGTGTGCCCTCCGATGACGCACCTGTGTGAGAAGATCATCTCCACGCTGCCTTCCTGGAGGAAGCTCAACGGGCCCAACCAGCTCATGTCGCTGCAGCAGTTCGTGTACGACGTGCAAGACCAGCTGAACCCGCTGGCCAGGGAGGGAGACCTCCGGCGCATAGCCCAGCAGCTCCACAGCGCGGGCGAGGTAGGGGGCGGGGCCCCAGGCGGGGGCGGGGCTTCAGGGGGTGTGTCGTCGTCGTGGCCCCCACCCCCCGCTCTCGGAAGGTGGTCTGAGCAGGAGAGGCCGAGTGGAAACTGACCAGCCACCCACAATCTATCCAGACACGGGGCTGTCCCGCAGAGGGCCGGGTGATTTTTGGACCTGCCATTCTCGGCTCCCTGGTGGCCCCTGAGAGCTCTCAGGGCTCTTCCCATGGCTGTGTGAGGATTCGCTCGTTTTCTGGCTTGTGTGAGTTAGGGAGCACAGTTCCTGCCTCTCGGGGCGACTGGGCCTCTCTTCTCTCGTCCTGGGGCACCCGGTGCTTAGCTGTGATTTCTGCAGCATGGGCTCTTAACTGCACCAAACAGACTTTTGAGCTCACAGATCATTGAGAAAAGGCAGGGAGGAGAGGACATCCAGAGACACTTCGACCCAGCAAGCAGTGTCCCCAGAAATGACCCAGAAATGGGGATCGTTGCTCCTGTTTGTGTGGCGTTTCAGCACTGGGGCATGGGAACGCTATTCTCATTGCCTCCTCTGCCTTTCCCCAGAGAGGGGACCTAGCCTTCGTGTTCTCCGTCCTGTGACATCAGAGGACAGTTGAGGCTAGTCTGGGCCAGGAAGAGCTCTGAACGTGAAAACCCAGAAGCAGTTCTGAGAATTTTAGACACCAGGAGCTTCTGGCCCAGTCTCAGTGCCCCCCTGACTCGAGGCCAGTGTGTGTGGGTCACATAGACTTGACATTACAAGTGAAACCAGTGACTTTGAAAACTAGAGCATCAGGCAGCGATAGCAGGAGCCTCTGAACTCCGCTGAAACTACCGGTAATCTACAGGCCCCGAGAGCTGTACTTTAAAGATTTTATTTATTTATTTATTTGACAGAGAGAGAGAGATCACAAGTAGGCAGAAAGGTAGGCAGAGAGGCAGGCAGAGAGAGAGGGGAAGCAGGCTCCCCGCTGAGCAGAGAGCCCGATGCGGGGCTCGATCCCAGGACCCTGGGATCATGACCTGAGCCGAAGGCAGAGGCTTTAACCCACTGAGCCTCCCAGGCGCCCCGAGAGCTGTACTTTAAAGTGATTGAATCCAAGGATCGGGATCCAAGCTTACAGTATAAGGTAAGATTAACCGTAATAATAAACTCACTCCGTTGGCCCAGTATTCTCTTGTCTTCTGGTATTTGACCAGCAGTTTCTAGCATAATCCACTGTATTTTTCATTCTCCTTGCCCTTGAGACTTTAGTAAGTAAGTGAAGATCTGATAGTAGGGGTAAGGAAGGGGAATCTGTCAGGTGCCCCCGCTCTGCTTGGCCACCAGCCCCTCCCCCAGTGCCGTTACTGTCCCCTGGTAAGGAAGCTCTTCGGCACGTGTCACCGGTTGTCCTGATGCCTGTTTCCGCTCTGGGACCCCACACTGCATGAAGTCGTCTGTCCCCTTAGTCTGCTCCAGTGGGGCCGGTGTTTCAGTCTTCCCTGACCCTGAGGTCCCACCAAATGCCTTATCAAGGAATAGATCTGCTTTTCCCTCCTGGCATTGTCATTCTGGGGATCAGTTGGAACAGACTCGTAGGCAGAGGGGGTCTCAAACCTTCAACCGCAGTGTGGACTAGGAAGTAGTCTGGGTACAAACAGTCAGGAGTCTCAGCCTCCACGCGAAAAGGGACCCCCCCCCCCGCCCCTCGCCCCGGGGTTCGGAGGGAGGAGGGGAGGGAAGTGAGGTGCAGACCGCAGCTGCCTCTGGGTGTTGTCCCATTTCTCTTGCAGATATCCGCTTTTTAAAAAAACACAGGTGACAGATAACGCTCCAAGTCCTCTCTAACCTCATTCCTCCTTCCTCCTCCCCAGCACCACTGCCTGCCAGCGTCTCTTTCCAGACCTTCTTTTCTGTGTGCATTAAAATTTTACATGATGAAATAGTATAACAACTGGAATCTTTCCTTGAAAAATTTTAAGCCTTCAGAGAAGTGGCGAGAAGAGCTTAGTCATCATCAACTTCACACTGAAATTAACCAAGTGTTTACTCCATTGGCTTTCTCTCTGTCTCTCTTCTATTTATTTGCTTATTTGTTTGACAGATAGGATATTTCACCCCGAAATAATTGAGCCTGTAGTTCCTCAGCTGTGGGACATCCTCCCACTGGCACAGGGGGGAAGTGGGGACCATAAAGTAGCCCCCAAATTGAGACCAAAAAACAAAGCAGTGACTCCTTGTAGTTTACAGTTTTATTCGGGGTAACTTTCGAGCGGGGGCGATGGGGTGGGCCACGACCCACTTGTGCTGTTCTCTACAAAGTCTGGACCATTGTCTACAGATTTTGGAGAAAGGGTCCGTGTGCCCCTCACTGACATCTAACATTGAATTAGATCTCATGGCACCACCCGCGTGTCAGGAAGGGGAGAGACTTCGTTAACTTTGACAAATTTACGAAGGGCCAAAGCAAGCTTCCCACCCTCCTGTCCTTGGTGGGTGTTTCTCAGGTTCGTATGTTAATCTCCAAGAGTCCCTGGACCACGGAGGGCGTCAGCGAGTGGACGTGAGCAAGACAGAGGACTAAGGATAGAGTCACCCGCATTACCACAATATCATTAATTATGTTTCAGAAACCTAGCATGGATGTAATACTACTATCGAATATAGTCCCCATTTGAGTGTTTGCCACTCGTCCCAGTCATTTCTTTCGTAGCTGTTTTCATTCATGCGTGTGTTCATTTGGGAACGTAGAATCCAATCAAAATTTTTGCACTGCATTCGGCTGCCATCTCTGTCTTTTTTTGCCTTTCATTCATTGCACTGACCTTTTTTAAAAAAATTGTCCAAGGCAGGCTTTTCATTCCCTCTCAGAACCTTCTCAAGCTGGTGTTTTGGGTCTGCGTTGGGTTTCCGAGATCCGTCCCCACAAATGCCCTGGGTCAGTTTTTGCAACATGTGCACGGATTTTATCATTGCTCGGGTCCCCTCGCGCTCTGAACTGGTGCCTCTGGCCATCTCGGTCCCCACGTGTGACCTCCTGTTGTCCCTTCCGGCAGATCAACATCATGCAGAGTGAAACGGTCCAGGACGTGTTACTTCTGGACCCGCGCTGGCTCTGCACCAACGTGCTGGGGAAGCTGCTGTCCGTGGAGAACCCACGGGCCCTGCACCACTACCGGGGCCGCTACACCGTGGAGGACGTCCAGCGCCTGGTGCCCGACAGTGACGTGGAGGAGCTGCTGCAGATCCTGGACGCCATGGACATCTGCGCCCGCGACCTGAGCAGCGGGACCATGGTGGACATCCCCGCCCTGATCAAGACGGACAACCTCCATCGCTCCTGGACGGACGAGGAGGACGAGGGGCGGGTCTACGGCGGCGTGCGCATCGTCCCCGTGGAGTACCTCACGCCCTTCCCGTGCGGCATCTTTCACAAGGTCCAGGTGAACCTCTGCCGGTGGATCCACCAGCAGAGCGCCGAGGGAGACGCAGACATCCGCCTGTGGGTGAACGGCTGCAAGATCGCCAACCGCGGGGCCGAGCTGCTGGTGCTTCTGGTCAACCACGGCCAGGGCATCGAGGTGCAGGTGCGCGGGCTGGAGACAGAAAAGATAAAGTGCTGCCTCCTGCTGGACTCCGTGTGCAGCACCATGGAGACCGTCATGGCCACCACGCTGCCGGGGCTGCTGACGGTGAAGCATTACCTGAGCCCCCAGCAGCTGCGGGAGCACCACGAGCCCGTCATGATCTACCAGCCGCGGGACTTCTTCCGGGCGCAGACCCTGAAGGAGACCTCGCTGACCAACACCATGGGGGGCTACAAGGAGAGCTTCAGCAGCATCATGTGCTTTGGCTGCCATGACGTGTACTCGCAGGCCAGCCTCGGGATGGACATCCATGCCTCGGATCTGAACCTCTTGACCCGGAGGAAGCTCTGTCGTCTCCTAGACCCACCCGATCCCATGGGGAAGGACTGGTGCCTTCTCGCCATGAACTTGGGGCTCCCCGACCTTGTGGCAAAGTATAACACCAACAACGGGGCTCCCAAGGAGTTCCTCCCGAGCCCGGTCCACGCCCTGCTCCGGGAATGGGCCACCTACCCCGAGAGCACGGTGGGCATCCTCATGTCCAAACTGCGGGAGCTGGGGCGTCGGGACGCGGCGGACTTCCTACTGAAGGCGTCCTCTGTGTTCAAGATCAACCTCGACGGCAATGGCCAGGAGGCCTATGACTCGAGCTGCAACAGCGGCACGTCTTATAACTCCATTAGCTCCGTCGTGTCCCGGTGAGGGCAACCTCGGGCTTGGGCGGGGTCTCTTTGGACCGCAGAATGGGGGACGCGGCCCCTCTTTCCCATCGGAAATTCAGAGTGCATCCCTCCCTGCGCCCACATACTGAAGGACGCCACCCTCCCTCCTCCTTTACCAGTCTCTCTGCCACTGTGTCCCTCCCACTCACACACTCCACTGTATGTGGACGGTCTTCCTCGTTTCAGAGCAGACCGTATGTCCCCTTGTCCTCTGGCCATTTGAGAAACTAGTGTCCCTCCTCTCTGTGTTCTGGGTCCATCTCTCCTCCAGCACCTTGCTCCTTGCTGATAATTTTACGGGAATTCCTCACTTTCCATGAAATTTTTTAAACTACGGATTGTCCTTTAAAGAAAAAAAAAACACACATTTATCCAAAATGTGTATTTCTTCTCCTCTCGTCCCTGTTAGAGCACGTCCTCAGCTTCTCTCTTTGATATTTGTAGGAAGGACTCCCATGCACGGACTCCCACTGTAGCCCTGATAAACAGACCACCTGAGAGTGCCTTTGCAGAAGAGGGTGTGTCTGAGAGCAGCCGGGTCAGCCAGGAGCTGTCGCCAGGAGACGCCCCCTCTCTGTCCCTTGCTGTCTGCTGATCACCGCCGGAGGTGCTGCGCCCTGAGTTGGTTTTTCCCCCTGGTAGTTTTTGTGTCACTTGGCAAGGAAAGGGGAGGAGTGAACCCTCTTCTGGAGTCATTTCACGGCCGGCGTTGTTTTCACGGAAAGACACGTCTTTGTTGTTCTTGTTTAAACATCGACGTGCGCGTCCACGCGGCACCTGCCCACGGTCCCCCTGCCTCATTCGCGCGCATCTCAGGTAGAAGGTGACACAGCTGCAGGTGAGGAAGGCCCGTGGGAGAACTCGGAAGACCCCTGACCCGTGACGTGTGGCAGTCCGTTGTCATCGGTGCACAGCAGACGATTTTCACGTCTAGATCCTGGTTCCATAACTTTGTGTACTTGAAGATAAGATGAAGGAAGCCAGTTTCCTTGCAGTGATTTTAAATTGTGATGGAGTTTTAAGTTGATATGAGGGAACGTGTCCTAATTCTTCTGTCCTGGGAAGCATGTAATTTTAATGTTCCATTACATGTGTGTATATGTGTATATATATATATATAAATATGCAGTATGTATATACATATATATGAATACAGGTATTTTTACTTAATCTATATAATGTAGTAAAAAGATGTTGGTTTTTCTTTTCTGTTCTCTTTTTTTCTTTTCCCTTTTTTAATATAAATAAACTATTGCTTGTTGCATTTGACTGTTGCTCTTTCATTCAAAGGGATCTTTTATCTCTGTTTCGTTTTCACCCTGCGGTACCCACAGAGCTGGGCAAACCACACTGAAGTCCAGAAAGCCCGTGAACCAGAACCCCCATATGGACACACCCAGCTTATTTGCGGGTGTTGTTACTAAAATTGGGAATGGTACGGGGAAATGGGAAGAGCCCAGAGAGTTTTCACCTTTGTTCTCACTCGAAGAAGGGAGCCCCTTCCATTGTCCGTGCGTGACCCAAACACACGCGGAATCCTGGAGTCCCGGCCCCAGCGCTCGCGGAGCTTTGTCTGTATAGACGTGCGGGGAACGGCCACAGGGGCGCGAGAAAACCTACCGCACATCTCCTTTCATGGACAATCCCACCTGACGCTGAGCAGTGCACCAGAGGCCAGACCAGATTCAGGAAGAATCCGGAGAGGCCATTCCCGTTCCTGCTTGAGTTCTAACCCAGCACAGAATTCTGTCCCCAGACCTTTCACAGAATGCAGATAGAAACACAGCAAAAAGAAACTCTTGGGGCCAGATGTGTTACAGAATTTTTAAAAATTCCAATTTAGAAATGCAACGGTACCAAAACTATCGGACCCTTAGCCAGCTTGAGACAATATCTCACCACAGTCGTCACATGAATATGCCGCCGTGTCCCCTACGTGGGATTTCAGAAGCGTGCTCAAGGGTTGGGGGACTTGTCTCCAAACACTGATTCCAAAAAGGATTCCCTTTTCTTTTTCAAAGATAAGTGTTTTTGGCTTTTTATACCTGTTCTTGACAATCCAATATTTTTGGTTCTCAGATTCTGACCTTCAAAGCCATAACCAACCACCAGAACACCATGATTCAGGCATTCACTGCTGCACTTTGGATCATAATAAATGCCTGGAAAGTAAAATTCAATGCTGGGGTGAGGTTTTCCACGTGACGTGTGATAGTAACCCCGCCTATCGACCACGATAAGGGAGATATTTCAATTTTCCGTGAAATGACCTAAGTCCAGGTATGATTAAAAGCCAGATCTTTTTTGAACTAGGTGAGAGACTTAGGCCCTCATCTAATACCCGCAAATATACAAAATGGCACAATCTCTTTTGTAAATAACCAATCATGAACCAGAAAAGACCGCTTATGGAAACCTACCTTGAGGGAAAGAGCACAGACCACAGAATTACTTGAACCAAGCTGCTCTTTCCAGTTTCAAGTGAAATCATTTGAAAAATTTCAAAATTCTAATAACTCCAAAAGGGTGTAGTAAATTAAGTATATTGGTCAAATTATGTAGCCTTTTCAATAAATTAAGTATATCGGTCAAATTATGTAGCCTTTTCAATATATTTATGAAGTGAATAACATCATGGGAATGTGTTTCCAGTCATTACAAATAGAAACATTAGGCACAAATATTACACATACATAATGAACAATTGTGTAAACCAACACCCTGCAAAATTCTACATGAAATTCGACATACCAAAGAGTCAATTTTGTTGTACGTGATGGTGGTTTTTCCATTTTTTGCCTAAATGTCTCCATAGACAAATGCTTATGTTGGTCCTAGAACCGGAAGGAACCCAGGCTTGCATCGATAGCCCCAGAGACAGGCCCCATGGCGGCCGCTGCCTTCAGAAGTTTGGACTCCATCTTAGGGACTCTCCGGAACCCAGTTACAGTGGCAGCAGAGTTTTCTGGACTGTATTTGCAGGATTGGAGCTTTCAAAAGTAAAGGGATAGAGACTGAAGTACTACTATCCACCTCCCGGGAAACGAGATCGAGAGTTTGCAGGTGCAAAGGCTACAATGTAATTGTGAATATGAAATACAGCTATCTCTTTTCTCTGCACATGTTCAAGTTTATAACGAGATAAGGGGCTCCATTGACCCGTAAACAATATGGGTAGGCTTCCTCTGAGTCCAGGCCTCTGTTGTTCTGAACATACTAGAAGGGGTAACTGATCAGGCCACCACCGCAGCCCTCATTGCCTTCAGCCCGAGAGCAGTCCAGCAGGTTCTGCTCACTCAGTGACACAAGTTGGCCAGTTTTCTGGAACATGGGTCCTTCGAGGGCACCAGTTGCATTAAAAGCCCAACAAGAAGTACAAGGATCCCGGAAGCAAATTAAAAAGCTCTCAGTCTACAAAACCAATAGCAAGATTTGACAGCAGCCCCCACATCTGAAACTCTTTTAAAACATCGCGAGCTGTCCATTGTTTCTCAGCCGGACACAGCAAGGACACGGATTCCTTTTGCCTTTCCTCTCGCGAGGGACGTGCGGAATACTGTCCCACCTGATCCTTCACGGGGGTTACGTAGCCTTTCTCTCTCCAGTCCACAGACGAGGGGGTCTCAGCAGAGAGAGGTGCTTGGAACACGTTCCGCTCCTTGCGCTTCTGTATCTGAAGGCCATTCATTATGCGTCTGAATTCTCCATTGGTCTTCAAGAAACAGAAAGTAGGATGTTGAAAATTGAAGTTGAGGTTGAAAATTGAGGCTCCGGGAGCTGCTCTCCAGCAACCACACAGCAGGACATCTGTCCCCATCCCCCATCGTGTGCAGTCCCGGGGCCCTGCTTCCTGCCTGGGTACCAGCGGCCCCAAGAAGCTACTCTCTGCTGTGAACTCCCACCAGCATGGAACATTCCCTGGGGGTCTCACTGGACAGCTCAGATGTTACCAACCTCGTCATACAGTTTCCCGTGTGCCGCCTTCCCCTGGGACCAGCGCGCATCTAGGCTCCCACCGAGTTTTGGAGCAGCTGAGGCTATTCCCAGGCAAAAGGCAGCCAGGAAGAGAGAAGGATTCATGTTCCAAAACTGAAGAAAGGAAAACACATGAGTTTCTGATTAAACCAAGCTGTCAAAAAACCCATCCTCCTCTCTTCTGCGATGTTAGGGCCACGGCAGTGGAATATGAACATAGAAATGTAGAAACATACAAATGTAGAAACACGGGGCTGTGGAGGAAGGCTGTGGGTGCGGGATGGGCAGGGGCACTTGCAGCTCCGCTACCCGCCCTGCGACCCACCTGCGGCTTCCAGGGCCTGTGAACAGGGGCACGTGGCACCGCCATCCTGTAGCCCAGCACGTGGGGTGTACAATGGGGCCACGTCCGAGGACATCACCTCCCGGAAGCCCTGAACCTCTGACCCGAAAGGTGGTGCTGAAGCTGGTTTAGGGAATGGCCCCGCCCCTCAGGACCGGCCCTGGCCTCACCTGTGGCATATGCAGCTACGTTGACCCAGTCACAGGTGCAGGTCTGGGGGTCTCCCAGGTTGGGTGAGGGTCCCAGGCTTTGCATGGAAGGCCCTGGTTTTGCCAGGGCCAGCCCCACCCCCCGCCGGGCCTACACTGTGATAGACTCCGCCCACCTGTGTACAGAACTTCAGACTCTGGGCCTAGTGGCAGGTGACAAGGCATCTGGACCGTGGCTTGTGAGTCAGCTGACCTGGAGGAGGAGAAGCTGGGGGACCAGGGACAGTGCTAAGGGGAGATCTATGCCTTCTCTGGGGACCCAGATCAACTAACTACCCCCAAATTCGTGCGTGGGCAGGTGGCTCGTGAATAGAAGTCACAAGGAGCCCCAAGTAGGTTTTCAGCCTCAACTTGCATGTCCTTCAGTCCTACAACTGTGGGTTTTTAACACCGTAATGAACACTGTAATCTAGTCTGGTGATCCCTGATTATTCCGGGCAAAGGTGGGGGCAAGTGGAGGAAACAGAGCCCACACACAGATTTATTAGCACTGTTTCAGGATGGGAAGCCTCCGGGTTTGGGGAGAATCTGGAGTGGACTGGCAATCCCCAAACACTTGCCCAAATCCCTGGAAAGAAAGGGGACTCCGAGAGAGGTGTCTAGGGAAGGCATAGTGTCCTATAATTCTCCTCTTCGATCTCCATTAGGCAGAGATTCTTCTTTCCTCTCAAGTCTTTCATCCTAGAAACATTGTCAAAGGCAAGGGAAGCAAGGGCAAAAATGAACTATTGGAACTTCATCAAGATTAAAAACTTTTGCACAGCAAAGGAAACAGTCAACAAAACCAAAGGACAACCGACAGTATGGGAGAAGATATTTGCAAATGACATATCAGATAAAGGGTTAATACCCAAAATCTATAAAGAACTTATCAAACTCAACACCAAAGAACAAATAATCCAAACAAGAAATGGGCAGAGGACATGAACAGACATTTCTGCAAAGAAGACATCCAAATGGCCGACAGAAACACTAAAAAGTGGTCAACATCGCTTGGCATCAGGGAAACACAAATCAAAACCACAGTGAGATACCACCTCACACCAGTCAGAATGGCTAAAATTAACCAGTCAGGAAACAACAGGTGCTGGCAAGGATGCAGAGAAAGGGGAACCCTCCTACACTGTTGGTGGGAATGCAAGCTGGTACAGCCACTCTGGAAAACAGTATGGAGGCTCCTCAAAAAGTTGAAAACAGAGCTACCCTACAACCCAGCAATCGCACTACTGGGTATTTACCCTAAAGATACAAATGTAGTGATCCGAAGGGGCATGTGCACCCGAATGTTTATAGCAGTAATGTTCACAATAGCCAAACTATGAAAAGAACCTAGGTGTCCATCAACAGATGAATGGATAAAGAAGTGGTATATATGTACAATGGAATACTATGCAGCCATCAAAAACCCCAAAATCTTGTCATTTGCAACAATGTGGATGGAACTAGAGGATATTATCCTAAGCGAAATAAGTCAATCAGAAAAAGACAATTATCATATGATCTCTCTGATATGAGGAATTCGAGAGGCAGGGCGGGGGGTCGTGGGGGGAAGGGAGGGAAAAAATGAAACAAGATGAGACCGGGGAGGGAGACAAACCATTAGAGACTCTTAATCTCAGGAAACAAACTGAGGGTTGCTGAGGGGTGGGGGAGGGAGGGATAGGGTGGCTGGGTGATGGACACTGGGGAGGGTATGTGCTATGGTGAGTGCTGTGAAATGTGTAAGACTGATAATTCACAGACCTCTACCCCTGGGGCAAATAATACGTTATATGTTAATAAAAAAAAAAAGTTATATCACTGAAGATTTGTCAGAATTGTCACCAACACAGAAAAATAACAGAACATGTGACAAGGCCTTGAGGTCTAGGGAAAGCCAAGCACCTGAGGTTATAGGGCCAGCAGAGATGGACAGAGGATTAGGGTCACGAGACCACAGTTCTCAGATGGAGCCATTCCAACACGCTCTCATGGGTGCTTTGTGCTCAATGTTGGTTTAGAATCAAGGACTAAGGTGACCTTGGAGTCTCTCACCCAAACCAGCGTCCATCATCATAGTTTTTCCCCTGTGTTCCCTGTTTGTGGAGCCTCCAAATGTACACAATGCACTGAAATAGGTCAACTGTGGGGAGATTTTCAAGCAAAATGCAAAACTGCCTCCTGCACTCACCTTAGTGAACCTTGCTCATGGGGAATCCATCTGGAAAGCTGCTGTTCTTTCCCTTTTTCTCTTGCATGTTCTCAGAAAAATAATAGGCAAGTCAAAAACGACTTTCTCCACTTTTAGTAGATACATTCTCCAATCGGTCCTGGCAACCTGAACTTGCCAGCAAACGTGAGCTCGTGAGCAATCACGTCACATGTTGTTTACATGGCGCTCCTGGGGATGGGGTGGTGATGCGTCATTGCCCTGGCTTGTCTCCTCCTGTTAGAGCTTTCATGAACAACTTGGCAGTGGCCGTTTTCAAGATTCTTAAAGGGATCTTGGCCATTGTCCTTTCAGTAATTTCTTCTGTTACTCTTTATTTTTTTTTAATTAAAAAAAAGCAAGTAATCATTATGAAAATTTTAGAATGTTCTGGTAAGGGAAATTAAAGGGGAAAAAAAGGACGGTATCCAAAATCCCAATCTACTTCCTCGTGGCTTCTTAAAACCAGTAGACAACTGGGATTTATGGCTCACTCAGGAACGCTATGCTTTGATGGATGGCCTTTGATCACCATAATAACCCTTATCTCACCTTACGGATGAATGAACTAAAGCTTAGAGAGGTTTGCGAACTTCCTTAGCCAGTAAGCAGGGAGCCAGGAGTTGGTCTCCGGAGCTATAACTCCAGACAAGGCAGCACGTCACGTTGCCGAGCTGTGCCCGAGGTGGGATTGCAGACTGGCTGTCAGCGAAGATAATGGGAGAGAATTGCAAAGAGCAAGAGTTGATGTTTTATACTGCAGTCCAAGGGACTACATGCCTCCCCAAGCCCCTCCCCAAGGTCATTACCCCAGGCATAGTCCCTACCCTCTGCCGCTGAGTCCATTTAAACATTTCTGGAAAGCGTTTCCTGATCTGTGACTATGCACTGACTTCTGGGGAGATCTTCTCTTCTCCCTGAAGGAACCACCACCCTCTTCCCCAGCAGAAGACCCCCCTTCCCCTCTGCCACTCCTGAGTCATTTCTTCTAGAGCAGGTCCTGGGGTCGGGGGTGGTGCTCGGTGAGGGGAGACGGTATCAGATGCCATAAGGGGTCCTGCAGCCACCTCCAGACCTGTGTCATATGTGACACAAGGGGAGTGATACTTAATGAAAATCTCAGTGTGCTTTTCTAGTCTGTGTTCCTTTTCTAGGGACTTGTTCCCGCTGCAGTGAGAGACTTCTTGGTCTTAAAGAAGATCAGAATGTAAACAGCGGAGGAAAGAGTCACCGTTCAGCATTTGACATCGCGAATAGAATTCCTGAGTCCACAAGGGTCCTGAGAGCCAAGCTTTGAAGAGAGAAGATAAGGTTTCCTAATCTCAGGGTCCAATCTGAAAACTTCCCAAAAGGTCACTGTCATCGAGGAATGAAGTGTCCGTTGCCCATGGAGTGGGAAGAAGAGAGAAGAGTCTCCCCAATCCTGGGATAGGAGCACGGTTTCTCAAAAGCCGAGGGCAGTAGCCTGCTTGCGCTCATGGTAGGCAAGGCTGGTCTAGAGAGGGTGGGCTCTGGAAGATTCTCAGGCACAGCTTTAGCAAGGAGGGGAGCAGGTCACAGATTCTGGGATGGCCAAGGGCCACAAACACAGGCTGTTCATAAGACCTCAGGACCCTTGCACAGCTATGGGGAGCAGGAGAGGCTCCCTGAAGAATGCAAGAGACTAAATTTAGCAGGGTGGTTCCCAGTCAGATTTATTTTAAGAAGAAGAAAGGGATATGATAGTTCTGGCCGGTGTGGACAATAATTACTCCCAAGGGCAGGGTTATAATCATGGTTGAATCCGAAAGGGACTAAATAGGTCCCAGAACTGGAAAAAAATGCAGAGGGTTGCTGAAAACTGGGGAACTGAGCTTTACAGCTTCTCCTTAGGCTCATCCTTCGGTGCCAGTGGATTCAATACTCAGCCACTAACACAGATGAAGGTTGAGAAACAAAAAAAGAAAATACTGCAGTCTCTCAAATGGGTTAGGACTTTTTTTTTATACATCAGTCTTGTGCGTTCAGCTTCGGGTCCCTGCGTCCTGGCTGGGGAACACCTTCCCCACGCCCCACTCTCCTCTACCTGAACTGTGTGCATTTCTGTTGCAAAGCGAAACTGATCTCAGCTGATGACCCATAATTTGCATAGTGGAGTGCTCAGCGAGCTCAGAGGAATCCAAGGAGTTGGGCACAAATCCAATCCAGGCTGTGCCAGATGTTACTAGAACAGTCTGGGCTTGCCGTCAATGATCGCCTGAACAGGAGGAGAGCCTGGCCGGTCCCAGGAGCACAGAGCTTTGGTTGAATGCAGGTGAGATGTGACCCCACAGTCCCCTCCTCCAGGCAACCTGGGGCAGTCTACACAATGCACAAGTGTTTGCAGGAGATGGACAGGAAATTCGCCGCTGCAGATAAGATACACAGCCTGCTCCTCCCCTGCTTGCTCAGAGCTCATGACCCAGACAGGTGGGGCAGCAGAAGCTCCCACGACAGTCCCAGGGAGCTGGACACGCCTTGCTGTCCCACCAGTCTCAGGTCAGCACTGCCCTCCTGAGACCACCCGCCACCATTGCACCCAACTTGTTTCTTGTTTTTTTTCCAGGAGGGGCCAAGACGGCTTCCCACACTCACCTCCTCCCTGGGAAGCAAGCTGAATTTCATTTCAGTGTGGTAAAATACAGATAACAAAACTGACACTTTTAACCATTTTCATTTAGTGCACTCATGTTGTGAAACCCTCACTACCATTTATCTCCAGAACGTTCTTCGTCTCAAACTGAACTCTGTCCTCGTGAAGCACAAATTCCCCACTCCCCTCTCCTCCCAGCCCCTCAAATTCAACTGTGATGAGGATGACATTTTTTGGAAGGTTTATGTTCATTTTTCATTCTTATATGCAACTCGCCCTTGATTCATCCAGAAGCATCCATTGCCTTGGGAAGTGTCAGGAGTAGTAAAGGAGAAATGAAAATACAAGAGTCGACTGTTCAAGATTTAACTTGCAATATCGGATTCTTGAGCTCCTGGCTTTCAATAAAAATTCAGGCTTTGTAGAGAGACACATGGTCTTTCCAAATGCCAGAAACTCCTGGGAAGCTGGGTGGGCACCTGGGACATCCTGACTCACGGTCACCTCTCTTCCGGTGCTGGCTTTCAGGACAGGAGGGAATCCACAAGCAGCATCATAACTGTGTTAACACAAGTTTACATGGCGATAGTGGACCAGGAATCCAGGCTTCCACGTAACCCGGAGGCTGGACAGGATGGGAAGTTCACGTTCAAGTGTCAGCACACTTATGAATTAAAGCCTGCTCTTCCCATTCTCTGTCCCTGGGTCTGTTGGAGCAAAGACCCACTGACCCCTGTGTTTCATGACAGGACCATGATCCGACTCCAGCTTTCCTCTTAACGCTGAGGTCTGTGACCGTGTTTCCCGAGCAGCCAGAATCCCAGTGCTTCCCAAAGCCACGCCCTGCCTGCAGAACATGGGTGAGTTTTGTAGTGTCAGGGGATGGAATCCACATGGCCACGAAATATTTCATGGGAAGGGGCCTGTGGGGCTTGCCCCCACTCCTATACACAGCTCCTGGACAAACAAAATAGCAGTAACTTTATTTTATTTTTTAAAGATTTTATTTATTTATTTGACAGAGAGATCACAAGTAGGCAGAGAGACAGGCAGAGGGAGAGGGGGAAGCAGGCTCCCTGCTGAGCGAAGAGCCCAGTGCGGGGCTTGATCCCAGGATCCTGAGATCACGACCTGAGCCGAAGGCAGAGGCTTAACCCACTGAGCCACCCAGGTGCCCCAGCAGTAACTTTAAACCCACACTGCCCACAATGAACTAGTTATTACTCTACTGAAACGGAAAATAAGGATCAATGGATGATCTTTTTCTAAGATTAAATTATACTACTGAAATAATGTCTATCATTCTAAGACTCAAACCTTCTTAATTTTCTTTTTTTAAACTTTCTTTCTGTCCTTTTTTCTTTCTTTTTTTCTCTCCTTTCTTTTTGGGATTTTTTTGGGAGGGCATTATAAAAAATTATTCAAATTTTTTTTGGAATGACTGGTGATAGTGTTGAGCAGTTTTTGCTGTTTCTAAGTGGCCTTACTTTGCAAAACAAAGTGTCAGTCCCCCATGTTCTTCATGAAATTTTACTATTCTATGAACATCCCAAAGTGTGGAAACCACTGGCACACAGTAGGGCTCCTGGGGTTCAGGCATCAGTAAAATGAAAAACTATTTTTCATTGGATACCAGCTTTAGGCTGCAACCTTTGGGGGCAGAGATGGTAAAATTTATTTTTATTTCTTATCTTCAGCATAATGTTCTTGCTGAAATGATGCATGAAAACCTAATCGAGCTTTTATTCCACTTTCCTCTGCTTTATGGAGGGATAAATTCAATGCCACGAGGAGAAAGCAATGAGATAAAGCCACAAATCGGAACATTGCACAAGATAACCTGTTTTGCATGTTTTCCCTGGGGCTGAGTGTTCTCTACGCGAAACAGTTTTTAGTGGGGTCCTCACTATTTATAGCCTGTGTTGACTGATAAGGTCCCGCATTAGTTTCCCAGGGCCGAGGTGGCCAGGGCTGGACAGCTGGCTCCCAGGCGTGGGGATGCGAGGACTCGGGAGAAGTGCGAACCTCAGCCGGGACCCAGGGGAGCCTCACACAGAGAAGAGCCCAGAGCTAGTAAGGCCACATCCTCAGTGAGGGGAGTCTGCACAGACACTCAGACCCTCAAACCAGGCAAAGACAGGACATCGACCACGAGAAACTGATTCATGAGTGTTGTTAATGCAACGAGCATTTTTGAAAAGATTTTATTTATTTATTTATTATTTATTATTTATTTAAGAGAGAGAGAGAACTAGAACAAATAATCCTAAAATTTCTAGGGAATCGCAAAAGATCCTGAATAGCCAGAGCAATCTTGAGAGAGAACGAAGCTGGAGGCATCACGATCCCAGATTTCAAAATATGCTAGAAATGTATGGTAATGACAGCAATATGATACTGGCTCAAAAATAGTCACATAAATCAGTGAAACCGGATGCAAAGCCCAGGAATAAATCTCCACCTATAAGGTCAATTAATCTTGGACAAAGAAGGCAAATATATACAATGGGGAAAAGATAGTCTTTTCAATAAATTGTGTCAAGAAAACCGGACAAATACATGTAGAAGAATGAAACTGGACCGTTTTCTTACACCATATACAAAAATACACTCCAAGCGGATTAAAGACCTAAATATGAGATATGACACTACAAAACCCCTAAAAGAAAAAGGCACAGGGCTAAAAGTTCCATTGCATCAAATTGCCGTCTGAGCCCCAGCGAGGTCTGGCACGGAAGGACTTTGGACTGCCGGTTTCCAGCACAGAGACAGAGTCCCTGACTGGGAGGGAGAAGACAGTCCTCGCCCCACTCTGTTCGTCTCCCTGACTGTGGGAACCGGGCACCCGTGGTTGAATCGGTCAGGGTCAAGGCTGTGAGCCAGGAGAGCTAGTCTTCAGGGCCAGAGAATCCTTTATCTCCTGAAACACACACATACGTACACACATTTATACACAACACACACATATACACACAATGACAGAAACATATGTGTATATATACACATATACTCACATAGGCACACACAGTTACATACGTGCACACACACAACACACACTTATGCACACACACACGTGCATACACACTTTCACAGTATACACATTCGTGTACACTCATCACACGCACACACACACACACACTGCATTACCATAGAAATACTTAGCACAATGGGGCGTCTGGGTGACTCAGTGTTAAGCATCTGCCCTCGGCTCAGGTTGTGATCCCGGGTTCTGGGATCGAGCCCCGCATCAGGCTCCTTGCTTGGTAGGAAGCCTGCTTCTCTCTCTCCCACTCCCCCTGCTTGCGTTCCCTCTCTCGCTGTCTCTCTCTCTCTCTCTGTCAAATAAATAAAATCTTTTTAAAAAAATACTTAGCACTGAAGAATAACGGGCCCCCCGGTACGGGCAGATGGCCTGACACTTAGCCTGAATTGTTACTAATTCAATAGTACGATTTTGTCTAAACCTCTTAAACCCTTTGTTTCTAGATCCCAAACACTGAGGTTGAAGCAAAGCGTCTGTAACTATCTTTTAGTTGTAAAATTCTGATTTCAGGGGACAAGCACGTCATCCACCAAGGGCAGGCCTCAGGCCCTGCTCTGTGCCCCTGACAGGAGCCCCCACAGGCAGGAGTCACACAGGCCAGGCCCCCCTCACCAAACACCAGCCCCCAGAGTGAGGGCCCATCACAGCCCCATCCCGGGGCACCTCTGCCGTCGATCCTTGTGGAACTTCTTTCCTGCCCCTCCTCCCCGCGCCCACACTCTCCTTCGTCCTTTCAGAGCAGAGACTTGGCCCTGGGAGCCACCGTCAGCATAGCCCGCCTCTGAGGAGGCTCAGCCGCTGTCCCCTGGGGCATGTCCGGCTCTGCCCCACGCACACTTCCAGGGGTCGCCGTCCTGGCCCACGTCTGGAAGCGGCTGAGTCCCGGGCCCCGGGGCGTTTGGGGCTCCGGTCTCTCAGCAGCGCGTGACTTTTCATCGCAAAGATAAAGTCGGAGCTCGCCCTCGAGTGGTACGCCGAGCACAGCTACGGTCTCTGGAAATAGCCCCCAG
Source organism: Potos flavus (assembly GCA_028534135.1). NCBI lineage: Eukaryota > Metazoa > Chordata > Mammalia > Carnivora > Procyonidae > Potos > Potos flavus. Next base: position 57,150,498 of record CM052892.1, on the reverse strand, counting down.
GAGCCCATTTTTCAGGAGGCTGTTGGCTCGAGCCCCGTGACCGGCCCGGGGGAGCAGGTACGCGGTCACCTGTCTCCATGTCCTTGTTGTGAGCCCGGGGCAGGCGTCCATACCAGGTGCTCAGCAAATGTCCGGAGATAATGGATCAGATAACCCCACTCCTGATACACGGTTTGGCCTGATAGTGTCCTCGAGAATCCAAAGTCCTGACAAGACTATGGCGCCATTCCTTACGTGGATTCAAACTGGAGGAAAAAAAAAAATTGAACAGCATACAAAAGAGAAAAGAGCCAAACAAAATTCTTACCTCTTTTCCCTACGATAATCCCTTTTAAGGTTTTTCTTTGAAATAACAACTATCAAATTCTTCCGAACGGCCATCTAACCTATCCTTTTTTTTCTCTCTCTCAGGCCTTTCTGGGAGCCCTCTGCAAGCTTTTCTGTTACATGGTTATTTTGGGGTTTCAGGTTTATGGATTTCTTACTTCGTTTTTGAGGAATTGTGGTAAGAGAGACACAGCAAAGATGGTTGATTTGGGCCGCGTTTCCTGCACGGCGCGCGCATGCCCAGCGCTGGGCACCATCCCCACCATCTGTCCCCACAGCATTTCCATATTCTAAAACCAGAACTGTCATTTTACTCCTCAGGAAGGCCTTCCACTCTCAGACTCAGACCTCCTCATGTCCCTCTGGGTTACAGCCTGGCTGCCATCAGCGGCCGGTTCCGGGGGAACTGCCAGGCCGGGCCCTCCCTCTGGACTGGCTTCTCCAGGGTCACAGCAGGAGGGCCTAGGGACCAAGGGCGACTGCCCCGAAAGGTGCCTCTTATGGCACATTGATGATGATCAATAAAAGCCACTCGAGGAACACTAACACACTCTGGCCCTCCCCCTGAGAGCAGGAAAGAACTCTCCCTGTGGAAGGTGCCCTCCCTGTACCCGGAGACAGAGACATTCTCGCCACCAGAGACGGGAGATTCAGAGCCCAGAAGGCTGGGCAAACAATCCTGTTCCTTGTTCCTCGTTTCCCTCCCAGCGCGCATTCTGGGCAGAATTCCTTCCTGAGTGAAGCTCCCGGAGTTAGGTTTTCCTGGTCCTGTCAATTCTCCACAGATCCGTTGTCTCTCTGTCTAAAAAGTATGAAAACTAACTCCTCGGTCACTTCCGTAGGCCCCATCTCGTTATTGGGGCTCAGTGCGCACGTGAGAGAACTTTGGTTTTCTCTCCTGTTAATCTGCCTCATGTCAAGTTAATTCTTAGTCCAGCTAGAAGACTTTGAGGGTAGAGCAGAATTTTCCCTTCCCTTCGGGGCTCAGCAAGACCCGTGGGGACTCGGGACACGGTGGGGACGATCCATTTCATCGCTTCGGGGAATCCCATAGTTGTAATTATACCCCTCTCTGCAAACTGTCCACCAGAATATGCACCCACAGCTCCGAGTCCTTTTCCAAGGTGGGGCATCCAGGCTTCTGAACGGAGCAGAACTCCCACATGCCCTCCAGCACATTCCACAGAGGCTTCGGGCCCTGGGCAGCTCCTGTCCATATGGAGACCTCGGGCCCCACAGGGCAGCCCAGGAGCGGGCTTCGTACCCAGGGCAGGCCCATCCAGAAGGGATGAGGAGGCTGTTCCCCAGTGCCCTTCACAGCGACACCAAGAAAAAGGTCCCACGAGGTTTGTCTTTGTGGCTCCTGGGACCTTGCCCCCCCGAAGGAGTCTCAATGTGGCCTCAGGAGGTGACCCGTGTTCTGGTTTCTTCCCTCCTGCAGGAGGTGGAGCCGGCTGCCCGCGCTGGGACTTTACCACACTCGTCTGATTTCATGCACTGAAGACCCCAAAAGCCCCCCTGGGATCCCCCCATGGCCTTTCCAAGGATGGGGCACTGAGCTCAGTGGTCCTTAAGTCCTTTGGATTTGGGTTATAATGGTTCCCATTATGGCTTCAACATTCAGGAGCCCAGGCGGCCCACATCCTTCTGACCATGTGCCAAGCCCGGCACCTGCATCAAAGACAAGTATAGCCTCTTGCGGTCCTTTGCTTTCCTTTGCCCAGCATCCTCCCTCTGCCCTTTTCCCCTGTAAACAGAACTCCCTTCTTGGGAAGAATGACTACTTCCCCAACCTCGTCCTAGGGTCCCCAGGCCCAGGCAGTCAGGGAACTCTATCTCTCCTCCCTCCACGTTTTATGCAGGGCTGCTCCATGATTCTCTTGGATGTTCCTGTGAATTTTGCCCATGACTCTGCCCAGTAATGCCCCCACCTGGACCCTGACTGATGCAGACGAAGCAGGTACCACTCTGCATGCACTCGAGATTGTTTTAACTTGAGTGCAAAACCATTGTGATGGTCGCAGGCCATGGAATTCAATGATGCTGAATCCCACAGTGAGAAAGTTATTCCTGTTGGGGGCAAGAATTCCTGTCCCCTCCAAGGTCCTTCTAGCCAGATTAAGAATCCAATTGGGGTTAAGCCCGATTGCTAGGAAAAAATCAAATTTAACAGCAGATGTATGAGGAATCCACACAGACTTTGGATTTGGAAATCCAAAGAGAGGCAAAATGAGGCACATAAGTCATCCCAACTAAGGAGAAGGGGGTAGGGGTCTGGGACTACAGAAGAAAGGAATGCAATCTACAGGAAGATGAAAAGAGTAAATGTTTGGTAAACAAATATTGGCTGGGCCACTCGGAAACAACGGGACCAAGATAGGACTTTGATCAAAGTGGCCTTGCAAGGCTCCTCCAATCTATCATACCTAGTTCACATCATAATGTAGTTCTTTATGGTGATAGCGCTCTTCCTGCAGCAGGTCTCCTGTCTAAATTCTTTTAGGGGGTTGAGGGAGAGGTAAAGAGGTTTTCTTGAATTGGCTGGGTTTTGATTGCGTTTTAACTCAAAATAGTCTTTATGTCAGAGTGCCCCATCTTAGAGTAGCCTGCCATTCGCCCCTACAGTACCCTCCTCTGAAACTTCCCTGAAGCTGAGCTGGTCGATCATTCCATCTTGCTGGACCAGTCTCTTCGTCTTGACAATAGATTCGATTCATTCTATTAGACTCATTTCAGGAGGTGAGGATACGGGTGTGCTCTCGAAGCTAGGCCTGCGGTTCAAAGAAGCAGGTACTAAATAAGAGGCTTTTCTATGGAAACAAAAGGAAAATAATGATTGGATCAAGTTATAAGCCAGTTTTGAGGGCTGAGGGGGGCCAGTCGAGATTTCCGGGTGTCAGTCTGGAGGCTTCCTCAGATAGAGCGGGAGTAGGCAGGGACAGTCCGACAGATTTTCCTGGTTTGCAGTTGAAATGCGTCTGGTGATCCTTTTCAGCGGCCCGCAGAGCGAAAGGCATGAAGATGGTCCATACGTGAGCTGCTGCGGTTATTTCTCTGAAGGGTCCATCAAGTCATTTATATTCAGTTTGCAGGGCCTCGGGCAAAAGGGCAGCTTCTGTTCTCAAATGATTCCAAGTCTGGAAGGTGAAAAAAATTTAAAAACATTAAAATATTGGGGCACCTGGGTGGCTCAATGGGTTAAAGCCTCTGCCTTCGGCTCAGGTCGTGATCTCAGGGTCCTGGGATCGAGTCCCACATCGGGATCTCTGCTCAGCGGGGAGCCTGCTTCCCTCTCTCTCTCTGCCTGCCTCTCTGCCTACTTGTGATCTCTCTCTCTGTCAAATAAACAAATAAAATCTTTTTAAAAATATTAAAATATTAATAAAATAAAATAAAATATTTTTAAAAGTTTGGAGAATTGGTGCCAGGCCTGGGAGGACACTTGTAGAAATCCGAGTCTAGTTCAGTGTATGACAAAAAGTACTAGAATCTACCATCTCCAAAGGCATGTTACTGAAACGTGTTTTCTCTCTATAATCACCCTCATTTTTACCAAAGATTTTTAAATTACCATTAATTTATTTGCAAAATAAGTCTAGTTTTAAAAAAATACTTGGCCTGATTATTTACGCAAGTGCAGCAAGAATAGTGA
>CM052892.1:57126945-57146019 GCA_028534135.1 Potos flavus | reverse complement strand
GGGACTACGGCTGCTCGTTCGTGTGCCCCTGAGGGGGAAACAGAGGCTTAGGGGCTATTCGGCTACAGTTTTAAAGTCGTTGCAGATTCGAAGTAGAAAAGGCGAGAGGCAATTTCCGTGTAAATAAAAGCAATTTCAAAAAGACTGAGAAACGTTTTGATCCATCTCTCAGTGTCCATCAGTACCAGTCACGGCTCCATTCCCGAGGAAGCTCGGGGATGCCTGAGTCTGATCAACAGCACATCTTCCAACTGCTCAACTCAATAATCCGAGCCCTGCGTGGGGCTGCATGAGACCAGTGTTTCTCAGCCTCGGCACTGCTGACATTTGGGACCAGATCATTCTCTACCGTGCGGGGCTGCCCCGTGCACCGCCGGGTGTCGAGCGCCTCCCTCTGGTCTCTGCCAGGATCGCCTTCCCCAATCCTGACAACTTCCCCAATTCCTGACAACTCAAGCGTCTTCACACATGGCCAAGTATTCCTTGGGGGGCGCAAAATCACCCCAGTTGAGAACCGCTGCCTTGGGCTGAAGCTGGAAGCTCACACGAGCGCTCCAGGGAGGAGATTTACAGTCACGCTGCCCAGCTCTCCCTCTCCCTTAGGGTCCCCAGATGTCTCCAGTGGCACAGTCATCTTGTTGACCTGCAGGGGGGCAGCAGAGGACTGGCCAGAGCAGAGGGAGAGGCTTCTTGGGTCCTTCGCACACATTTTTGTATATGTTTATACAGAAAGGAGAAGGAATTCCTCTCTAGAGATTTCATGGCCGGTGTTGTTCTCATGGAAAGACATGTCTTTGTTGCTCTTGTTTAAACGTCAACGTGCGCGTCCACGCGGCACCTGCAGACTGTCCCCCTGCCTCATTCCCGTGCATCTCAGGTAGAAGGTGACACAGCTGCAGGTAAGGAAGGCCTGTGGGAGAACTCAGAAGACCCCTGACCCATGATGTGTGGCGGTCTGTTGTCATTTGCACACAGCAGATGATTTTCACATTTAGATCCTTGTTTGATAACTTCCGGTCTGTGAGGTCTAACAAAGAAGGTGAAGGAAGCAAGATTTCCTGCAGTGATTTTAAATTATGATGCAGTTCTTTTTTAAGATTTTTTTTTAAATGTATTTATTTGACACAGAGAGAGAGAGATCACAAGTAGGTAGAGAGGCAGGCCGAGAGAGAGGGGGAAGCAGGCCTCTCTCTCTCCCGAGCAGAGAGCCCCACGCGGGACTCGATATCAAGACCCTGGGATCATGACCGGAGCCGAAGGTAGAGGCTTAACCCACTGAGCCATCCAGGCACCCAAATTATGATGTAGTTTTAAATAGATATGAGGAAACGTGTCCTAATTCTTCTGTCCTGAGAAGCATATAATTTTAATTTTATGGCATCTGTCATTTATCTACCTACATACAGTGTGTATATACATGTATATCAATAGAGTTATTTTTACTTAATCTATAAGGTATAGTCAAGAAGTTGCTGGTTTGCCTTTTCTTTTTTGTTCTTTCTTTTTCCTTTTATTTTGTCTTTTTTATAAGTAAAATGTTCTTTGTTCCATTAATTTGTTGAACTTTCATTCAAAAGGGATCCTATATCTCTGTTTCGTTTTCACCCTGCGGTACCCACAGAGCTGGGCAAACCACACTGAAGTCCAGAAAGCCTGTGAACCTGAACCCCCACCCATATGGACACACCCGGCTTATTTGGGGGTTGTTATTACCAAAATTGGGAAAGGTACGGGGAAATGGGAAGAGCCCAGAGGGTTTTCACCCTTGTTCTCACTCAAAGAAAGGAGCCCCTTTCGTTGTCCTTGTGTGACCCAAACACACACGGAATCCTGGAGTCCCAGCGTCGGCACTCGGGGAGCTTTGTCTGTACAGACGTGCGGGGAACGCCTGCAGGAGCGCGAGAAAACCTACAGCAGAAGACACACAGCTTCCGCCCCTCCTTCCACACAGAGGCCATGCCCCCGGCCATCCACTGGAAATGCCAGCTTTGACCTGCATGGTAGCTCTAAGTGACAAAAGCTGCATTTAGGGGGCGCCTGGGTGGCTCAGGTGGTTTAGCATTTGCCTTCAGCTCAGGTCATAATCTCCAGGGCCTGGGATTGAGGACCACGTTGGGCTCCCAGCTCATCAGGGAGCCTGCTTTTCCCTCTCCTTCTACCCCTCCCCCTGCTTGTGTTCTCTCCATCTCTCTCTCTCTCTCTCTCTCAAATGAATGAATAACATCTTTAAAAAAAAAACAACCTGCATTTGTAGACTCTCAAGATGGTTTTAAACAAAAGAAAAAAGATTTGAAGAAAAAGACTAAAATGGTAACGATGATTTTCTTTGTGGGGCTGGGAATACAGTCTACTTCTGTTTTGAGAAACTGTCCACCATAAGCACGGTCTATGTTATAATGAGAAAAAGAAATATAAATGAAACAAAACTAAAAGCTACACGAAGACATGCCTGGAAGGGACCTCACTGATTGAAGCTGTGATCGCCTCACCAGAGGGGACGCTGTTTTCTTGTGTCTGCAGCGAGGTTGGGAAAGGAGCCCTTCTTCCCAAGACAGATGTTCTGTTTACAGGGGAAAGGGGCGGAGGGAGGATGCTGGCAAAGGAAAGCAAAGGACCGCAAGAGGCTATACTTGTCTTTGATGCAGGTGCCGGGCTTGGCACATGGTCAGAAGGATGTGGGCCGCCTGGGCTCCTGAAACGATGAAGCCATAACAGGAACCATTACAACCCAAACAGAAGAACTTAAAAGACCATGGAGCTCACTGCCCCATCCTTGGAAAGGCCATGGGGGGATCCCAGGGGGGCTTTTGGGGTCTTCAGTGCATGAACTCAGACGAGTCTGGTAAAGTCCCTGCGCAGGCAGCCAGCTCCGCCTCCTGCAGGAGGGAAGAAACCAGAACATGGGTCACCTCCTGAGGCCACAGTGAGACTCCGTCGGGGCAAGGTCCCGGGAGCCACAAAGACAAGCCTTGTGGGACCTTTTTCTTAGTGTTTCAGTGAAGGGCACTGGGGACCAGCCTCTTCATCCCCTCTGGACAGGGCTGCCCTTGGTACGAAGCCCGCTCCTGGGCTGCCCTGTGGGGCCCGAGGTCTCTATATGGACAGGAGCTGCCCAGGGGCAGAACCCTTTACAGCATGAGCTGGAAGCCACCATGGGAGTTCTGATTGGCTTCAAATCTGGATGGCACATTTCAAAAAAGAATCAGAACCGTGGGTGAAGATTGTGGTGGACAGTTTGCAGAAAGGGGTTTAATTCAACTATAGGAGTCCCTGAAATGACAAAACCACATTTGGCCCCATCGATGTCCAGAGTCCTCATGGGTCTTATTAAACCTTGATGGCGTGACCTAAAAAGCCCCTCCAAAGTGAAGGGCTGAGCTCACTCTTCTTACATGCACAGCAGCGACCTGCCTGTCAGGCGGGAAACTTGAGAGGGTGGTCAGGAGAGCTGAGCTTCAAGAGGAAGGCCTTAGAGAAGGGGAAAAGATAGTTCCAGTTTGGAAGATGAAAACGATCTGGGGACGGACAGTGCGGATGGTGCCCAGCGCTGGGCGTGTGCTCGCTGCCCCTGCGCCGTGCAGGGAAATCGGCTGAAACGAACAATTTTATATTCGATTTTGCTACAACTTTTTTAAGTAGAGAAAACATATAAAGCTGGAACATAAAAATATCCAGGGAACAATAAAGCTTGCAGAGGTATGTGCAAGATTATCCATTGTGTTTGGAGCAACCAGCCAAGCGGGCTCCCCAAAAGGAGGAATAGAAAGATAGATTTTGTTTGGAATTTCATGTTTATTACTTCAAAAACTATTTTCTTTAAAGTGATATCATTGGAAGAACAAGTAAGAATTTTGTTCATCTTCTTTTCTCTTTTTCTTTCCTATACAATTTTCCTCTCTCAGTTTCAATTTATACTTGGCAGAGTGCCATAGTCTTTCCAGGACTTTGGATTCTTGAGGATGTAATCAGGCCAAACTTTATGAGGAGTAATGTTGTTTGATTGATTACCCCCCAGATGTTTGCTGAGCACCTGGTATGGACGCCTGCCCCGGGCTCACAACAAGGACACAGAGACAGGTGACCGCGTACCTACTCCCCCAGGCCGCTCACGGGGCTCGAGCCAACAGCCTCCTGAAAAATGGGCTCCTGGGGGCTATTTCCAGAGACCGTAGCTGTGCTCGGCGTACCACCCGAGGGTGAGCTCCGACTTTATCTTTGCGATGAAAAGTCACGCGCTGCTGAGAGGCCGGAGCCCCAAACGCCCCAGGGCCCGGGACTCAGCCGCTTCCAGACGTGGGCCAGGACGGAGACGGAGCGCAGGTCCCAGCTGAGCACTCTGGAGGAGGGATTTTAAGGGGGATTTTAAGGGGCAGTCAGCCCCCTCTCACGGCACCCCTGGAAATGTGCGTGGGGCAGAGCCGGACATGCCCCAGGGGACAGCGGCTGAGCCTCCTCAGAGGCGGGCTGTGGTGACGGTGGCTCCCAGGGCCAAGTCTCTGCTCTGAAAGGACGAAGGAGAGTGTGGGCGCGGGGAGGAGGGGCAGGAAAGAAGTTCCACAAGGATCCACGGCAGAGGTCCCCTGGGATGGGGCTGTGATGGGCCCTCACTCTGGGGGCTGGTGTTTGGTGAGGGGGGCCTGGCCTGTGTGACTTCTGCCTGTGGGGGCTCCTGTCAGGGGCACAGAGCAGGGCCTGAGGCCTGCCCTTGGTGGATGACGTGCTTGTCCCCTGAAATCAGAGTTTTACAACTAAAAGATAGTTACAGATGCTTTGCTTCAACTTCAGTCTTTGGGATCTAGAAACAAAGGGTTTAAGAGGTTTAGACAAAACTAGACCATCAGTCATTAACAATTCACACTAAGTGGCAGGGCATCTGATTTGGGGGCCCGTTGTTGTCCTGCGATATTTATACGGTAATGTAGTGTGTGTGTATCAAGTTGTACACGTGTGTGAGTATATTGTGTGACGGTGTATGCATATGTGCGCATTTGTCTATAAATGTGTGTGTTGTGTATAAGCGCACATATATTTGTGTCTGTGTCTCATGAGCTTAAGGATTCTCTGGCCCTGAAGACCAGCTCTCCTGGCCCACAGCCTTGACCCTGACCGATTCAACCACGGGTGCCCATTTCCCACAGTCAGGGAGACGAACAGAGCGGGGCGAGGACGGCCTTCCCCCCCACACCTCCGTGCTGTCTCCAGCGCTGGGGGAGCCCACGGGGTTCTGCAGGGCCTCGGGCTGCCTAGCGCCAGTGCTGACGGGGATCTTTCCGTCTTCCAAGAAGGGAAGGCCAGTCACCCTCAAGCGAGGCTGCTGCCGATTCCTGTGAATCATGTGATTCTGTGACCAGTCCTCACATGGGAAAGAGAAGCCTGGAATTTATTGCTGACCGTCTAGTGTGCTAAAAGTCAGCAACCTAAACCCTTCAGGGCCAACCCTCCCTGGAGCTCGGGCAATGACCCTCTTGGATTTGGAGGCAATTTGATATAATGAAAGTTTTTATTCCCTTCCATTTTTTTCCTAGACATATTTTAACGTAACTGAAATCATATAAAATGTACAATTTTATAACCTGCCTTTTTTTTTTTACTTAATGCGTCATAACGGCAATAATTCAATGTTACGCAAAGCTCTTCAGAAAGCACAGTGCTAACGGCTGCACACTGATGGTGTGGCCATGTCCCGATTCCTGACCCTGAGACACTCAGTCATTCTTCCCTATTAGAAGTAAAGATGCAATATACAGTTTCATGAACGTTTTTTCTGTATTTTGGATTGGTCGTGAAACTTCTTTTGTTGTTTCTGTTTTTTTTGTTTTGTTTTGTCCCATGACGATTAAAATCCAAGGAGAGAAGCACTTCTTGCTGAGGGAAAAAAATGCATTTGTAGTGCTCTCTCTCTCTGTTTTCATTTTTCCCAGAAAGCATTATTATATGAATAAACTGCTGACACATCTTCCAATACTCTTAATACGGTTATAAAAGATTTTATAATACCCCTCCGAGCAAAACAGAAAGATTATTCAATCATCCCAACATCAGGAGAGATGAAAATGATTAGTCAATAATTATAATTATTGATAGTTTAGAAAACTTTCAGCTTCAAAACTCATTCATGGTAATACCGTGCATATTTGTAGGATTGGTTTCAAATCTGGGGAACCCTCATCGTGTTGTATTTTTTTCGTATGTAAGCTGTAGGGTTTCCTGACATGTGGAAATTAGTGACTCATTTGGTGACTCATCAGAATGCTCGTTGAATTGACAACACTATTAACCGGTCTGTGGCGGTCTACGTCCTTGTCTGCTTGGTTTGAGGGGCTGAGTGCTGCTGCAGGCTCCCCTCACTGGGGGTGCAGCCTTACTAGGACTCTGGGTTTTTTTCTGCGTGAGGCTCCCCTGCCTCCTGGCTCAGTTTCCCACTTCTCCAGCCCTCCTCACATCCTCATGCCTGGGAGCCAGCCGTCCAGCCGGGACCCTGCCCACCTTGGCCCTGGGAAACTACTGGGGGAACTTATCAGTCAACACAGGCTGTAAATAGTGAGGACCCCACTAAAGACCCTTCCATGGACAGAATATCCAGCCTCGGGGCTACCGTGAAGAACGGGTTATCCTGTGGAACGTTCTGGTTTGTGGCTTTATCGGATTGCTTTTTCCTAGTGACATCTAACTTATCCCCCATAAACTGGACAAAAGTGGACTTCAGACTTGATTAGGTTTCATTCATCATGTTGGTAGGAATGCTGTCCTGAAAATAAGAAATAAAAATAAATTTCACAACTCTTTGCTTCCAAAATCTGGAGCCTGAAGCTGTTTTCCAATGAAGATGAGCTTCTCCTCTACTGCCTCTTGAACCCTGAGAAGCCCTACTGCGTGCCAGTGGCTCCCACACTTTGCCATTCTCATGGAGTAATAAGATTTCATAAAAGAACGTGGGGGGCCGACACTTTGTTTTCCCAAGTAAGACCACTCAGAAAAAGCAACAGCTGCCCGCTGTTGTCACCAACATTGCAAAACACATTTTTAAAACATTGTAACGCCATGAAGAATTGAAAGAGTAGAGGAGGGGAGTTGGGTGAGCCTGGTGGTGGGTATTGAGGAGGGCACGTATTGCATGGAGCACTGTGTGGGGTGCATGAACAATGAATCTTGGAACACTGAACAAATTAAATTAAATTAAAATGAAAGAACAGATTTTTTAAAATGAGGAGTGTTAGAGTTAGTGTTAGAGTCTTAGAATAATGGATATTTCTTTCTACTGAATAATTTAACCTGAAAAAATCATCCAGTGATCCTTATTTCCCATTTCAGTAGAGTAATAACTAGTTCATTGTGGGCAGTGTGGCTCTTAAGTTCATTACTGTTTCGTTCATACAGAAGCTGTGTATAGGAGTGGGGGGCAAACCGCACAGGCCCTTCCCCATGAAATATTTCATGGCCCCAGGATGGGGTTGTGATGTGCCCTCACTCTGGGGCAATGTAACTCCAGGTTACATAGAAACCTAGATTTCTCATCCACGGTAGCCATATACACATTTGTTAAAACAGTATTTATGTTGCTTGCTAATTTTTTAAAAATTTCCTGAAGACATGTATAGTAGAAGAAGACAAGAGGATCTTGAGTCAGGACACCTTAGGTGCCCGGCCCAGCCTTCACGAGCTTTTTCTATAAAGCCTGTCCCTGTATTGAAAGCCAGAGGCGGGGCGCCTGGGTGGCTCAGTGGGTTAAAGCCTCTGCCTTCAGCTCAGGTCATGATCTCAGGGTCCTGGGATCGAGCCCTGCATCAGGAAGGGAGCCTGCTTCAGGAAGTCTGCTTCCCCCTCTCTCTGCCTGCCTCTCTCCCTTGTGATCTCTCTCTTCTCTGTCAAATAAATAAATAAAATCTTTATTAAAAAAAAAAAAAAAAAGAAGTTTCTTCTCCTTCCCATGGCTGTGCAAGGGTCCTGGGGTCTTAGGAGCAGTCTGTGTTTGCTGGTCTTGGTCATTTGAAATACGTGACCTGCACCCCTCCTTGCCAAAGGCTGCGCTGGAAATCTTCCAGAGCCCACCAGCCACACATGAGCATAGCCATCAGTGTAAGCAGACTGTCCCCTCTCCCTGTGTTAGGGAGACACTTTTCCCCTCTTCCTCCCACTCCACTAGGCAAAGGACACTTATTCCTGCATGCAATGACCTTACATGAGTTTTTCAGATTGGGCCCTAGGATTAGGAAATCTTCTCTCTTTAAAGCTTGATTTTCAGGGCCCTCCTGGACTCAGGAATTCTAATTGGGATGTCAATGCCGAATGACTCTCTCCTCTTGCATTTCTATTGTTAAAATTCTGATCATCTATGAGACAAGGATGTCCCTGGCCTTAGAGGGTACATGTCCTTAGAAAAGAAATACAGGGGCGCCTGGGTGGCTCAGTGGGTTAAAGCCTCTGCCTTCGGCTCAGGTCATGATCTCAGGGTCCTGGGATCGAGCCCCGCATCGGGCTCTCTGCTCAGCAGGGAGCCTGCTTGCCCCTCTCTCTCTGCCTGCCTCTCTGCCTACTTGTGATCTCTCTCTCTGTGTCAAATAAATAAATAAAATCTTTAAAAAAAAAAAAGAAAGAAAAGAAATACAAATAAGAAATGAACACTGACATTTCAGAAAAATCTCACTCCCCTTGCATCAGATGTGACACAGGCCTGCGGGTGGCTGCAGAGTCCCCTCAGCATCAGATAGAGTCTCCCCACAGCCCTGCCACCCTGCCCCAGGACCTGCTCTAGAAGAAATAACTCAAGCATGGGGGTCTTCTGCCAGGGAAGAGGGTGGTGTTTCCCACAGGGAGAAGAGAGGATCTTCCCAGAAGACAGTGCACCGTCACAGAGCCCAGGAAGAACTTTCCAGAAATGTTTAAATGGACATAGTGGCAAAGGATTAGGGACTGTACCTAAGGTAATGACTTTGTGGGGGGGCCGGGGGAGGGTGTAGTCCCTTGGTTATTGTCCCGTCCCCAGGAACATGACATGAGAATGTGTGACATCGTTGCTCATGAGCCAGGTAACTGGGTTTGGTTAATTGTCCCACTTGATAATGAAACATTCACCTACTCTGTATTTTTACAATGAACCACTGCCTTCTCCACTAGAGTGTGAATAGGTCAAGATCTAGAAACTGAAAGTTTAAGGCAACAGTTTACTCATGCTTCCTGGCAAGTCCAGTTTGCCAGGACCAATTGGAGAGTGAATCCACAAGACGTCCACAAAGTCGTTTTTGACTTGCGTATTATGTTTCCGAGATATAAGAGAAAAGGGGGAAGAACACCAGATGGATCGCCCATGAGCAAGGTTCACCAAGGCAAGGTCTGGACTCAGCGGTGCATTTTATCCAAAATATGCCCACAGATGACCAATTTCAGAGCATCGTGCACACTGGGGGACTCAACAAGGAGGGAAACTCAGAGCATAAAGCCATGATGATGGAAGCTGGTTGGTTGAGAGAATCCAAAGTCACCTTAGTCTTTGACCCTCCATCCAGCCTTGAGCCTAGAGCATCCGTGAGGCAGCGTGTTGGAATGGCTTCAGCTGGGTATCTGTGGTCTCGTGTTCAAAATCCTCTGTCCATCTCGGCTGGGTGCTATGACCTCAGGTGCTCGGCCCTCCCCAGACCCAAAGGGCTTGCCATCGGTCCTATTATGTCTGGATATTCTAAAACCGTCAGCGATACATCGTAAGATATGATCAAACAACGGTGGTTTGATGATAAGAGCTCTCTTAAATTCCAGAACATCATTAAGAATAAAAATAGTAGCTTCATGCTAGGGACGTTACACTAACCACTATATAACTTATCCTCTATAATCCTTACTATACCTTTCAGAAATGGGCATTTTTAATCTCCTTTGACAGGTGAGAATATAGACCCTCCAAGGTGAAAGTGTCATGCCAAAGCTACATGACTGTTGAGAGGCCGAATCAACATTTGAACCGAAAACTATATTGTCGTAAAATCAGTGGCCTGGGGGCTCCTGGGTGGCTCAGTCATTAAGCGTCTGCCTTCAGCTCAGGTCATGATCCCGGGGTCCTGGGATTGAGCCCTGCATCGGGCTCCTTGCTCGGCGGGGAGCCTGCTTCTCCCTCTCCCACTCTCCCTGCTTGTGTTCTCTCTCTCGCTATATCTCTCTCTTTCAAATAAATAAATAAAATCTTTAAAAAAAAAAACAGTGGCCTGAATTAGTAAATATTTCTCTGTGTACCCTGTATCTTGCCAGCCAAGCATCATGTTCACCACTCACCTGACATATGATTGGTCTAAATAAATATTTGTTCAATGAATGAACACTATCTCCCCTGCAGACCTAAGGAATGGAGGCATAATGCTGGAATGACAGATCACTTACATTGTTTTTGTTTTGTATTTCATTGAAATACTAGGGCCAGTTGCCTCTGGGCCCAAGGAGTCCAGCCAACTCTGTAGCTCCTAGAAAGTGGGGGTGCCTTGCTGCATTGCAGAAGTACCTTGTGTCAAAACTTCTGTAAGATTTCCTTTTTCTTTCTTTGATACTCTTCAGGCTAGACTCATCAACTCAAGCTGTTATAAATCTGAAAAATTCTGAATTAAGTAGAAAACATGTTTTTCAAGGGGGAAAATGTTTTTCAAGAGGGAAAATCTAGCCTCAAATGAACGTTTCTTGCCCAAAATATTAATTTCTTTAAAAAATATGGCTAGCTTTGTTTTAATGTCATCCATGGATTATTGGTGATGTTCTAGAAAGGTTTTTGAATGTTTCTATTACCCATTCAGGACAGAACTGCTGACGCACTAGGGAGCATAAATGAGGTGGTCAGATGGAGGAGGCTGATGGCAGTGGGAAGGCTCAGTAGTGGCCCCTCAGGGCTGTTTCAGGGTGAGGAGAAGGCCCTATCCACATGCCCCAGGCAGGAGGGAGCAGCAGGGCCTGTCCCTCAGACCCCATGTCACAGGAGAAAGGACTTGACCTTCCTCCTCGAGTAGAGAGTCATTTTTAATCAAGTTGAAAGTACCGGCAGATTTCTGCCCCTTACTCCACCCGACCGCCCCACCCCCGCCAAACAGAAGCCCTGAGTAATGTTGGCTTGCCCTGATATTAGGAGTCAGTTCAGTCAAATACACTCTCAGTTTCAATTCTGCTGAAAATGCTACCACACTCCCCAAATAGTGACAATGCTTCCTGTTTGTGTTCCTTAAGTTTTTAATTATATAAATTAATATTTGTATATCTTGTATGTTTTCCTCCATCTAAAATATTTTCACAAACTGTCGTTTAAATCCTGACATTCGATGTAAATTAAAGTAATAATCATTGAAGTAAAGGTCAGTGAGACAAATTTCTTAAATCTGAAGTACATTGGATACCGAGGAACACAATAACCCATAATGCAGAGAGTGGGGAGGAAAGAGCAGTTTCTACATTCTACCTTTTTTCCTTTTATTAAGCCAGATTTCTCTGTAAATAACACGTTTCTGTCAGTTTTGAGAAAGGCTTCAGAGGAAAGAAAAATCAATGCTGGGGGAGTCAGGACGGGAACATTACAAAATGCCACAACTTCCCTGGACACCCTCCCACCAGTCCCTTTCCTTGAAAGCACTAGAGCCTTGCCCAGCACATCAGCTGTTTGGAGATTTCCAGTCCCCTCCAGATTTTTCCATAGCCCAGAGGCATCCCATTCCTGAAACCATGATACAACACTTTCCCCTGTGGGCTCTACTTCCTCCAGCTGCCCTACCCTTGCTCGAAATAAACAGGAACCACTGGACTAGATTATCCTGTTCTCAGCCCTCGGGGAGATTTTATCCAAGGACTCTAGGACTAAAGGATACGCAGGGTGACGCTGGAAACCCACTAGGGGACTCCCTGTGAGCCTCTCTTCGTGAACCACCTGCCAACACATAAATTCCTGCGAATTAGTTGATCCGGGTCCCTAGGGAGGGACTAGATTCCCTTCTCAGTCCTGTCCCTGGTCCCCCGGCTCGCCTCCCCCGGGTCTGGGTCCACGGAGGCAGGCTTGTCCAGCTTGTCCCAGTTCGCGGAGCTCCCGGGCTCAGAGGCCTCGCCCACAGGCTGGCTCGGCCACTCGCAGCCCGAACACGCGTTGGGGGCGGGGCCGACTGGGCCGGATCCCGGCCCTAAAAGTGCCGCTTCACCCCCCTGCTGGGCCTTCTGGACCTCAGGACAGGCATCTGTGATCGAGACTGAGCAGCTGCCCTGGCCACAGGTGGTCTTCTCGTGCCGAACCTGCGCAAGGGGGTCACCCGCGGAACCAGCGCGGCTGCCCGCCTTGGGGATGAGGGTTCGGGGCTCCCAGGAGGAGCGGTCCGTGGGCTTGACCCTTCCAGACAGGGCAGCCTGATTCCCCTGACGCCTCGCTGTCAGGGCGCCCGCCTCCCTGTGCAAGTCCCCTAGAAGTGGCAGGCGGGTCACGGTGCGGGGGAGGGAGCGGGGCAGCAGGCCCCCTCACCCTCAGCCTTCCTCCACAGCCCCGAGGAAACACTCGGGAGGATAGAGTCAACGTTTGTACTCCACCTTAGTGACTCTTACATCTTAGAAGAAAGGGGGATGGCTTTTTAGGTGGTTTGGTCTAATCAGAAACTCATTTCTTTTCTACCTAGGTTTTTGAAACATGCATCCTTCTCTCTTCCTGGCTGCCCTTTGCCTGCGAATAGCCTCAGCTGCTCCAAAACTCCATCAGAGCTTAGATGCGCGCTGGTCCCAGTGGAAGGCTGCACACGGGAAACTGTATGAGGAGGTTGGTAACATCTGAGCTGTCCAGTGAGACCCCCAGGGAATGTTCCATGCTGGTGGGAGTTCACACCAGAGAGTAGCTTCTTGGGGCCGCTGGTACCCAGGCAGGAAGCAGGGCCCCGGGACTGCACACGATGGGGGATGGGGACAGATGTCCTGCTGTGTGGTTGTTGGAGAGCAGCTCCTGGAGCCTCAGCCCAGCCCTGGGCAAGGTTTCTCCTCCTCCCTGTGAGCACATCCACTTGGTGCAGGTAAGTTGGGCTTAAATAGAAATAAAGATGATAGTTCATTTGTTTTTCTGCAGAATGAGGAAGGATGGAGGAGAGCAGTGTGGGAGAAGAACCTGAAAGTGATTGAACAGCACAACCAGGAATATAGCCGAGGGAAACACAGCTTCACGATGGCAATGAATGCCTTCGGTGACCTGGTGAGTGTGGCTTGGGTTGCTAACGTTTCGTACATCCTCTTCTCGGGGGTTTGCCAAAAAATCTGCTGCTTGTCAACATTCTATTTCCTTTTCCTTGAAGACCAATGAAGAATTCAAGCAGGTGATGAATGGCCTTAAAATCCAGAAGCGCAAGGAGGGGAACGTGTTCCAAGCACCTCCCTTTGCTGAGACCCCCTCATCTGTGGACTGGAGAGAGAAGGGCTACGTCACCCCCGTGAAGAATCAGGTGAGACGGTATTCCGCAGGTCACCCTCAGGAGTAAAGGAGAAAGGAATCAGTGTCCTTGCTGTGATCAGCTGAGAAAGGTGTGCAGCTCATGATGTTTTAAAAGAGTTTTTGGATCTGTGGGCTGCTGTCGAATCTTGATATTTGTTTTGTAGACGGAGAGGTTTTTTTTTATTATTATTTGGTTTCAGGGTCTGTGTGGTTCTTGTTGGGCCTTTAGTGCAACCGGTGCCCTCGAAGGACAGATGTTCCGGAAAACCGGCAGACTTGTGTCACTGAGTGAGCAGAATCTGGTGGACTGCTCTCGGGCTGAAGGCAATGAGGGTTGCAATGGCGGCCTAATGGATAACGCCTTCCAGTATGTGAAGGACAACGGAGGCTTGGACTCGGAGGAATCCTATCCATATTGTGCACAGGTAAGTAGTGTTCCTTACCTGTCATTCCAGCTCTGCTTTTAGCATTGAACACATTCAAAGAAAACAGATACTATATTTAATACTCACCATTTAAACTGTATGCTCTACAGCAGCAAACTGTCAGAATTGTCATTAAACTATATTAGCCGGGCACAGGTCTCTGTGTCGATGGTTACCATGTAACTGTTTCTATTTCTATGTTATGTGACCATATAGATACCATTCTATATATAGTACAGATTTCTCCAGAATGAAAAGCTTCTTCTGGACAGGTAGACCGAGAGTGTCTCATGAAATACACACCAGCTAAAGTTTCGATTTCAAAACAACCAAGAGAGTTTCGGCTCCTGGGATGTTTCCTAACAAACTTGACTTGGGAATCATTTAGCTGCAAACGGTCTTGAACTCCTGTTCCCCAGGGGGTGGATGGTAGTGATCAAGAGTCTCTTCCCCTGTCCCTTTGAAAGGATGAATCCTGCAAATATAAGCCTGAGCAATCCGCTGCCAATGATACCGGCTTCACGGACATCCATCCAGATGAGGAGTCTCTCATGCTGGCGGTGGCAACTGTGGGACCCATCTCCGCTGCGATCGATGCAAGCCTGGATACCTTCCAGTTCTACCATAAGGGTAAGCGTCTGTCTATGTAGAAATTTAGGCAGAAAAATGGGAAAACCACCATTACGTACAATAACATTGACTCCGGTATGTAGAAGTCAATGTGGAATTTTGGAGGGTGGAGATTTAACAGAGTTGCTTTTTCCTGCACATGTAATTTTTTTTTAAAGATTTTATTTATTTATTTGACAGAGGGAGAGAGATCACAAGTAGGCAGAGAGGCAGGCAGAAAGAGAGGGGGAAGCAGGCTCCCCACTGAGCAGAGAGCCCGATGTGGGGCTCGATCCCAGGACCCTGAGATCATGACCTGAGCCGAAGGCAGAGGCTTTAACCCACTGAGCCACCCAGGCGCCCCTGCACATGTAATTTTTGTGCCTGTTGTTTCCATCTGCCATGACTTGACCCGTATCCCCATGATTTTTAGTATGTCATAAATATATTTAAATGGCTACATAATTCAAGTGGTATACCTTAATTTACTTTCCTTTTTTCTAACTGTTAGACCTTGAAACATTCCAAAGAATTTTACTACTGTTATTGAAACTGGGAAGAACCTCTGGGCTCAAGTAATTTTGTGCTCTGGGTTGTGTTTCCTTAAGCTGATGTGCTCAAAATCGAATCACAAAGTGTCAATGAGTGCTCTTTTATGTTTCTTGACAAATTGTTTACAAAAGAGATTATGCCAATTTGTCTTTCTGCTGCTATTAGATGAGGGCCAAAATCCCTAGCCTAGCTAAAAAAAAAAAACCTGATTTTTATTTATTTTTATTTTTATTTTTTAAAGGATTTATTTATTTATTTGACAGAGACACAGCGAGAGAGGGAACACAAGCAGGGGGACTGGGAGAGGGAGTAGCAGGCTTCCTGCTGAGCAGGGAGCCCGAGGCAGAGCTCGATCCCAGGACCCTGGGATCATGACCTGAGCTGAAGACAGACGCTTAACGACTGAGCCAGCCAGGCATCCCAAAAATCTGATTTTTAAATCTTATCAGGATTATGTCATTTAACTGATTTTTGAAATGCCTCCCTGACTCTGGTTGATAGGCTGTGTTACTATCACATGTTCCCGGAGATCCTCATCCCAGCACTGAATTTCTCTTCTCCAGGCATCTATTATGATCCAAGCTGCAGCAGTGAAGACCTGGATCACGGTATTCTGGTGGTTGGCTATGGCTCTCAAAGACAAGAATCGGAGAACCAAAAATACTGGATTGTCAAGAACAGGTATAAAAAGCCAAAAATAGGAGCACCCAGCTGGCTCAGTTGGGAGAGCATGTCTCTCTTGATCTCGAGGCCATGAGTTCAAGCTCTACATTGGGGGTAGTGTTTACTTAATAAAAAAAAATTGTTTTGAGAATACAATGAATGCACTATACATCTCTGTAAAAGAAAAAACAAAAATAAGGGATCTATAAGGGAACAAGAAATAGACTATTTTTTTTTTTTAAAAAGCCCCAAATACTTATCTTTAAAGTTGAAAAGGGAATCCTTTTTGGAATCAGTGTTTGGAGGCAGGTCCTCCAACTCTCGAGCACACTTCTGAAATTGCAGGAGTGTTTACCCCACTTAGGGGGAACACAGGCATATTCACAACCACAACCACAGTGAGATATGGTCTCAAGCTTGCCAAGGTCCTGTTACAGTTTTGGTACCATTGCATTTCTAAACTGGAAATATTTTTAAATTTCTTTTTTTGTTGTTGTTTAATTTTTTTAAAGATTTTATTTATTTATTTGACAGAGAGCACAAGTAGGCAGAGTGGCAGGCAGAGGGAGAGGGGGAAGCAGGCTCTTTGCTGAGCAGGGAGCCCCATGCAGGGCTCGATCCCAGGACCCTGGGATCGTGACCTGAGCCGAAGGCAGCCTCTTAACCGACTGAGCCACCCAGGCGCCCCCTTTTTTTTTTTAATTTCTGAAACACATCTGACCCTAAGCATTTTGGGGTCTCTCATTTTGCAGTCTGTGAAAGGTCTGGGGACAGAATTCTGTGCTGGGTTAGCACTCAAACATGAACAGGAACGGCCTCTCCGGATTCTTCCTGAATCTGTCCTGGCCTCTGGTGCACTGGTCAGGTGTGATTGTTCGTAAAGAGAAACGTGTTTGTTCCTCTCTAAGAAATGGCAAATGCTGTCCTCTTCCAGCTGGGGCACAGACTGGGGCATGCAGGGCTACGTACTGATGGCCAAGGACCGCAACAACCACTGTGGAATCGCCACCTCGGCCAGCTTTCCCATCGTGTGAGATGAGAGTGTAAAGAAGACCTTGACTGGGGACAGAATAAGCAGAAGAGGAATTTTATCTTACAAGTGATCACACTTTATTGTGTGGGATGAAACACTCAAGCCACTGGAGATCTAACTTGTGATCTGATTTTGCGACTTCTTTAATTGCTGCTTTGGACAGTTTTGTGTGGTTGACTCGTTTAATAGATTTTGGATTTTTATATCTCGTACTGATGTATAAAGTTTTACCTTTTAAAATAAAACCATTTCAAAGTAGAAGCAGGGGGAGTTTTTAATATATTAATTAATTAATTCTATATTCTTATAGAATCAGGCTGTTAAATAAAAAAACAAGTAAACTACAAACATCTAATTGGTTTAATAAAGGATTCATGAATCAGGCAGCTTCCCATCTATCTAGCAAGTAGAGAAGAACTCCAAGAGCTACGGAAAAAGAAAGGTTTGTACGGGTAGAGAGGGAGCAGAAGAAGGGAAAGTATTAGCAAATACTGTTTTAGGCAAGGTTGCTTTCCTTCGGGAACAGAAAGGGTCCGCCAGTACGTCGTGTCCTGTGCTCACCAGCAAGTTTCCATTATCACCGGGTAAAGGTCACATTTCAACAGGAAGGAAGTTGAAACTGCAGTTAGCTTAGGTATTAAGTCTTGGTTTATTGACCTGGGGGACCTTTACCTAAGAGATGCCATGTTGGGCCCACAGTTTTATTTTTGAATACTGAGTGGCCTCTGGTTCTTGTAGTTGTGACAATGCACATCTTAGGACAGCTGCCCTTTGGCTGTGTCTGACCCAACCGTGGAAGGAAGCAAAATGGGACCAACAATCTATAGAGACAAAGGTACATTGTCTTAATAAGGAAAAGACTTTGCGTTTTCGAAAAGTGAACACACATACATAGGATTTCGATAGTAGAGAAATGCATTAGAGATCAGGGTCATTTGACCCCAGATGTCCGCAACCCAGTGGAGCCACAGGACAGATGTCCCAGAGCCAGTTTTGGGTGCCTCTTCCCCACCTGCTAGTGGGGGCCACATGGCTTACTGGTAGATGAGGAAGGACCAGACACAGTGGATTGGTGTGTCTTGGGCCCAAAAGCCCCCAGACATGAGTCCAGGTTTCAGCAACAGAGCTGGGGCCCCAGAGGTAGCAGACCGGTGAGGGCATCAAGCACTCTTGATGAGCTCTTGATCAGCTCTCTGATCAAACACTATCCTGGAGCTTGCTGCGAGGTCCCTGGGTAGAAGCGATTAACAATTACAATCAGCCAACTGGGTTTAAATAAAGATATCTCCCCATAATATGGGCGGGCATGTGGGAGAGGGGCGGGAAGTTCTCCTCTACTCTCTGAGGATCTCTGGCCTGGCCCAAGAATTAAACTGACATAACATAGAGTCACAGGAAAAAAGCATACAAGTTTTATAGGGTTTTTATATGCACCTGGGAGCCTTCACGAGAGAAGGAAGACTCAAAGATGTGACCAGAGCCGGAAGCTCCAGGACCCTCTAGACAGAGAAATGATGCATCGGTAGAGACATGACAAGGCAAAGGGCAGTAAGTTGAGGGGAAGGACGAGGAGACCCCTGTGGGGCAGGAGGCAGAAGGGGTGGAAGATCAGGGTTGTTGGGAAGTGTGTTTGCATGGATGGTGGTTCGGTGTGGACACCCGGCCTCTGGTGATCAGGATCTTCATGTTGAAATGTTATGACCTGCCTTTGGAAAGGGGATGTGAGGGAGCCCTTCCTGCCTCCACTGCTTCTGACGTGCCCTCAGCTGAAAATAACCCGTATGCCCACGCGGCACATTCTGGGGGAGCATGTCCTGAACCCCTCCAGCCTCACCCATCAGTTGGATGTCTTAGGAGCAAAACTGGGGTTTCTAGAGAAGAAGGAATTCTGCCTCAAAATTGTGACATAGTTGTGTGTGTGTCTGAGTGTGTCTGTGTGGGTTAGGGGGCTTGAATCCTATTGGGCTCTGTGTGTCTGGAGAATTCACACTGATGCACAGACCCATGTTAGAGAGCCGCCCACCATCTCCCACTTTCCTGCATATCTTTCTCATGCCTGTTTCCCTTTGCAGAAAAAAAATCAAGTGATTAGATTTCACTACATTTTTAGTTCCATTCCAGTGTAGACTGAGAGCTTTATGATTTAGCTTCGGGGTCAGTGTGCTTCCGGTTGGGCCTTTAGTGCAGCTGGTGCCCTCGAAGGACACACGATCCAGAAAACACGCAAGCTTGTGTCACTGAGTGAGCAGACCCCGCTGGACTGTTGTTGGTCTCAAGGCAGTGAGCGCTGCCGCGGTGGCCTGATGGATTACGCCTTCCAGCATGTTCGGAACAACGGAGGATTGGACTCCAAGGAATCCTATCCATATCGTCCACGGGTA
>CM052892.1:57070409-57126445 GCA_028534135.1 Potos flavus | reverse complement strand
CGGGCAGGGCTGTGGCCTGGGAGGGAGCAGAGCAGGGCCCCCAGCAGAGCCTCTGTGCGCTGGCAGAGCTGCTGCGTCCATAAGCACACCTCCTTCCCCGGAGCCCACAGTCAATCCAAGGAGCCCGTCCCCTCCCCCAACCCGGTCTCCCCCAGGTGGCCCTCCTAGCCTGCTCCTCTCTCCCTCTCCCTTAGGGCCCCCAGATGTCTCCAGGGGCAGGGGAGGGCTTCTAGTTGGCTTTGGGGGAATCAGGGATCTTGTCAGATGCCACACCCCAACCAGGGATCGTGCCAGACTGCCTAGATCCTTCCTGACATGATGAGAAAAGGCCTCAGGGGAGCGGTTCCCAAACCTCCCCGCACACTGGAACCCCGGGGTCTTTAAGAACTCCCCCGGGCTGCACGCGCCCACCCCCTTCTGGACGCTCTGCTTCCCTCAGTCTGCGTGTGACCCGGACACTGCGGTCATAAGCACTCCCCGTGATTCCAACGTGCAGCCAAGGTCGGGGACCACTGTCCTAGTTGGAAGAAATCTGAGCCTTGACTAAAGCTGTCTGACTTCTGGCCGCCGAAATTCTCTCGGAGACCCGGGACCCGCACGTTACACCGGCAGAGGACCTTCAGTGACAGAGGTTCCTGTCCATCACGGAGCCTCTGCGGTGACAAGAAAACCACCAGCAACCAGATGCCCCCCCTTTGCCCAGCACTTTACAGTTTGCAAAACACTTTGCCCAAGGAGACTGTGTTCAGGCTCCCAAAAGAAAAGCCTGCCAGTGTGGTGGAAAGTTCCACGTCTGGCATCAGAAGGACGAGGTTCACGTCCTGAATCCGCCCCCCACCAGCTGTGTGGTCAGTGACCGGGCCTCCTGGGACCCGGGCTTCCTCATCTGCAAGGCGGACACGGGGACCGTCACCACGCAGGTACTTGAGCAGGTCAGGGCAAGCCAAATGGGAAGAACCAGCAGAGTGCCAGGCACGGAAAAAGCAAGCAGCGGTAATTATGAATAGAGTGCTGAGGATTCCCCAGAACTCGCTGGCTTTCTGTCCGAGAGGGAACGGGCTGGGAGCTGGATGCTTGCATTCTGGCCTTGCCCGACCCTGTGCCCCTGAGGCAGGTGCTCGCTCCCGGGTAGCTCGTCACAAGGAGCAGGAAGGGCCTGCAGAGAAGGCCCAAGACAACGGATTTGTGGGTCATTGTAACTCATGTCATCTGGAGGAAACTACCGGAGTATATTCATACTTTGGGGCGGGTAGGACTTCCCATCCTTGTGAGACATGAGGACCCCATGGAGATCATATCATTGCCTCTACTCCCCCCATTCATTGTGAAATAAAAAAAAAATCACCTCCACCCATTTCCTGACACCCCTGGGGGGAGCCACCGTTTGTAAGACCCCCTCATGTAGATCCTAAACACATTCCTGAGGAGAAGTCTGTGTCTGCAGAGCAGGGGGGGCCTTATATTGCCTCATCCTTCCATAGATTTGCACGCGGGCCAATTCACAACAGAAATGCCCCGTTGTTTTCACCTCTACTCAGTTGACAAGTCTAGGAACATAACTTTAAAGAAAGCTTGCTAGGGAAGCCATGGGCTTCCTCTTCCCGAAACACAACCACAGTCCCTCAGGAGACCGCTCACTTCCTGAGGCCACGGTGAGACTCCGTCGGGGCAAGGTCCCAGGAGCCACAAAGACAAGCCTCGTGGGACCTTTTTCTTGGTGTCGCCGTGAAGGGCACTGGGGAACAGCCTCCTCATCCCCTCTGGACGGGGCTGCCCTTGGTACGAAGCCCGCTCCTGGGCTGCCCTGTGGGGCCCGAGGTCTCCTTATGGACAGGAGCTGCCCAGGGCCCGAAGCCTCTGTGGAATGTGCTGGAGGGCATCTGAAAGTTCCGATTGGCTCCAATTCTGAATGGTGCATTTCAGGAAAAAGAATCAAAACTATAGGTGGAGCTTCTGGGGGACAGTTTGCAGAAAGGGGTTTAATTACAACTGTAGGAGTCCCTGAAATGACAAAACCACATTTGGCCCCATCGATGTCCAGAGTCCACGTGGGTTTTACTAAACCTTGACGATGTGGCTCTAGAAAAGCTCACTTTTCCTACATGCACAGTGGTGACCTGCCTGTCAGGCGGGAAAATTGAGAGGGCAGTCAGGAGAGCTGAGCTTCAAGAGGAAGGCCTTAGAGAAGGGGAAACAATAGTTCCAGTTTGGAAGATGAAAGTGATCTGGGGACGGACGGTGCGGACGGTGCCCAGCGCTGGGCGTGTGCTCGCTGCCCCTACGCCGTGCAGGGAAACGCAGCTCAAATGAACAATTTTTTTTCTTATTTAAATACAATTAAGGGGCGCCTGGGTGGCTCAGTCAGTTAAGCGGCTGCCTTCGGCTCAGGTCATGATCCCAGGGTCCCCGGATTGAGCCCCGCGTCGTCGGGCTCCCTGCTCAGCAGGGAGTCTGCTTCTCCTTCTCTCTCTGCCCCTCCCGATGCTTGTGCTCACTCTCACTCACTCTCTCTCAAATAAACAAAATCTTTAAAAATAATAATAATAATAAATAAATACAATTAATTAACATATACTGTATTAGTAGTTTTAGAGGTAGCGTTCACTGATTCATTCGTTCTATATAATGCCTAGTGCTCATCCCATCACGTGCCCTCCTTAATGCCCATCACCCAGTTACCCCTCCAGCAACCCTCAGTTTGTTTCCTATGATTAAGAGTCTCTTACGGTTTGTCTCCCTCTGTGATTTCGTCTTGTTTCATTTTTTCCTCCCTTCCTCTATGCTCCTCTGTTTTGTTTCTTAAATTCCACATGAGTGAAATTGTCTTTCTCTGATCACCTTATTTCACTTAGCATAATGCCCTCTAGTTCCATCCACATCCTAGCAAATGGCAAGATTTCATTTCTGATGGCTGCATAATATTCCTTTTTAAAAACTTTCCTTTTTTTGTTATTTTTATTTTTTATTTTATTTATTTTTTTTGCTTTGGGGTACAGGTCTGTGAGTCATCAGTCTTACACAATTCACAGCGCTCGCCATGGCACATACCCTCCCCAATGTCCATAACCCAGCCACCCTATCCTCCCCCCACACTCTCCAGCAACCTTCGGTTTGTTTCCTGAGATTAAGAGTCTCTTATGTTTTGTCTCCCTCCCTGGTCCCATCTTGTTTCATTTTTCCATCCCTACCCCCCACAGCCCCCTACCCTGCCTCTCAAATTCCTCATATCAGAGAGATCATATGATAATTGTCTTTCTCTGATTGACTTATTTCACTTAGCATAATACCCTCAAGCTCCAACCACATCATTGCAAATGGCAAGATTTTGGTTTTATTGATGGCTGCACAGTATTCCATATATATATATATATATATACACCACTACTTCTTTATCCATTCATCTGTTGATGGACATCTAGGTTCTTTCCACAGTTTGGCTATTGTGGACATTGCTGCTATAAACATTTGGGTGCAGGTAGCCCTTTGGTTTGCCACATTTGTATCTTTGGGATAAATACCCAGTAGTGTGATTGCTGGGTTGTAGGGTAACTCTATTTTCAACTTTTTGAGGAGCCTCCATACTGTTTTCCAGAGTGGCTGCACCAGCTTGCATTCCCACCAATAGTATAAGAGGGTTCCCCTTTCTCCGCATCCTCGCCAACATCTGGTGTCTCCTGACTTGTTAATTTTAGCCATTCTCACTGGTGTGAGGTAGTATCTCCTTGTGGTTTTGATTTGTATTTCCCTGAGGCTGAGTGATGTTGAGCACTTTTTCAATTGAGTCTTCCTCAATTTCTTTCATGAGTGTTCTATAGTTTTCTGAGTACAGATTCTTTGCCTCTTTGGTTAGGTTTATTCCTAGGTATCTTATGGTTTGGGGTACAATTGTAAATGGAATCGACTCCTTAATTTCTCTTTCCTCTGTCTCATTGTTAGTGTATAGGAATACAACAGGTTTCTGTGCATTGATTTTATATCCTGCCACTTTGCTGAATTCCTGTACGAGTTCCAGCAATTTGGGGGTAGACTCTTTTGGGTTTTCCACATAGAGTATCATGTCATCTGCAGAGAGTGAGAGTTTGACTTCTTTGCTGATTTGGATGCCTTTTATTTCTTTTTGTTGTCTGATTGCTGAAGCTAGGACTTCTAGTACTATGTTGAACAGCAGTGGTGATAGTGGACATCCCTGCCATGTTCCTGACCTTAGGGAAAAGCTCTCAGTTTTTTTCCATTGAGAATGCTATTCCCTGTTGGCTTTTCATATGCGGCTTTTATGATATTGAGGTGTGTTCCTTTTATCCCTACACTGTGAAGAGTTTTAATCAAGAAAGTATGCTGAACTTTGTCAAATGCTTTTTCTGCATCTATCGAGAGGATCATATGGTTCCTGTCCTTCGCTTTATTAATGTAGTGTATCACATTGATTGATTTGCAGATGTTGAACCAACCTTGGGGCCCAGGAATAAATTCCACTTGGTCGTGGTGAATACTCCTTTTAATGTACTGTTGGATCCTATTGGCTAATACCTTGCAGCTTTAGAGGATGGGAATGAAAATGGCAGCCTCCCAATCTCTGGCCCCCGAGTCAAAAGCTCAGGGCCCCACTCCTTAGTAAGCCCTTAGAAAAAAGCAGTCATTCACTCCTGTCTCCCTGCTCTCCAGCTGCCCTCTGTGTTCGCCCAGCCTGTGACTGAACATTTCTATCTCAAGCACACAACCCCGTTTTGAGTCTCCAAACGCTGTAGACCCCTGTGGCGCACTCCTGCGCCATTCCTCCCAGGGGAAGAGGGGGGTCTCACCGGTTCTGCATTTGTTGGGCCCCAGCTCATAGACCAGTGGCCCAGCTATGCCGCGGTTTGCAATTTATTGCAACCCCGAGCTGAGAGCCCACTCCTGGACTCACTTTTTGAAGCCAGCTTCTCCACTCTGATGCCTGGGAGCTCTGCCGCACTCAAGCACCCCTGGTCTTCCTGTAACCCTCGAGGAGCCTGAGACCACACTGTCCCGGCTAGGGTTCCACCCCCACTTAGCAGCCTGAGCCATGTCCCTCACCAGAGCAGACTTCTAAAAGTTCTGATTTTGTGCTCTGCTGCTGTATCACTTGCCAGTAGCCGGCTGACGGAGGCTCCCTTCTCCCGCGGTCTATCTTCCCATATATTGCTTCCAATTCACTTCTCCACATCGCCTACCTTGCAGAAAGTGGTCACTTTTCTATTCGTAGAGTTGCAGCTACTCTTTTCTTAGATCTCTGGTTGAGTTTGTAGGTGGTCAGAATGATTCGATAGCTATCGAGCTGAATTCCTGGGACTAGACAATATTAAGGTCTCCTACTCCCCCACCATCTTGGGCTCCTCCTCAAATGCTTTTTCTACATCAGTTGAGAGGATCATATGGTTATTGTCCTTTCTTTTATTAATGCAAGTGTATCACAGTCATTGCTTTGTGGATGTTGAACCCACCTTGCAGCCCAGGAATAAATCCCACTTGGTCGTGGTGAATAATCCTTTTAATGTACTGTTGGATCTTATTGGCTAGTATCTTGGTGAGAATTTTGGCATCCATGTTCATCAGGGCTATTGGTCTGTAATACTCCTTTTGGGTGGGGTCTTTGTCTGGTTTTCTGATCAAGGTAATGCTGGCCTAATAGAATAAATTTTAAAGTTTTCCTTCCATTTCTATTTTTTTTGAAACAGTTTCAGGAAAATAAGTATTAATTCTTCTTTAAATGTTTGGTAGAATTTTCTGGTAAGCCATCTGGCCATGGGCACTTGTTTGTTGGGAGATTTTTGATTACTGCTTCAATTTCCTTGCTGGTTATGGGTCTGTTCTGGTTTTCTATTTCTTCGTGGTTCCGTTTTGATGGTTTATATGTCTCTAGGAATGCATCTGTTTCTTCCAGATTGCCTAATTTGTTGGCATATAGTTGCTCATAATATGTTCTTATAATTGTTTGTTTCTTTGGTGTTGGTTGTGATCTCTCCTCTTTCATTCATGTTTTTATTTATTTAGGTCCTTTTTCTTTTGTTTTTGATTAGTCTGGCCAGGGGTTTACCAATCTTATTCATTCTTTCAAAGAACCAGCTCCTAGTTACATTGCTCTGTTCTACTGTTCTTTTGGTTTCTATTTCATTGATTTCTGCTCTAATATTTATTAAGTCTCTTCTCCTGCTGGGTTTAGGCTTTCTTTGCTTCTCCAGCTCCTTTAGGTGTAAGATTAGGCTGTGTAGTTGAGACTTTTCTTGTTTCTTGAGAAAGACTCATATTGTTATGTACTTCTCTCTTAGGACTGCCTTTGCTGCATCCCAAAGATTTTGAATAGTTGTGTTTTCATTTTCGTTTGTTTCCATGAATTTTTAAAATTCTTCTTTAGTTGCCTGGTTGACACATTCACTCTTTAGTAGGATGCTCTTTGACCTCCATATATTTGAGTTCTTTCCAAGTTTCCTCTTGCGATTGAGTTCCAATTTCAAAGCATTGTGGTCCAAAAATATGCAGGGAATGATCCCAATCTTTTGGTACATGTTGAGACCTGATTTGTGACCCAGTATGTGATCTGTTCTGGAGAATGTTCTATGTGCACTCAAAAAGAATGTGTATTCTGCTGCTTTAGGATGGAATGTTCTGAATGTATCTGTGAAGTTCACCTGGTTTAGTGTGTCATTCAAAGCTCTTTTTTCCTTGTTGATCTTCGGTTTAGATGGTCTGTCCATTGCAGTGAGGGGGGTGTTAAAGTCCCCTGCTATCATTGTATTATTATCGATATGCTTCTTTAATTTTGTTATTAATTGGTTTATACAATTGGCTGTTCCCATGTTAGGGGCATAAATATTTATAATTTTTAGATCTTCTCGACAGACACTCTAAGTATGATATAGTGTCCTTCCTCATGTCTTATTACAGTCTTTGGTTTAAAATCTAATTTGTCTGCAATAAGGATTGCCACACCAGCTTTCTTTTGATTTCCATTAGCATGGTAAATAGTTTTCCACCCCCTCACTTTCAATCTGGAGGTGTCTTTGGGTCTAAAATGAGTCTCTTGCAGACAGCATGTTGATGGTCTTGCTTTTTTATCCAATCTGAAACCCTGTGTCTTTTGATTGGAGCACTTAGCCCCCTTTACATTCAGAGTAACTATTGAAAGATAAGAATTGAATGCCACTGTATTACCTGTAAAGTCACTGTTTCTGTATACTGTCTCTGTTCCTTTCTGGTCTATGTTACTTTGGGCTCTCTCTTTATTTATAGGGTTCTCTTTAATATTTCTTGCAGGGCTGGTTTAATGATCACAAATTATTTTAGTTTCTGTTTGTCCTGGAAGCTCTTCATCTCTCCTTTCATTCTGAATGACAGCCTTGCTGGATAAAGTATTCTTGGCTGTGTTTTTCTCATTTAGCATCCTGAATATATCATGCCAGTCCTTTCTGGCCTGCCAGGTCTCTGTGGATAGGTCTTCTGCCAGTCAAATGTTTCTACCTTTGTTGGTTAAGGAGGTCTCGTCTATAGCTGCTTTCAGGATTGTATCTTTATCTCTGAAATTTGCAAGCTTCACTATTATATGTCTGGGCATTGATCTATTTTTATTGATTTGGGGGTGGAGGTTCCTCTGGACCTCCTGGACTTGAATGCTTGTTTCTTTCCCCAGATTAGGGAAGTTCTCAGCTGTAATTTGTTCAAATAAACCTTCTGTCCCCCCCCCTCTTTTCTCATCTTCTGGGACCCCTATTATTCAAATATTATTGAACTTTATGGTATCAGTGATTTCTCAAAGCCTCCCTTCGTGATCCAGTAGTTGTTTTTTTTCTCTTTCTCAGCTTCCTTATTTTCCATCATTTTGTCTTCTATATCACTGACTCTCTTCTGCCTCATTTACCCTAACATTTAGAGCCTCCATTTTTTTACTGATCTCAGTAATAGCATTTTTTATTTTGACCTGATTAGATTTTAGTTCTGTTATTTCTATACTAAGGTATTCTCTAGTGTCTTTTATGTTTTTTTCAACCCCAGCTAGCATCTTTATAATCATTACTCTGAGTTCTAGCTCCAACATCTTATTTATATCCATATCCATTAAATCTATGGCAGAGAGTATTACCTCTGCTTCTTTCTTTTGTTGTAAATTTCTCCTTCTAGTAATTTTGTCCAGAAAAGAAAGGAGGAAAGAAAGAGAAAGAAAAAGAAGGGGAAAAAAAGAAAAAGGGGAAAAAAAACAGCAAAAACAACAATAATAATCAGCAACAACAACATCTTCAGGAAGTGCTTCTGGTGTATGCTGTGTACACTCTGCTATTGTGTTTTGGCTACTCTTTCCCACTGGTCCTTCCTCTACAGAATTCCTCCTTGTTTGGGGTGGGGGGTGTTTGTTCCTTTAAGTAAGTATGCTTTGATTTTTTTTTTTTTTTTTTTTTTTTTTTGTGAAGTTAAGCCGGAAGCTGATGTTTTGGAGTTTTCTTTAATTAGTAGACCTAGTATATGCTGGTGTTTGTGTTTGTCTTCTGAGGGAAAGGCCTGCTGTGCTGTCTTACAAGCTGACCTGCCCTCAGAAAGATGCTCCTGCCGAGTCAGGGGGTGGGTTTAGTGTAGGGAACTCAAGCCTCTACCAGAGGTACTGTGTTTCTCTCTGGAATCTGTGCTGGTGGGCGGGAAGAGGGCATCATGTGGAGAAGGTAGAATATGGTGTCACCTCATCCCTTTGTTCCTGGGGGGCATGCTGATGACCAGGAAATTGATGAGGGCCTAGGCCACAGGAGATTGCTCGATTTTCTGGGAGGGCCTCCTGAGCAACGGCTGCAGATTATTTCCATACTCCTCCAATCCGCTTCCTAGTTTTTCAAAATAGTTCAAGGCTAGTCTAGTTGTATTCAAAACAAAGCAAGTTCAGGGTCTACCTTAGGTCTGTCATCTTGGAACCGGTCTCCGCTAGGTTCAAATTTTAAGCCAAGACAAATTCTTAACTGATCTCTAAACTTTTTTCCCAAAAGTCCGTAGCTGCGGATTCCCTGGCTGACAGACTTGGAATTCTAACCCTATTAGCTGCTGTGCTTGAGAGAAGACAGATCAAAGTTGTTCTTTTCAAATGTGGGTTTTTACTTTGAGCCCTTCATGCTGAGCACAGAATCGCCTCTGGCTTCCGGAGCTGTAGGAGACTTCGCTGCTGCTCTTCTGGCGGCGATTCAGGGGGGATTTGCCTTTCATGACTCATCACCACTGTTTACAATGATCGTTTATTTACGGCCCTTAATAGAAGGGACAAGACAAAGAAAAGGCAGCGTTCAGGGTGAAACCCTCTACCTGCCTGCTTGGCTTTTCTGTACACAGGTGAGGTACTCCTTCACATCATCTGGGGACCCCAGAATGAGGGGGACTCGCTGGTGAATGGACTCCGGCTTCACGTCCAGCACGGCCTGGGTGCCTGTGGTTGCCAGGCCTCCAGCCTGCTCTATGATATAGGCCACGGGATTGCACTCATACAGGAGCCGGAGCTGTGGGGGAAAGAGAGTCAGGTGGACAAGCTCTGCAAGTGGCCCCAAATCCCGAAGCCACACCCCTAAACTCGATGGGGAATTCCAGGAACTGAACTTCCGTGTCTTGTTAGCATGACTACACCGGGTTCATGGCCATGTCTTTGGGGCACTGCTGGCCAGTCTCTACCTGTCTCGTGACCTTTGTGCTTATGAGAGGCCCGCCTTCTCCCTTGGGAGGATGAGATCTAGATACTTGTTTGCTGTTGGTTCGGCAGGGAGGCAAACTGATGCCGAGGCCTGGTCAGGAGCCTCTGTATGTGCGGCCTTGTGGCCAGAGAGCAGTCCAGCTTGGATGAGATGGAAGGTCACCCGGAAAGCACTAGGGGGTCTCCCAGGATAACCTCAGTGTTTGGGATCATGGGGAAGAACCCCACATCGCAAGTGTCAACTTGATTAGGTAGTTTGCTGGGGTTTAAATGGCCTTTTCTCTTGGCCTCCAGGACTGAGTTAACATCCCCTTCTTGCACGCCCATAGTATCCTGCACATTCCTCTTCCTATATTTGTCAAACAGAGGTGTGTTTCATGTCTGCCTTCCTCCTTACATGCTTGCCCTCGAGGGCAGAGACAGAGTCTGTGTGGGTTGGATATTGTGGCCTCTCCCTTCCCAGTAATGTCTGACCCAAGGGAAGTGTCCAGACAAGGCTACTGTGTCCCTTGCCCAAGGGCTCCCAGTGGAAGGCAGAAATGGGCGGGGTGGGGAGGGTAAAGTCGGCCTGTGCCCTGCTTTCCAAGTCGTGCCCGTGGACCCAGGGCTGGGCCTGTCCTGAGGAAGGACTGCTTTTTTCTAACAGGCACTATGGGAACCATCAGGTATCTGCCCTGCATCCAGGGAGTGCTTGGGGAATTGAATAGAAATGGGCCGGACCCAATGCCTTTTTTAGGCCTATTTCTGTGGTTGTGTTGTGATGCCTTCCTCACCACCCCCACCCCCAATAGACACACACACACACACACACACAAACACACACACACACACACACCACATTAGATTCAGGGTGATAGGCTAGCTGCATGTTCTAACTCAGTATCATACTATCTTCTCCTTCCTTCCCAATAGGCGTGGAATCTGTGTTTAAAAGAAAACAAGCTCTTTTCTGTAATCAGCTTACAGAGTGGTTGTGCCAGCTCTCTGTAGCCTTTTCTTTCCCCGTGCTTTTCTTCGAAACCATTCTGAAGATCATTTGAAACTCTTTGAGAAGCAGTCATATCTTGTGCTGATTTTCGAATCTTTGTTATTGTATGGTGAGAAGCAAAATGTCTCTGGTCTAGGTTAGAGAGCCAGGCATTCAGGAGAGGGTAAGTTAAGACTCCAGGGGGGGCATTTACTGCCATTTTGGTAAAACAATACACACTGCCCTCCACCCTAGACCTCCAGGGTGCAAAGAAGCCCCAGTGGGTGTGGACACACTTGGATCCGCTAGTTTTGTCCCCGATCATCCACAGGAAGGACACCGGTGACCATTTGGTCCTGGACAACTACCTGTCAGCTTCTAGAACT
The DNA here is from genome assembly GCA_028534135.1 of Potos flavus. NCBI lineage: Eukaryota > Metazoa > Chordata > Mammalia > Carnivora > Procyonidae > Potos > Potos flavus. Next base: position 57,115,425 of record CM052892.1, on the reverse strand, counting down.
CGGCTCTTTCTTGCCCTTTTCCTTGCTCTGGATGCTTGAGGATGAGGGATTTGGGATGTCAGACAAAGTCTCAGACTATAACCAAGTTGCCTTTGTTATCATGTTGATTCAGATACTTAAAAGAAAAAGAAAAAAAGCACAATATCCTCACATAAAGTTTGTCTTTGAGCCAAGGCTGCCCTTCACCTAAAGTTGCCCTTACAGTAAATTCATCCTAAAACACAATGTACAGGTCTTCATGTTGCTTTGACCTGCAGCCCATGTGGTCTACTTTTTTTCTGCAATTAAAATCTAAACAGATAGAGATAAGCACACACAGGAGAAAAGGCACGCGTATCTACCCCATGCCCAAAACACACACCAACGCGCTCATAGAGAACACAAAAGCTAAAACACAGACTTCAAGAACCACTGGTATTTTCATTAAGGATGTGGTGATGGTGTCATGAATATAGATTTATACATGGAATTATATGTCCTTACAGAAATATCTCTGTAATTCCATGTGCATATTTTCTGACTCATTGTAAATCATTTTAGTAATTGGCAAGAAATAGACTAACGTTTTCCGTGTTGGAACTGAGTAGACAGCAAGAGTGGTTCTATGCAAGCATTTCCTCGTTTTTCTAGATCTCATTTAATACCCCGTGCCAGCACCTGTCATGCAGACTTGGCTGTGATTCTTACTTCCGAAGGTTATAATATACCTGAGCTCAACACTCACATGAAGAGAAACTCCTGACACGCCAATCTGCATATTAAAAATCTTCCCTTTGGTCTCATGTGCTCTTAGATTTCTTATCATGGCTTTGAATCTGGCATTCCAGTAATTCAAATTGCACACTCTGGGGGACAAATACACACATGGCCAGTTGTGGGTGTGTCTGAGAATACAGTAGATCTTTGTTTTGATTTGTCTACTTACCTACGATTTCTGTGACTGGCTAAAAATCAGACACGCTTCCATGGAAGGGTCTATTCAAGATAGATGCATTCGGATCCTAAGATTCTCATCTGATCATACAAGCATTTTGGGGTTTGTGTCATAAAGTTGCAGTAAGATCACCCAGGAGCTACCTTTCCAGAAGTATTAGACAAGTTCTGACAAGAAGTTCTTATTCTGGAGTTTGCGAACTCTCTAGAGGATTCATTGGTAGACTTCAGGTCATCTCTGAACCCCTAAAAACGTATGTAATATGTACGTTTATGTGCATTTTTTCCCTGGGAAGTGGATCCAGAGCTTTCATTAGATTCTCAAAGGGTCTATCATCCAGAATCAGGTGGTGCCGAAGCTACAAGTCAGGCACAGCAGTAGAAAGTGGTAGATGAACGCAGCTGACTCATGGTGAATGACGGGCATGAGGCCAGGGAATGCGAAGGCCAGTGAAAATGACCAATAACAGGCTCAGCCTCTACCGCAGCCTCAAAACTCAATGGGAAATACACCTCTTTTCTCTTCCACCTGCACACTTACAAACAGATGTGAAAAGGACAGAGCAGTAGCCAAAAAGCAGGCATGAAGAGAAAGGGAACTCCAACTGGCTTACTGACTGATACAGCTAGGGGACAGACGAGAATTACCTTGCCGTTCGGACTTTTCTGGTTCGCTGGGTACAGGAAGATCCCTCCATAGACCAGGGTGCGGTGCACATCGGCCACCATAGAGCCCACGTACCGGGCCCCATAGGGAGCACTGCCATCCTAGAAGGCGGAGAGAGAAGAGACAAAATGCTAAACTCGATTAGGTACTCCCTTACCCACCTATCCTGCCTTAGGAGGTTTACAAAGCAAAGGAAAGGCTTCTAAGGAAAGGAGACATCAGCAGCAAATGGCTTGGATTAGACAAATAGGCTTGGATTAGACAAGCAAACAGGCTTAGATTAGAGATGCAGGAGATAGCCAACCCCCCCCAAAAAAATGAATTGAATTGCAATAAAAGCAGGCACTATAGGTGATTCCAAACCCTGAATATTAGGTGGGATGCAAAACCTGCCAATTACTCTCTTAGTTAACAATGTGAATAGTACTGTTCACAAACCACGTGTAAACTCGGTTCAATAAATAATTTTTCAGCATCTTATTTGTGCCTGGCACCAGGCTGGGCCCTGAGGATGCCAAAAATGGAAGAGAGTCTCTGCCGCCAAGGAATGCACCAGCAGAAGGGGGGGACGAGCATACATATATGAATAAAAATCAATGAATTTACAATTTTATGATAAAAAGATGAATAACCTATTTTAAAAATAGCCAAAAACTTACCCTACGCCACATGACAAATTAACTCAAAGTGGTTGGAAGACCCTCACATTGAGAGCTAAGGCTATAAAACTCTTAGAAAATATCAACAGACTTTTTGGGGAAGAAACTTGAAAGAAATGGTATTAAAATCTTCTGGCAAAACAGGAACATTTGTGAAAATGAAGAACAAGGAAAAAATTATCTCTGCCAAATCTAAGAGCATACAGTGAACTAAAAATATTTACATATGCAAAGAAGAAATGCAAACACTGACCAGTAGCTCAGAATAGAGCCCAGTTATGGGCCTAAAGATAGACAAGAATCTGGGGCACCTGAGTGGCTCAGTGGGTTAAAGCCTCTGCCTTCGGCTCAGGTCATGATCTCAGGGTCCTGGGATCGAGCCCTGCATTGGGCTCTCTGCTCAGCGGGGAGCCTGCTTCCCCCCTCTCTCTCTGCCTGCCTCTCTGCCTACTTGTGATCTCTCTCTGTCAAATAAATAAATAAGATCTTAAAAAAAAAAGATAGACAAGAATTTCATTTATGCTGAACAGGACCTTTCAATCAGCGCAGGAGAGGGCTATTAGGGAGCAACACTGGGCTAGCTGCTTAGAGGAGAGGTGTGTGGGATCCCTACCTCATTCTTCACAGCCAAATTATTTCCAGATGGAGAGAGTTAAAAGGAGAAAATCACAAATAATTTAGAACAAGGCTGTCCAGTGAAATTCTCTGTGGTGGTGAAAACACTTTTTATCACTCATGTCCCACTCAGCAGCCACTGACCACGTGTGAGTGTGGAGCTCCGGTAATGAGACAAGTGTAGATGAAAATAGAATGATTTACATGTTATTTACTGGCAATTAATTTAAATTGAAATAGCCACATGTGGTTAGTAGCTATTGTATTGGACAGCACAGAAGAAGAAAACATGAGTACCTTAATTTATAATTTAGTACAAAACACCCATTAGTTATAAAGAAAAATATATCACAAAACTGTAAACACCTCTATAGGATCAAAAGCTGAAAGTATACACATATTTCTTTTTTTTTTTAAAGATTTTATTTATTTATTTGACAAAGAGAGAGAGAGATCACAAGCAGGCAGAGAGGTGGGCAGAGAGAGAGGGAGAAGCAGGCTCCCCACCAAGCAGAGAGCCCTATGTGGGGCTCGATCCCAGGACCCTGAGATCATGACCTGAGCCGAAGGCAGAGGCTTTAACCCACTGAGCCACTCAGGTGCCCCTCTACACATATTTCTAAAATGAGTAACAGACAAAAGGCTAGTGTCCTTCATTTACTAAGTGCCGATACAAAGCAACAAGAACAAGATAAACAATACCAATTAAATATTTGCTAAGGATAGAAGTAGGCAACTTACTAAGACAAGAGTAGGTGCTCAGGGGCGCCTGGGTGACTCAGTGGGTTAAGCCTCTGCCTCGGCTCAGGTCGTGATCTCAGGGCCCTGGGATCGAGCCCCGCATCGGGCTCTCTGCTCAGCAGGGAGCCTGCTTCCCCTTCTCTCTCTGCCTGCCTCTCTGCCTACTTGTGATCTCTCTGTCAAATAAATAAATAAAATCTTAAAAAAAAAAAAAGAGTAGGTGCTCAATAAATACAAGGAAAGCTGTACGACATAAAGCATAATTAAACATGTGCAAATCAAGCCACAAGATTCACCTTTTTACCATCAAAGGGACAAAAATTTTAAAAGATTCACTATATCTCACACTGGCAAGGACATAGGGAAATGGGTACTCTTTCATATGGTGCCGGAGAGTATAAATTGATGCAACTTTTCTGGAAGAATATTTGGTAACAACAGCGTGTGAAATGCTCATATCCTTTGACCCAGCAACTTCAATAACACATGTGCCCTACAGATATACTTGCAAAGGGGTCATGAGTGTACATGATCCAAATGGAGATTTGGGATCTCCATTGCAGTTGTGTCAATCTCCAAATCATGAGAAAGAAAATCAGGTGAAACTAATATGCTCTACCTGATGTTCTAAAAGGGTGGCAGGGTAGGTATGGAGATGGGTATGCATAATCCTTCCCCCCATCCCAGCTCAAAGAATAAAAGCAACACTTGGCAGTGGTCATCCCAGCAAAGAGCCGCTTGGCTGGGGGGCAAGGGAGGGGGGAGGCTTTCACTTTTAATTTTGCATATTTCTGTATGTTTTACATTTCCTAATATTAGATTACATTTTTAAACTGAAGTAAAATCTACATCAGATAAAATTAACAATTTTAAAATATGCAATCCAGTGGCATTTAGTACATTCATAATATGGTGCAACCACGACCTCTATCTGATTACGGAACATTTCCATCACCCAAAGGAAAACATTATACCCATTAAGTAGTCTCCGTCCTCCCTTCCCCCAGACCCTGGCAACCACTAATCTGCCTATGTCTCTACACGTTGACCTAATCTTAGCAAATGGCTTTTTCCACTCAGCATAAATGTTTTTGAAATCATCCACGTGGTGGTATCGATCAATACTTCCTTCCTTCTTATGGCTCGTAATACTCCCTCGTATGGATGTACCATCTTTTATTCATTGATGGACACTTGAGTTGTTCCCACCTTTAGTTATTGTAAATAATGCTGCTGTGAACATCTGCGTGCAAGTTTTTTCTGAATATATTGTTTCCAATTATTTGGGGTATATATCGAGGAGTGGAATTGCCTGGTCATATGGTAACTCTATGTTCAACTTTTGAGATATATTACTTGTTGAATTTTGTTAACAAGAAAAGAAACTAGTTTCAGTCAAGTGGAAATATTACAAACTATTGTCTTCTTCTCTGGGCCTTTCTTTATTTAAAAAGAGTTAAAAGTATTTAATAAAGAAAGCAACGGCTTCATGCCAATGTCCCCCAGGCTAGCCTCTTCTCCTTTCATCTGTGCCCTTCTCCCTTCTCAGAGAATTGCTGAGGGAAGGGGGCACAGATTATTTTCCCTAAGTTCCTTTTAATCTTTCTAAGGGATCACTGCAAACCTCCACCATAGCCAAGAGGATGCCCACCACTCTGTTGAGGGTATCCCCCTTTGTCCAAAGTCAAAATTCCTTTTTGTATCTATAGGTGGAAATTCTGGAATCCAGCTTTGGGTTTCACTGTATCTCTGTTTGTCTAATCAGTTAGAATTGGAAACTCCCAATACCATCCATCACTTCCATCAAAATGATCATTGTTTTTACATCAAGAAGAAAGTCCCTCCCTGGACTCTCAAGCATTGCCCGAGGAAATTATCAAGCATTCACATTGGTTTCCTGCTGTTACATGTAGACTAAACTTTCCGGGCCAGAACCAACTAATTCCTAGTCTTCAATTTATCGAACTTGTAAGGGATTTTATGTGAAAAGCAAGCAAGCAAAACCAAAATCTCCTAGAGACAAAACAACTCCTTTTATGCTAGGGGCCGATGTATATTAAATCTAGAGTTACACATTAAAGAACTACTGGAGGATTCTGGAGACTTGCCTTATGTTGGGGAATATGTGCCTTCATTTGCTGTTGAGAAGGGTGTCATCTTTGAATCAGTACTGAAATACTGATTACTAAGTTGTGCTCAATACTCTACCATTTCCATGATGAGTGAACACTGACTTTCTGTTTTCTAAGAGGGACTACTCCACTGAACAACTGTTACAGAGTCATCTGTTCAGATCCTACTGCATGAGTCCTATCCATTCAGCATACTGGGTTCAGTGTCTCCATTCTGAATCTGTAGATTACTTCTATGATCTAGCAAAATGTCTAAGAAGCTGCCCAGCTCAGTACACTTTTTCAAGTGTGGATGAAAATCCATTCATGGATCATAAAATCCATTTAATGGGTCATTGCTAAACATGTTTTTGTTTTTGTTTTTTTAATTTTATTTATTTATTTGAAAGAGAGAGAGTGAGAGAGAGCATGAGAGGGGAGAAGGTCAGAGGGAGAAGCAGGCTCCCCATAGAGCTGGGAGCCTGATGCAGGACTCGATCCCGGAACCCCAGGATCATGACCTAAGCTGAAGGCAGTTGCTTAACCAGCTGAGCCACCCAGGCGCCTACTAAACATGTTTTTGAAAGGAACGAAATGCAATCCAAACAAATGGACTGAAACAGATCAGATCAGATCAGAACAGAATAGAATTGAATAAAAAACAAAAGAAGAGAAGGAAAAAATATCTTAGAGCACAGTAGACTGTGAGGCAATTTACTTTTGTTTTGGTGTGCACGTGCATGCTTGCACACGTGTGCTCTAATTAGACATAAAATGCATTTGTTATTAATGGCCACAGTCAAAAATTCTTCAGAACCTCTGGCCTAATGAACTTTTCTTACTCCTGGGACATCTCTTGGGAAACTGTGTAGATCCTCTTAAGGCATTTACTCCATTTTGTAAAATTACAACGGGTAGCTTCACCTTAGAACCTAGTGTCTTTTTTCTAGCTGTAATCAAACCATCTGCGCTGGCCTATGAGAAAGGATACAAAAGAAACATTTTTTTCTTTTAAAGAGCAGAGAGCATTATCTGGGAGGAGAAAAAGTTAAAATGGAATTGAGAAAGATCTTAAATATCTTCTAAGAGTTCCAGTTTTACTGAGAGGGCAAGGGATTCATGTTTCTTCCCTGACTAGCATAGCAATCATGCCCTTTGAGTGGTTTTCCATTTGGGATCTCATCCTGTGGTAAGATTTACAAGGGGTCTTCGTGTGGTCATCCCATTCACCAGCTGTCACTTATTCATGGGCTGATGCCTTTTTTTCTCACTTGAAACCCCTCCTTCAAAGAGATTTATGGTATTTTTTGTGTAGGACTTTTATTTTTTAATGGTAACATAAATATCTTCTTTTCCGGGCTCTAGAGAAGGCACTTTTTAGCTTAGAATGGGAACCACTGTGAAACATATTTTAGCTTAGAATGGGAACCACTGTGAAACATACAAGACCAGAAGTATGTAAAGAAATTTGACTTCATCAACCTTACAATTCACATCCTGCAACTTTTACCCTCAAGACATTGGATGGGTTTGTGCGTGATGGCAGAATACAACCCAATGAAGGAGAGGTACAGGAAATTGCACTTTTGAGAATTTCACTTAAAAAATAAATGAAAGAAAGTAGAAAGTTCTCTATAGCTTCACCTTGGGGCTGCAAACACAGGTCCTAGGATCCTGTTGACTGACTGCCTCTTCGTCCTATGGAATCACGAGCTCTTTTTCCAAGATGTTCATGAGGACTTCCAGGGACAGCCAGGCTGGCCCACCACACCACTGCCTTCCCACCACAGGATAAAGGGCGTTTCTTATGGCGTCCCCCAAAATTTGGTGAGCGATGGTCCCACTTGTAAACAAGCTTGCATTCCTCTTCCAGTGTAGACCAGACTTTACACAGTTGATCTGGAAATTCTTTGACTCTGCTCCCATACCTGTCTTAAAAGTTCTCTTAGAATGATGGACATGTTGAATGGATTTTGGGGGCTTCATTAATAGACACATGAAGTCCAGAACTTGGTAATCCCGTTGAGAGACAAAAAACATCCTAAAGCTTGGAGTAAACATAAGGTCTTGATATTAGGGCATATGAATGGGACTTTCAAATATATTTACTCCACCTAAAAGCAAATAAAGCGAGTGACCAGAATCTAATAAGTGGGTAGCTCAGCAAACAAATGACCTGACAGGTTCTGGCCTGAATCCTGAATTTTGAAAATGTGCTCTGTCTCCTGGAAAAACTAAGCCAAGGAGTATTATCTTGAGTAGGTAACTTTTAGCTGTAAGAGATGTTGCTCATTTCTGAAGAAAGGCAGAGTCCTCCATTCTCATACTGATCAGAGCCATAAACAGCAGCGTCGACCTCTTTCAGCCAGGCCCCCAAAGCCCCCAAACAGGGACCCACTGAGGCAGCATTCTCCCTGCTACTACCTTAGGCTTTCTTCACTCACCTCAGGAAATTTCTTTTTCTGCACATATTCTGCGGTGGCAGCATCAAAATACTTGGCATAGCCCTCATTGAGACTGTAAATCTTTCCTTTCTGTTTTATCTTGACATCTTTTTCCACCAGGACAAATTCACCGAGGGCCTAGAAAGACGAACAGAAACACCTGGAAGAAGAGAGATACCAGGAAACAGAAGCCAACAGCACAGTCCCCAACAATCAGAGAGCATCGGAAGATGCGGGCCTGCTCGAGGAGCCTGGCTGGGCCACGTCCTTCGGCAGCTCCAGCGGAGCTCTAACAAGAGATGGAAAGAGGGAAAGTTTCCTTGGTGATTTTCATTGCTTGCCAGGTCACTCATTTATAGGGAACCTCGAAGTATTAATACCCCAAGTTCTCATCCCTAGTTAATTCCTAATGTTTCCAGGAAGATTTGGGCCATCAACAATGAGAGGGAAGTTTCATGGATGGGATTCATCACAAAGGTGAGGGAGGTAGTTCCCCTACTAATGTGTGGTCCATTGATTTTAATGACTCGGTCTTAGAAACCATGAAAAATTCCCAGTATCCCAGTGACTCTTATACAGGGTAATGAGGAAATCCCTACAATCAGAAACTGTATTCACTTGGCATAAAGAATAAAAAGGATAAAAATGAAAGAAATCCTCAGAATAATTAATCGAATTATGCCCACTGCCCCCACTATGGTCACTCCACGGGACATCCCTCGGGTACCCATTTATCTGAGTGCTTGTGGATGTGATTAGCTAGCTGCAGGTATCATCTTGAAAGGCTAGATGTCTCTCTAAGTCTCTAGGAGGAAAACGGGCTTGGAATGTAATCAGTTTTAATGAACTTTGAAGACTAAGGAAATGAAATCCCACTGGGATGACTGCTCACAGCAGGCAGCTAGACTGGAAGGTTCCTAATAAACATAGGAATTTATAATCCCAGAATATAAAGAGGCAAGACCGTGCTGACCATGTCTGAAATAAGACAGTGATGAGAATACTCAGCAACCACAAATATAACTGAGCATCCCTCCCTTCTGCTGTATGTGAGGGATGACTTCTTTACCAATGAATCTCTACCTTCACTTTAATCTTCCCACCTCCTAGATAAAAATTATTGATACACAATCATTAATTGTATCTACTCCCAAGCCAGAACTGACCCTCTCTTTCTTGAATCCTCCTGAGATTATCAAGCAAAAGCCCACTTGCTATAGAGTAAATCCATCCCAACTCCCTCCTAGCATGACACTCTACTGTTCTTCTAGAAGCACATCCATCCTTGTTCCGTAAGCCCAACCTCTTTTTGTTATAGGCAAGCTCCTGATAGTCTCTGGCTCATGAGCTTTAAGAGCTTTCTGTGGACATTTGTGGAGTAACACTTCCTAAAAGCAGCCTAACTCCCTTTGAAGAAGTAACTCTTAGAACACATGCATGGTCGCAGGAAGTTCTATTGGATGGTGCTACGCTAAGAAATCCATGTTTCTGTCTAGACATTGGCAACATTAGGGTTTTTTAAATTATTGTATTTCCGTAAGCCAAAGAGGTTGAATGCATTTTTGGATTAGAAAACTCCTTAAGGGCAGAGCCTGAGTTGACACGGCAGACCCCATAGAATACTTCAAATGCCCTCCAATGGACACAGGTCATTAATGTTTCTTGATGTTGGTGTTGATTCCCCAACTAGACTCCCTTGTCCCAAAAGCAAATATTAAGAATGCACTTATCACGGCCAACTGGAATTAGAGCACAGAGACACATGGAGTCCTAAGTACTGATACGGACACATTGGGTACCTACTGGGTCAAGCATGAAGAGGTCCACTCCTTGCCCAGTGGAAAGAGCCACCAAGGTTGCACTACCGTAGAGGGCATAGCCCGCAGCCACGATATTTCGGCCTGGCTGCAGAGCGTCCTTTTCAGAAGGCTCTTCCTCTGAAGTCTGTGGAAGAGAAAAGAGAAACATAGGGTGTTATTGTCTCTGGACAGAACCCTCTGCCAGGGGCCTGAGCTTCAGAGCTCCTTGAATCACTGAAGGAAATGCAGTCCTTAGGATTTTGAGCTGAAGCAAATGCATCTGGAGGGAATGCGCTGCCATGGTAACAAATGGTTCTAGCTGAGCCATTGCAGAGACCATTCTTGGACTCCTTGCTGGTTTCCGAACACATCCATCTGCATCCTGCCAAAAAGCGCCCCCAAGATGCTAAAACCGCAGCCCCCTTAAAAATTATAAGCCATGTTCCTTAACTGTTGCAACAACCAAGGTCATTAAGCTCTGATCTTGCGCCATATCTCATTGTATATACTCAAGGGCACTTGGAGGGAAATATCTTCATCTTCTCCACTGTGTAGATGCAACACTCAGAGCCTGAATGTTTGAATAACCCACCTGACACCAAGAAGCCTCAGAGCTGGAGTCAGGCCCAGGCAGCTGGCCCGGGGCTCTTCCCTGTTTCTGGCAGCACCTGGAAGGCCTTGCCTTGGCCTGCCCCCCACCTCCACCCCCACACCGCCACCCTGAGCCCAGGTCAACAGTTCTGAACGTTTTCTTGAGGAAGCTTTTCCCTTTGCCATGGCAGCAGTGCAGATGTGAGTGGGAATTCAGAGACCCGACAGGTGGGGATGCTGAGGAAGGAACAGCGAATGTTCTCGATACAGGGGCAGAGCTGCAGCTGAGATTCCACTTTATAACCCACTTTCCCCAATACGTCTCAAACGTTCCTTCCTTCCCTACCTCCTGCATCCTGAGAACCAGGCCCTGGAGCAGACTCCCAAAGAGGACCAGCAGCATCGGCAGCCCCTGGGATCTTGTTAGGAGCGCAAATACTTGCGTCCCACCCCAATCTGGCCAGGCCTACAGAATCAGAAGCTCTGGGCCTCCAGAAAGCTTCCAGGTGATTCTGAGGCATGCTAGTTTGGGAACCACAACTCTAAAGCATGAGCTCTTGAGAATCTTCAGAAAAGTGGAAGGTTTTTTACTAAAATCTTTAGTCTTCACCATCGAAGCTTCTGAAACATCTTCATTCGGCCACCTGAAGAACCACATTTTCTGTGTAGGAACCAGAGCTCCGTCCTGCTCATTTCTCCCTGACCAGAGGCGGTCCTTCCTCTGAGCTGTGGTCCTGCAGCTTCTAATAACAGGTAGAACTCTCTGGCCTAAAGAAATAAGAAAAAGTACTTTCTAGATCACAAGACTTCCCTCTAGCCATTGCCCTATCTCCATCTTCATCTAGGTCCTTGAGTCTAGAATGCCTGTCTACACTAGCTATCTTTCTTCGCCGGCCCCCACTGCAGGCTCCCAGATATGACCCATCTACCGCCTCAGGAGCACTATGCCCAGTCCTCTCTACCCTACCTCTGGGCAATGTTGGGTCCCTTGGCTGCCGTCTCCATCTTGATATGGGTCTCTCCTGAGCATCTGTCCACCTCCCTCTCTTCTCCATCTTGATATGGGTGCTGTCTCCATCTTGATATGGGTCTCTCCTGAGCATCTGTCCACCTCCCTCTCTTCCAACCTCCCATATTGTGATTTATAAGAAATATCTATTTCCACATTCAGATGACCAAAATGCATTTCTCATATATATTTAGTTTTCACCCACGGTTCCTGGCTCACAGCTTCCAAAACCCTCAGACTTCCGTAAGTGTTGAGAGTGATAAAGTGTCTTTGTCATGCTGATGGCTGACTTTTGGATGCTAGGGAAGGAGGCTGGCTTGTTGCCAGGAGAACCAACCCCTGTAATTAGAACGTTGGAACTTTCAGCCCCACCCCCTGACTTCCCGGAAGGGTGGAAGGGATGGAGATTGAATCTACTGCCAGTGGCCAATGACTTAATCAATCAAGCCTATGTAATGAAGCCTCCATAAACCTGAAAAGGACAGAGTTGGAAGAATTTCTGGACTGGAAAACACCCAGAGAGGTTCAGGGAAAGTGGTGTGCCTAGAGGGGGCGGGGACATTCTGCACCCTTTCCCCATACCCTGCCCTAGGCATCTCTTCCATCCAGCTCTTTCTGAGTTATATCCTTTAAAAATAAACTGATGATCTAGCAACGTGTTTCTCTGAGTTCTGTGAGCTGCTCTAGCAAATTAATCAGACCTGAGGAGGGGGTCTCGGGAACCTCTGATTTCTAGCCAGTCGGTCAGAAGCACAAATAACAACAGGGCTTGTGACTGGCATCTGAATTGAGTTGCCAACGGGGGTGGGGCAGGGGCGGTCATTGGGACTTCCAATCTATAGCAAGTTGGTCAGAAATACAGGTAACATCCTGCGGATGCCTTGAGGATTGAGCCCTTCACCCTGGCATCTGATGCTATCTTTGGGTAGACAGTGTCAAAAATGAGTTGAATTCTTAGACACCTGCCAGTGTCTGAGAATTGCTTGGTGCTGTGTGGGGACCCCACCTCATTGCCATATTGGAATTGCGTCCAGAAACCTTTAATGGCCTTCCTTCTAACTCTCTAGCTGTGCCTTCTTATTTGCTTTTGCCACCTTCTATTCTCCCAACCCCTTAAATGTAGGCGCTCCTCCTGATTCCTCCCCACCCTCGGGATATCTAACCAGTGCAAAATGGACTTTCTTATCCAAAGTGGGTACTCTGAGTTGCTGTGAGACAAATTTCGTGAGGGCTGGGATAAATGCCTGACCCAACCTGGCCCAATCAGAGTCTGCTCCAGAAATACAGATCTTGGGCTAGAACACTCTGGTTTATGTCAACTTGGGAGCCGTGGGACAGCACCTTTCTTCTGCCATCAGCCAGAGAGCCAGAGAAAACTTGACTCACAGAGAGAGGAAGGAGTAAAGTGGCCACATGGCAGGAAGATCAAGATAAGAGACTCTTTGGTCCCAGCCACCTCTGAGGCTGGCCATATTCCCGCCTTAGAGTTTCCTAATCCATTCCCGCCATTTTTACCAGAACCCTAATCAATAAAGCTCTCTTCTCAGTCTACACACTCTTCGGCGATCTCACCCACAAGCAGAGTTGAAAGCCCTACGCACCTACCGATGACTCCCACACCTCCATGTTCATCTCCCCTGAGAGCCCAGCCTCAGAGTCACCTGCTTACCAGTCACCTGCCTACCAGAGTCACCTGCCTACCAGATACCCTAGTCAGGTATCCCATAGATACCTCAAATTCAAGATGGAATTTGTCTGCCCCATCTTACCCCCCAAAATCCGTGCTCTGCTTCCATTGCTTCTTGTCTCAGCAAATGGCACTGTCATTTGCTCAGTAGAAACCCAAGGTTCACCTGACCCTCCTTTCCCTGACCATCCTCCTTGCCCTCACCCATGCCCTCTACTCGGTAACTAAGCCCAGTCATTCCTAGCACCCACTCTTCACAGCTCCATGGCCCTCTCTCCATCTTCCCCACCACCACTTGACCCCAAGTGACCTTCACCTCCTACTGGTCCCCCAACTCCACCCTTGCCCATTTGGATCCATGTCACTTCTCTGACTGTCTTGTTCATCCTGTTTTCCTACCACTAGGTGCAATGTGGCCCATGGTTATTGGATTCAGTTGAGAGACACACACAAATACACATGCAAGTTCATACAGATAGATCTATAGATCTATAGATATTGAGTTTTGAGAGTGCTTTTATACTTTAGATATCTATATATCTATAGATATATACACATACTTTTTCAGGAGCGGGCTGGGCAGGCAAGTGCATAGGCATTCCCAAATTTAATCAACCTCTTGTTTAAAATTTAGACTTTTCCTGAAATTTTTTAACTTTCTGTTTTAAAGTAATGATAGATTCGCAGGAAGTTGCATAGACAGTTCAGAGACTCCAGATACCTTTCACCCAATATCCCTCAGTAGTTCCGCTGCATATATTTCACTATGGTACAGTATCAAAACCAGGAAACTGACATTGGTATTAAGTCTGTGTGTCGCTCTGTGCCATTTTATCACATGTATAGACACCACATAAAGATACAGAACTATCCCACCAGGCAGAGAAATCTCCCTCATGCTACTCCTTTATGGTCATACCCATTCTCCTCACCACCTCGCCATCCCTAACCCCTGGAAACCACTGATCTTTCTCCAGCTGTACAAGTATGTCTTTTTTTTTTTTTAAGATTTGTTCATTTATTATTAGAGAAAGAGAACAAGGGGGAAGGGGGAGGGGGAGGGACTGAGGGAGAGAATCTTGCAAGCAGACTCCCTGCTGAGCACGAGCCAGATTTGGTAGTTGATCCCACAACCCATGTGATCACTACCTGAGCCAAAACTGAAAGCTGGATGCTCAACAGACTGAGCCACCCAGGCGCCCCTGCACAAGTGTGTCTTTTAGAGAAGGTTACATAAATGGGATCATACGTTTTGTGAACTTTTGAAATTACCTTTTTTCACTCAGCATGATACCCTTGAGATCCATCGAAATTGTTATGTGTATGGATAGTTTATTCCATTTTATTGCTGAGTGGTTCCTCATGGTAGAGAAGTATCATTGTTCAACCATTCACCCATCGTAGGACGTTTGGGTTATTTCCAGTTGTGGGCTATTACAAATAAAGCTGTCACGAACAATCACATGCAGGTTTTTGTGTGGACATAAGTCTTCATTTCTCTGGGATAAATAAAGAAACTGCCAAATTTTTCCCAAGTGGCTGTGTCATTTACATTTCCACTAACAACACATGAGGGACATCATTTCTCTGCATCCTTGCCAGCATTTGGTATTGTCACTATTTTGTATTTTATGGATTCTATTGGGTGTGTAGTGATGTCTCTTCATGGTCTCACTTCGCATTTTCCTAATGGCTAGTGATGTTGAACATCTTTTTTGTGCTTATTTGCCAAAAGACTCATTTTCACCTGCTTGGTGACATGTCTCTTCATGTGTCATGTTCTAATTGGATTGTTCAGAGTTTTTTACTATTGAGTTTTGAGAGTGCTTTTATGTTCTAGATAGGAGTCCTTTGTCAGACTTTTGCAAATATCTTCTCTCATTCTGTAGCTTGTGTGTTCATTCTCTTAACAGAGTGTGCTTTTTGAGGAACTGCTCCATTTCATCTAAGCTGTCAGATTTATGTGTGTGCAGGCGTTTATAGTATTCTCTTCTTTTTCTTTTGATGTTTCCTAATTTTTTTAAATACCAAAACAACTCTGAGATGAACAATCTATTGCACAATTATGTGTTTCTCTGATTATTCTCCCAAGAGAAATTCCAAATAATGAAATTATTGATACATATTGTTGACACATATTGAAGAGTTGCCCCTCAGAAAGATTGCATTACTTATAACTTTACCATCAGTGATAAAAGCATTTGGTTTTTCTGGCTTTTTTTTTTTTTTAGAGAGAGAGAGGGAGCACAAGCGCATGAACGAGTAGGAGTGTGTTGAGGTGGGGGGAGGGGCAGAGGAAGAGGGAGAGAAAGAATCTTTAGCAAGCTCCACGTTCAGCGCTCATGACCTGAGCCAAAATCAAGAGTCAGACACTTAGCCAGCTGGCCATCCAGGCAACCCAAAGCATTTGCTCTAATTCAAGCTGATGAATATAAGAGAATGGTATCTTTTCAACTTGACCAATTTGATGGCTAAAAAAAAAAAATTACATTTCTTTTGTTTTAATTTCCATTTTTTTGTAGTTAACAATGTAAACTTCATAGCCTTCTTGGCCACTTTTATTTCTTATTTTGTAAGTTGCCCATTTCATGTCTTTGTGTATTTTTCTCCCAGAGTAGTTGTCTTCTTGTTGTTTATTTTAATATCTTCTTACATAGGCGAGATAATAATGCCTTATACGTGTTACATCTATTTTCCTCAAGTGCCATCTGCCTTTTAATTTTATTTACAGTGTCCTTTTCTTTTGCAGTGCAATTTTTTGGTAATTAAAATTATTCGGGCACCTGGGTGGCTCAATGAGTTAAGCATCTGCCTTCAGCTCAGGTCATGATCCCAGGGTCCTGGGATCCAGTCCCACATAAGGTTCCCTGCTCAGCGGGGAGCCTGTTTTTCCCTCTCCCTCTGCCCCTCCCCCCTGCTTGTGCACCCTCTCTCTCTCTCAAATAAATAAATAAAATCTTTATAAATATAAATATATATATATGTATAATTCATTACAGCCCATATTATTTTCTTCCCTATCTTTATGGTTAGATAGGATTTCTCCTACATTAAGACAAGGCCCAATAGTCTTCTATGTTTTATTTTTTCTATGTTTAATTTCTCCATGAAATTTGTTAACCCATCTGTAATTTATTTCAGTGCATGGAAAAAAGAAAGGCTCATTTTTTTCTGGTTTTGAGACTTCAAAGATCTACTTCATATTGGTCATCTCTGTTGCTATGACACACTTCTCAGAAAATCTCAGAGATGTTTGCAAATAATTTAGTGTTATCTTTCTCTGGTCTTTTTATTTCTTCCTACCCTAATAAAACTTCTAAATCTGTCACATGTAAAGGAAGAGATGCATCCTATGGCCACTAACCAGTAAAGTTAATGGGAACTGCAATGGCTCACTGTGTTTGGTGGTAGAGGGTATAGAAAAGTAGACCATTTCTACTTTAATTGAGTTGTAACTTACACATAGCAAAGCACACAAATCCAAACTGTATAGTTCAAAGAGTTCTTACATACGTGTAATATACACTTATGTAACTACAAAGATCAATTTACAGAACATTTTTTTTATTTTTTTAAGATTTTATTTATCCATTTGACAAAGAGAGAGAGAGAAAGCAAGAGAACATACAAGCAGGGGGAGTGGCAGAGGGAGACGGAGAAGCAGGTTCCCCATGGAGCAGGGGCCCGATCCCAGTAACCTGGGATCATGACCTGAGCTGAAGGCAGATGCCTAACCGACTGAGCCACCCAGGTGCCCCATTACAGAACATTTCTAATAACCTAGACTCTTGCGCCCTCCTCAATCACTATCACCTCCCCCAAAGGTAACCTCTACCTGCCCTTTATCATATGGACATCAAAAGGATAATCACCTTTGCCTGTTTTGGAACTTCATTTAATGAAATCATAAAGCATGTGTTCTTTTGTATCTGGCTTGTTTCACAACGTTATGTCCTTGCAATTTTATCTGTGTTTTTGCACACAGCAGTTTTCTGTTCCTTTTCATTGCTATGTAGTTTTTTGTCGTATGAATACATCACAATTTATCCATTCTAATGTTGATACACACTTGGGCTTTGTTTTCCCAAAGTCAGGGGCTATTATGAATCATTCGTCGCATGTCTTTGGGCAGACACAAGCCCTCACTTATCTTGGGTGCGTACCAGGACCGGATTTGTTGGACTATAATGTATGACTCTACGTTTCTCATCAGCAGGTGCCATCCCAACTTTCCAAAGTGTTTATGTTATTTTTACTCCCAACAACAACATACAATTCCCAGTTTCTTCATCAACACTTGGTATGCGCTTTTCACTGTAGCCATTGTTGTGGGGTGAATGACGTCTCATTGTTTTAATGCTCATTTCCCTGATGACCAATGATGTCGAACACCTCTCTTGTGCTTATTATTAACCAGTTGTGGAAAAAAAATCTCTTTAGTGAACTGCCTGTTCAAGTCTTTGCCCAGCCCTTTGATGAGATAATGGTATTTTTTATCCATTTGTAGAAGTTCTTAACTTATTCTACATAGAAGTCCCTTGTTGGAAATACGTATTGAAAATCTTTTCTGGGGCTCCTGGGTGGCTCAGTGGGTTAGAGCCTCTGCCTTCGGCTCAGGTCACGATCTCAGGGTCCTGGGATCAAGGCCCGCATCGGGCTCTCTGCTCAGTGGGGAGTCTGCTTCCCCCTCTCTCTCTGCCTGCCTCTCTGCCTACTTGTGATCTCTCTGTCTCTCTGTCAAATAAATAAATAAATAATCTTTAAAAAAAAAAAAAAGAAAAGAAAAGAAAATCTTTTCTGCCAGTCTGTAGTTACTTTTTCACTCTCTTAATTTTGTCTTCTGATCAACAAAAGTTCTTAATTTTAATGAAGTACAGTTCATTAGCCTTTTCTTTCCTGGTTATTGCTTTCTATCTCTTGTTTAAGAAATATTTACCTTCCCCAAAAGCATGAAGACATTCTCCTGTGGTTTTTTCTAGGAACATTGGTCGTTGCCAGAGGCAGAGGCAGAAGAGTGAGGGGCAAATGGTTGAAGGTGATTAAAAGATACAAATTTCCAGTTATTAGATGAATAAGTCCTAAGGATGTAACGTACAGCACGGTCACTATAGTTAACAATACTGATTGCATATTTGAAAGATGCCATGAAAGTAGATCATGAAAGTTCTCATGACCAGATAAAATATATATTTATTTTATGTATATGTATATACATATGTATATGTATATATTCATATATCTGTATATATATATACATATATGCATATATATGCATATATGCATATATGTATATATATATATACAGATCTCAAATCATTATGTCGTTCATGTATTCTAATACAATGTTATATGTCAACTATATCTCAATAAAACTGGAGGTGGGTGAGAAGCTACAAAGAGCCGTGATTGGTGGGTCTGGAGAGCCCACTTGAACCCCTGGCTTGCCATGTACTGACTGGTGATTTTCTCTGTCTTCAGTTAGTTCACCAGTAAGAAAGTGACAGCAGTGGGCTGACCCAGGAGCTCGGTGCTTACAGGCGGGCAGAACGTGCCCGACTCATGATCGCAGGCCATAGTATTAGCCATAATGAAAAAGCCAACGTTTAAAACCACCTCAAAGGTACAACTGGTATCTTTTTTCGGAATCTCATAAAGATCACCCCATCTATCCCTTTATTTTTATCTCTAAGCTGTACCTCGAGGGGAGAAGCAAAGCTCCTTTATTCACCCAGCTCATTTTTGCTTGACCTCGAAACATCGCCTTAGCCTTTCACTCTCTCAAATACCAGAGAAAGTGTCTGGGGTCATTCTCGCCCGCCCCCTCAGCAAAAGTCTCCTTTGCTCTCTTTGCAAGAAAAAAAAAAAAAAAAAGAGAAGCACCAAGTGGAAAAGCAAAATTCTCAGAGGTTCCCTCCTGTCCAGACTGGCTTCCAGTTGGTTCTCCAAGACAGGAGTAACAAAGCCCGCTCCTGTTCCTCGATGGTCTCCTCGGAAAGAAGTTTAGGCTAATTCACATGTCCTGCTAAGGTTAGTTTTCTGCTAAGCTCTTGCCCCTTGAAAATCAAATTCTGGCCTTTTTCTTTGAACAACCATCAGCCAGGCAGAAACATCTTCAAATATCTATATCTACAGACAACGCATTAGGCGACATGGGACAGACACAATCTTTCCCGCACGTTTATCATCAAAGAGCACTAAGGAAAACACTCAGAGAAAGTTAATTACATGCACATTACAGAATTAGTGCCAAATCATAGTGTAGAAAGTCAGTGATGCCTGCAATTTGATCACAAGTAGTTTAGTGGACAGAATGTGGGCTGTGGAGACACAGGCATGGGTATGGGCCTCCACAACCAGCCTGGAGGGCAGATTACCCGAATGAACAAACCCTAAGACCATCCCGCAGCCTTGGTCTCCCTTCTGCCTGAAAGCCCCCAGGACAGAGGCCCAGCCATCCTGATTGGAGTGAGGACTGATCCTCA
The DNA here is from genome assembly GCA_028534135.1 of Potos flavus. NCBI lineage: Eukaryota > Metazoa > Chordata > Mammalia > Carnivora > Procyonidae > Potos > Potos flavus. Next base: position 57,095,687 of record CM052892.1, on the reverse strand, counting down.
AATTGAGATCCATGTGAATTATGTGGTTTGACATGAAGTCTCTGGTGATACTGGATGGTCACAAACCAAGCCATAAAATCCTCTCTATTGTTAGGTATGTGGGGCAGGCAAAAAGCCCCAAAGAGATCCTAATCCCCAGAATCTGTGACTGTGTTGCATTATGTGGCACAAGGGACTTTGCAGAAGTAATTAGGGTTACCAATTTAAAATAGAGAGATCATCATGGATTATCTGGATGGGCCCAATCTAATCAAATGAGCCTTTAAAAGCAGAGAACTTGGGGCACCTGGGTGGCTCAGTGGATTAAAGCCGCTGCGTTCGGCTCAGGTCATGGTCTCAGGGTCCTGGGATCGAGCCCCACATCGGGCTCTCTGCTCGGCGGGGAGCCTGCTTCCCCCTCTCTCTCTGCCTGCCTTTCTGCCTACTTGTGATTTCTCTCTCTCTGTCAAATAAATAAATAAAAATCTAAAAAAAAATAAAAATAAAAATAAAAAATAAAAGCAGAGAACTTTCTGTGGCTGAGGGCAAGGGAGATGAAGCAAAGTGGGGATATCAGAGAGATTAGAAGTCTGGACAAGACTTGGCCTGCCTTTGCTACCTTTAAGGACATAGGAGTCACAAACCACAGAATGTAAGAAGCTTTTAGAAGCTGAGAATGGCCCCAGCATCAGCCAGCCAAAAAAAAAAACCAAAAAAAAAAAAAAAAAACAGGGACCTCCATTCTACCAAAGAATGGAACTGAACTCTGCCACAACCTAAATGAGCCTGGGAGCTAACTCCCCCACCCCTAGCTTCTCAGGAGGAGGCCAGGCTGGCTAACACCCAGATTCTGGCCTTATGAGACGCGAGCAGAGAACCCAGCCATGCCTGTCAGTCTTCTGATCTACAAAATGGTAGATAATAAGTGGGCACTGTTTTAAGCCTCTAAATGTGTGGTCAGTTGCTACAGCAGCAATAGAAAATCAATACAGTAAGATTTGAGAAGCATAACGAAGAAGCAGAGGAGTCCTCAAATGCCACCAGACACCTAATACCACGTCTGATATTTGTGTCACAACCAGCTTTTCAAAACCAGGCCCCATCTGTCCTCTGACGTTACAGTCCCACCCGGGTGGCGAAGAAGGCAGTCAGAAAAGTACCAGATCAGTTCTTCCGGTGAGGATCCCGAGACCGAGTGAGTTACGGTTTGCCTACGGTGGCCTCTCTGGTTAGTGGGAGGACAGAGACTAGAACTCCAAACTCGTGGCTCCCAGCCCAGGAACCTTCCAGAAACCACCAGAGGGAAGAGGCATTAAAGATCAGACCATCTACTCACCTTCCTGTAAATGGCAAAGATGGTTCCAATGGAGGCCAGACAGTCAATGTTAGAAGATCCGTCCAGTGGGTCAAAGCAGACCACGTACTTCCCCTAAATGCACGGAGAGAAGAACCACCTCATTGGTCCCCTTTCAAACAACACACTCCGTGTAAATGGCTGTAAATGGCAGGTAACACTACATCAAAAAGTGACTTAGAGCAAAGGGTTATTTATCCCTAGCAAAAAAATGCAGTTACTAAGGAGGGCAAAGTGTATCAGCATCTGTGAATCCTGAGCTCAGGGCCAACCTGCCTGTAGACTGATGAGTTGATGGGGAGATCCAGGTCCCATCCACCACCTCGCTTCCTCTGGCTCTGCCCTCCCCTCCTGCCTGAGCCCACTGGAGACTCAGGGCTGCCGAGGGTGTGAGAGGAAGCCCGGTCTGAAATTGACATCCGGCCCGGAAGGAGTGGAGAAGCTGCAGATGAACCCGGACCAGCTCTATCCACAGCCACGGTAAGATCGGTTATAGATTTATTCATGACTCTTTCTGAACCTCTCTGCAGACAGGCTTTCCTCCTTTTGGAAAATGCCAAAAGACTTCAGAAAATCTCAGAACAATGTTCCAGAGGCTCCGGATCTGTCTTATTAAGAGAGCTAGTATGCATAAATAGTCAGGGGAATAAAAATATTGTCCTAGGTTTTGCTGCAGCCAACCCACCTGTCCTACGCGAAGACCAGAAGACAGAGTGGGTGGGATCTTTCTCGCCCACCCACACTGCTGTCACAGGCTGCTCCAGCTGTCATTCCGTAGGAAGAAATCACCAGATACTTTCTACAGGCCTCCTATGGGCAAGGTTCCGGGAGAGCTTTAGTGATGGGGATCGGAGTCTCCTGGCTAATTAGATACGGATAATATAACATCAAGGAAGATGGGAGTCATTTTTCCCACCACTAAAATTACTTTTCCCTGATTTTCTGGTGAGTAATGCCCTAGCTTAAGCTGATCTTTATTTCTTTTTTATTCCTTGCTCAGTGGGGGTGAGGGTGGGCTTAAAAGTGGGATAATCCATAAATTTGGAAATTCCCCCATTCTCCCTGTAGAAAATTCAACTGAGCCCATTCATTCATGCATGCATGCATGCTTTCCACAGATATCTGTTGAGTGTCTAGCATGTGCTGGAAAATGCTCAAGGAGCTGACATGCAAGTAGGCATGGAATATTCAAGAACTAGCACTAAGACCTATATAGCTCAGGGCAACTGGGGGGAAAAATGATGAATTAGATTGGAGAGATGACTGGGGGCATATCAGTGGGAACTAAACGTTGAAAATAATTGGTGCGGTTTAGTTTAAATTGTGCGAGACAACGAGAGTAAAGCGCTTTGCACAGTTCCTGGTATACAGCAGGTATGTAATAAATTTGGCTTTACCTGTTCCATCTTCTCAGCTAATTATGAGGAAATGGTCTCCAACACCCAATGTATAAAACAAAGGCCGGTCCCAGTATTTATTTTGTGTCACAGCTGAGCATAGGTTGAATTTTGGGCCACCAGCAAACCTCTGTTTGTGAAACCAGAATGTACTGTCCCTGCCCGGTCATGCCCTGCACTGACTAAGTTTGCTATTGTATTAAGGCAAGAGTACACGATCTTTATGATTTCTTTCCCACATGAATCTAACGGTTCATCAGGCATGAAGAAATCGCTGCCGAAACCAGAGCCCCCTTGGAGAAGTGTGTGTTGGGGAAACGGGGCATAGAAGTGGGGATGGGAAGAGTATAGTCCTCCTCTTCCCAGGAACTCTACTTTTTATTGGACTTGATGATTTTGAAGCCACAGAAAAATGCAGTACTTGTTCCGGCCACATGAAATGAAAACCCATGAACCCCACCCATTGAGGCATTTCCAGTAAATTACTCTGATTTATTTCCTGAATGAATCACTAGACAGCGTAAGACTTCTAGCTAAAGAAGTATGCAATCCATTTTTTTTTCTTTCAGAAAACAGAACTTAAGGAATCGAAAATCCCAGAAACTGAAGAAAAGCAAGGCAACCAGATTCTTCCTGACTCGGTAGTACCATCTGCTGGTGAAGAGGGGAACTGCATCCCGGCCCCGCACTCACCCTCTTGTCCTTGGCCGTGATAATGGCGTCTTTATTCTCCTCAGAAACCAGGACGCAGGTGCTGTAGGAGGACTGGAGCATGTTGATCACCAGGGAATTGGATAACACGTCCAGTTTCTTCACCTCATCCCCGGTCACATTCACACTTCCCGCAATTCCATACCTAAGAAGAGGAAAGTCTGAATGAAATCACTAAAGGAATCCAAACTCCAGCAGAGAAACCCAGACGCTAAGACACCACCGTGGTATCCCGCCTTTTCCCCTCGTCTCCAAATTATACAGACCGAGTGTAACATGACTCACAGCGGTGATTCTCAACCTTGCTTCCTTTACACCTCGGGGATATGGTCCTATCCCCTTATTTTCATAATAACCCTACCCAGAATTCAGTCTTAATAAAACACAAACCAGCATTCGGCAGTGGGAGGTGGAGGGAAAGAGCTAGTTCATAAAGTCAGACTTATTGCTGTCATTACTGACTCCAACAAGTAAAGGCCCATGGCTTTCCAGCATGGAAATTTCAAGTATCTGTTGATTACCCCCAATTCGGTGGGCCGGATGGAAAATTGTCCCGTGGTAGCTTTGCGTTCCTTAAGAAGGAAGCTTGGGGACACAATTAACTAGTTTAATTTTGTTCTTCACTACCATTTTAAGCAATGTAAGAAAAATTCTATCTAGCTTTTTATTTTAGAATATCCATAGGCAAGGTCTCTCAGTTCCCACCCTCATGGGCTGGATCCTTCTAAAATGCCAACCAGATCACTCTAGTCTCACCCAGGTTCCCCACGGTGGGCGTAAGGCCCCACCAAGGAAGTCCCATCCCACTCATCTCATTCAGCCAGTCTCGCCTCCAGAATCCGCCAGGCATGCACTTGCCTTACAGGTACCCCTGAGTTTGCCACCCTACCCCCACACTCCCCTCCAAAAGTGGCGTGGCTGTTACCCCACTCAAGCCTTTTTCATCTCAATTGTGCAAAGGTCCTGTGGCCACCAGCCCCCAGCAAGCTGTTCCTCTCCTTTTCACCTTCACCTTTCACCTTCACTCAGGAATTCCCCTACAGGAATGCTGTCTGCCAACCATCAGTTTCTCACTACTCTCCCTCCTGATCCTTTCTGAAAGCTTCCTTGGTCCCACTACACACCGGGCACATCCCCTGTCATTCCCTCCCTTCCATAGCAGTTCATGACCTGTTCATGCGAATACCTTTCCTGCTAGATTGTCTGTTCACTGAATGCTAGAACGCTGACCTACTGTACTGGTTTCCATAGTGCTCAAGGATGTAGTAGATGCTCAGTACACATTCAGTGAATTATGAAGAAGGCATGGCAGGGAAGTAATTTACCTACTTCTCCTTTATTTAATGCCATTTATTTGTTTGTTAAAGGAATCCTCAGGTGGTTCTAACAGGTAGCCAGGGTTGAGAACCACTGACCTACCCTAAGCGGGGCACAACTCATTTCCCACCCTCTTCCTTGACTGACAGCCTTCCTCCAGGTGCCATCTACCCTTAACCCCCAACAACATCCCTCCTTCCAGAAAGAATGGAAGCCCATTCATACTGAGATCTAATTGTCTGACAACTGCTCCAAGTTAGGTCACGGATGCAAGAGAGCTTTATAACCCACACGACAATCTCTTTTACCATCTTAACTAACGTTAAAACTTTACTGACAATTTTTAAATGGGGTAGTCTACCACCGAAAGTAGAAAACCATGAAGATGTTTCCACAAGAAGCATTCTAGCATTCCCTTCTTCTTACAGTAATGAGAGGACAAAAAAGAAGAAAAAACATGAAAATTTCTGATTCCTTTGGCATTCATTAAGTTTGTGCCTAAAAATGTCTTCCCAGAAAAAGGAAGCAAAAGAATGAGGGGCTTGAGGTCCCCTAAGTGGGAAAGGGGCAGAAGTATGTGGAAGTCCCATTTTCCTGAGCAGAATTCTCCAGGGCAGAGAGCAACCTGTTAATTAATCTCAGCATTTCGTAAGAAAGAAGTACTTTCCAGACAATGGGCTTCTCACACTGACGTTTGGGTGTTTCTTACTGAGGGGCCAGGGGAAGGATGTCGTCTGAATTGGCAGGATGTGGGACTCCTGCCAGCCTGAGGACCCCTGCTTGAGCCTCTGAGAAAAAGGTGGATCCTGACATCTTGATTCGGTGGTCTGCGCCTGCCACCTAGTGGAATGTCGGCAGCATGGCCCAGCCAGCCCGCAAATTTCCCCAGGTCGTGGCTTGGAACCACCGTAATCATGAGCATTTACTGAGCATTTATTATGGATCTGGCCCCGTTGAAATCTTCATCCCATGGATTCACTAAGCCTTACAACGATCCCATAAGTTAGGGGCTGTTAGCATCCCCTCCAGTTTACAAACTGGAAACCGAGGTCCCAGCAAGGATAGCCAATCACGTGGCAGGAAGAGCCAAGTTCAATGAACCCCCTATTATCCGATTTCTGAGTCTACTTCATCTGGATCCTCAACAGCCACAAAGCTAAGAGTTCTGAGGCCGATTAGTACAACCCTACCACAGCAGCCATTGCCTAGCTAAGCATCCTGCAAAGAGGAGAAGCACGTTAAGGTGGGTAGAAAATACGGCAATGTCAGCAAGCGGCTGGGATGCCCAGAAAATGGCTCTAAGCATAGCAGGGCCCATATGGAGGGACAGGTAAAGTCACTATTTAGTGTCACTCAGCACAGCCCATCACCTCATAGGAGGAGGACAGAGGCAAATGGCTGCACCTCACATTCATGAAAGTTCTTAATCGTAGAGCTTGGCCATTATTGCTGGATGCGGCAATAATACAGTTACAGCAATACACAGAGAGTGGGGAAAGGTGATCATAATGCACCTTTATTTATTTATTTACTTATTTTTAAGCAGGCTCCACTCCCAGTGTGGAACCCGACGCGGGGCTTGAACTCATGATCCTGAGATCAAGACCTGAGCTGAGATCAAGAGTCAGATGCTTAAGCAACTGAGCCACTCAGGTACCCCCTAACACTATCAAATTTCTTGTATTAAAAGTACTAAATTGTTGGGGCACCTGGGTGGCTTAGTGGGTTAAAGCCTCTGCCTTCGGCTCAGGTCATGATCTCAGGGTCCTGGGATCGAGCCCTGCATCAAGCTCTCTGCTTGGTGGGGAGCCTGCTTCCCCCTCTCTCTCTGCCTGCCTCTCTGCCTATTCTGTCAAATAAATAAATAAAATCTTTTTTTAAAAAAGTAACAAATTGTTGGGGCACCTGGGTGGCTCAGTGGGTTAAAGCCTCTGCCTTCGGCTCGGGTCATGATCCCGGGGTCCTGGGATCGAGCCCCGCATCGGGCTCTCTGCTCAGCGGGGAGCCTGCTTCCCCCTCTCTCTCTGCCTGCCTCTCTGTCTACTTGTGATCTCTCTCTCTGTCAAATAAATAAATAAATCTTAAAAAAAGGTAATAAATTGTTAAGAATTAAGATTTTAAATTATTAGATTTTGTTACTTCTTTTTGCTATTTCATTTTTGGAAGAACAATAATAATGGGTCCCTTCAACTTTTGAGAAGACCTCCACTGGACTTGCTACAAGGAAAATGGAACCCTAGAGAAAGTCAGCTTCTTTTTACCACAGACTGAAACTGGACACTTGGCTGTGTGAAGTTTTATTAAATAAAGGGAAACCTCACTAAAATTGAGTCAGGAGGCCAAAAGGGGGAGCCCTCACACTGTACCACTGGAGGTCATTGCCGGAAGTGTTGTCAATTCCAAACCCCAACAGAAGAACCGTCCAGGAAATCATCAATTAATTACAGACTCCTACAAGGAAAGATGTAGGTGGCATCTCCTAAAAGAAATTGATTACCCCAGCAACGCAGCCAGTAAGAAACCATTATGGCCCTGAACTCTTGCTTTTCACCAATGGGCTTTGGTTCAAAACAACCCCTGCCAATTTCCTCCTCCGTAAAATAACCTTCTCCTTTGTTAGACCAGCCTGTGGTTTTTGGCAGAGCTTGCTTGTCCCAGATTGCAATTCTCTACTATCCCCTAATAAACTCATTTTTGCTGGCAAAATAAGCGACTTATTTTTTTAAGGCCATTAGCTGTGACAGTCAGCAGCTGTAGCATGAACTTGGCCTCCTTCTGTGCTTGGAAGGAGTACAGGAGAGAACAAAGTGGAAGAACGCTCTGCATTCCCTCTTCCTAGACCCAGAACATCCCAGCTTCCTGCACACCAAGTACAGAAGAAGATAAAGAGTCACAGAGAAGAAACAAAAAATTGTCTTAAAAGCAAAAGACTCCTTTCCAAAATAAGACTGGAGCTTCAGGGCAGGAAGTTATTCTGTAAATGATTCCTAGCTCCTAGCACGTTGGCAAAGTTCATGGCAATAAAATGCTCCTATCTGCTAAGAGCTAAAGCGAAATCTCAAGTCTTCCTCGCTGTTTCTTTGTGCAGCAAGAAACAAGTCACGATAATTCAACCTATGGTTTTAATGCAACAAGCCTCTGAGCTTGTCATCGTTAAAATACACGGCAACTGGAAAATATATTTTTTTAAAAGAAAAAGAAAAATTATATCTTTTTTTTCTCCATACCATGTCTCCCAGTATTTTGTTCCTTTCTTGAAACAAGTCAGGAGCCCTTTATCAGAGACAGAAACTTTAAAAGCACCTTCCCTCCAGGGCACAGAGGCAAAGAACTCTTGACAAGGCGGCTTCCCCCGAGCGCCTGCAGCTTTGCGCATGCCCCACCCGCGCCTGAATCCCTGCGTGTCAAGGGCGGGTCTGAGCATCCGCACCTGCTCCCCCCCGCGGACTTACAGGTGGGCCAGGCCGGCCTTGCGCACAGCTGAGGATATGGCTTTGATGGCCGTCAGCATGGAGTTGAGCAGTTGTGTGAGCTCCCCGGTCCCTTTGGCCTGACGCCCCTTTTCCATAACGTAGCGAGTCAGGGTGAGCATGTCCGTTTCGAAGGGGCTTCTGTCCGACATCCTGGCGGGGAACTTTTCAAAGCCTTTTCTCCCAAGGAAAACCTTGTTTATCTCGAAAGGCTGTAGCTCGTCGGTATCAGAGCTGGTTCCTGCGAGCCCTGCCAGGGCCTTTAAGGAAAAAGTGCCCCGACCCACGTGGTTAAGATAACTGGGCAAGCCTTCAAGGAAATCTCTCTGGCAGGCTGATTTGGAAGGCTGCCAAAGCACCATAAGCAAGCTGTAAATAGAATCCGGCAGTCTAGAAACACACACCTACTTTCTCTTGATGAACCTTTTCCTTCAAAGATCTTAGGAAGCAACCCTTCAGTAACTGGTGGGAGAAGAGAAATCCAGCCACTAAAAAATGATCCATAAAACCCTCTCCTTCAAGGACTGGGGATTCTTTGCATAGATCTACTGCAGACCCCAATTCCCCCCAGCCTATGGGAGGCACGCTGGCAGATAACTTATCTGGGGTATAGGTCAGGTAATGAGATAACAGCAATCCTGGTTCCGCTTAGCCAGGGGTCTTCCATAAACGTTTGAAAAGGGTGCTTCTTATTTCCAAAAAAGCATGTGTGACTGAGTGGATATCCACAATAGAAAACCAAATCTAGAAGAAGAAAATTATATTCCTAGCACAATGCCTCACGTCAGGGTTGTTTTATCGGTTCCTCTAGATTTGCACTTCCAATTCAAAAATGCTACTTGCTTACTGAAAGGAAACATTACGGAAATGTATAAAGAAAAGTGAGGGGCACCTGGGTGGCTCCGTCGGTTAAGCGACTGCCTTCGACTTGCATCATGATCCTAGGGTTCCTGAGATCGAACCCTGGGATCAAGTCCCCCATGGGATTCCCTGCTCAGCGAGAGTCTTCTTCTGCCCCTTCCCCTGCTCATGCTCTCTCTCTCTCAAATAAATAAATATAATCTTTAAAAAAAAAAAAAAACAAGAAAGAAAAGTGAGAGTCCTCACCACCAGCCCAGCCCCCAACCCACTCTCTAGGACTAATGAGCTGGTGGGGGTCTGTGTGAGTCATAGGCCTGCATAGGGTGGATCAAGAACGTTTTGTAGGGGCACACACACCAGCACTGAGTCCCAAGCTAGTTACCTGCTAGATGTTCCGGGAAAGTTCCTCAAGCCTCAGTTTCCTCTCTTATAAGTGGGAATAGCAGTAAAACATCTACCTTATAGAGTCATTGTCAGGGTTAAAAGCAAAAAGATGAGCCTGGCACATAGTACGTGCTCAGTACCTTTTAGCTATTATAGATATATATAACTATTTTAGATGTATATATTTTACATGTGTATTTAATAATTATGTGTACCTGTAGTTTAGATATATATAACTATTGTTAGAGTTTTTAGATGTATATATAACTATTTTAGATGTATATATAACTATTATGTGTACATATATAACTTCATTTTGCAAAATAGAATACACACATAGCTCTGTTGAATATACACGAAGGCTCTGCAATAGGATTTTTTTCTGACAGTTATTTCAATCAGAATGTGTTTAGCTGCAAGCAAGAGAAAACTCAGACGATTGAGATATGCGGGGGTTTATTTTTCTCGTATTTTCTCATGAATTCACTAGGAGGTGGCTGCTGGCACTTATTTAGCTATTCCAAGTTTCCATTAGGAGCCCCTCTGTCTCTTCTGTTATCCTTGGTCAGCTGGCTTCTGCCGCCAAGCTAAGACATCTCAAGAGCACAAAATGGCAGCCGCCATTCTGAAGGTCTAGCCCACCTTGAAGACCCAAAGAGGGGAGAAGGGTGCTCCAATCACATCAGTTCCCTCTTATTAGAAAAGAAATATTTCCCCAGAACACCCCCCGACACACACACACACACACACACACACACACACACCAATGGACTTCTACCTACATAGCTTTGACCAGATTTATGTCTTATGGGGACCATTTGCTCTGGGGGTTGGGCACTGATATTCCATGGATCAGCCCATCTCAAGTGGCTGCCATAGCAAAACATCTCGGAAATATACATCCATGTCCGTACACAGAGATATACGGCAATCCAATGTGTGGACTGTTTGATGATTCTGGAAAGTTCGCTCTTGAAACAGTGTTTCGACAAGCTTCCATATTTTTGTACACCTGCTTGTGTGAGCCTTTAGTAAGATACAGCTGTGGAAGGGGACCTGCTCTGTCAGAATACTTCGATCTTGACACCACCAAGATCTAAACCAGAAAGCTCTCTTTCTAGGATTTCTGAGAGCTTCGGGGAATGGTAAGAACTATGGAGGGAACCTTCTTTACTTGCCATGTCACGTTGCCATTAACGAATAACTAAGTTTTGTCTTTCGAGGGGGAGATCAACAATGATTCTTCTGACATGATTATAGGAAGGGCTGTAGCTGGGTGTTAGGAGTTCTGGGCCAGTAAGTGAATACAAGAGAAAAGAGTATCCTGGCTATTGGTTTTTCAGATTTCCTTCGAAGTACAACATTGTCATCAAAGGATTTCCCCCATGATGGTGCCAAAGGATGTCAGTTCAGTGGGCCCTCACATCTTCCCTGGAGAAATGATTATGTCTATGCACACAAACACCCATTCATGAATATTTATAGCCGCTCTATTTCTAATGTCAGAGACGGCAAACCCAAATGCTCATCAGTGAATGGATAAACAAACGGGGGTAGATCCATAAAATGGACTAGTATTCAGCAATAAAAAGGAACAAACTTATTGCATGGAGCCCTGGGACGAATCTCAAAGACACTGTACTAAGTGAAGAAGCCAGTCTCAAAGATTATATATGGTATGATTCCACTTATATTTTTAAAAAACAAAATTAAGTATAAAGAGAATAATTCCATGGTTGCCAGGGCCTAGAGGCATGGGGAGGGTCAACACAAGGGAGGGGGTTTTGTGCCTGATGGGACTGTTCTGTATCCGAATTATGGTGATGGCAATTTGAATCTATACGTGTGTTAAACTCAAATAGCTGTGCACTTTTTAAGAAATTCATGTTACCGTAGAACAAAATACAAAATGGATCATGGATAGTCTGCAAACTGTAACAGTCCATGACAAAGTTAGTAGAAAAATCGGAAGTATTTAGAAATACAGCAATTGTCCTATGTTTTGTTTGCTCTGTCTATATTAAAATGTGATTTAAATCTAGCAATAAGGGGCCCCTGGGTGACTCAGTCAGTTAATCATCTGCCTTCAGCTCGGGTCATGATCTCAGGGTCGTGGGATCGAGCCTCGCATCAGGCTCCTTGCTCAGCGTGGAGCCTTCTTCTCCCTCTCCCTCTTCTCCTCTCCCCTGCTCTCTCTCTCTGTCTCTGTCTCTCTCTCAAATAAATAATAAAATCTTTAAAAATAAATAAATAAATCTAGCAATAAAACATGATTTAAATTTAAATGAAATTACAATCTAATACTAAACAATCAGGGACCGCATTTGGTATGTAATTGTTTTTTATTTCATTTTTTCAGGTTGTTTTGTTTTGGGTTTTGTTTTTGTTTTGTTTTTGTTTTTGTCTTTACCACTTCAATCATTGTTAAGCACACCGTTCAGCAGCATCAAATACATTCACAGTGTGCTGCATCCCTCAGCTGAAATTCAGCTTCGAGTTAAACGATAACTCTCTTCTTTGGCCTTTCCTATAATTCTTTGTATTATGTTTCGAAAAGTATCTGTTAATAAGCGATTGGAAGTGAAACCAACCAACCAGTGCTTCGGGGCCAACTCCCCGGAGAAACTCTGCGCCTGGCACGCGCGGATGTTAAGAACAAGCCCAGAAGACTGGAGAACTTGGAGACGAGGAGGGAGCGGTATTGGCCAGTGTCATTTATAAGAGGTCAATGACTCATCCATAAAGGGAACAGGGGAGGGCCCGCTATTTCTGCCACCATCTGGCCCGGTCTGACAGCTGGGTGCAGCGATCATACCCCTTTTGCAGCTACACTTAAATGTTACAAGTTCGAGTTACCCAGTGGTCTAAAATTGCAACTGATGACCTTTCAGCAAATGCCAAAGTTCTTTCAGGGCACACACAGGGTGGAAACAGCCGCCATGGTGGAAACCGGGACAGAGAGAGGAGAGCAGTATTCAGCTTACATCTACTTCAGTGCCACTGATCCGCCAGTGATCCCAAAGCTGCCAGGGGCCTCGCTCTGCTTGCTGAAAGATGCTCACAGACCTGAGTCTGAGTGAGTAAGGACAAGCAGACCCTCCTGAGTAGTGGAGGCAATCTTGCTCTTGCATCAGGATCTGAAGACAAAGACAAGGAAGGATCTGGAATGTGACTCTAGAGTATCAACTGAGGGACACTTATTTGTTAGCAAAACCCTACTAAGGGGGTTTCCATACACTTTCTCATGTAATCCTAACATATGGGGTTGCTTTTTAAGTTGTCAATCAGAAAAGATTTTATTATAAGAAACAGTGCCATCAGGCAAAAAAGCAAAAAAAAAAAAAAAAAATGCAATTGTGGCAAAATATTTTAAAATATCCACACATTTGCCCCCGTGGGACTGCGGTGTTTGCTGTGTACCCGGGCACGGAACACAGAGGCCCCTGTAAGCTGTTCCACTTGGGGGATCTAATTCGTTGGGGGATCGCCCTACTTTTCGTCACGCACCCGTGAAATCAGCTTAAGCTTCAACTTTGCAGGATAACAGAAAACAAAGATGGGAAATCAAGAATCCAATTTCTACTCTCCTATAATATACCAAGTCCAGTTGTCAATGTGTAAGAACTATATAGGAAAGTGCTCTATACATTCTTCAAGTGGAAAAACAATTTTTAAGTGCAATCAGCCCATGTTAGAGCTATGTTTTAATTCTGTGCTTAACCGCTGTGCTTTTTACTTTTATTCTCATGTTATGCAATTTTTTTTTTTTAATTTGAAGACTTTGGGGTTTTTTTAGAGCAGTTTAGGTTTACAATAAAGTCGAGAGGCGGTGCAGAGATTTCCCATTTCTCCCTGCACCCACAAATGCACGGCCCCATTACCAACATCACTCATGAGAGTGATATATTTTTTACAAAGAATGACCTTCATTGACACATCATAATCACCCCGAGGTCCGTAGTTTGCCTTAGGGTACACTCCTGGTGTTGGATATTGTATGGGTTTCGACAAACGTATAATGACATATATCTATCATCATAATATCATACGGAATATTCTCACAGCCCCAGAAACCCTTTCTGGTCTGCTCGTTCATCTCTCTTCCCCCACTAACCTCTGCCAACCACTGATCTTTTTACTGCCTCCATTGTTTTGCTTTTTCCAGGATATCATATAGTTAGAATCATACACCAAGAAGCCTTTTCATTTAGGCTTCTTTCTCTTAGAAATACGCATCTAAGTTTCTTCCATGTCCTTTCATGGCTTGATAGTTCATTTCTTTTAAGCACCAAATAATATTCCATTGTCGGGATGGACCATGGTGTATTTGTCCATTCACCCACTGGAGGGCATCTTGGTTGCTTCCAAGTTTTGGCAGTGATGACTAAAGCTGCTATAAATGACTTTCTGCAGATTTTTGTATGATGTAAGTTTTCAGCTCCTTTGGGTAAGAATCAGGTCTTGTGATAGCTGGATCATATGGTGTGTTTAGTTGTATAAGAAAACTGCCAAGCTGACTTCCAGAGTGGCTGTACCACTTGGCATTCCCACCAGCAGTGAATGAGAGTTCCTGTTTCTTCACATCCTCGTCAGCATTTGGTGTTGTCAGTGTTTCAGATTTTGGCTGTTCTAAAAAGTGTGTAGGGGGTGTTGCTTTAATTTGCATTTCCCTGATGACATATGACGTATCTTGATGATGACATATGGAGTATCTTTCGTGTGCTTATTTGCCATCTGAATATTTTCTTTTATTTTTTTAAGATTTTATTTATTTATTTGACAGAGAGAGATCACAAGTAGGCAGAGAGGCAAGCAGAGAGAGAGGAGGAAGCAGGCTCCCCGCCGAGCACAGAGCCTGATGTGGGGCTCGATCCCAGGACCCCGAGATCATGACCTGAGCCGAAGGCAGAGGCTTTAACTCACTGAGCCACCCAGGCGCCCCGCCATCTGAATATTTTCTTTGGTGAGGTGTCCGTTAAGGTCTTTGGCCCCTTTTTTAAGCAGTCATTTCCTTATTGTTGAGTTTCTAAGAGTTCTTTGGATAACAGTCCTTTATCAGATGTGTCTTTTGCAAATATTTTCTCCCAGACTGTGACCTGTCTTCTCATCCTCTTGACACTGTCTTTCCCAGAACAGTTTTTCATCTTCATGAAGCCCAGCTTAGCAATTACTTCTTTCATAGATCATGTCTTTGGTGTTGTATCTAAAAAGGCATTACCATACCCAAGTTCATCTAGGTCTTCTCCAATATTATCTTCTAGGAGCTTTACGGTGTATATTTTGGCTTATGATTCATTTTGAGTTAGGTTTTGTTCAGGGTATAAAGTCTGTCTGGATTCCTTTTGTGCATCTGGATGCCTGGTTGTTCCAGCACCATTTGTTCAAGACACTGTCTTTGCTCCATTGTATTCCCTTTGCTCTTTGGTCAAAGATCAGTTGACTATATTTATGGGGGTCTGTTTCTGGGCTCTCTAACCTGTTCCACTGATCTATTTGTCTAGTCTTTCATCAATACCACACTGTCTTAATTACCCTAGATTTTTAAAAATATCTTATTTATTTATTTGTTCATTCGTTTGTTTATTAGAGAGAGAGAGCAAACACGAGCAGGGGGAGCAGCAAAGGGAGAGGGACAAGCAGACTCCACACTGAGCATGGAGCCCAATGCGGGGCTCAATCCCACAACCCCAAGACCATGACCCGAGCTGAAATCAAGTTGGCCACCCAATTGACTGGCTCCCCTAATTACTGTAGATTTATAGTAAGTCTTGTAGTTGGGTAGCATCAGTCCTCCAATTATGTTTTTCTCCTTCAATACTGTGTTGGCTATTCTTTTGCCTTCCCATATAAACTTTAGAATTAGTTTGTCAATATCCATAAAATCCAAATGGAATTTTGGTTGGGATTGCATTGAATCTATAAATCAAGTTGGGAAGAACTGACATCTTGACAATAATGAGTCTTCCTATCCATGAACATTGAATAACTTTCCATTGATTTAGTTCTTCTTTGATTTCATGCATGAGAGTTTTGTAGATCTTATACATATTTTGTTAGATTTATATGTAAGTATTTCATTTTATTGGGTGATCCCTCTGGAACTGTAGGGATGAATCCTTCCTTGGCTCCTCCAGCTTCTGGTGGCCGTTGGCATTCCTTGGTTTCTTTGACTTGTGGACACATCAGTCTAGTCTCTACTTCCATCTTCACATTGCATTCTCTGTGTGTTTCTTTTTTTTTTTTTAAGATTTTATTTTATTAATTTGTCAGAAAGAGAGAGAGATCACAAGTAGGCAGAGAGGCAGGCAGAGAGAGGGGGAAGCAGGCTCCCCGCTGAGCAGGGAGCCCGATGTGGGACTCGATCCCAGGACCCTGGGATCATGACCTGAGCCGAAGGCAGACGTTCAACCTGCTGAGCCACCCAGGCGCCCCTCTCTGTGTGTTTCTTATAAAATCGCATATCACTGGATTTTGGACTCACCCAGGTAATTCAGGATAATCTCATCTCAAATTCCTTAATTTAATTAAAGCTGCAGAAGATCATCTTTCTGAATAAGGTCATGTTCATAGGCTCCAAGGATTTGGATGTGGACATGGCATTGGTGGGGGGGCGGGGCAGTTGCCACTGTAGTCATCCCGAAATTATTTCCAATTCTAAAGCTGGAGACCAGGGACCACAGTCACTCTGAGAACTTTGAGAACCAATGATGCTCATCTGGAGTTTCTACCCCCTTCCTGGTCACAGGGTGTCCCATCAAACACCCAGTGCCATAGTATGGTGACAAAGCCAGGAGAGATGGGTGCTTCAAGTTAAACTGGACTTAGCTTTCGGTGAAAGACATAAAACAGCAAGCATGCCATTGTGGAGAAACTCCTCCACTGATATACTTTGAAATATTTAGAATTTAGGCTTACGTCCCGGCATGATTTTAACTTGGAACATGAGGGATATGGCTATGGAACTTCTAGGAATCAAAGTCAGACCTGCAGGTGGCAGCAGGGAGGTCTGGGGAACCTCTACAACTCCTGCTAATGCTGTTACTGAGGAACCTAACAGAATATCCCCAGCAGCCAAATATTTCAGCGGTGACAGGGGGTGTTTTCCTTTGCAAAGAGAACACTATGTGTTTTGATTAGGAGTAGCAGAGAGCTCCCATTTTAGGGATAGCATGACACGTGGAGCCTGAGATCCAGCAGACCTGAGTTCCCACCACGCCTCCACACAATGCTCAGCGAGCAGCACCCCTTCATCCTCATCGGTGAAGGGCATCTCAGCATTTCCAAGGTCAAATCCAACTTTGAGATTCCTCTAATCATCAGAGGAGAATCACTATTCGTACTGCTGATTCTCTAAGTCTGTGACTGTCTTCCTTTCTCAGCGTGAAAAAGACTGGATGCATCCACAGCAGAACACGAACAAGTACCAGTCGAAAACTCTTAAATAAACCAATGGCCTCATCCAAAGACACCATACAGAACATACAAACAGGGGTACCTGGGTGGCTCAGTGGGTTAAAGCCTCTGCCTTTGGCTCAGGTCATGATCTCAGGGTCCTGGGATCGAGCCCCTCGTCGGGCTCTCTGCTCAGCAGGGAGCCTGCTTTCCCCTCTCCCTCTGTCTGCCTCTCTGCCTACTTGTGATCTCTTGCTCTCTGTCAAATAAATAAATAAAATCTTTAAAAAAAAAAAGAACATACAAACAACAGTTATCTTTTTGTGATTTTGTTTGGTTTCATCGCGGCACTGGGTAAGGGAATATTTCCCATCCAGCTCTCTTAACAGTAAGAAATGGCTCCCAGACCACCAAGCCTCCCTCAGTGGTTTGAGAGCCAGGACATACAAGAACTAAGCTACAAGATGGTTAAAAATCCAAAGGTGCTTTGTGAGTTCAGGAGACTTTCCTGAGAGGCCTAGCCACAGATGAAGTGGGAAAAATATTGGTTTTAGGTCCAGTCACTGGACAAAAGCAGATCCAATGTTTAACATCAAACCAAGTTTCCTATTAGAAAACACTACATTAGCAGGGATTGTTTGGAGGGAAAGAGCAAGATTTACACAAGACACATATTAAAGCTCACACACACACACACACACACGCACACACTATATATATATATACATATACATATATATACACATATATAAACATATTGATACATTAAATATACTTGAACAAATTATTTAAAATATTAAACACTTTGATGTTAAACCTAATTAAATGCATTTAATGTATTAATTTATATTACCTACCTATATAGCAAATAACGTATTTATTATATATGATATTTGCCTAAATCTAGAGCTCAAGAAAGTCCAGATACTTTTTAACATATAACTTGCTTGGAATTTTAGCCCAGGGTCAGCTAAGGGAGAAACTGCTTATACAGAGAGCCTAGTGAGAAATATACTAGCTTGCAACAAATTGTATTTCCTTAAATCTTGTTTTTTTTTTAAATCTTGTTTTTATGATGAATCTTTTCCTTATGGTAATTAGACCTTAGGAATGCCTAGGTTTTGTTCAAGAGTGTTATGTTCTTATAGAAAAGTCACCACTGAGTAGTAATGTAAGCCTTCCTTTGTGACTCAGAGGGTTACACCCACAAGTGAGGCCCACCGGCCATAGATGGGAAGCCCCTAACTTCCCACCTAGCCAGGAAGGTGTAAACAGCTCCACCCTAGTTAGTTCTGCACGCTCAGACCTCAACGGCAACACGCAGGAGACGCAATACGTGAACTCTTTCCTGGCCAGTCTACCTGGATTCACATCCCCGCGCTGCCACTCATTGGCTGGAGACCTTGGGCAAATGACGCCCCCGTCTCCGTTCTCCATTCTGTCATTCGTGAAAGAGGTTATTTCTATAGAGTATCCAATTCCTAAGGTTGTTGTGCACATTAAATGAGTTATCTAATGTGATATGCATTCACTGTTATTATCCTTACTGCTATTATTTGACACAAAGCAAGGAAGATTCTTTTTTAGAAAAAGAACATGTTTATTTCTCCCCCGTCCACTCAAAATATGCCCTCAGCGGCATTACTGAGAGTCAGGCAGCACGAGGCACTACACGGCATTGGATGGGGAAACTATCCGTGCTTTTTATTTCTGCTGTCTAGTAATGCGTGATGCACAGTCAGAAAGGGGTAGCACTGTGGGAGACAAAAGGTCCAGATAAATGCCAATCCTTTTTGGTGTGGGCGAGGCCACGTGCTTCATTTGGCAGCGTGCTTCTTATAGATCTCCAGGAACTCCTTCACGTCTTCGGGCGACCCCAGAATGACTGGCGCCCTCTGGTGGATGTCAGTGGGAACAACGTCCAGTACAGCTTCCTTCCCAGTGGTAGCCAATCCTCCCGCCTTCTCCATGATGTAGGCCATTGGGTTACATTCATAGAGCAGTCTCAACTGGGAAAAAAAAAGAAAAAGGTCAAGAGCAGCCCGCTCAACCAGCAAATACTACACAGAAAAGGGATGCACTCTGTAGCAAAGCAGTATAGAGCTGGTGGGAGTTTCCAAGGTAACCGATACTCTCCCTTTCCTTCTCTGAGATTGTAACAATCCTCACCCCCAAGGCTGCCTCTTAAGACCTAATGGTTAATTTAACCATTTGGTTCAATTAAGCCATTCATCAAGCCACCGCCAGCAATAGATTGCCTGATGCAAATGTGAGACGGACCACCTGGACTCAGGACTGAATGACATTTTGGCAGAACTAATGGTTCCCTTCTCTTTATAGCACGGAAACTGGACCTAATGAGTGACTCTGTGTGTTTTGGATGGAGCTTTGCCTATTCTAAAAGCATTAAACGTCCATGGTAGTGTCTGGCTGTAGACATCTGGAAAGCAGACTGGCTCCTCCAAACAGTGTAATATTGTTTGCAACCCTGTATGCATTCCTTTTACAATTCTCCGAAGGCTTCGGGGTTGGGAGTTAGTATGTAGTACATCTTGGCATTTACTTTTAAATATTAACTCTTTTATTGTCTGCATTTTCGTGCAGTCTGCCTGTTGAGGGGACAGGTTCTCGCAGGTGTTTCCTGGCCGTATTTGCATACAGGTGTCATGGCCAGATTTGCAAAAGGAAAGAAAAAAGGAGGAACCTCGATATTTGTGTTAAGAAACCATTTTTTGAGGCATTAAGAAAAGTGCTATAGAGTAGGCTAATCACATAAGGCGGAGATGCCTGAGGTGGTGATGGCAAGAGCTGTGTTTTAAGTAAATAAAAATGCCTTCAATAGACTGGACAATCTGTCTATCGGGGAAAGCAAAGGGACAATATTTAGGTAGGAAAGACATTGTCATGGTGTAGATGAGACGTGGGCTGTCCCTTAGCCAGCGTAAGCAAGCAGAGCCCCCAACTCTACCCCCCATCCCCACCCCCCAACCCCATGGCTTCAGGACACGGAGGGCATTAGATCAGCGCAGCCCGTGGTAACAACTCACCTGAAAGCTCTAGGTTTCCCCAGAGATTCTTCCCTTCCCTAGGAAGGTATCGTTTTCCAAGTGGCCAGTGTCAGCTCATTAGTTATTTCTATTTTATGCCTTTTGAAAGTCATCAAAGGAAACCTCTATTTGGATACATATTTGATTTTCTGCCTTAGTAATGAAGCTGAACGGTTTCATTTCACATTGCGAATGGCATTCATTTTGCCCAAGCCCCCCACTGGAAGCATCCATCCTGACCGTAACACTATTATGTATCTTTAGCAATGGAAGGGCTCTCCCTAGACCATTTCGAGCCGATTATCACGTGGCTTTAACTAAGACAACCTTCCATCTAGAAAAGAATACGCCAAAGACATCCTCAGTAACATACTACAGAGCATAACAGCAATGTAATAGCTTCCCAAGCCCAATCCCCTGGGCCACGAAACTGGAACCCACTGCTTCTCAACCACTTTTCAGGAGATCTGATTACCTTTCCATTGGGGCTCTTCTTGTTTGCGGGGTACAGAAAGATCCCTCCATAGACCAGGGTGCGGTGGACATCAGCCACCATGGAGCCCACGTACCTGGCACCGTAAGGGGCTGTGTTATCCTGCAAGGTGAAGACGAACAGTAATTAGGGTTGTGGAAGAGAGTTCTGCGCCCTCTCCGCTCATCTGGTTCAACGATCATTTAATGAGCACCTACAAGGTGCGTGTTTGGAGCTGTGCCAGGAAACGTGATGCAAATCCTGAGCTCCAGCAGCAGAAACAGACAGCCTCTTAGGCATCTCATAATACGGTCAAATTACCTGCAGAAGTCCCCAGGAGGTGTGGTTGATTCTGACTATGGGGTAGGGACAGACATCAAAAGATCCTACCTTTCAGCGGGACCCTGCAAGCTGAGAAGGACTTTGCCCAGCTAAGGAGCCAGGCAAGGGGGGGTGGGAACTGCCCGATCAAAGCGTGCAACCCAGAGGCCGATGGTGTCTACCTGGGCCCTGGGGAGGAAGCCGGTGTGCTGCGTGTGTGCAGGTTCAGGGCAATGAGAGAAAGATGGAGAGTGAGCCTGGGGCCGGCTCAGAGGCCCTGAATGTCATCCTAACAAGGTCTGGGCTTCCTCCTCATCACACAGCAGCTTTCAACGGCCTCGAAGAGTACGATAAAATTGGCTATTTCTACACAGAACCAGCTCTGGAAACAGCCATTTCTTCTCTTTGTATTCGGTAATTTGTAACCTCTTCAGAAAGGTACCAAGATGGGGCGCCTGGGTGGCTCGGTGGGTTAAAGCCTCTGCCTTCAGCTCAGGTCATGATCTCAGGGTCCTGGGATCGAGCCCCGCATCGGGCTCTCTGCTCGGTGGGGAGCCTGCTTCCCTCTCTCTCTGCCTGCCTCTCTGCCTGCTTGTGATCTCTCTCTCTCTGTCAAATAAATAGGTGGAATCTTAAAGAAAAATAATAATAATAAAAGAAAGAAAGAAGGAAGGAAAGAAAGAAAGGTACCAAGATGGACACTCTCTATCTTGAGACGGCTGCTAGGAATCCATCGGCCGCCCCGGGGCAGGCCCCTGGGTACGAGAACCATGTTCTGTGCCATCCGAGATCAGGGACCACAGAAATGGAATGTTTTACTGCCGTGGGCTCATTCATCTGGCTGACTTTTTTATCCTGATTTCTTCTGCCAGGAGAAGTAGTAGAGGCTGAAATGGACCTCAGACTTTGACATCCAAGGGCAGGAGTTCCAGTCCCCAGGACAAGGTGGGAACCTCACCAGGGGGTCCGCGCACGGTGGACTCCAAGCCCCTGCCACTCCTGCCACCTTTAGCCTCCAGGGTAAATCATGAACCAACAGATTCGTGCATAACTCAGGGGCCCTTCCGCAGGCCCTCACTTACCGGGGGGAACTTCTTCCTCCGGACATACTCTGTGACGGCAGGGTCAAACTCCCTGGCATAACCCTCATTGAGGCTGTAGATGTTCCCTTTCTTTTTGATTTTCACATCTTTGTCCACCAAAATAAACTCTCCAATGGCCTGGAAACAGGAAGGAGAGGAGAGGTGATGAGCCGCCTCCTCCAGGCCTGTGTGGGGGCGGGGCGGGGACCCTGAGGCTGGGGGCCCAGGGCGCTGCTTCTCCCGGCCCTGGGACACTCGGTCCCCGGCCTGCTACTCCAGGAATTGTGAACAGGACCAGGGAAGAGTCAGCAGGCGAAAAGGAAAACAGGAGCAGAGAGGAGGCTGCCGCAGATGTTGTCAGGGGATCGAAACTTTTGACTTGCCTTTCAAACGGTTTAGTAAAACGAGAAAGAAAACAGACAAAAGTAGGGAGGGCAGAAATACGTAAAACAGCAGCAAAACCTGAGGGAGAGTAAGCATTGTGTATCCACTCATGTGGAATTTAAGAAACAAATGAGCTAAGGAAAAAGAGAGAGACGCACGCAAATCAAGAAACAGACTCTTGATTTGCGCCTCGGT
Organism: Potos flavus; assembly: GCA_028534135.1. Taxonomy (NCBI): domain Eukaryota; kingdom Metazoa; phylum Chordata; class Mammalia; order Carnivora; family Procyonidae; genus Potos; species Potos flavus. Next base: position 57,073,321 of record CM052892.1, on the reverse strand, counting down.
GGCTCAGTGGGTTAAAGCCTCTGCCTTCGGCTCAGGTCATGATCTCAGGGTTCTGGGATCGAGCCCCACATCAGACTCTCTGCTCGGCAGGGAGCCTGCTTCCCCCTCTCTCTATGCCTGCCTCTCTGCCTACTTGTGATCTCTGTCAAATAAATAAATAAAAAATCTTAAAAATAACAACAACAAAAAAAGAAACAGACTCTTAAGTATAGAGAAGGAACTGCCGATGACCAGAGGGGAGGGGGCATGGGGGCGGGGAAACGGGGGATGGGGATTAAAGAGTACACTTATCATGATGAGAAAATAATAATAATAACAAAATAAGATAATAGAAAATAAACGGCTATGCCCCCGAGGTGGGGGTGGGGGAGGAAAATGTGCGTCCAAAGCAATAGACAATTTTGCAAAAAAAAAATCTGTTGGTGCAGCCAGGAGGTGGGGTATGAGGAAGAGGTAGGCACTGAGTCACACAGAAAAGAAGAGAATCCTGAGTCTGGACTCAGTCTCTGTTAACTCCATCCACGGGCTCTTGCTCGCAGATCTGCAAAATGTTTCTCAGAACTCGGTCCTGCCACTAAGTTCTGGTACTGGGCTGATGATGCCTTTAGGGCTGAGGGGCTTTAGAGGAGACTAGAATCCAGGGAGAAAGAGTCACCTAACTCCTGCTGCTCTGGAACGGAGGATGGTTTGGGGCTCCCACGTGCCCTTGAAGCTCTGCCCTGGTCGGGAGGGGGCTGCTCCCGGGAGGCAAGAGGTAAGAAGAAAGAAGGTGCCGTATGCCTCTCCGCAGCCATTTACCCCCATCGCGGAGAGTGCTTTTTGCAGGTAGGGAGTGTGACCTAGAAAGGAAAGAGGAGAGGGACGAACAGAAGGAGGAATAGGAGGGCAGGAAAGAGGATAGAGGAGGGCAAGGAGAAAGACTGGAATTAACAGCGGTTCTTCAGAGGTTTCACTTGAGTGATTCTTTTTTTTCTTTTACGCTTTTTTTTTTTTTGTATTTCCAAAAATTCTGACCACAATTCTGTAGAAACATTCTTTTATAATCAGAAAACTAACTAACTAGATATCTTTACAAAAGAAGCCTTGAAAGCCAAGCCATTGCACAATGGGTGCTGCAGGGCTCCCAGAACCGTGCTCCCCCATCACCCCCCGCAACAGCCCGCCCTGGTACCCCGCCAGAGCATCCAAGATGAGAAGCAGGAGAGCCTCCTGCACGTGCAGACAAGAGCCTGAAAGCCTTCTGAGAGTTCAAGCCTGCGGAAAGGCACACAGAGCTGCCTCTGGCTTCTGAGCAGAAACCGCCAGCCAAAATGAAAAGAAAGCGCTGAGGGGGTCCAAGGGTCGCCCCGCAGGCAGGGGCGAGCGGTGGGTTAATGAGCCGGTGGCCCCAGCAGGGGACTATTACAAGCACTGAGGGGCCATAATGTCTCCGGGTGGCAAAAGCCTATTACTACACAGAAACTGACTCCGAGGGCGTCTACGACACAGAGAAGTCACTAGAAGAATGTCTGGGGAAGCAGTAAATCTCTGGCAAACCAGTACATCTGCAGACTTCAGTGATTCCAGAAACTATACACTGGGCTCAGGGTGAACTTTGTTCGGGTTCCGCCACCGTGTTCCCCGAGGTCGCCCCATTTGGAGGTTTAATCTAGTGTTGTTCCCCTACCCTTGTTTATTTATTAAGCGCTGGTGCTTCCAAGGAGCCGAAGTCCAGTTGTGCAAGAGTGCGGGGGGCCAAGGCAGCCTACGTCCTCACCGCTACGACCTGCCACGCACACAAAGCCAGGAGCTGCCCATCTCCCGCCCGACTCCCACCAGACGTGTGTACCCCATGTTCAGTGTGTCCGCAAAAAGCACCGAATAAATAAGGTTTCATTACTGTCACACGAGGACATGTCTAAAACTAAAAGGTATTTATAAACCCAGTTCTTTTCCCTTTGGGGCACTGAATCAAGTTCCTGATAAACGTGCCCACGCACTGAATTCTATATTCAACGGGAGGTTGACTTGGGCCAAATGGTTGAAGAGTGTTTCTTTCTGCAATTTATCGGCTCCATTGAAACCGTCATCTAGCTGAATAAATAACTCCAATTAACAGACATGTGGAAGAAATTATCCACAAATTCAAGCCGTTAATGGAGATTTTTCATGGCACCTTGGGCTCCTCTCCACTAAGTAGCTTTTCTCGATCAGGTGGAATGAGGACTTATCTTCAGTTCATTCTTTATTTTCTCTTCCTTGAGTTTATCAAAGCCTCATCAGGCGTTCACAGAGCAATCATCTGCGTACGCACAACATCCAATGGATTTGGTAGCTATGTTTGAAGAAACAATGCAATCCACTCCATCAGCTGGGACACCCGTTCACCTCTGCAAAACGAGCTAGTCATGGACATAGCGGGTGGCAAAGAGATCATCTACAGCCCCCATCTGGTCCATAAATGTGTTTTAGTTGGCTAGCACCTATGTTTTACAAATCTAGAAATATTACGTTTTTTTAATCCAGTGTTTCTCGAGACGCTGGAAGCCTTGGCAAGACTAGGCCCCTATTCCCAAATAGTAACAACTGCTAGACCTTTCCAGGTTACCCCCGCCCCCACCATTGCCCTTGGCTGGCCTTCTCCCCCCCACCCCACCCCCGCCACACACACACACCTCACTCATTTATGTGGCCTGCCTGGACCCAGTGGGCATTCGAATCAGTTGAATAATGTCAGTTCTAAAGAATTAATCTTGGAACAAAGACTCCCTCTTATGTTCTGGAATATTATTATTCCATATTATTATATTATTTCTCACCTCAGTCATCTTCTCATGACGTACACATGGTTCCTCCATCTCCCTCACCCCCTTGCCCACTCCATCATCTCTGGCCCTCTGCGGGCCTCATTTCCCACCTCTACGTACCCCCCC
>CM052892.1:57033301-57070309 GCA_028534135.1 Potos flavus | reverse complement strand
TCTCAGAAGGCTCATCAGTTGAACTCTGGGCCAAGAAAGAAAACAAAACAATGTGTTTTTTTGTGTTGTGTTGCGTTTCTTTTTTCCAGTTCAATCAAAGATGCATTACCAAGGTACGCTCTCCTAATGCCACAGGGCATCTTCCCAGAGGGCCCTTCCTCCACACATCAGTAATATCCTGATTATATTACCACGACAGCCTCCCCCGGCCCCCCACCCCCACCCCCTGCCCATACCCCAGATTTCCTGCATCTGGGTCCTTCTTTCCAATCAGGGTCCTCCTCCAATTTTACTAATTTGATATTCCCTCATTTCTCCATTATCACTTTCAAAAAAAAAGCATGCCTTCTTGCCAGCTCCCACTAATTTAATCTTATTACAGACATCAATGTCTTCCACCTGCCTACTCCGTCTTTGTTTCAAGCATATTAAGACTGGGCTGCAGGACTGCTAGTCTGGAGAGGAAATCAATTTTACGAGTTCTCGCAGTGGCGACACGTGCCTTAGTGGGCACTCACGCATCCAGGCCATTCTCAGAAACGCAGGGACTTGGAATATCTCTCCAGAGTCAGGATAGGGCAGGGCAGTTGCTTTCCATTTTTTTGACCACACCCACAGTAAAAAATACATTCATACCACAAACCAGTACCAACACACACGCACACGCAACTACACAAACTGAACAAAGCAATGCTTACACATAGAACCCAACGTGCATTCTAATCTTTCCTATTTTGTTTCATTAAAAACACAGCCCAATGGGTCATGTGACCATAGTTTGATACTAAGGAAGGGGACACCTTAATGGGATGGCTCCTAAGCAACGGTTGATAACATAAAAAGATAATGATCTTTTTTATTAACACTTGATTGGCTTATTCGAGCCTCCAAACAAGCACAAACAAACTTCAGCTCGAATACTCTCTACTTGAACTTAAACAGAAATGAAAATGGGTAATTTCTGCCAATTTCATTTATTCCTTCCCCAACCAGAGATTCCAGTAGCTAAAAATAAGTACAGGAATCTATATCACAATGCCAGAGATGGAGGTCATCCCAGCAAAAAACATTCCTGGTAATTTTTTCCTGGAACTTCTGAATGCATATCCTAGGGGGTGCAGCCTAGGCTTACTGAGCCAGACTTTCTAAGGGGGAGGGTGTTCCTGAGAATCTGCATTTTATTGTGCCCCACACCTGACTCTGGCACTGAAGTTTATGTAAAAGGCAGAGTCATAAGGACCTTTCTCTCCTTTCCCTCCCTCATCCCCACTCCTTGTGTTTAATAAATGATTTTCACATAGGTGGCTGGCTGGTTGGTTGGTTGGTTGGTTGGGTTAGGTCAAGTTATTTGATTTAGTTTGCTTTGTGTTCACAGACTAGGGCATGGCATCTAAACATAGACTAAACATACTATCAAGAATTTGAGTTGTTTACCCAAACTCCAAATTTTACCAATGCCCAGCCTTAAAAAAAGAACCAGCTTCCTTCAAAGCCGGTGACACAGGGGAGAACTCAAACTTCCAACTATATCCTATCACAAGTACTTCACCCTGCCAGGGCAGGGAAAAATCAGACAGGCTATATGTAGACAAAGGAGTTGACTGAGAGCCACTAAAGGCTTGGAATAATCACTTCTCCACTAAGAAAAATCCCCAGGAGGTCCGCCTCACCCAGAACCATCCATGCCTGTCTGTGCCAAAGGTGCAAGAGTAAACAGCCTTTCCTGAAATGTTGTCACCTAATAATCTTATCCTCTGACTCCCTTAGAATAAGAAATGGTACCATCGTCTATGACCCACACACTCAAAGAGAAAATAATGCCATGGAATCATGGGTAAGGAACCTAGCCTGATCTTTCTAATGCATGAACTCCTTCCTTTCAAACCCCAGCAGGGAAGGCCTTTGCTCCAGGGGATCCATCACATTCTCATGCAGGGGCTCACGGACCGACCAAGTCACAATAAAGCCCTTGGCAAAATTAGAAAGCTCCTAGACCCTATCTTTCCCTGCCTATCCCAGGCCACAACCCGCTGGAGGTACTGGTTTGTCTTACTCCCCACCACCTCCTTAAGGGGTCTAGAGGAAGACACCACGGATTCTGGAGACTTGAGGTGGTGGTGGCGGTGAAAATCTGGTGGATGTGGGGACAGGCTGTCATGTCACCAGGTGGTCTTTCCTCAGAGTAGCCAACCCTGCTCGGAAGAGCTCATAGAGCATTCGGAGTGTCCCCCATAACTCTGCCAATATTGTTCACCTACTATCGCGCTAGGCAACCAGCCTACAAAAAACATGTAAGACAGGGTCCCACCCTCAAGGAGTCTATAATCGGCAGGAAGATGGATTGGTTTTGCCTGGCCAGCAACCACTACCCCTCCGTTGATGTCTGCACGTTAAGCTCCTTGAGATACTGCCTCCTTCTCCCTCAGCTCTCAGGTGGGCACATGACCCGGGCCTGGCCAACCAAATCATTGCATGCCTCAGGCCATAGTGATTGGCTATGGCATGGGCACGTGACCTAAGCCAAGCCAATCAGCTCCAGTGAGGTGACATTCCTGTTGGATTGTGGGAAAAGAGGCTTGCATCTCCCTCTCGACTTATTCAGAGCGCTGGGTGTGAGCCTGGATTTGCTGGGCACCATTCTCCCCCCAGAGGGGAGGAACGTAGTGGAGAGAGAGAGAGAGGAAGGGTCTCCTGAGGGCGTGGTCTGAGTCCCTGAATGCAGCAGCACCTGAAGCAAATCTATCCATTGAAAACCAGTCATTTTCGGGGCATTATTTCTCATTTTCAGTACCTCCCCTTTACAGATAAGGAAACAAGCACAGAGTTACTTTGCCCGAGGAAATAAGCACAGTTACTTTGCCCGCGGTCCCATAGACCTTTGTCAGTGTCAGGAAACTACATTCCATATGGTTATTAATTAATAAGTCTCCCTGTGCTCAGTTAAAGGACTTGAATTGGATTCTGAAACTGCTAGAGCACTTCTGAAACTCTGGGTCTAGTTGTGGGGACTGGGTATTTTTAAAGGATGTTGCAAATCAGAGTATGTCCAGTATAGGGTGACCACACTACAGAGAGGTCTAAAGTCTTCTCATACGAAAGATGTTTAGCTTAAAAAAATATTTTTTAAAGGAAGGGAGGGCAGGGCAGGAAAGCCATTTCGAAACACATTAAAAAAAAAAAAAAAGAAGAAGACACAACACCTTATTTTTGGATGCTCTAAAAGGCCTAATGAGCAACAGGGAGATAGGTTGATTCAATATGTGGGCAAACATTCTAACCCTGATGGTCACTCAGCCTTAGGAGAATTCTCCCTCCTTCTTGGTGTCTCCACGGCAGGAACTATCTGGGACACTGGACCATGTCCCTTTTGAGATACCTTTGGAACCAGTTTCCAGGTATCACGTGGGCAAGGCCCAATCGCTGTTGCCAGGTTCAGTTACCAATGCTGTGCCCCCAAGGAGATGACCTCTAGCCCAGAACCAGCGCTGCAGAAAGCAGGAAACGTGTCCTCTGAAGCATCAGACACATCGATGCTTACGCCCCATAAAGCTTTCAAATGGTTTCAAACAATCAATAATGTGTTTAAAAACTGCGATAGCGTAAAGGTGGGTGTCACACTCATTTTTTTTTCAGTCTTTCAGAGAGCTACTTCAGGTTTCTTAAGAGAGCATGAAGACTTGTTGAGTTTTAGCATTCGTAACTCAAGCTGCTTTTGCAAGCTGGTTTGATTTTTTAGTTGATAGCTAGTTTTCTGGCTCTGTTTTTAGGGATTTTTCTTTCCTTAAAAGAGTCTTTATTGAGGGGGCCGAGATGGAGACTGGGGCCGGCAAACATCAGCACAACTGAAGTTTTGGTTAAGTCATGAACCAGGAAGGAGGCTTCCCTCACAGAAGAATTTTGCTGGAAACTTTTCTTGCACTACTATAGATTTGATACTTTGTAGGGAAAATGACCTCCCTCCATGTCTATAACAGGAGTGGTATGTTTCATGGTCTGACCTGGAAAATAAGCGGAGTGGTTGCCCTTGCCTTTTTGTTATGAGCACTAGAACTTTCCATTACTCAAACTGATCTTGATGTGGATCTGCCTCTTGGCCAAGATGAAAAAGCAAAATCCATTCCAGTGATGAAAGAAAACCATCCCGTGGTGTCCCATGTGTGTTTGGAAGGAGATTACGTGCACTACTAGACGACAAGTCACTCTGAGAAAGAAGGTAGGAACTGCGGTCTCGCGTCTCAAGCTGTGGCCTCTGCCTCCTGGAACAGGAGAGCTGGGAGGAAACTCAGAGGCCCGCTGAACTAAGTTGCCTCATTCACTGAGATGAAGAAACGGGCTCCAGCTCAACCACGTCTGTGAGGTTTTATTTCTAGAATACACAAGAAGGGCTGAGGCCAAGATGACGTATTTTAGATTTCATAATGTTTACAATGGGCCCATGGGTAGTCATTCTGTTTTTCACTTATCTGTGTACTTGAGTTGTTCCAACACACATGCGCGCGACACGTGGGTGCACAAAGAAAAAGGAGGAAGGAGAAGCTCACACACGTGAGAAAGACCCAGGGCAGGAGTCCAGGTCCCCACGCTGCACCATCGCGCAGCAAGCTCTCCACAAAGACACAGACAGTAAACCTTCGAGGCTTTGCCATCACCATCTCTATCACAGCTACTTTACCCTGCCCAGTGCAGCTCAAAAATCAGCCAAGGGCAATATGTAAACAAATGAGCTGCCCACATGCCATTAAAACTTTATTTATGGACAGTGAAAATTAAATTTTATATGAATGTCACGCGTCATAAAACATTCGTCTTCAGACGTTTTTTCAGCCATTTCAAAATGAAAAGGGGGTATTTTCTGCTCCCAGGCCATACAAACCAGACAACGAGCTGGATTTGGCCCCAGGGAGTCTTGGTTTGCAGACCTCTGATCCCGAGGATTTAAAGGACAATTCTGACATAAATAATCTCTTGTTATAGTCATAATTCTCAGTTTATATAGTATGATCACTGTAACTAATCTATACTCTTTTTTTTTTTTTTTAAGATTTTTATTTATTTATTTGACAGAGAGATCCCAAGTAGGCAGAGAGGCAGGCAGAGAGACAGGCGGAAGCAGGCTCCCTACTGAGCAGAGAGCCCGATGCGGGGCTCGATCCCAGGACCCCGAGATCATAACCTGAGCCAAAGGCAGAGGCTTTAACCCACTGAGCCACCCAGGCGCCCCTAATCTATACTCTTTTTCATTTTCCATCATAAGAAAAAGCAAGATAGAGTTAAAAAAGTGAAATATCTTTCTCTTCCCACCCACATTTTACTATATTTTCTTTTAAACCACTCAATGGATCATCAGCAAGCAGTTAAGGCTGGAAAAGTCAGAACCTGAGATATAAACCTATTTCAAGCCTCAGAGAGTCTCATGACATACATTCTGGCTACTCCACCAATAGTGAAATAGTACTGGATGTGAACCTTAACTTTTTATCTCAAACCAGGGCTTGATATATTACATTTCACCTTTTTGTAGATGCCAAAAATTGTTCCGATGGATGCAAGGCAGTCGATATTGGAAGATCCATCGAGGGGATCAAAACAGACCACATATTTACCCTGAGCAAAAGAAAAAAAGGAAATACAACTTTACTTTTCAAATTATAACAAAACAGAGAGCATACACTAAGGGAATAAAACAAGAGAATCTAGGAGAAAGTTCGATAAATGTGAGTCTGATTTATACTCTGCCATGGAAGGTATGAGGTGGTGTACAGAACGAAAACAACAAAGTATCTATTCCAAAGGATCACCAGGGAGAGAAAACATAACTTAGAATAGCAGGTCCAGATGAAGATGATGAAATACAGAAAAATAAGTCATAATTTCCTACACCTTTGATATAGATGAATCATAATTTTGGTTTGAGTTTCCTGGCAGCCAAAGGAAAAAGAGAAACAAGGCTAGTCACTAATTTCCCTTTATTCATAAGGGAGAGAAGAAAAACATAATTCCTTAGCTGAAGCAGAGATAACATTAAGGCTATATAAAAAAAACTTCTCGTGCATGTCTTACAGGTAATGTGGGGTTGCAGTGCAGAGTTCCCAACAACATCCCCACTGCGATTCCTAAAGGGATCCTCTGCCATAGCGGGACTACCAAAAATCTCTTTCTTTGAGCCGGATTTTCAGTGGCATGCTGGAGCTGGTTGCTATAGGTGTCCAAAAGCTAATGGTGCACATCTCTTCCCAAATTCTGCTTTCAGTGATGTCATGTTGGCAGCTTGAAATTAACTATGGGGCTCTTTACACAGTTGAAATTGGCATGTGCTACAAATCAGAGATTTTTTTTTTTTTTTTCGAGAGCGCATGCACAGGATCTGGATGGAGAGGCAAAGGAGAGGGAGAGAACCTTAAGTGGGCTCCACGCTCAGCGGACAGCCAGATGCATCTCAAAACCCTGAGATCGTGACCTGAGCTGAAATCAGGAGTCCCACTTCTAACTGACTGAGCCACGCAGGCGCCCCGGAGATTTTTTTTTTTTTTTTTTTTTGAGAATTAACCAGTGTGCCACTGGGGATTTTCCATCTCCAGATTAGCCACTTTAAGATGTGGTTTTTAAATGTTCTGCACCAAATTAAAAGATTTCCCTGATTCCCTGACCTATAGCTCTTAACAAATCACCCTGCCCCATGCAGAGGAAACTGTCATCTGGAAAACAGAAACATGCCTATTATCAAGGCATGTTATAGTTGGGGAAGTTTGGGATAACTGATAGAGGATATTAAACACAAAATTCAATCCACATGCCTAAAACCGCCAACTACCTTGAGAAACCCAGCAGAGAAAAACATGAACTTTGAATCATAAAGTGGTATTTTAGGAATGATGTAAAACAAGCTAATCAGATGTGGCTCCCCACCCCTCTTATAAAGGTCAAAATTGGGTATCAGGCAACCTCTTTCAATTCATCTTCCAATTGCTTTTTTCTAAATGCTACTGCTTCCTGTCCCCAATTCATCTCAAACAGGGAAAGATGGTAAGCCCATAGAACTGCACATCCCATCTCAAACTTTTTTTTTTAATCATATGATTGTTGTTCTTTAAAAGCTGGCTAGAGGTGCCTGGGTGGCTCAGTGGGTTAAAGCCTCTGCCTTCGGCTCGGGTCATGATCTCAGAGTCTTGGGATCGAGCCCCGCATCGGGCTCTCTGCTCAGCGGGGACCCTGCTTCCCCCCCCACTCTCTCTGCCTGCCTCTCTGCCTACTTGTGATCTCTCTCTCTGTCAAATAAATAAATAAAATCTTTAAAAAAAAAAAAGCTGGCTATACTCTCTCATTCACTTTCTCAACAACAATTTGAGCGGCCGTACAAGCAGCCACACACTGTGCTAGATGCTAGGATACAGAAATAAATATAATCCATATCTGCCTTCAAGGAGCAATCAAATTAATGGGATCCCAACAGACTACAATGCATAAATCAGTGATAGGAACCGAGAGCAGTTTAGATGGGCGGGAAAGGTGAATGAGAAGGTTGGCTATTTGGTGCGTAGAGATGAACAAAAGAGGTAGTTAACAGAAGCCAGACTTTGAAGAACCGTGAACATGAAAACAAAAATTTAGAGGCGGGGGATGAGTATGAGTACATGAGTCCAGTGCATGAGTACATGGGGGGCGGGGCGGATAATGCATTGAAGTATGGTGGTAGCGTGGACAGTAGAGGACAAATTTGAGATATGGTAGTAAGGTAGAATCTGTGAAATGATAACTGATGGAGAAGGATACAGGATGATTCCTAGGACTCCAGCTTGGCTGAGCAAGTGGTCATTTACAAAGCTAGCATGATACTTACATTGCAACCTCCCCCCACCCCCGGCAGGAGAAATTCAGACCCACCCTTTTCTCGGGCTCTACTATAATGGCGTGCTTATCTTCTTCTGACACAAGAACACAAGTGGCAAAGGATGACTTTAACATGTTAATGACCAGGTCATTGGAAAGGACATCTAGCTTCTTCACTTGATCACCGGTCACGTTGGTTGAGCCAGCAATTCCATAGCTAGAAGGAAGAAAAGTCACAAAAATATAAGCCATAACCAACAGAATACGCCAGTGCACCTACAAACCCACTGAAGGCAGGTGTTTGGTAGGATTTAGAAGACAGGAAAGAAGACACGGGGTTTGGGAGACACAAAACAAGAACGGTCATCCCCCGGATTGACTCCTAACACCCATCCAGGACCTGGTCAAGTACCCAGCACACCTTTGTGGGTAAATCCGTGTTTCTCAACCTTTCTTTAATGGCCTCTAAAAAAGACTTTTTGAGCTTTTTTCCCCTAATCACACTCCTCCATGAAATTTTAATTTTAATACCACAAATATAGTGTATATCTGTACTTTCTATGTTAAACGATTGATTTCTTTTTCACCTCCCCCTAACATCAGTTTTTACCCCTGAACGCACAGGTCAGCCCAGAATGAATCAGCTGAGAGGTACAGCAAGCAAGGAAACTTCTGGACAGGAGGGCGCCTGACATGTGAGCTAAGCCAAAGGACGCTATGATTTTATAGCTGAAAAGTTCCTAAGAGACCATGCAGACTGGCCCCACGACATCATTTTATAGAGAAGGAAGCTCATTTGCAGACACCGACCGGCTTGTGCAAACCGGAGAAGCAGAGCGGAGGGGAGAAGCTCGCTGCGACCCCCAGGCCAGGCCTCCCTCGCTGGCGTGCCACTGCCCCTGGCAGGAGTCCTCGGGCTGCTGGGGCGAAAATTCTGGAGTCTCGACTCTATTTTCAAGGTACCTGTTAAGTCAGCCGCTGCAGAATTCCCAGAACTGGAGTGGCTGGTGCAAAATGCAGCCTAGCTTGTGAGAATGGAGGAAGAGGCAGGATGTCCTAGCCGGGCTTGAACAGGACCACTGAAAGGAGGGGATGCGCTTTAGAGAAAGGAAGCACAGGCCAAGAGAAGAGACTGGGAAGGGAGAGGAGGCCGCGGAAGATACCGCCCAACAGCTGAGAGCGGCTGGCAAGGGGGGCTCCACAGAGGCCTCGGCTGAGATTGCCAGGGTCACTCGCCTGGGAGCTGGAGGTCCCGGCAGCCCCTGCTTGAGCTCCTGCAAATGCATCTTCTCTCGACAGACAGAACTCACTTGTCTTTGGCTGAGCAAAACGCAGCCAACACTGGGGACTGTCCCATCCCAAACGCCCGGCCTGGCCTGACTGGCTCTAGAAGGTAAAACCTGGTGTCACAGCAAGCCCCCCTCCGGTGTCGCCTCCGTGCCGTTCCCTTGCCCACCTGGAGACAGCATCTTGTCCCACCAGCCCTCGTCCCACTGCTCCCCTTCCTGCCCTGCCTCTCCTCCTTCGTAAAAGACCAAGGGATCCGCCACACTTGCAGCTGTAGCCCAGTCCTCTTTCCACATCGTCTTTTTCTCACCTCAACTGTGAGGCTGATGCTGGTGGAGAAAGAAGGCAGCCAAATTCTAGGTGGAAAGAGAGGGCTTGGCAGGGCCACCAACCCAAATACATCTCCCTCGCTGGCCCCACAGGCCCTAACTGTCGCTCCTTCTTAGCCTGAGATGTCCTCACTGAAAGTCACTAATTCTGGCCGGCGAACAGGCTGATGGAAAGGAACCTGGGCTTTCTGATCTCTCCACAAGTCGCTTGTCCTCTCTGTGTCTCCTTTGGCGCGAGTGCCCACTGAAGGCAAGGATACTTTGTGCGGTGCTAGAGGATTCCATGAGGCAAGGCATGCCAAGGGCTTAGCGCAGCCCTTGGCATCTAACAGGTGAGGAAAAATGTGAATTACATTGTTTGCTCTCTCAACGGAGCCCTCATTAGGGATCTGCACCTGCTGTGGGGGGAGAGGGAGGGTCTCGGAGATCCCCAAGCTTCATGCCCCATCATGTTAGCATGGTTGGTTTATCCTTCACTCCCATGAGGAAAACAGAGGGTATGTTTTCTTCCATTGTGTCCCAGCACATAGTAGGCCCTCAATAAATACTTGTGCCATAAACGAATGGCATTCGCTGAGGAAGGCAAAAACCTGAGCCCAGAGGAATGAATACAGAAGCAATCAACTTTCAAAGTCATTCCACACCTTGGAGTGCCGGGGGGAAGGCATTGGCACAGTCCCCAGAGGGTAGGCCTATGGAGACAGCTCCAGAGAGGCGGGGGAGGCTGGGACAGAGGGATAGGGCACCAGAGACATGTGTGGGAAAGGCCTATTTCACACCTGGGCCCATGTCCCACCTGCTCAAGTATCTCATCCAGCAAGACGGGTGAAGAGGAGTCAGGCCACGGTGCCTTATCCTCAAAGGCTTCCTAGAGGCCTGTGTGAGTGTTCCTTCATTTCCCAGTATTTATCGTCCTCCGGGAACTTTCTCGGGGCTGGGCTTACGGAGCGGAGCAAGACAGGTGAGATCCTTGCCCTCCCAGAGCTTGTATTCTAGCGAGCGAGACAAACGAGAAACAAGTAAGTACTTTGGAATGGTCGAGACCACCAGCCAGGCTCCTCCCTGCTGCTGCAGGGTTCTGAGCTCCTGCTCTGGGTCACAGGGGGTGGCTCCCCCCCCCCTTGTGTAAGGGGAGTCAAGTGCACGATGTAACACACCGCGGTATGAACATTCTGGGGACCCTAGCTACACCTAGCATCGAAATACTCATCTTCCCTGCTGAACTGCTACAGATCCCTGACCACTTCTCCCATTCAAGCCCCCCTTGCAAGGCTGGACAGTTACCTTTCCCTCCTCCTCTTGACCCCATGGAAGGTCCCTCCTCTGTTCTAACCAGAAGGACCCTCTCCCAACTATCTTCCAGTTGCTTGTGAAGCATTTAAAAAAACAAAACAAAAAAACACTACAGAGATAGAATATTCTGGGCCCCTCAAACCCAAAATTCAGGTACTTTATAACTTTCCTAGGACATCTGGTGGGAGGGTTTCCCCTGGTGAGCCCTGGTGGAAGAAAGTCTTCAAGGCACAGGAAAGGGATCCCAAGGCAGAATCAGGGTTCAGGAGAACGAGTTCCCAGATCGCCATGTCCATAATAATTACAACCAAGTGTATTCTTTGCTTTTTGTCTTGGCACACGAAGTTAGCCGTGACTCATGTTTGTCACAGTGCCCTGTGTTGCTCACTCAGGGATATGAGACAGGCTGGGCGATGTTCAATCAGGCTTCTCCATCACGCCCCAGGAGGGGCCCGCAGAAGAGCTTCAAGGCGTCCCTGAGGGAATAAGTTTCCATAGCTCAGTGAAGAGCCGGAAGCCGGCAAGACTCCCCCAACAACTCTGACAGAGGAGAAAAGCCTTCAGAAATATCCTCCAGGAATAAACTGAAGAGTGCATGGAGTTTATTTTCTCCCCAACTTTTCAGAAACCACCTTGAAACAAATTTCTTCATTCTCATCAGTCATCGTTACTCAAAGGTCGCAAAGGATAGATGACCAAGGGCCTTCGCTGTGTATTCCGATGGCCTCGAGGGGAGAGCAGTGTCACCTGCCAACAGAATTGGTAGCAGATACGGGCATTGCCTTCTGGGGAGGTGGCCTGTGCCTGTGCCCGGCCACTTGAACTAGGGCTTGCAAAACACATCAGCTGGGTTCCCTCAACTGGAATTCTAGGCAGACTCCAGCATTGCCCAGCAGAGGCCGGAAGCCTGGCCTGGTTTAGAAGCAACTTCATTGCCAGCTGCTGTGGCACCAACCACCCTTTCACGCACCATCAGGCTCTTTCGTAGATCGGTTCCCAATGTGCTGTTCCCTGGGGCTCGAATCAGGCAGCAACTGAGGCTGCTGGGATATGGGGAAACCATCACACCGCTCTGTCCAAAAAGCCTTCCAGAGGCCAACCCTGCCTTACAATCAGTGGAGAAAGAGAAACAAACCAAAGGGTAAAGGAAATGGGTAAGCTGTGAACCTCTAGGCTAAGCTCCCCCCTCCACCCCACCCAGAGGACGACTCAGGAGCAGGTGGGCCCTGATCACGCAGGGACAGAGACATTCGTTTGCTAACTTGATCAGCTAAATCAACTGACTTGATTAGCCAAGGAAGCTTTTCCTAAATTCAAGTTATCCTGGAGGGAAAGGGAACATTATTGGCTTTACTCCATGGGCTGGGAACTGAAGTTCAAATCCTAGCTCTGTCACATGCTAAGCAAGCCTGGGAAAGCCACTTAGCATCTCCGACCCTTGGTTCATCTGTAAAATGGGAATTAAGTGTATCTACTTCGTAGTATATGGGGGAGGCAGGGCTTACTTAGAACAGAGCCTGGCATATATAGGCAAGTGAGCAAAAAGTGTTATCATCCCACTCCCATCCCAATTTTCCTTGGCAATAATACGACCATGCTAAGAAGCAAGGTGGGTCCTAGCAAGAACACTGCACCAGAGACACCTGGGTCCAGCCTGCCTTTCCCTCTTACTGATTATGTATCAAGGTGTCTCAACTTCCTGATTCTTTCTGCTTCCGGATCTTGTAAGGGTGAGGGTTAATCCTTGATGCGACCAAAGAGCAGCCATGCTGTTCTCAACTGAGCCCCAAAGGCATCCACTAAGTAAACTTTGGTCAACGAGTGGGAGGGGGAAACCACGACCTCTAGACCAGTTTGGCAGGCAACTTCTGGAAATCACCAAGCGCAGAACCATGTCACAGGTAACTGACAACAAAGAAAAGCGCTTGAAGTTTGCATTTGACCGGAGTCCTACTGAGGATGTCTTTTATTTGAAATGCCTAGACATTTCACTTCATTTTTATTCAAATTAGTTGGTCTGCCAGTCCCAGCAGTTCAAGGGTGGGAAGCATTCCTATGAGAGTTTGAGCCCTTTTGATTGCTCCTTTTTAAACCCCCCCCCCCCCTCGAGAGAGACAAGAGCTCTCTTTCTGGAGGTTGGGAGCAAAAATCAGTTTGAAGAGCTGCTACCTACAATATCTCTTCTTTCTCACGTACGATAAACCTCACCGAAAATCTGAAAAAGCCACATCGCTTTAATTCATATAATAGGGAACTCCTAAATGAATATCCTTTAATTCATATAAAAGCATAGGTTAAATTTGGTCAGTATTTTAAAAGCCATAGAAATTTGGATTAAATATTAGCACTGTGTTTCAAATTTGCACATGATTTCTAGAACACATGAGCCATAAAGTTTGCGATTTCATGATGATCAGGGGAAAAGCCGCCTTGAACAACATTTCAGAAGACACGAGGGTTGGAGGCAGGGCTCCTCCCAGGGAAGAAAGCTCCTTAGCATCTCCTCCCGGTGTCAACACGGCAGCGTGGAGCAGGCAGCTCACTAGACACCACGCAAAAGAACCAGGAAATGAGGGGCGCCTGGGTGGCTCAGTGGGTTAAAGCTTCTGCCTTCGGCTCAGGTCATGATCTGGGAGTCCTGGGATCAAGCCCTGCGTCCGACTCTCTGCCTGCCTCTCTGCCTGCCTCTCTGCCTGCCTCTCTGCCTACTTGTGATCTCTTTCTCTCTGTCAAATAAATAAATAAAATCTTAAAAAAAAAAAAAAAAGAACCAGGGAACGAGCTCATTTTCAGAACACCCAACTGAAGAGAAAGGCAGACAGATTATTATGTAATCCTTATCACGAAAGTCGAAGGTAACATGCCCTGTTATTGATTGATTCCGAGGTAAATGACCAACCATTAACCCAGACAAAAATATCCAAGGGTCAGAGCAGAAATTCCTTGAAGAAGAGAGGCCAACCAGAGCAGCTTTCAAAGGTCACAAACCCCAACCTTTCCTTGTGTTCATGCCAGCCCAAAGTGGGCAAACAGGATGCCCTAAGGCGGGCTGTGCTTCTTAGTGTGGAAAGGAAATTACAAGTCACTCTTTAGTAATAGGGAGAAGATAACTGAAGAAATACAAAATAAATCTGATGACGTTCCAAGGGTTTAATGTCAAACTCTGCAGATTTGCAAATAAACTTAAACATGTTACCCGATCCGTAATTCCACAATTAGAACTGAAGCGATTTATTATTTTCTTCCATTAAACAACTAAGAGAGCCCCATATTTAAAGGCAACTTTTCTGGACACCATGTGAGCAGTGTAGATTCCCTGTAATTAATCTGATGGTGCAACATTGCTTTTATATACAACATTCTATCCCGAATACAGGCCTGCAGATGTACAGGGCCGTATAGGGGCAATTACTAAGGATTAAAAAGCAAAATAGAAAGATGTATCAATTTACAAAAATATATATAGTCATAATCTTCACCCTAGGGAAATGACGATATTGGCACCTATTTAATCCACTCAGTTCATCCTCACCCAACTCTCTGAGGTTGGAAAAAACAGTGGTCTCCATCTTACAAGTGGGGAAACTGAGGTTCAGAGCTATGACATCAATTGCCAAAATCCTCACAGAAAGTTGAATGGCAGAGCCAGAAGTCTGAGCCCAGCTCCATTGCTCCCCAATAGGTGCTCTGAAGCCCTGCAGTGTTCCTGTTCTGAGAAATCGGGTCCTGATTTTCTTCTGCTCTTCCTCTCTGCCTCAGGGCAAAGGTGCCAAAAGCCAGGGGCCAAATCTTGAGGCAGGGCTTCATGCCCTAATTCCATATGGCCCATCCAACTTCCACATGGACAACACTTCCAACTGGACAGAGCTCCAAAACCTCAAGTTCAAAGTTTCCAAAACGTCAGGATCATCTTGTCATCCATCCCCAGCCTCTAAAACCAGCTTCTGCTTTGGAATTCTATTTTTGGTTTTTGTTTTGCTTCATGTTTTAATGGTTGTGGCCCTGCTCTCAATTGCTAGAACCTGCTCTTTGAGAACCTCATTGCCCTTCTCACTCAGTCCACACTCGAGACTCCCCCCAGGCTCTCTCTTTCCCCCTGGCTCTCCCCTCCAATGCTTTCCTCATCCCTCCACCCTAAATGGGTTCTCCCCATGTTTCAGCTATCTCCTAATTCTGTATTTCCAGCCACACCCTCCCCAGATTAGTTGCTAATCATATCAATAACCTACTCAAAAACTTGTACTCTCTCCCCTTTGCATACCCTCCAAAATATATTCACCCCTGCCATCGGATGCTCCCCAATGCACTTGCAATTACACACCCACAAACACCCTCCACACACACACATGGGCTCCAGGCTTGAGTCCAACCGAATGAGCACATTTTCCAGAAATATTTTCCCACCGCTTCCTTCTCCTCGCACAACTGCCCAGCTCAAAATGCTCTCCAGCCATCAGGCCTTAGGACCGTTGCCCACTGCCAATGCTCATCTCGATGCCCCACAATCCTTTGCATCCATCCACATTGCATTTTTGGTATCTCTATGAAAGCACCTTTCAGAATCTCTGTTGTGTTTTATAACAAATTCCATCCTGGTCCAACGGTGTAAGCTCTGTTGTTCTCATCTCTCAATCTCTTCTAGAATTTTGCACATTGTGGGTGTTGAACACATTTTGTTGAATTAAACAGAATCAGTGACTTCTTCAAGCAGTGATTTGGAAACACATACAAAGGAAAGTCAACTCCACATGCTAAAGGAAAAGCCTAAGCCACTGGAGAAACCACAGCTTTTCTAGAAGGCAATGGCTCCTTGAGGTACAATTCTCAATTCACATCAAAAATGAAATTAATAGCTGAGATTTAGAGTTGGATGAGTCTTAACTGATTTCTGAAAAATAAAGTCCGACAAGTGTGGCATAAAGAGTCCCCAGCCTGGGCAACAGGCCCACTCACCTCATCTCCCCTGCCCTCAGGGCCCTCAGCTGGTACGGAGGAGGGCTGGACTGGGTGACTTCAGAGCCTTTCAGCTTAAAACTCTAGGATTCTATGAATGTCTTATTAACCACAAGGAAACTGGCTACAATAGCAACCGTTGGGGGGGTGCCTGGGTGGCTCAGTGGGTTAAAGCCTCCGCCTTCGGCTCAGGTCATGGTCTCAGGGTCCTGGGATCGAGCCCCGCATCTGGCTCTCTGCTCAGCGGGGAGCCTGCTTCCCCCGCCCGCCCCCCCCCCCCCCCGCCTCTCTGCCTACTTGTGATCTCTCTCTCTCTGTCAAATAAATAAAATCTTAAAAAAAAAAAATATATAGCAACCGTTGGTTGACAGAGAAAGAGAGCAAGAGCTTGAGGATGCTCCAGGCTCTACTCTCAAACTCCTGATGTGTCCCTGGTGAGACATCATGGCTGAGCTCCATAAGCTGGTCCCTGTGAGGTTTTTGCAAACCTGCAACCATGTTGCGCGTCTGGGGACATGGCCTTCTAGGGCAAGCCTTCAGCCTTAATGAGTCACTTGCAGACGCGTTGGCCTTTTCATCCAGGATAGCAAGGCCAATAATGAATGTGATCTGGAGGCCTGGTTTGAGATCTTATCTTATTGCTCTCTGCCCGACTGACTATATATGTCATACTGATAGCCAAATTATTATTTTCCCCCAGGAGTATAGAAACATCCAGACTCTGGGTCATGCCCGGCCAACTGCCCACACAAACAGGCATCAAGCCCTGTTCCATTGGTACGACATTGTTTGAAACGAAGACCTGCGAAACAGCCAAACCTAGAGGAAGAGTTCAATAGCTCATGGAACACTACACGACACTTACAAAGGAGGTGGATTCATACTTCCTGACATTGAAATGTTCAATGTCACTATATGTTACTGAATGATGAAAGCAAAGTGCAGAAGAATATATTAAGTGCGACGCCATTTGTTTGCTATTTACATGTAGGCCTACGTAAATACATATCCATGTGTAAATTTATATGAGTATAAAGGAGTAGCTGGGAAAATGACCAATAAATTATTAATAGTTGGTATCCCAGCGGATATGAGGTGGGTTTCACTTTTTCCTTTGTGTTCCTTTGAGTGGTTTGAACTTTCGCCAAGGAGTGCAACTTTTTAGGTAGCTTATAATAACAACAATAGCAATATTTTTAAAAAACCTGGTATTTACAACTATCTAGCCTAAAAATACACGTATTTTATTTAGCCAAAATTAGCACCCTTTGTCCAGGTCCCTCTGCACCAGATCCCAATATCTGAGGTTACTTAAAAAAGGTGGGAAAGATACACCTCAGGGCAGATCTTGTGTTTCTGAGTCTTTTTGGGGGTGGTGAAAGGTACTGACACATTTTTTAAATAACACAAGGAATGCCAAGCGCTCTTTTTAACAAGGCTCCCTGGTCCTCAAAGGCAAGGAAGGTGATGAAAACACCTATACTTGTTTTCAATTAAATCTGAACTCAGACTTTAACTGAGTGTATTCCCTAGGGCAAAAGCTCCATAGTAATGTATTATTAAGGGGGGGCTCTAGATGAAAAAGTAAGGGAGCCACCACCTTCCTAACATACTTGTCCCAAACCCAGCAAGGCCTGTCTGTGCTTGACATCTGCAAATAAATGTCATCGACACTCCTTTCTTTTTTCCTTTTTTTTTTTTAAGATTTTATTCATTTATTTGTCAGAGAGAGAGAGAGAGAGATCACAAGCAGGCAGTATGGCAGGCAGAGGCAGAGGGAGAAGCAGGCTCCCTGCCGAGCAAGGAGCCGGATGCGGGACTTGATCCCAAGACTCTGGGATCATGACCTGAGCCGAAGGCAGCCGTTTAACCAACTGAGCCACCCAGGCATCACTCGACACTCTTTTCTTAAGAGTAAGCTCCACCAACCCACAGCGTGGGGCTGAAGCCGAGCGGCTTCCCAGAAAAGGAATCCAGGTTGTGTGGGTTATACTTTTTCAGATCAGCTATGAGCATCATGCACTTTTTATAGTGTTCCAAAAGTGCAGGAAACGTTAGGAAGCAGTGTGGGCAGTCTGAAACCCCTTTAGCTTCAGCTAAAGCGAGGACCAATCTAAATATAAAATACATGTGCACACCAGAATAAACCAAAGTATATTTGTGTTACTTACAAAAAACCTCGTAAGAAGGTGCCCACTGAATCCCCATGTGCCACAATTCCTTTGCTACACACATTGTGATCTGCAAAACCTCAGCCTCTGCTGTACCTACCACAGAACTTCGTAGAAATGCAGAATCTCAGGCCCCACCCCAGACCTACCACAGCCCTTTGCTCACAAACATTGCTGTTCCTGAGAGCTCTGGGCGTGCAGGCTTTCTCCCAGCTTGCGTTGGGCTTTCCTCGGCTCCTAATGGGGCTTGTTTATGGTCAAGGAGATACTAAATCACAAACCTGACTTGGGACCCCAATTCCAGAGGGAGTGAAGGAGGTCAAAGGAGAGAAAAGGAAGGGAAGCACCCCTGCAGGCACTTTCCTGTGTGAGGCTAAGTTGGGTATGGGAGGGCTGCTGGGGGGCGGGGGGCGGGGGGCGGCGCTCAGCCTGGCCAGAGTGTTTCACCAGGAGGAAGCTTGAGAGCAGGTGCAAAGGCAGCCTGCTCAGCCCAGGGGAGAGGGCTGCAGGATGGAGGTGGGTGTGAACTGTGAGCCAGGTTCCCCCCGCCCCACCCCCACCCCCGCCGCAGTGGGAGCACTCCCAAGTTCAAGGGAGGGGGAGCCAGGACTTGGGTGCAGTTGGAAAAGATTTGTGAGAGAAGGGCTACCAGAGAAAGAGAGAGACAGACTCCCATCTCCCAGACAGGCAGGCAGGCTGACAGCAGGAGGGCCAGGGGACCACACATCAGACTGCCAGGCAGATCCCCAACAGGACAGACAGACAGGACGTGGCCCAATGGCCTGGAGGCCCGACTCACAGGTGCGCAATGCCCGCCTTGCGCACGGCCGTGGAAATGGCTTTGACCGCCGTGCAGAGCGAGTTGAGCAGCTGGGTCATCTCGCCGGTGCCGCGGGCCTTCCTGCCCTCCTCCATGACGAAGCGCGTCAGGGTGACGATGTTCGTGTCGAAGGCCGCCTGGTCGGTCATGTTGAGGCCGGGCTGCGGTGCGCTGGGCTGCAGGTGCAGGAGACAGGTGCCGGCGGCGGGACGCAGCGGGAGGACGGAGAGACGGCGCCGAACGCCTGTACCGTTCGGAGCGTAACCGGCCAAGGCCAGGTTCCCGCGGCGTGTCCCGGGGGAGCTTATAGGCGCGGGTCACCGCCCCCCGCCCCCGGGAACACCTCCGCGCCCGGGCCTCCTCCTCCCTCCGAGTGCGGCTCCGCCCACGCCGATCCCCCGGTGACGTCCCCGATCCCCGCCGCAGGCTCTGCCCCGGGCCGCCGCCCTTCGCCCCACTCGCCGCCTCCTGTCCCTCCGGGGTCGCCCCGCCACGCCTCGGTGCCGGCTGCCCACGCCCCCCGGCACGGCGGAGCGGTGCTCAGGGCCACCTGCACGACCTCCTTCAGTGCCCACCCGGACCCCCCACCGAGGGCTGGCCCTGACCCCTCCCCACCAGCTATAAGACGGAAGTTCGGCAGGTTGCAGCTGGGCTCCAGGCGGCGGCGGGGGGCCGGGGGAGGCCCGTGCTCCAGCCCCCTCCGGGGTCTCAGCGCTCGCGCTTCTAGACGCCGAGCGCGGTCCCCGCGGCTCCTAAGCCCCCTGGTCCGCTGCGCCTGCTCCCTGCTCCCCGCCCTCCGCCAACCCGAGTGGCCTGCCACCGGGGTCTTCTCACCAACCTCCGGAGAAGTGGCTTCCTTGTACCTCACTGGTCTGATGGCCCATGGCTGGAGCCTTCATTCAGGCCTCGTCTTTTCAGGATTCCTAGAAATCCAGAACTATTGGAGACCACAGTTTTCCGTAGCTGTGTTTGGCAGAAAAAAATAGTCGCAGGGACAGGGAAATGTCCCCAGAATGCCACAGTGAGACCAGAGGCTCGGTAGACCACATCCTGATCTCTTTGTAGCCACAACACTGTTGTCTTAAGCCGGTTCATACAATGATTCCTGGAACAACATTTATTGAAGACCTACTATGTGCCAGGCACTGCCCTGTGCTGCACTAGGGACGGAGCCTGAACAAAACAGACAAAACTGCCTTTGGGGTGCCTGGGCGGCTCAGTCACTGGGGGTCCGCCTTTAGCTCCAGTCATGATCCCAGGGTCCTGGGATCAAGCCCCAGGTCAGGCTCCCTGCTCATCAGGAAGCCTGCTTCTCCCTCTCCCACTCCCCCGCTTGTGTTCCCTCTCTCGCTGTCTCTCTGTCAAGTAAATAAAATCTTAAAACACACACACACAAAAAAAAACTCCTGCCTTCTTTGACCTTACATTTTAACAGAGACAATAAAAAAATAAACCAACCATAGATTTGTATGTTAGATGAGCTGTAGAGGAAAATGAAATAGGAAATGGGGACAGGGAATGTTGGGGTGAGGGGTTAAAAACTAGAGTAGCGAAGGAAACCCTCACTGCAGAAAAAAGGCTCTGAAGCGAAATAGTTCCTTAAATACAACATCTGAAATGTAATGATGGCTACTGTGGCCTAGAAACCAGTAACGGCAGCTCCATTCAAGAGTTTGCCCTTTTATGTGTCAGGCATTTAGCGTCTGAGGATCTCAGATGAGCTAGGACCCCAAAAGCTGCCTTCTCCAATCCAGTCTCCCTGAAGTGTAATTATCCCTTGGAAAGCTGCCCTGGTAAGCTCTGAAGAGCTCAGATTGGGGTTACGCAGGCCTGCTGGATTCCCAGCTCCAGCCTCACCAGTCCGGAGACCTCGGCCCATTACCCAGTCTCTCTAATTCCAGTTTGTCTGTAGAGTGAGATGATTGTTCTAGCTGGGTGTCATGGGCGTGCCATGAGATGATGTGGGCAGATGCTCAGTCCCAAGCCAGGCACAGAGGACACATCGAACAGATGCCGGAGACCTCTGTCTGGCTCCGTTATTGATCCCTGCTACCCCCAGCGATGGGAAGCCCACAGCCTACAAGGCCAACCAACCGCCTTACACGTAGGCCACTCTGCCTGCACAGGGCAATGAGGTAGGAACTCGTCAAGGGAATATTTCTTAGGAACTGACCTTTCCTTCAAGACTGAAGAACAAAAGGAACAGGGTGAGTGAAGAACTCACAGAAGAACAGGCAAAAAGAGAGCAGCAGGTGCAAAGGCCCTGAGGTAGCGATGGGCTGGTGTATTCACGGAAGAGCAAGAAGGCGGCCAGTGTGGCTAGAAGGGTGGGTGAGGGGAAGATACATAAAAGATAAGGTGAGATAGTGAAGCAAGGACCAGATAATGAAAGACCTCCAGATCATTAACAAGACACTTGTGTTCCATAAATAGTATGGCAAGAAGCCACTGGAGGGTTTTAAGCTGGAGTGATATGACCTGATCTAAATGCATGGGAATGAACTGCGGGGGATCAAGGGGGAACCGCAGCTGGAGTTTGATCCAGCCTCTGCTTGATTGCCTGTCAAAGATGAAGAATGTTGTCATCATCCTCATAAATCTTTCCGTTTCCACTAAATACTTTCACTTCCTTCAACTGTTCCTCATAGGGCATATCCTGCTTTGGGCCCATTGACTGCTTGGAGCTCCGTCCCACTATAATTCTTCCTCTACTTTATCTGCCCCACCCCATGCCCCAATGGTCTGTTCTCTTGTATAAGAAATTAACCCTATTTTCTTTCCCCTGCTGATAATATTAGCAACAGGCTGGTTATTATAGCAGCAGGATGGGGCAGAGGGGGGAGGCTGAGCCAAGGTGCCGTTGCAGTAAAGAGCTCATCCAGCCCTGCCAGGAGCTCTAAGCTGGGATGACCCTTCGGAGTTGTTCTGAGTTGGGGCAAGAGGGTCAGCAATCATACCCCCATGTCAACCTGTCATTAGCTATCGGCTGCCCTGGAAAGGGGTCTGACACAGGATAGGTGGCTCTCTTCTGCCAGGGCAATCGTCCCAGGAGCCGGAGAACAAGGCTTTTGTCCTCATTGAAGAACTAAGTGGCATATCCCAGCATCCACTATAATAAGCAAAGAGGGCTGGAACTGGGGAGAGAGGCAGGGCCTGTCCCTGCATCTCTTGGCTTTCCTCTCCTCTGTGCATCATCATTTTCAGACATCCCTCCCCTCACAGGAGCATGTATGGCCACAGGCATTTCCAGACCTATGTTCCACCAGCTCGGCTCTTTCCCCCTGGTCCCAGCAAAAACCCAAGGTTGAGCTCTTACTGGCCTAGATCGATGAACTTTCCTCCGCCAATGATTGTTGTTATAGCAATAACTCTGGATCTGCTCTAATGTACAGAAGGCATTACAAATGTTAATACTTAGCTGTTACTCAGAGCCAAAGAAATCATGAGTAAACACGTAGTGCCTGGAAATTAGTAGATGCTCAATCTACAGGGTTGCTGGGGCTGCTGTTAGGAATTAGATAGGTATTGAGGGTTGGTAGCCAAGATGGAACATTCTGGGGCCAGGGGAATGTGAAATAGCATTAGAAAGACAAAGATGAGTTGAGGGACAGTGAGCAAACCGAGTTGACAACGTGGAGAGTTTCAGTGACAGATCAAGAGCCCCAAAAGCCTAAAAAGTAGGTTGGCGGAGACTACAGAGGGTTTGAACATGGGAATAAGGAATCTGCAGATTGTCCTGTGGGCCATTGCCACTCTGCTCTGCAAAGTCACCTGTCCATGAAAAATACAGAAACGGAGGGGAAAAATAAAGCTATAGCAATTGGACAGAAGTGCATGCTTGTTGAATCCAATAATAAATATTGATTCCAATAATAAATATTCGGGGCCTCTATTTTTCATCTTTTCTATTTCATTTTTCTAGAAATTAATTTTTATGGGATTTTAAAAAAACAATGGCCCATGATGGATTGGAAATTTTTTTTTAAATTAGTCTTTCCCCCTGGAGAGTTTGAGATGGCACAGAGGGCCATCCAAGTTTTATGACAAATGACATGTTTGGGATACTACTCTTCCTGGATTGAAGGGAGAGAAAACGGAGCTCCCGTGACCGTCTGGGTGAGCATCTCTAAAGGCCAGTGGTAGCAGAGACCTTGGCAAGGAAGGAATCAGGGCAGGGGCTCCTTTTCTACTGGGGCCTGGACTCCACAGGGCACCCATGTGCAAGGAGAACTATGATCCAGGTGGGTACCGATCTACCGAGAGGCCCCCACGCTTCAGACACCACATGGATTCAATCTGGGACTCCAAACACGATACTCGGGCAAGACGACACCGCCACCTGTCTGATCACACAGACCTGCCATCTCGGTGTAGCCTTGGTCCTGTCCCGTTCCTCGGCCCTACCCTCAATCAGGTCACATTGGTTTTGCTTCTGAAACAGCTCTCCCATCCCCCACTTCTTGCCAGCCCCCTTTCTCTCAACTCTCAGCTCTGCCTTATCTCCCCTGAAGGCACTCAGATTTTGTCACTCCCTCACTCCAGAACCTCTCCTGGCTCCCCATGGTCTGGGGAAAACACACCCGACTCTTGAGTGGGGCTTTTAAGACCACCACCGCGTTTCACCAAACCCCACCTTTCCACCGAAATGCCTCTTCTCCCTCTCCCAATGTCCAGCTGCTCCGCAACAGCCCCTTGCTTTTTTGCCTTTCCTCCCACATTGCGCTCTGCAGCCATGAATTAGTACCGACTATGCTGAATGAATTCTCCAAGGCCACTCCCTGAACCAAAGGATGCGCAGGGAAATGTGACTCTCCCACGGTCACCTGGGTGCTCACCCAAGACCTGGCTAGCCTGTGATGCCTTCTCATTTTAGCAAATGAGACGAAAGGTCAGAAAGCAGGCATAAGGAAGCAACCTTGGCTGGGTTTCTTGCTGGTGTCCTGTCATCTAGCTTAATCCCTTCTTGAAAAGAAAAGGATCAGGGCGAGGCTCCTTTTTCACCCAGGTTTTGACTACAGAAGAGCCTGGACATGTAAGGGGAATTACAGTGACTTGGGTACATAAGTACTGATCCACTCAGTAGGTACCCACAACCTACTGGGGTGTTTAACCCCATTTGTAGCCGAAGTTTAGACAGGTTTACTCGAGTCTCCAATGCCATAGAGTAGTCAGTAGCAGAGTGGGAACTTGAACCCAAGCACTGGACAGGTTGCTTCTTAATCGTCAGATAAGACCAAGAAAGGAAACACCCAGAAGCCAGCTCTGCGGGAAACCGGCCCACCTGAAGAATGTCACTTAATCTCTTTTAGCCGACTGGGGATTTGAACCCAGGCACTGAACGCATTGTTTCTTTATCATCAGATAAGACCGAGAAAGTGAACACCCAGATCCAGAACGAGCTCTTCCAGAAACCGGCTCACCTTAGGAAGGTCACTTAATCTTTTTGAAAAATGAGGTAGAACTAGATGTTTTTGCAAGATTCCTCCCTTCTCTTCCATCCTTTGACCCTGAGTAGTAATAACAGCTGGTATTTGTTGAGTGCTTGTTACATGCGCCAGTATCATGCTAAGTGTGCTTTTAAATCAATTATCTCATTTGATCCCACGTGCCCTTATGCGTAAGTGCAGCTGTGATTGCCCTTTGACAAAGGTGGAGATCGTGGTTTGGAGAAGTTAAGTAGCTCTCCCAAGGTCACAGTTCCTAAGCAGGAGAACAAGGTTCTACCTCAGACGAGCTGACTCCAGAGTCCACGCTCAGCCTATCTGGCTTCCAGAATCACCAAATCCAGGTCTTCTGTGAGGCCTGGCTCTCTCCAGTCTCAAGGCTGGGCCACCAGCTGCTTCCTCGCAGAAACAGTCCACCCACCTCCCCAAGCTCACTTGTCCTTGGTAATTTCTGGCCACCAGACAGGTCTCTGGAGGGCCAGCCCCCTACGCTGGGCCAGCTAGCCTCCCCCTGGGGCCTTCCTGCTGCCCGGACCTTCTCCATCATCTCCCTGCTCTTTACTGTCCCAATTACTTTTGTGCTGTCCGCTGGGCTGTAACCTCCAAGGAGGCCAGGAACTGCCTTGCTTCCCCAGGGCACAGAACAATGCACTGCACCCCGAAAGAAAAATGGGTTCACTCAGAGCGGCACTCGCTGAAGAGACACCAAACGCGAATGCTGCATCACCTCAACTGGTTCTAACCGGCTAAAGCGACGCTGGTTGACTTCCGGCCCATACCGGAAGTCACTGTAACTCTTGTGACCAAAGAACGAGGGGACTGTTTCTAAACCATCGTCTCCAGGGCGCCTGTTGTCAGTCCTTAATTAGCATAGCCACCATGAAACCTGTTTTTCCTAATTCTTAAAAACACAAACTGAGTTTCCTTCTCCCAGAAAACATATCAGTGAATTTCTTCACTGGTGTGTTCCCTCGCTCAGCAAGTAAAAAACGCAGCATTATTATTATTATCATTATATTTAACAATGGCTCTGATACTGTGCCTTATTCTTTGACAGCACATAGTGGGTTCAACGAAGTTTTGTTGAGCATCATAAATACAAACAACTGTTGCATCGGGTGAGGGAGGATATGTCCATGGCTGCCTAAGGAACCAGGAGGAAGCCAACATCACTTCTCACCCAGATAACAAGGGGAATGTTCATAGAGCAAGTGAGTTCGGTTTTGGTAGTCACAGTTTACTTTTTCCTAATCCAGTGCCTTCTTTGTTTCAGCCCTCCTTTTCCAGCATAGATCCCATGAGGCACCAGTTCAATGTCATTCTTGGCAACTGACTCAATGCCTTGCCCTCCTGGCTTGCATCACCTCCTCCTAGAGGTACCCAACCATCTGCTCTCACCCCTGGACACTGCTGGAGAAAGTCATACCAACTGGATACGTGGGGCTCTCCACAAATTCATAAAGCCGTGTTTTGTTCTCAACACTGTTGGACGTTTCACCGCTCAGTTCATTCCCCTATTCTAAAACTTCCAGCCATTCACCTCCTCCTTCACTGATTAACTGAAAGCCTCAGGTAGAAGCTCTTCAACTTCTCCTGCCTCAGCTAGAAATCTAACTACATCGGCCCCAAACAATTCTCCTTCCCTTCTCCTAAAGCCAATCCCGCATCTGAGCTTTGGAACCCATCCACTTGCTCTCTCAGCAAAATGCCCTACCTCTGCCGTGTCCTTCTTGCTCATTCAGCTACCCTCTCAAATGGATCCATTCTATTATCAGTTAAAAATGTTCAAATCCTTCACATCTTAAAAGGAAACCAAATCCTTCTCTTTCTCATGCTCACTCGTTCTTTCACTCTCTTGCTTCTCTCTCTCTTAATTTTAGTAATGTCTGCACTCAATGTGGAGCTCAAACTCACAAACCCGAGATCAAGAGTCCCAAGCTCTACTGACTAAGCCGGGCAGGTGTCCCTCAAAATCCTTCTCTTAACCCTCTTACTCCTCTCCAGCTACAGCCTCAGCGTCAAACCTCTTGAGAAGATGGGAAAAGGGTCATTGAGTACAAAAACTCCCTTCATTTCATCACCTTACTGGAGGTTAGCTTTCACTTCCATTTGCCCTTTGAAAGAACCCTTGCCGGGGTCACTGATGACTTCCATGTTGCTAAACTTAACAGATAATTCTCAGTTCTCCTCTTGACTTCTTAGGAACACATATTTGACCGCTCCCTTTTTCTTGCAACACTCCGGGTTTCTTTGTCTCACTCTCTCCTGCTACTCCTGTTACCTCCTGAGTTCTTCATGGACCCTCTCAGTGGGTAGTCTCCCAAGATCAGCTCATGCTTTTAATTCCATCTTAATTGGAATTATTTTAATCAATTTAATTACCATCTGTTTTCTAATAGCTTCTAAATCCAATCTCCATCTTAGATCTCCCCTTAGAGTTCCAGACCCACATATCAAATTCCTTCCTTTTTTGTTAAGCCTATTTCTTAGAGCAGTTTTAGGATCATAACAAAATTGACAGGTAGGTCTAGAAAT
Organism: Potos flavus; assembly: GCA_028534135.1. Taxonomy (NCBI): domain Eukaryota; kingdom Metazoa; phylum Chordata; class Mammalia; order Carnivora; family Procyonidae; genus Potos; species Potos flavus. The sequence continues at coordinate 57,043,650 of CM052892.1, read as the reverse complement.
TTCCCATATACCCCATGCCCCACACATGCCTAGCCTACCCCATTATCAACATCACTCACCATTTTTTACCAAGGATGAACCTACATAATCACTCAAAGTCCTTAGTTTACATTAGGTTTCACTTTTGGTGTTGTACATTTCACGGGTTTGGACAAACGTTTAATGACATATATCCGTCATTACAATATCACATAGAGTATTCTCATTGCCCTAAAAATCCTCTGTGCTCTGCCTATTCATCCCTCCCCCCAACCCCATCCCTGACAACAACTGATCTTTTTTAGTGTCTCCATAGGTTTGCCTTTTCCAGAATGTCATATAATTGGAGTCTATAGTATATAACCATTTCAGATAGGCTTTTTTACTTAATAATAGTCATCTAAGTTTCCTCCAAGTCTTTTCATGACTTGATAGCTCTTTTCTTTTTAGTACTGCATAATATCGCATTGTCTGGATATAGCACAATTTATTTATCTATTCACCTACAGAAGGACTCTTGATTGCTTTCGAGTTTTGACGATTGTGAATAGAGCTGCTATAAAGTCCTTGTGCAGATTTTTGGGTGGATGTAAGTTTTCAACTCCTTTGAATAAACACCAAGGAGCCTAACTGCTAAATTATATGGTAAGAGTAGGACAGTTTTGTAAGAAACCACTAAACTGCCCTCCAGAGTGGCTGTGCCATTTTGCATTCCCACTAGCTATCTATGAGAGTTCCTATGGTTTCACATCTTGCCAGCATTTGGTGTTGTCAGCTACAATTGCTTCTTGACTTCCCTACCTAGATGCCTCAAAAGGCATACAAAACTCAAGACTCGTGGTCTCCCCACCCTTTCCACACCAAACCAAATCTTTGGCCAATATTTTATCTTTTGGGTGATGACATCACCAACCAGACAGAAACCTAGAATTCTTCTTCGATACCCTCCTCCCTCATTCTTATATTCACCCCACACTCAACTTTCTTGTTCATTTTATCTTTGTAATGCCTTCTTGATTGTTCCAGTTCTCTTCAGCTCCTCTGGTGCCAGTCCAGCTCAAGTTATCATCTTTCACTCAGACTGTGGCAAAAGCCTCCTAACTCTCCTACCTACCTTATTCCCTGTGTTGCTGCCAAAGCAATGTTTCCAAAACATAGAAATGATCACAGAACCCCTATGTTGAACATATTTCAGTGGCTTTGCTTCTTTGTCTATTTTAAAGAAAGACTTGGCCTTCAGAGCCCAGGCCATCTGGTCTCCCCACCTCTCAAGTATTGTTTTCCATATTCCATCACTAGCCCCTCCTTCCCTCTTTCCAGTTCAGACAAATTGTGCCCCTCCCTCCACAGGGCCTTTGCACATGAGGTTGCTTCTGAGTAGGACACCCTTCTTTCCCTGCTCTTTGCCTGGCTCGATCCGACTCACCCTTTTACATCAATCAGTATCACGTCCTCAGTGAAGCATTCTCTGACCTGGTTTGGACCAGGTTTTAGACATTACGGAAACAAATTTTCTTCTTTCAGAGGCTTCCTATCAGTTTGTAAAACATACACACTGATGTAATTATATGACTCGTGCCTTTTGCCTCCCAGTAGCCTGTCCTCTTGCTGAGAACAAGGGTATGTCTATTTTACTCATTGTTTGATCCCCAAGTATTATTCATAGGGCTAGAAAGACTGTAAACCCTTATCAAATATTTGTCAAATTATGATTGAACATGGGGGGGAAAGCTGCCAGTTGTGAGTTGTCTGAAGGAGTGGACTGTGATGAATTCACTAATGCACCTTTGTAACCTGGTAAATGGCTGGCTCTGTGCCTTGCACCTAGTGGGAGCTTCATAAATATTGGTAGGACTGAATCGAATTGAATTAAATTGATGCGCCATACCATCCATCACAGCGCCATACCAGCTCCACTCTGAAATATGTCTTGAGCTATCATTTACTGAGGAGAAAACTATGTGCTATTATTATGCTGGATGCTTTTCATGTGTTATCCCATTTAATCCCAAAGACATCATGAGATGGATAATATTATTTTTTTAACTTTTATAAATGAAGGCGCTGCATCGGTTAAGATCTCTATGGGAAACAGATGAAACACTCAACTCAGGATGATTTCAGAAGAATTACGTGAAGGCATTCTTGACAAGGCTTTGTGCAGGGGGAAAGTAAGACACAGGAGAGAATGTAAGGGCTGGGAGGACTTCATTACTATTTCTAGGCCTGAAGGTTACCAGAGCCCATACACATAGAGGGCAGGGAGGAAGGGGCTGCCAGTCAGGAGCTGAGACCATGGGTGGAGGGATATGGCCAGCCACTGGTGGCCCTGAAGGAACATGGATAAAATGCCCGGACCTCACTTTTCTCCCTCTCTCTGAAGCACTGCACTGGCTGAACTCAACAGGGAGCCAGAGAACAAGGGAATCCTTGACGCCGTCCTAGAGTTCAGCTTTCCAAGCCCTACAGCAGCTGGGGAAGGATGGAGAATAGAGCTGGAGATGCAAACTAGAAACACTCAGCACAAGTCCCAAGAGCACAGCCCTCAGAGACAGAGCTCTTTCCCCAATGTCCAGGCTGCCCACCTCTTAAAGCCTCAGAAAATATAGACTCACTGTGCATATAACCACCTTCTTGGAACTGAGATCCAAGAAGTTAGAATTCTTCTTCCAGCCAAGTACTGATGAGTAGATATTCCAAGACTGAGTCATTGGCTGGGACACCATGGGGTGGTGGCCCAGGGGATACTGGAAATACAGAGAGGACATACCAGGGTGGTCACCAACCCAGGATCTTCCCACTCTCCATGCCCAGGAGGATCCAGAAGAAGGGAGAGTCTACCTTGAACTGATTCATCCAAAGGGTTCAGAGAATATAAAATCCACCTTAATGACTCATGCTTTGCATCTAGTCCTGTACTTTAAAACAGATCATCTGAGAACAGGCTAACTCGACTAATGTCCATTTCACCCTGATTTAAATCTGGTGATTATGTGTGGTAATGACACATCCCACGTCCTTAGACTTCCTCAGTGGCTCAATCTCTAAAATGAGGGTCGAGAACATGGAGACATCCCACAATTGCATAATTTTAATGACCATCTGCAAAGAAAGAACAGTGAGCTGCTATTATCTATTATGAGCATTCTTTCCGACATCTTCCTCTTTCTGTCTTCAACTGAAGCTTTTTAGACTAGTAGACATCTACTAGCTGAAGGAGAAATCCAAGTCATTAACCAAGAAGCACCAATTCTAGCAAACTTGACTCAGCAGTGACAGTTGTTCCTCCTACTTCCTTAATAATTAAAACCAGTTCCTGCTGGCCAAACATTTTTTTTTGTAATGGCACCACAGGCTACTTGAATTTTTTTTTATTTCTTTGTCCAGTTTGCATAAATTTGTCACCAAAAAAAATTTTTTTTAAGATTTTATTTATTTATTTGACAGAGAGAGAGAGAGATCACAAGTAGGCAGAGACGCAGGCAGAGAGAGAGGGGGAAGCAGGCTCCCTGCTGAGCAGAGAGCCCGATACGGGACTTGATCCCAGGACCCCGAGACCATGACCCGAGCCGAAGGCAGAGGCCTTAACCCACTGAGCCACCCAGGCGCCCTGTCATCAAATTTTTGTTCTCTATAAAGCCCCTATTCCCACCATACATAGCAAATTATTGGATGAAAAACCATATTTTAGGACAATATGAAAATGTCAAAATTGGTCATAGCTTTTATAATACTCAATAGACAACGCAAGATTTTTTTTTCTTTTTTTTTTTTTTTAGAGAGACATGGAGCCCAACACGTGGCTCAGTCTCACCACCCTGAGCCAAAATCAAGAGTTGGACACTTTGACCCAGGCGCCCCTCAGACTTGTTTAAGTTTGGCCAAATGTTGACTTCGAGAACAAAATAGAAGGACAATAGTGCTAAAGAGGACTGTAGTGAGTTGAATGGGGGCCCCTCCCAAAACATATGTCCACCCAGAACCTCTGAATGTGGCCTTCTTTGGAAAAAGGTTCTCTGCAGATGTGATTAAGGATGCTGAGATGAGATCACTCAAGATGACCCCGGTGGGCCCTAAATCCAAGACAAGTGCCCTTATAAGGGAAAGGCAGAGAGAGATGTGAGAAACACAGAAGGGCCAAGGTGATGTGAAGAAAGAGGTAAAAGCTAGAATGACGCAGCCACCAAACCATGAGCCACCAGGAGCTGAACCCTTCCAGGAAGGATTCTTCCCAAGTGCAGCCCCACTGACACTGTGATTTCAGATTTGAGCTCCAGAAATGTGAGGGAATGCATTTCTGTTGGTTTAAGTCATTCAGGTCATGGTACCTTGTGATGGCAGCCACAGGAAACTAACACGGGGACCATTAAAATCTCCTGATTGAATTCCTTTGCTGCAGATGAGGGAAATATAGCATTCGCAAGTATGAAATGCTTCACATAGCTGATCGCGTTCAATCTTTATCCCAGCTCGGTGAGATGGCTGTTACTGCTCAAGAGAAGGGAACTTAAGCCCAAGGAAGTTCAATGATTTGTTCGGGAAGTAGCTGAGCAATGGTAGCATTGGTGCGTTCTCCTTGCAAAGCTGGTCTTTTCCCGCAGAACCTCCCTGTCTGTGGCTCAGAGAGGTCCAGCAACTTGTCCACATCACACAGGAGATGAGAAGCAGACTAGAACACACATCACTGTTTTTTGTTTTTTGTTTTTTCCCCTCCCCATGTCTGCTATAGGAGTCTACCGAGGTACAGCAGGCTGAATCATAAGGTCAAAACTGTTGAACAGTTAAGTTAAATTGATAAACAGAATGAACTCAAAGCTCATCGCCTAGATCCTGGGGCTAAATAAACACTGATGTCTCCATACGCAGCGGTAGTAAGCTGCGGGTTATTTGAATGAGTGATACAGGCTGTTCATTTGTTCATGAAATATGCTTTAAGATTCTCCCAACACTCAGAAAATTAACATAATCAACAGCTCCCCAAGGCCAAGCTGGTTTGGGGACCCTCCCTTCTGGCCTACCTTGTAAAATGCTTCATTTACATGTTGCAAGGGTACCGCTTCAAAGTAATGAGTGAATAATCCAGTTGAGCAAGTAATCAAAGAACAATAACAATTGTTCTTACCATAAAGCCCCCCAGTTTGCAATTACTTAGCAGTTTAACTTCACTTCATTCAGAAAATTTTGCCTCTGAGGCAGACTGAGGCTCTCATTCAGAGGCCAATTAGATTAAATTAGGAGTGACACATTAGCTGGGGAGACTTAATTCATTTTGGGTTATGCGCAGCTTTAATTATAATCCAGATACAGCCAGAGCCACACTTTGGAACATTTTCTCGCCTCTGCGGGTGCTGGAGGTGACTGGATCGCCGGAAGAGATGCTCCGGGTGGTGGGTGGCCAGCCAAGTGACCCAAAGCTACTTTATCATCAGATTCTGCTCTAGACTTCCTCTCCCAGCTGCTATTGAAGAGTCCCAGGAAGTGATTTCAACAAGATCTTCCTTTTTATTTTTATTTTTTTATTTTTATTTTTTTTTTAAGATCTTCCTTTTTAAAAAGTAGTTTTATTATGATATAATGAACAAACTGCCCACATTTAAAATACACAATTTGGTAAGTTTTGATGTATGTATACACCTGTTTAACTACCCTCACAAATAATCAACATATCCATTGCCCTCCTAGATTTCCCCGTGTCCCTTTATAATCTCTCCCATCTAGACCCCACACAGACTCAAGCCAATCACTTGTCTGCTCTTGTTACCATAATTTGTATTTTCTAGGATTTCATGTAAACAGAATCATACAATATGTACTCTTATTCTTTCATACAGTATAATGATTTTGCCATCTATGTTGTTTCTAGTATCAATAATTAATCTCTTTTTATTGTTCGGTAGCATTCCATTGAATGGATATACCACAATCTGTCTATCTATTCAGATGTCGAGAATTGTGGGCTGTTCTCAGTTTGGGGTTGTTACAAATAAAGCTGCTACAAACTTTATGTGCATATATTTTCATTTTTCTTGGGAAAATACCTAGGAATAGAATGGCTAGCTCATATGGTAATTATATGGTTTGCTTTTTCAGAAACCACCAGACTGTTTTCCAAAGCCATGGTACCATATTACATTCCCATCGGCAGTGTATGAAAGTTCCAGCTGATCCATATTCTTACCAGCAACTTGATATGGTTAGTTATTTTAATTTTGGTCATTCGATAAGTGGGTAGTGGTATCTCACTGTAATTTTAACTGGCATTTCCATTATGACAATGATATTGAGCATCTTTTCATATAAGCATATAAGCATATTTGTCAACGTGTTTCTTCCTCTGTGAAGCGTCTGTTCAAATCTTTGGTCCATTTTTTTCTTCTGCCCATTTTTAAAATTTAGTTGGTTGTTCTTACCGAATTTTGAAAGTTCTTTATATATTATGAATACAAGTTTTTTTTATCAAATACATGACCTGCAAATATTTTCTCCCAAACTGTGGTTTGCCCTTTCTCTTAACAGTCTCTTTTGAAGAGTTAAAGTTTCTAATTTTGATGAAGTTCTGTTGACCAATTTTTTTATGGATTCTGGTTCAGTGTCATATCTAAGAAAATCTTTGCCCAGCGTAAGCTCACAAAATTTTCTCTTGTTTTCTTTACATGTTTTACAGTCTTAAGTTTGCCTTTAGGCCTATTATAGTTTGAGTGAATTTTTCTTTGTGGTGCAAGGTATAGATCCAAGTTGAATTTTTGGCGTGTGGAAATTCAGCAGTTCAGCACCTTTCTGTCTCTGTTGAATTGCCTTTGCAACTTTGTCAAAAATCAATTGTCCACATATGTGTACATCTCATTTCTGGACTCCGTATTCTGTTCCATTGATCTATCTGTCTGTTATATCAATACCATATATTTTGAATATTGTAGCTTTAAAGATTTTATTTATTTTTTTATTTGAGAGAGGACTTGAGCAAGGGGAGGGGGAATGGCAGAGGGGGAGGGGAAGGGAAGGGCAGAGGGAGAAGCAGACTCCCCCAGGAGGTGAGGGGAAGGGCAGAGGGGGGAGGGGGAGGGCGGGGCAGAGGAGAAGCAGATTTCCCAGGCAGAGGGGGAGGGACAGAGGGAGAGGGAGAAGTGGATTCCCCGTTGAGCAAAGATCCCAGGAGTGTCCTGGGCCAAAGACAGACGCTTAACTGACTGAGCCAGCCAGGTGCCCCTGAATATTGTAACTTTAAAATAAGTCTTGAAATCAGGTAGTGTTAGTCTTCTGACTTTGTTCTTGATTTTAAAAGTTTGGCTCTTCTAGGTTTTTACATTTCCATATGAATTTTATCAGTTTCTACAAAATCCCACAAGAATTTTATTTGGCATTTTGACCCACGAATACAGCATATTTTTCAATTTATTTAGCTATTCCTTAATTTTTGCCAGCAATGTTTTGTATTTTTCAGGTGCACCTGTCTTGCTTGTCTTTTGTCAGATGTAGTTCTCAGTATTTTATAATGATGTTGTAACAAATAGCATGTTTTTTACAGTTCAACCTCTGATAGTTCATTGCTAGTATATGCAGAGAGAAAAACTGTTATGGTCTTGTATCTGACACCTTGTTATTTTGTTCAGCTTTTTCTAGGTATTTCAGATGGAAGGGCAAACCTAGTCCCTGTTACTCTCGGTTGGCTTAGAAGTCCTAAGGCTCTCTGAAAATTCCTAATTAGAATTGGGATTCCTTTCTTCTCTTACATGGCTGTGTCCCTTTCCATTCCTAACACCTGACTGCCTTATTATATCATAATTATTATCATTCCCATTATCATTATTAAGCTTCAAAGTGCATTGAAATTTCTCATTTGCTATAATCACGCCCCAGAGTCAGGGCAATTGGCAGGTACCTTGAGAAGGAATATTCTGACCAGGAAAAAGGCTTGATTTTCTATCATTTTAATTCTCCTCTTACTGGAAATTCCTATAGGATAGTTTTTCTCAAATTCTGATGTGCATCAGAATCATCAGAAGAGCATATATTTTTTTAAAAGATTTTATTTATTTATTTGAAAGAGAGAGTGAGCAAGCGAGAGTGAGAGCGAGAGCGAGAGAGAGAGAGAGAGAGAGAGAGAGCATGAGTGGCAGGGGTGGGCGGTGGAGGGGAGGGGCAAAGAGAAAGAGAGGGAAGCAGTCTCCCCGCTGAGCAGGGAGCTGGATGCGGGGCTCGATCCCAGGATTCTGGGATCATGAACCGAGCTGAAGGCAGATGCCCAACCGACTGAGTCACCCAGGTTCCCCCAGAGGAGCATATTTTTAAAAATATAGATTCCCAGCATTCCCTCTACTCAGCCCAAGGAAACTTAATCCAGGAAATATGTAGCATATTTTTAAGCCAGTACACAGGAGATTTTGTTATATACCTAAGAATAGACACCTCTGTTATAGCCTAGTCTTGTGAACCACCCAGTTCAGCCACTTGGAAAATCCCTAAGCCGTAAAACTTGTCTCCTCAGTGTTACTATTCTTCCTTGTTTTCTCTACTCAGGCTCTCAGGTTCTGCAGATCTCTCCCTAGCAAAGCAGACGTCGGCAAATTATTGTCACGTGTTGTTCTAGGGATATCATATTGGCATGCTTTCTCATACTTCCTTCCAAGAGAAATTGCACAGTCAACAGCCCGTCCTTCCTGGGAGGCCCTGGGATCTTGCCTCTGCGCTGGCCTCTGGCCGCCACAGCTTACTGGTTCAGGGTCAAGTCCGCCGAAGCAGTAAGAGCAGTGTATATGCTGGGTCAGTGCAATTCCTTCGTTCTCTGCCCAAATGTCGAGAATGGGTAAATCTATAGAGACAGCAATCGGATGGTGGTTCCCAGGGGCTGTGGGGCGAGGGGATGGAGTGTGGCTGCTTAGGGTAATGGGGTTTCTTTGGGGGGAATGAAATGTTTTGGAACTAGATGGGGGGGTGGATGCACAACATTATAATTGTACTAAATGCCACTGAATTGTTCACTTTCAAATAGTGAATTTCCACTAAAGAATAAAAGTCTGGGAAGTGGGTGCGGCGGTGATGTGAGACCCTCAGAGCCCCCAGAAGATCGTGTTCCGTGGGAGATCCTAGGGGACACACCTTCTGTGTTGGGAATGGGCTGGTGAGGGGACACCAGTATCATTCCATGTTCTACGTTCTGCAGGCAGGGCCAATGGTAGGAGAGAACATCCCAGAACTCAGCTCTCTGAGAGCAGTGGGGATTGCCTCCCATCCTGGAAGCAGGAAGTCAAATGGCCCTAAGTAGATGGAAGAGGGAAATTCTCTGTCTTCTTTTCCTTGGCCTGGATTTTGAAGAGTTAGCCTACTTAGTGACATCCCTGGATGACAAGGGAAATGATCCCAGCCATGTAGTGGCAAGCCGGCAGCTAGACCCAGAGGCTTTCCTGTGAGGCTGAATCTCCTGGAAGCTTTAAAATATTACACCTGCCCCAGGGCATGGCCCCCAGAAAAGTTCCGTGTCAGAAGGTAGAGGAGAGGAAGGGCAGGTGGGAATCGTATTTTCAAACATCAATTCAGGGGATTTTAAGGCACATTAACCAGATGAGAGCAACGGCAGTAGGGAATCCTCTGGTACATTGAAGAGGAGTCAAATATAGACCAGCACGAACGGAGTCTTGGGTGGTGAGGGGACACCAATGCAGAGCCATGATAAAGGGTTTGGATTTTATCCTATTTGCAAAAGAAGGCATTAGAGCATTATGACTGGGAAGTGATAGTATCTGACTCACATTTCAAAAATTATTATCTCAGAGCAATTCAAATGCCACAATACTAAAGGAGTCTTCTTCTACCCTTGTAAGAGAAAATCAAATTGTAAGCTTTTAGGGTCACGCAGGGTCACTTCCCTTCCTATCTTTACCATCTTCTGACTCTTATCTTACAGCAGATGTGAGTTAGTCACTCTAACATTTTGCCATGGAATTAGAAAACCATTGGCTTGGCAAAGGCCTCAAGAGAACATCCCGCCCAATCTGTAGGCCTCTAGGCAGGTCCACACATAAATCGTCTCAGAGAGATAAAAATCCAAATTACATGCCAATGCTGACTCTGAGAGCCTGTTTCCCATCTTCTCTGGTGTGACAAGAACACTCACCACCATGGATGAGAGGCTTGAAAATATTTTGGTTGTTCTAAAGAAATTAAACAACAAGAAAGAACAGGAAACTGAAAAGGTGTAGGGTAGCTTCGGATGCTCAGAACCTAGTTTCCTTATATCGTCCCCTGACTATTCGAATCTACCATTTGACTTTTTCCATTGAATGCATCAATTCAATTAGCGTCCATTCCTCCAATGTTGACAGAGCTCCTGGTAACCACATGGCACTCTGCAGGACTGGGGGGGGGGGGGGGGG
>CM052892.1:57008690-57033201 GCA_028534135.1 Potos flavus | reverse complement strand
AATTTTCAAGTTACAAGTTTATATATTTTTTTAAGATTGTATTTATTTACTTGAGAGAGAGAGCAAGCAAGAGAGAACACAACAGGGGGAGAGGAGTAAAGAGAGAGGGAGAAGCAAGCTCTCCGCTGAGCAGGGAGCCCGACGTGGGGCTCGATCCCAAGACTGCAGAACCGTGACCTGAGCCAAAGGCAGACTTAACTGACTGAGCCACCCAGGCGCCCCTCAAGTTACAAGTTGAAATGATAAACAAATAATAAAACGTACAATAGTATGCACAACATTCTTCAATTTGTGTTTAAAGGACAGTATATATAAGTGATTGGAAAAATCATATCATAGGACTTCTAGTTTAAATCACTTGCTTTTATAAGAAAAGGCAACATAATAAGGAGAGAATAAAATAGAATAGAATAGAAAAAGGAAGCCTGTTTGTGGAGGAGAAAAGAAACATTGGGAAAAAATCTGCCAAGATCCACATCATCCTGCTCTTCTCAGCCATTTTCAAATTATTCTCCCAGTAGTTTTGCTGTCTGGGCACATATTGACACATGCCGGTAATGGGAGCATATTAGAGCAACAGTACTCTGAGGAATCCTCCCGGCTTTTAAATGTGGTTCCATTATGGGATTACGAGGTGCCTCCAACTCCAATAGCCATGTACAGAGGATAGGAGACGTGACCCAGGGAACCGGAGCAAAATGACAAAGGAGACCATCCAGGCTCTATGACAGCAAATAACTTTTTCTTCTTCCAATGAACCGCAGAGCCTTTTTAAAAAACAAATGGAAGGAAGATGTGGGCGAGAAGTACCCCTCCCTGGGATAAACAGATGGGGAGGAAGAAAGTAGAAAGCAGGTAAATTGCCAAAGAAAAGGCAGGAAAGTGAAAAACATCAAAATTTCCGAGTTAATTATATACCACTGCTCAAGAAATGAGAGATAAGAAGCCAGAAAAACACTAATTTAGGGAAGGTTGAACAAACAATTCTTTTCCCAGTGGCAAAGAAAGGGATAAGCCAGCGTCTTAAACGGCGGCAATTATGCAGATGGTGGAAAGAAAGAGGATGAAATTTCATTGACGATGCAAGCCCACATAATAAGGGAGAGTATTAGGGAGACAATAGCAGTCTTAAGTGTTTACCGTGTGGCTTGCGCCAACAGCTCAGCCAGCACTTAGAAGGCATTATCTGAGCTGTGAAGAATAACCCTCAGAAATCATGGAAATTAATGGAGAAGTTAAACATTGATTAAAAACAAGATTAGAGATTACTGGAGAAAGGTCGGGGCTGAAGGGGCAAAGAAAGCTGCATCAGCTTCTTTCTGTACCACCCACCGAGCGGGTTGTGTTTGATTTGGAGCCCGAGGTCCAGATGTAAGTAGAGCTTCCGGAGGCCCCGTCCTCTTTGGGCACCTCAAGTCTGCACGGAGGGAGATAGCCGGTGGTGTCAGCCGTTCTTGCAAAAAGCAGATGATGTAACTGTTGAACAACAAAGACCCCTGACCCCTCCGTGACGTGCGGACCCAGGGAAGCCAAGCCACCCTTCGTTTGCGTCCAGGTAACTGCTTGGCTTGAACAGTGGCCAACATTCAAAATTGAACCCAGCCCCTCTCAGCACCCAGTTGCCAAGGCGTGGACTCCAACGCCCAGGTGAATGAAGCACTTTGCTGTGGGCGGCAGAGTTTTGCCTCCCGACCTTTTTGCCAGAAACGCCAAGCAAACAGGAAAGATCACTGAAATAGACAAGGGAGGGGCTGCTGTGTTTCTCGGATGGGTGCTGGAAATGAGGGAGGTTGCAGGAATATGCACAGAGCCACTTTGGGGGTGCCGGTGAGGAAGAGGGTTTTTCTCAATGACTCATGAGTTTGTGTGAGTCCTTTTTACCTCGACAGTGAGATCCAGCTAGTGTCAGAGCTTCGCGAACCTTTGTGAAAATATGAATGGCACAGAATCCTCAGGCAGTCAAGAGAGAGAGACAAAAAGGAAAATTTCCTGTCCTCCTCCTTTGGTCTAATTTATTTTCTTGTGGGTACGCTCCCTTCCTTAGAATGCCATGAATTAAGACATATGTAAAAATTTTATATGACCAAAATTTTCACCAGATTTCACACATGTCTTAATTCATGGAGCTCTAGGGAAGGGAGCCAGTCACGCATACCCATAAGATAATAAATTAGACCACAGGAGGAGGACAGGAATTTCCACTGGGAAGAAGATTAAAAAGAAAAAAAAAGTTTGAAATAAATTTTTTCTCTGAATGGTTAACTTCAAACCTTTATGTGGGCTTTAATACATACCACCTTCTGGGCCAAATGGTCCTTATGGATAAATGCATGCTCTCCTGTGACAAAGCAAGGAAGTATTCAGCATCAGAAATGTCTCATACACGTTAAGAAGAAAAAAATAAAATGTTCCTTTCCCCAGCAACTCTTGTTGCGTCAGCTGCGTTCATTCTTGCAGCCAGCACCCCGATTTCAAATTGAAAGAAACCTCTGGCATTTGCCCTGATGCTAGAGTTTTGAGGTATGACAGAGTTGCTATTCAAGTACCCCACAGTTCCAGGAAGTTCGGGTGATGACATAATATAAATTCCAAAATAAGAATAAGTTGTGACAATATTTGTGTTTCAAATAATGTGCATTAGTATTCAGAAAGAAAAGGAAAAAAATGGCTCTTCGAAGAGCTCCCCCTGAACGCGATTGATTGTAAATTTATGCAGAGAGTGAAATGTATCAGTCAGCAGCAGAAAATAGAAGTGCCCTAGGCACTTGAAGCACAAAAGGGTTTAATAGTATGTTAGTTACGTGCTTACAAAATCATCAGAAGGGTTGGAGGGATCGCCCTCGCGAGCTGTTGGTTTGATTCCCCTGCCATCGGAGAGCTGGGGAATCAAGAAGCTGCCCAGGAACGATTGCCTTCTGGGGTACCTTCGATGCAGGTCAGGGATCAGAAAGCCTCGTGGTCTCAACTGTTTCCGCAGAAGCCCATCTCTTGTCCTACATCTGCACTGGCAAAACTGAGTGTCCTTTCATGCCTCCCGACCCCGGGGGGGGCTGTGCTGCAGACAGTCTCACCTTCGTCCCCAAGTCAGCCTGCAGAAGGAGCAGAAGCATGCTTTGTGCTAATTTCCACCTTCCGACATCTTGGGAGCACATCCAGATCAAAGTAACGCGAAGCATATCCAGAGCCCAACTGTGAGAGTCTGGAAGGGAGCTCTGTTATTTCTGAAAGAGGTGCAGGAAGGCACCCTGGGAGGAGCTGGAAATGATGGCGGCACAACCATCCCGGCATCACAGGTGGAGTGAGTAGGACTGAGTCTGGAAGCTGAAGTACCACTTGGGATCACCAAGTCTACCCTTGCCGGTGGCTGCGTGATTGCGTGAAAGCTCTTGGTTCCCTCAGGTGCAAAACAAGGAGGTTGGACTACAGCCTTTCTAAGAAACCTGTCAGTTCCTGAAATAAAAATGCACTTCGATAAACAGGTTGAGGAGAGACCATCTCCTGTTGGTCTCTCCTCAACCTGTTTGAGGAGAGGTGAAAATATGAATGGCATATCATATGCCATTCATATCAATGGCATACCAAGCGCTCTTAGCACGCGGTATCTCTCTTATTCCTCTGACCAGTCCTAGGGATAGATATTTCTATCCTCATTTTATAGATGAGAAAACTGAGGCCCAAACCCAGAAAGCTAGCTTGGAACTTGACAAGTTGGGTGTAGTTAGAAGTAGGAACAGAGCAGGAAAAAAAAAGTTGGCAGAGCTGAAGTTCTCTGATCCCACGCCTGAATTTCCAAGAGTCCCTGGAGAGCCTCTACCATCCACCGATGTTCCTTGAGTCACTTTTGTGACAGAACTGAGCTGGAAGACCCGTTTTGTGACCCATAGGTGCTGCACTGGGCTTCTACACAGCCTGAGAAAATCCTTTCGTCTTAAGAGACTCTCAGAGCAGTGCCTCTCAGACTTCGATGTGTATGCAGAGCCTCAGGATCTTTGTGAAAACGCAGATCCTGAGTCAGTAGGTCTGAGGAGGGGTCTGAGATCGTGCGTATTATGGGGCCGCTCCCGCTGCTTGGTAGACCGCACTTGGAGTAGCGAGGCCTGCACTTGCACGCACCACACTCCCATCCAGCTTCTCCCCAAATGGGGTGAGTTAAATGCAAATATCTGTGGTAGAAAGTCATAAATTGAGGATTATGTGAAGGACCCTGAAAATAACGTGTTTGAAGGATTTTTTTCCTGCTAAATATTAAGTAGCGATCCTGGGATAAGCACCATAGAACATGTTGCTCAGAGACACATATCTCAAGGGGTCTGGTCGACACAGTTTCTCCCCTTTCTATATCATCCCTATTTCCTTGCCCATCCTTTCTTCTGAAGCTAGCTTTCTGGGTTTGGGCCTCAGTTTTCTCATCTATAAAATGAGGATAGAAATATGTATCTCTAGGACTGGTCAGAGGAATAAGAGACACTGCGTGCCAAGAGCGCTTGGTATATTACTAGAAGCTTTGAAGGTTTTTTCCTCATCATTATTGGGATCATTGTCTCAATCCTTCTTCACTTTGGCCCCTCTCTCCTTTCAGGTATAAAGAAAGATACTAGGGGTGTCTGGATCGCTCAGTTGGTTGAGCTTCTGACTCTTGACTTCAGCTCAAGTCATGATCTCAGGGTCATGAGATCGAGATCTATGTTGAGCGCCACACTCAGCATGGAGTCTGCTTGAGATTCTCTCCCTCTCCTCGTGCCTGTCTGCCTACTCATGCACTCTCTCTCTAATAAATAAATACATAAAATCTTAAAAAAGGAAGGAAGGAAGGGAGGGAGGTAAGGAGGGAGGGGGGCACTACTCACAATCACTTCCCTCATTTTCATAGCATGGAAAGTCACCCTTGAAGGATAAGGAGGAATATTGAATATTGAATAGCATGAGACAGAGAACAACTTGTCATGTAAGTTGTGGCAAGAAAAACAGAAAAAAGTGAATGACAAAAAAGAAGAAATTGAGCAAATAATCAAAAAGGAGGCATAAATTAAGAGTGTTTATGGCAGCTTTGTATCTAATGACAAAGAAATTAGAAACATCCCAAATGCCCAGCATTCTAGATTCTAGATACAGGTGTATAAAATATGGCACATCTATACTTAGAATATTGTGTAACCTTTATTGTTTTCTTCAGATTTTCGTGGCATAAAAAAGGCTTAAGCCATGGTGTTTGGAGTAAAAAGAAAACGAGGCTACAAACTGGTAAATTAAAACATACAGAGAAAAAAGGCAGGAAGGAAACATGCTACAGTGTAAATCTGAGGGGCTGTGACTTTGTTTCTTTGTACTCTTCATACTTCCCAAGCCCTCAGTAGTGACAGTGTATTCTGAGCACAAAGTGTGAGGTCAGATTGTGGCTCTGCTGCTGTTCCTCCCTCTTTGCCACCTACCAGTTGGGCTAGTCATTGCCTACAGTTCTCCGTGTCTCTATTTCCCCATCAGTCAAATGGGGATAGCAATCTGCTTAGGATGAAATGAATGAACATTTATGAAATGCTTAGAGCAGTGCTTTATACAAAATAAGTGCTTTGTAAGTATTGGCTCTTGGTATTTTTGTTGTTCATGTCATCAGAGGAAAATTAGTGAAAACTGAGAAAAAGATCAAGAATTAAAGAAAAACATTGGGGCGCCTGGGTGGCTCAGTGGGTTAAGCCTCTGTCTTCGGCTCAGGTCATGTTCTCAGGGTCCTGGGATCGAGCCCTGTATCGGGCTCTCTGCTCAGCAGGGAGCCTGTTTCCCCCTCTCTCTCTCTGCCTGCCTCTCTGCCTACTTGTGATCTCTCTCTCTCTCTCTCTGTGTCAAATAAATAAATAAAATCTTAAAAAAAAAAAGAATTAAAGAAAAACATGGATAAACATTAGCATATCTGTTTTAATTTTTTTTTAAGTTTTATTTTATTTTACTTATTTATTTGACAGAGAGAGGTCACAAGCAGGCAGAGAGAGAAGCGGAAGCAGGCTCCCCGCTGAGCAGAGAGCCCAATGCCGGGCTTGATCCCAGGACCCCGAGATCATGACCGCAGTTGGAGGCAGAGGCTCTAACCCACAGAGCCACCCAGGTGCCCAGCATATCTGTTTTGAATAAATTTTTTATATTGAACTAATTTTAGATTTATAGAAAAGTTGGAAAGAGTTCAGAGAGACCCTGTATATCTCTCACCCAATTTCTTTGATTGTTAATGTTTTACATTACTGTAGTATATGCATCAAAACTGTGAGAGTATTCTGGGTACATTTCTATTAACTAAACCCTGGGTCTTATTTGAAATTCACCTATTTTTCCATTTATGTACTTTTTCTCTTCCAGGGATAAAATTTTTGAATGCTAACTAATGTGGTTGGGTTGTTTTTAAGTGGGAAGCATATGTAAAAGTTTATAAAACAAAAACGCTCCATTTAAAAGAAACAAGAAATAGAACATCACTAGCACCTTAGCATCTCACTTGGTATCCTTTTCCCATCATATTTCCCTTCTACCTTTCTACCCTGGAGTTGTTTTTTTTTTTTTTTTCAAAGTGCTCTACAGATTCAACACAATTCCTATCAAAACCTCAGCTTCCCTTTTTGCAGAAAGTGATAAGTTGACTGTAAAATTTATGTAGAAATGCAAGAGATCCAAAATAGCCAAAACAAGCCTGAAAAAGAATAAAGTAGAGTAACTAACAGTTCCCCTATGAAGCTACAACAATCAATACAATATAATACTGGCATAAGGATAGTTACATAGATCAATATAATAGAATTGAGTCCAGAAATAAACCATTCATTTATATCCAACTGGTTTCCAACAAATGACAATTAAATTCAATAAAGAAAGGATAATTTTTTCAACAAATGATGTTGGGACAACCAGATATCCACATGCAAAAGAATGAAGTTGGACCTGTACCTCAAACTACATATGAAAACTAATTCAAAATTGATGAAAGACCTAAATATAAGAGCTAAAACTATAAAACTCTTAGAAAATATAAGTGTAAATCTTCATGATTTTAAATTAGGCAATAGTTTCTTAGCTATTATACCAAAACACAAGCAATTTTTTTAAAAAATTACAAATTCAACTTCATCAAAATTTTAATGTTTTTTTTTTTTTGCTGTAAAGGACACTACTTAAAAAGTAAAAATATGATGCATATTTGCAGATCATATATATGATCAGGGCCTTCCATCAAGAGTATATAAAGAATTCCTACAACTCAACAGTAACAAGGTAAATACCCCACACAGACAAATAAGCAAAGGATTTGAAAGACATTTCACCAAAGAAGACATACAAAAGCACAAGAAAAGATGCCCAACATCATTAGTTGCTAGGGAAATGGCAACTTAAAACCACAAACCACAAAGCAAAACCGCTTTACACAAATCACGATAATTATAATAATAAAAAAAAGACTTGACAATAATAAGTGTCAACAAGGTAGAGAAATGAACCTTCATGCACTACTGGGGGATATGTAAAATGGTACAACCACTTTGGAAAACAGTATGACAGTTACTCAAAAAGTTAAAAAGAGTTACCATATGACCCAGTAATTCCACTCTATATACATCCAAAAGAATTGAGAACATATATCCACTTAAAAACTTGTACACATATGCTCATTGCAACATTATTTTAACTAGCTAAAGAGTACAATCCAAATGTCCACGAACTGATGAATGGATAAACAAATGTGATATATCTATGTAATGAAATATTATTTAGCAATAAAAAGAAATGAAGTACTAATTTACTCAACAGTATGGAGAATGCTTGAAAACTGTGTTAGTGAAAGAACAGTCACTAAAAGTCACATATTATGTGATTCCATTTAAATGAAATGTCCAGAATAGGCAAATCCATAGAGAGAAAATGATTAATAGTTACCAGGTGCTGGACAAAATGGAGTGACTCCTAATGAGCATGAGATTTTTCTTTGGGGTGATGAAAATGTTCAGGAATTAAATAGTGGTAATAGTCATACAACTTAAATATATTAAAAACCTCTGAATCATACGCTTTAAGAGAGTGGATTTTATTGTATGTGAATCGTATTTCAATTATTCTTCCAAAAATGTTTCTCAAATTAAGTCCTAATAGTAAATAAACCACAAAAGCAAAAAATTAATTAATTAATTAATTATGTTCTATTTTTTGCAGACTTGAGATTGTAGCCTGAATACCATACTTGCTACAACTATTTGAGACATCCTTTATTTCAATTTTTAAATTTGCTCTCTCAATGGTCTTAGTGGCACTGTGTGTCCCCGAGATTTGTGTGTTGACCACAGTCTCCCCATCCATCTCTACCTCCACCGTGGTCCCCTAGACCATGCCAAAAACACCTTTGTGGATGCTGTGTGCCACGAGCTTTGTGGATTATGGTATTTTATAGAAATATAAATTCTCTATTTGTAACCCTCTTTCTGACAAAGAGCAACCTTGCCCTTACTCATCTCTCTGCCGGGACTCCTAAAGCTGTGTTTCCATCCCTGACCTTGAGGTTTTCAACTGCCCACAGGAGCATTCACAGTTAGCCATTCTTCTGTCACTTTCTCTCTCCACGCAGATACTGCGTACTTCATAAAACCACGGTGGTGAACAGAGCTTGTCTCCCCTCTCTCTGTCACTGTTAACAGCCTATATTTCCTCTTTGATGAAAGTTCAGTAGCTACTCTCACACAACCTCGCTTCATTCCCACAAGACCTTTTCGAGGTTGCTCTTACTGCTATTTTTCATTTTACACACACATTGGAGTCTTTGAGACTCAAAGAGGTGAAGGATGTGGCAGAGCCAGGACTCAAACCTGGGTCTAAACCGTCCAAGCCTCTGAGGAAACATTGCGTCCTCCATTTCTTCTGTTCCTCCACAGCCAGTCAGTCACCAAGGTGCAGGCTGTGTGAGCCAAGGACTGAGCTGCTGGAAAGTTTAGCACTGATGAGGCTCTTCTGATTCTTCCTTCATAACATTTCACCATGTGGCCCTCATTAGGCCTGCTTCCACTGCTAGATGGTTCTCTGGTCATCGTCATCTGGAGGGCCTATTAAAACACAGATTGCTGGGCCCCATCCCTGGAGTCCATCCTGCCTACCATCATTCTATTGATTGGCCATCTCGTCTTTCTTCCAACTAGATTGTGAGTCTGAGGAATGAGGCTCATCCCTCCTTGCATTTTTTCCACCTCACTCATCACCCTACACAGGCCTAGCATGTTCCTCCCAGTCTCACCTGAGCCCTCATCCTGAATTCAGATCCCTGCCTGTAGCTAATACCTTGACCTTGGACAGTCATTCAGCCTTTTCGAAGGCAGTTTCTAACTCTCTAAATGGTATGATGAGAATGCCCATATGTGGGGTTACTGAGAGCATTGAATGCTGTTGAATAATGTTGAAGAGCACAATCAAGTGGACAGTAGGTGCTCAATAAACCCTTACTGTTATTATTTCCCACTCTGCCCCTTGACCATGGCATGCACATTATCCCTCTTCACCTTTACTCATAACCGCCCTCTAGCCTAGAATATTAGCTCCCTTCAGCCCCTTCTCTCTACCTAAGCCCCTCTCATCCTTTCCAAATCTATCTCTACTCTATACCTCCATTGATTTGTCCAGCCTGTGGGGGCTCTCGCTCTTAAATTTGGAGCACTTAGCTATCTTTGTCACTCATTAGTCCAGACTCTCAGACTGCCTTATAACATCCTTTTCACAATTGTATTAACTAATTGTCACATATCTGCAACTGAATTGGAAGAAGCTTATGCAATGCTTGCATATTAATGTCCATAGCCCCAACCCAAATCTCAAGGAGTATTTGCTGAATGAGAAGTTCCGTTCTTAACAGATTCAACAGAGAATTAAGGTATTGAGTTGTAGGCCATGTAAAGGAGTAACAAGGAACATGAGAATACCGATTTTTAAAAGTCTTGGCTTCAGGGCTTAATTTAGCTATGTTAGCACTGGATCTGTTTTCATCAGGGCTTAGAATATTGTTTCTTAAATGTGAGTTTCTTGGCTAAAATGCAGGGGGTTGCCACTCTGTAGTGAAGCTTGTAGCCATTCAAAATAAGCAAATACCATGTGGGGGAACTCAAGGGCCAGCTCTGGGAACTTTGACTTTCTTACCTCCCAGATTTAAAGGAACAACCCTGCCCAGTCAGACAACAGATGGAGATGCAAAATTTGCTTTTGGTCTACATGATATTAAAAAAAAAAAAAAAAAAAAGGTAGAAACAAGGTGGAATAAAGATTTTCAGCATTCTCTGGATTCCTGAAATAATGTTGAAATAGACCTTTTGCTAAGGAGCCACTATGAGCTATTGTGTTTGGCCACTACAGATTGGGTCTTTTCCACTCAAAGTTATTCAATTTTTGCTTATTATTATTCTGCAGAAATATTCTTGGATCCCATCCTTTCTCTCCATTCTTGTGATATAATCAAAATAGCAGCACATCACTGTTGGACCAGGTTCCAAGTCTGTCACCACACCCAGCTGTCTCCAGTGTCTCCTGGTGGCCACCTGATCGCAAGTCCTCATCATTTCATAGATGAGCACACGTCTCGGGTCAATGGCTGAGCATTAGGATTCCTTATCACCTTTTCCTTTAGCAATCATTTATTTGAATATCTGCAATTGCTAAGGTTTTAAATTCATTATCCTGTTTAATCCTCACAAAACCTCATAAGGAGGTTGTATAATATTCGTCTGACCAGAGGACAGAAATGCAACCCAGAAACCGCCAAAGAGCTGGAAGCCACATCCAGAAGCAACGGGAATTCGGCCAACTGAGGGTGTACACTGACCACTGAGATATGGGAGACAGGAAGGAGGTGGGCACTGGATAGATTCCACCTCTGCCATGGAGTCGAAACCCCTCCAGAGATAAGTGGAGGATGCCTGAAGAGTGGATATGGATATATCCATGGATATATGGATATACAGTTATATATGGATATATATGGATGCCTGAAGAGTGGATATGCCTGCCGTACACTCTGCTGGTTCTCTTCTTGGCTCATGTGATGCCATCATGTCTTCTCTTGCCTCACAGTCCCCCTCTTCCTTATCCCCAATGCCCTGGGTTTGTACCTCGCAAATAAGATTTCAGCAACTCAGTCCTTGCCTCAGCCTCCATTTTCTTGAGGACCTGGGTTAAGACAATTATGTTCTATTCCCAATTTACAAAATTAGGTTATTGTTTTTTTATTTTTTACT
Source organism: Potos flavus (assembly GCA_028534135.1). Taxonomy (NCBI): domain Eukaryota; kingdom Metazoa; phylum Chordata; class Mammalia; order Carnivora; family Procyonidae; genus Potos; species Potos flavus. The sequence continues at coordinate 57,021,964 of CM052892.1, read as the reverse complement.
TTTTTTTTAAAGATTTTATTTATTTATTTATCAGAGAGAGAGACATAGCGAGAGAGGGAACACAACCAGGGGGAGTGCGAGAGAGGGAAGCAGGCTCTCCGCCCAGCAGGGAGCCTGACGCGGGGCTCGATCCCAGGACCCTGGGATCATGACCTGAGCTGAAGGAAGACCCTTAATGACTGAGCCACCCAGGCGCCCCTAGGTTATTGTTTTAAAATGGTTCACGAGGCATGGAAAGAAAACTATAATTCAGAAAAAGCATTCCAAATATGAACAGTGGGTAGGATTCTCTTGCGAATATAGAATATAAGTCTGTGTGGACCAAACAAGTGATTACTTCCCATAAGAGAAAAATAAAAGTCAAGTTGAACACGTATTGTCTTCTTTGAAGCTTTGTCAAACTTTTGCTTTATTTTCACATAAAACACTCCGAGCTCTAGCAGAACTGAGTTTTTCTAGGATGACTACAAGACAATGCTTTCCAGTATGCAATTTCGTTGCTAAGGCCTAAGAAGAGACAAAAACCATAGAGACATCATTTGAACTCCCACTCCTTTTAGTAAAAACAAGTACTTTACTTTGCTGCCAAGATTGTTATAAAACCAGTCCCAAATTTACAAATGTTATGCAGGAGAAAAAGAAGAAAAATTGATTCACAAAATTCCTGTATAAAACATCTCTGTGGACATCACATAAAATTCAATGGCATCGAATGTGGAAAAGCCATTACTATCATATGTATATGAGCAGATACCTTACTTTATAGCTGGAGAAAAATGCTCATGTCCAAAGTATGAATCAACTTTTGGCCTAGATACAGGACAAGTTAGGCTGGACTACATAGCGTAACAAATAACCCAGAAACCACGCCTTTATAAAGTCTGATGTGGCTGAATGAGCCCCTCCTGCATTGTACCCGGGCCATGTAGAACAAGGGTCTTCCAAGATCATTGCAGCGTGGAAAGAGTTGGCAAAGGCACATCGGTTCTTAAATACATTGGCCTGGAAGTGACACCATGGGAAATGCTGGGAGGAAACAATGTGGGGACATCATAACACTGTCCCTGCCATTGTACTCGTAGGGGGGAGAAGAATTAATGACTTCGTTACTGTTAACTACCAAGGAGAACCCATGCTATGGGAAAATGATGTGTGTGTGTGCATGTGTGTGTGTTTTTGATGAAATAACCTGAGCAATATCTTGGGACCTGGAAGAGCAGTCACGTGATCACTACTGAAGGACTGTGAGCTTTGTGTCCACAAGAGGGGGCATTGCTAGGTAAAGAAAAGAGGAATGGATAAATTCCTAGGGACATATAATTTCCCACAACTGAAGCAAGAAGAAAGAGATTATTTGAACAGACTGATTATCAGCAATGGAATTGAATCAGTAATAAAAAAACTCCCAACAAATGTAAGTCCAGGATCAGATGCCTTCCCAGGTGAATTCTACCAAACATTTATTTATTTTAAGATTTTGTTTATTTATTTGACAGAAAGAGAGATCACAAGCAGGCAGAGAGGCAGGCAGAGAGAGAGGAGGAAGCAGGCTCCTTGCTGAGCAGAGAGCCCGATGAGGGGCTCGATCCCAGGACCCTGAGATCATGACCTGAGCCAAAGGCAAAGGCTTAACCCACTGAGCCACCCAGGCGCCCCAATTCTACCAAACATTTAAAAAAGAGTTAACACCTATTCTTCTCAAGCTATTCCAAAAACACAGAAGAGGAAGGAAAACTTCCAAATTCATTCTATAAGGCTAGTATCATCCTGATACCAAAACCAGATAAAGACACCACAAAAAAAAGTGAACCACAAGCCAATATCTCTGATGAACATAGATGCAAAAATCCTCAACAAAATATTACCAAACCAAATCCAACAATACATTTAAAATATCATATGCCATGATCAAGCAGGATTTATTCCCAGGACGCAAGTGGTTCAATATTCACAAAACAATCAATGTAATACATCACATCAATAAGAGAAAGGATAAAAACCGTATGATCATATCAGTAGATGCAGAAAAGCATTTGACAAAGTTCAGCATCCATTCATAATAAAAACCCAACAGCATATTTCACAGACCTAGAACAAACAATTCTAAAATTTGTATGGGGCCACAAAAGACCCCAAATAGCCAAAGCAATCTTGAAAAAGAAAAACAAAACTGGAATTATCACAATTCCAGACTTCAAGTTAAATTATAAAGCAATTAGTTACAAAGTAATTGAAACAGTATGGTTCTGGCATAAAAATAGATAGGTCAATGGAACAGAATAGAGAACTCAGAAACAAACCCACAATTCTATGGTCAATTAATCTTCGACAAAGGAGGCATGAATGTACAATGGGCAAAAGATAGTCTCTTCAACAAATGGTCTGGGAAAATTGGACAGCTACATGCCAAAGAATGAAACTGGACTACTTTCTTACACCATACACAAAAATAAACTCAAAATGGATTAAGGACCTAAAGTGAGACCTAAAATCATAAAAATCATTGAAGAGAGCACAGGCAGTAATTTCTCTGACATTGCCCATAACATTTTTCTAGCTATGTCTCCTGAAGCAAGAAAAATAAAAGCAAAAATAAACTATTAAGAATACATCAAAGTAAAAAGCTTCTGCACAGTGAAGGAAACAATAAACCAAACTAAAAGGCAACTTATGGAATGGGAGACGATATTTGCAAATGACATAAAGGGTTAGTATCTAAAATATATGAAGAACTTATGAAACTCAACACCAAAAATCCCAAATAACCAAATTAAAAAATGGGCAGAAGACATGAACCTTTTTCCAGAGAAGACATCCAGATGGCCAAGGGACACATGAAAAGATGCTCAGTGTCACTAGTCATCAGGGAAATGCAAATCAAAACCAAAATGGGATATCACCTCACACCCGTCAGAACGGCTAAAATAAAAAACACAAGAAACAACAAGTGTTGGCAAGGATGTGGAGAAAAAGGAACCTTCATGCACTGTTGGTAGGCATGCAAACTGGTGCAGTCACTGTGGAACACAGTATGGAGGTTCCTCAAAAAATTAAAAATAGAACTACCCTACAATCCAAGAATTGCACTACTGGGTATTTACCCCCAAAATACAAAAACACCAATTCAAAGGGATACATGTACCTGTATGTTTATTGCAACATTATTCACAATAGCCAAGATATGGAAGCAGCCCAAGGGTTCATTGATAGAGGAATGGATAAAGAGGTGAGATATATATATATATAGATATATAGATATATACAATGGAATGTTACTTAATCATGAAAAAGAACAAAAATCTTGCCATTTGCAACAACATGGATGGAGCTAGAGAGCATAATGCTAAGTGAAATAAGTCAGTCAGAGAAAGACAAATACCATATAATGTCACTCGGATGTAGAATTTAAGAAACAAAACAAATGAGCAAAGGAAAAAAAAGAGAGAGAAACCAAGAACCAGACTCTTAATTATAGAGAACAAATTGCTGGTTACCGGAGGGGAGGTGGGTGGAGGGATGGGCGAAATAGGTGATGGGGATTAAAAAGCAAACTTATCATGATGAAAAAAATAATAAAACAAAATAAAATAGGACACATCTGAAGGTCAATCTACGCTCAGGGTTATCTCCAGAGAATAGCCAGTGATTGATAGCATATTCCTGATCTTGAATCAGTATTTAAAATGGAGAAAATTGCACCTGTAATCCAAATGCATGTACTTTTTTTTTCCATACCTGCGTTTGGATTACAGGTGCAATATTCGCAGTAGCGAGAAACGAGCAACAAATACAAGACATTGCTTTTCCAAAATGAATTATGACAGCTGTCAAAATGAAGAACGCTCACACGGGGTTTTGAAATGAAGAATGATAATTTCAGTAAAGATCGTTTCTGTGATTTCAAGAACATTGTTCAAGGGACATCTGGCAGCAAAATTTTCAGTCTCTCGAAAGACCTGAATCAATCACTTCAGGCTCAAACTATAAAAATGCTTAGCGTTGAGAATAGGTTATCCAAACTTGGTGAAGATGGTCAAGCTCTGTTGCAAACAGCTTAGTCCTTGAGAGTTGGACTCTTTTCAACTGTAGGTGACTTCCTTCGCCCATTGGTGGAATAGACTGATGTCATGCCTAATAAGGCATACTTGAAAACTCAAGCCCAGAAGTTGCAACAGAATATGAAGAAATTATTTCCAGGAATCTATGCAACCCAAGAATGTATTAGACAACCATGCATTCAGGGCTACCTCCAAGAAGAAAATTCCATCTTTCAGCTTTCAAGCAGGACAAGCCCATCCTAACCGCAACTGCAGGGTGCTGAGAGGTGTCCTAAGGAGAAATCTCTCCACAGAGAAATCATTTGACAAGGTCGCCCCATACTTGCCATTCGCAATGACCTATGCCTTTGAGGTAGGATACTCTCGAAATAAGGAATAAGAAAATAACGAATGGGGAGCCTCATCTATGCATCAATCCATTTACTTTCTAGCCAGATACATATTTTTGGTGCAATATTATAAAAATAGTATCCTTGTCACGAACACGAAATATATTATTTAAAATATTAAACAAATGTTTTTGTTTAAAATCGTGATGAACCTTTTACGTTTTCCTGAAATTGCCTGAGTGCGCACTGTCCATCATTCAACAGCTCATAAATGAGAAAATGTTCCAGGAAAGTCCTTAGCTGCTACCGTGAACGGCCTCTGGGGTGTCAGTGGGATTGAGGGCTTGTCTTCTGGCTTCCGTTGGGTTCTAGGCCCCAGGGGATGCCGGGAGGGGGATGTGAAGCCATAGTCCCTGAGCCTCTTGTGATCCCTTTACCTGCCTCTGTCCCTTTGTCTCTTGGCCCGCAGGTCTGAGCAAGGACAGCCAAACATTTAGGGTCCAGATGGTAAATTTCCATCCAGATATGAAGTGACAGTCATTAATTAAAGACCCAGAAAACAATAGCAACTATTGGCCAATGGAAAAGGTCTCTACACAGTGACTTCCAGCACCTAGAAGGCAGGAAGATTTTGTTGATGTTGCAGGCTGTCTAATATCATGGTGTTTCTCGATAAGTAATATATACTTATATTTATAAAGGCATGCACGTAATATAAAATATAGTAACATATATTTATATATAAATATATGAGGTATATATAATGGACACGAAAGTTTCCCAGTTCAATATTTTCCGTTCTCCTTTGAAATACACTCGGATAGGGACACCTGGGTGACCCAGCCAGTTAAGCGGTAAATGTTTGTCTTTGGCTCGGGTCATGATCCCGGGGTCCTGGGATCGAGCCCCATGTCGGGCTCCCTCCTCGGCAGGGAGCCCGCTTTTCCCTCTCCCCACTGCTCATGCGTGCATGCTCTCTCTCTCTCTCTCTCTCTCAAATAAATAAATAAAATCTTTTTTTTTAAAGTGATACACGCATATTTTCTCTTCTCTCATTTTCCATTCTGCTCTATTCTACTTCATTTGTAAAATGTTGCTCAAATGGAAAAGAGGTCTGTGGTTTCCAGGGGTAATGAACAGGATGACTGGGAGGAAGACAGATGACTATAAAAAGACAGATGACTTCCGTGGTGAGGGAGAGTATCTTGATTATGGTGGTAGTGGTCACACAAACATATACATGTGACTGAATTATACACACATGGAGAAAGGCACGCATGTAATAATTTGAAATCTGAGTCAGGTCACTAGTCTGTAGTAGTTCAATGCATGATGTCAGTGTCAGCCTCCTGGTTTGGATAAGGTGTTATCGTCAGGGAAGATGCTTCACTGGGTGAAGCTTGGTGATGGGGACATGAACCCTCTCCGAACTATTTTTGCAACTTCTTGTGCGTGTCTAATTATTTCAAAGCAAAAATGTTTTATTTTTTATTATTGATTTTTAAAAAAGATTTTATATGCTTATTTTAGAGAGAGAGAGTGCAAGCAGGGGAAGGAGCAGAGGGAGAGGGAAAAGGAAGGGGAAAGAATCTCAAGCAGACTCCAAGCTCAGTGGGACTTGGGGCTGCATCTCACACCCCTGAGGTCATGACCTGAGCCGAAACCAAGAGGTGGACACCCAACTGACTGAACCCCCCCAGACACCCCCAAAACAAAAATGTTTTCAACGTTACTCAAGACCCATTAAAATCATATCATGAGGTCACACTCCATAGCTTGAAAGTGACGGCCTAGTTCACCAAGAGTGGAGATTGGATCGGCAAGCAGCTGTGGCACATGAACTTGTCGGTTGGAAGCGGGGCATCAGCCTGTGCAGACCTGTGTATCTGAACAGACTGGAATCCTACAACCTCAACTTTATGGGGAGGCTTGAGAAGTTTGCCGAAACCAGATACATGACTATGTGGGACGTCAATTACAACAATGGAAGTGAATTTGAGTTAAAAAGTTCCTCTGCTGTGAAGATAGGATTTCCGAGGGTAGCTCTCTTTCTAACTTATATGATCTTTGAGCAATAAAGTTTCCAATGTTGACATAAGCCATGCTTCCTGCCTTTTTTGACAAAAACATTACTTTAGTGACTCAGTTTCTCCAAATGTGAGGACAAAAATTCCAGTAATCTCCCTAATTCATAGCACTTCCGGAGATAATGACCGTTTGTTCTCAGATGGAAGTAATTTCATTAGCATAAGTGGATGCATATTTTATAAACACAGGCCCATGTGTTTCATATTCTTCTCATATTTATTTACACATTTTGTAAACACATGTATACACAGAGCCACATGGACATTTTTAGAAGAGCACATGGAACATTTTGCACATGTAAATACCACAGTTGATGCCTCGGGGGCTGTTTTTCTCAGGTGGCAAATCAGTTACCACTCAGAGGCTCTCAAGTTATTACCTTTTCCCAAGTAAGAATGTACCCTGCAGTGGGCCAGCCTCTGGGTTTCCTCAACCCCCTGCCTCCCCTCAGGATGTCCTGGCCTCTAGAGCTTCTAATTTATAGGGAAACTGATGCATCCTGAAATGGTAATGATTTCTAGTAAGTCAATATCATTCCCACATAATGTCTCCAAATGTACCCAGCCTTAAAGAAGAGCCTTAAAGAAGAATTTAATCAGATCGACAAGGTGGCTATTTTTTGCCAAGTAGATCTCATAGCTCCCTTCTATAAACACCAAAGGTCTTGGACATACTTGGAGTCAAGTTAAAGTGAGCCACGTTCTGGAAAGTCAGGCCTGCCCACAGCTGGGTTGGGGAGCTCGTGGGATGGCAAAGGTAGCAAAAGGTAACTCTTAGATTTTAAAATATTTTCTTTTGGGGAACCTGGCTGGCTCATTCGCAAGAACATGTGACTTTTTTTTTTTTTTTTAAGATTTTATTTATTCATTTGACAGAGAGAGAGAGAGATCACAAGTAGGCGGGGGGGGAGGGGGGGAGCAGGCTCCCCGCCGAGCAGAGAGCCTGATGCAGGGCTCGATCCCAGGACCCCGAGATCATGACCCGAGCTGAAGACAGAGGCTTTAACCCACTGAGCCACCCAGGCGCCCCAAGGACATGTGACTCTCAAACTTACAACTCTGAGCCCCACAATGGGTGTGGAGATTACTTAAAATGAATAAATAAATTAAAACTTAAAAAAAAATAGTTTGGGGCGCCTGGGTGGCTCAGTGGGTTAAGCCTCTGCCTTCGGCTGTCATGATCTTGGGGTCCTGGGATCGAGCCCCGCATCAGGCTCTCTGCTCAGCAGGGAGCCTGCTTCCCCCTCTCTCTCTCTGCCTGCCTCTCTGCCTACTTGTGATTTCTGTCAAATAAATAAATAAAATCTTAAAAAAAAATTTATCTCTACTGAGCCTCCCACAGGAGGCTGAAACAGCCCCAAATGTTATCTCTTGCATCAGAAGCAATCAGTTAACTACAACCCAGTGTCTCTTGAGCTCAATTTGAGTCTTTACTAGGTACTAAATACAATGTGAACAGAAAACGAATGTTAGGTAGAGATGGTACTCCCCAATATTCTCTCTCTCTTTTTTTTTAAAAGATTTCATTGCACCAGGACCATGCTAAACTCTTTTACATTCATCCTTACAAAAGGCCAGTGGGGTTGGCATTCTTTTCTTTTTTTAAGATTTACTTATTTATTTGTCAGAGAGAAAGAGACGCAGAGCACAAGCAGGGGAGTGGCAGGCAGAGGGAGAAGCAGACTCCCCATTGAGCAAGGAGCCCAATGTGGGGGTCAATCCTAGGACCCTGCGATCATGAGCTGAGCCGAAGGCAGACGCCCAACTAACTGAGCCACCCAGGCACCCCTGGGGTTGGCATTCTTGTCCTCATTTTATGGATGAAAAAGTGGGTGCTCAGAAAGAGCCAACAGCTTGCTCAAGATTAAACAGCTAATTAGTAGCTGCAATGTGAAACTAATGCCCATGGGCTGGGTTGGATAGTGTCCCCCCAAATTCATGTAGTCCCCAGAACCTCAGAATGTTACCTTATTGGGAAATAGGGTCATCACAAACATAATCAGTTAAGGGTATAGTGGAGTAGGATGGGCTCCTACTGCAATATGACTGGTGTCTATAAGAGGAGAAGAAACACAGAGCTCAGGGAGAATGCCACATGATGACAGAAGAGACAGAGATTGGGGCCATGAGGGTGGCTGGTAGTTCCTGAAGCTCAGAGAGGGACACGGACCAGATTCTGTCCGAGAGTCTTCAGAGAGGGCATGGCCCTATTGGCAACTTGCTTTCAGACTCCTGGCCTCCAACATTGTGGTTTAAAATTTTTGTTGTTTCAAGCCACCCATTTTGTGGTACCTTGTTGGTGGCCCAAGGAAACTAATACCGCCCACGATACACACTACAACCTGTTAACTGTGAAATTTTGGAGAACAAAGAAGAAAAATTACAAAGTGCCCGTGATCTCAAGTCCTAGAGCCAACTATTGTGGATTGTTACATTTCCAGGTTCCCTTCTCTTCCTCCCCCAGGCCATTCCATCCATTTCTACCTTTGAAGAAATGGTGCCTTCACTTTGTGCACTTTGTGTATTTTCTTCTCTTTTGTTGTTTGATCAGCTGTACTCTCTGATGTGCTTTTAAAATAGTGAGAACAGCTGTAAACTCCAGCATTCTTTGTATTTTATCATCATCATTAACAACCTTGTCCTCATCCTCATTTCAGTTCACTGGGATAGGTCCCATTGAGAGAGAAAATGGTTGGACCCACCTTTGACTTGGAACGTTGGCACTGAAAATGGAAAAGCTGGCTATGCGCGAGATCCCCAGAAGATGGCAGTGTGCATCATAAAAACCACACCATCCCCTTGGCCACTTAGCCACCAGCCTGTGAATCATGGTAGGTGGCTTTGCGCTCCGGGAAGGGCCTTTGTGAGGGATACTGGAAATAGTAGTCACACCGCTAACTAGCCTGAGGCCCCTTGGAGTGAATGTTTTCCAGTTTTGAGAGGTCCTTGCTTCTTGTTTTTGTTTTAAAGATTTTATTTATTTATTTGATAGAGAGAAAGAGATCACAAGCAGGCAGAGAGGCAGGCGGGGGAAGCAGGCTCCCTGCTGAGCAGAGAGCCCAATGCAAGGCTCGATCCCAGGACCCTGAGATCATGACCTGAGCCGAAGGCAGAGGCTTTAACCCACTGAGCCACCGAGGCATCCCATCCTTTCATCTTGTTAAAGAGAGATGTTGAACTGCCACTCTAATCCTTTCACCTGAAGAAACTTCCAGTTCAGACATTGGAGATTGTTGTCACCAATAGTTTGATGTATCAACTACAATCTCTAATTTCTGTCCCTTACTGATCTGAGGGTTTAAGGCAGTCATCTCAGTTCCCTTATCTAGAGACTGTGCATAAAAGAAGGGAGGGCTGAGAGAGAATGAAGTAGAGAGAGCTTGGAAGGAGCGAGGAGACAAAACACCAGAACAATGCTTACCAGCTGTGCGATTCTGGCCTACTCACATAACCTCTCTGAGCCTAAGTATCCTCTTGTTCCATTTGTTTTGCTTTGTTTTGTTTTTCATGGGCATTATGTCTGGTCTGCTGACCTTCCACTGTCAGAGCACAGCTCAACTGAGAAACGACTATTAAAGCTATAAAATATTTTTATTAGCAGTTATTTTCATAAGTATAGTCTAGCAGTAATTCTCAAGCATTATCTTCGATCAGAATCACCTGCAGAGCTTATGAAACCATGGAACGCTGGGCCCTGCCCCAGAGTTTCTGATTCAGTAAGTCTGGGGGTGAGTAAGAGAATTTGCAGCCTGGACAGATCCCGAGGTGATGCCGGTGTTGCTTGCAAGGAAGACATCTCGAGAGCCACTGGCTAGAGCGAGGGTATGTGCATTTGGTACTCTGGAAGCCTTGTGCGTTTCTTGGAACTTCCTAGGCTACTGCTTAATGCAAAATTAAAGAAATTCTTTTCAAAGCATTAGGAAATGCTGCCCTAGTCTTTATCTTGCACATATGTGCGGTCAGTAGCCAAAGATGTGACTGTCTTTTAGATTGTGTCACTTCTGCTGGTCTGTGGTTTGCAGGAACAGGTGTTTTCTGCCTTATGGTGACTACAATAGCCCACTCACCATGGCTGCCACCGTGAGCTGGCAGCTGCCGCATGCATGGTGGGATCGACGTGGCCCAGGGAATTCCCTCAAAGGCCAGAAGGGAAGCTCAGTGAGGACCAGGACGTGTCTTGGGAAGGCTCCAAGGAGTGATTGGCAGTGTTTGGGTCACTGATGGCTTTCTGGCCCCTTACCCTGCTCTATTTTTGCCATAGTGCCCAATGCCTTCTAACTATATTTTTCTCTCATTTATTTCTTGTTTGCTGTCCTTCTCTCTGCCCCCCAAATGTAAGGAGCAGCAGTTTTCTTTACTTCAAGATGTACGTACAAGCACACAAACATTGTGCTGAATGAAGGGAAGATAAATGCTGGCCATTTCCTGCCTTTCTCAGCCACTCATGATTCCTCCAAGCACACACGAGTCTACTTACCACCTTCCAGAATGATGGGAGGCCTGCAGCACTGTTGCAGGGAACCACACACCAACCATAAGGAACTATAAAACCCAGGTACTCAGTTCACCTTTAGAGCATAAGGTAGGGTTTACTGTATTTAGATTTTATGCCAGTGCTCCTGCATTTTCTATACTTTATGGATGCTGAGGTCGAGACTGGGTAGCTATTCTCGCCAGTCTGATATTTTGTTCTTTTGGATCCTCTAGCTTGTGACTTGGGTTTTGGAATGAGACCAATCGTAAGTTCAGAAAGGTTGGTTCAGGATGATGATCAGGGTTCTGCCTCGAGAGCCTTAATAGACTAGAAAGGTGTACAGAGAAGATTCAGGGGAACTGGAAACTCAGGAAAAGTGTAACCTGAAGAAAACAAATACACACACCTGAATAAATGCCCCTAGAGTACAACCAGCTACAAGGGCCTTAGTAGACCTGACATCCACTGAATACTGACAACATTGCAGATGGCAAGCCTACTGCTTCATCTTCAGGAACATCTCATTCCTTAGCAACCTGTAAAATATATGCTGGGCTGTACCATGTGAAATTGGCATCCTTATAAGTCAAAAAAGGTTGAGTGCAGCAATATCATTTGATTTGAACTAAAAGTTATCAATCCCATTTTATAGATAAGGAAAATGAGCCTCAGAGGGGATAAATAAGCTGCCATCAGTCATTTGGGTAGAAAATGATGGAATAAAAGATTTTGAACCCAAATCTGGTAGGCCCCAAAGAACATTCTCTTTTCACTATATTATGAGGCTCTTGGAAGAAGGTTAAGCTTAGGAAAAGCCCTAAAAAGCCAGTTTGTATTGTGCTGGTCAACATTTCTTTTAATAACTTACAGTTCTTTATTCTTCCTTCATAGTCATAAATAATGCACTTTAGGAGTAAGTACTATGTTGGAGGAGCCCTGAGTACTGAACGAACCACAAATGGCTGTTTTCAGGTTATCAAATTTTAATAACATTATTTTGTTGCAATGCTGCATCTAGCCTTTTAAAGAGAATGTTCCAAGAACTCATTATGTGATTATAAAATCGTAAGACTCTTTTCACAGACTGATCAACAAAAGCCAGTCCCTCCTTGTGGCAACACTCAGAATGCCCTGAAATTTTTTTAAATCCTAAGCACATAATCCTCAAACAAGAATAGATAAAGCACAAAGTAAGTATAAGGGAGGAACCGAATAGAACGTGATCAAAATTAATCTGGCACATAACGATGACATTCTTGATCATATCTCTGAATGGTAATAGTCCGGGAGCTGGTGATTTCTCAAGTAACTGAGATGGGAATGACTTTTACACATGACCAAGTTGAATCTTTGGGGTTTTCTCTTCTTTAGTGTTCCGGCCTCATTGTTGGAAGTTTTCCCCTTATTGTGGGTTGTTTAATCTTAAATGTACACACTTGCACGGCACAAGTAGAAGCTTAATAAATGTGGAACAAATAAATGATATTGAAAGATGAACATCTTTGTATCATTTTATCAGACAGTTTGGTAACCACCGTGCTAAACACTGGAATGAAAATAAAGCAGCGAGGCACCTACGTGGTTCAGTCGATTGGGTGTCTGCCTTTGGCTCAGGTCTTGGTCTCAGGACCTGGGATTGAGCCCTGCATCAGGCTCCCTACTCAGCGGGCAGTCTGCTTCTCCCTCTCCCTCTGCCCCTCCCCCCTGCTCTTGCTCTTTCTCTCCCTCTCTCGCTCTTAAATAAATAAAATCTTTTTTTGACAATAAAGCAGTTTCTGGTTACTCACATTGGATGTCTTGAGATGAAATTTCTGTGATCTGACACTGATTGGTAGATGATGTATAAACAGACCAGAAACTGTTCTGGAGTTCATGAGATTTTGACGCTACAGCAGTAAGAAGGATAAAAAACGTGAGTATGGCAGTTTAGCTTTCCTCACTTACGCGTAATGGGTAGGAAATACTATTTCCATAGTAGAAACAGCCACTCTCCAATAACTGGCTTTTTTCAACTGTAACAAGTTATAACAAGACACAATATAGACACACAAGTGGCTGTGCCAGAGGTTTAAATTTATAAAGAATGGGGTACACTGGTGGCGCCTGGGTGCCTTAGTCAGTTAAGCGTCTGACTATTGATTTCTGTTCACATCATGATCTCAAGGTCTTGAGATGGAGCCCTGAGTCAGGCTTGACACTGGGGGTGGAGTCTGCTTAAGATTTTCCCTCTCCCTCTTCTCTTCCCCCACCCCATCCTTCCTGCACATGTTCTCTCTCTCTCAAAAAAAGAAAGAAAGAAAGAAAGAAAGAAAGAAAGAAAGAAAGA
>CM052892.1:56821383-57008190 GCA_028534135.1 Potos flavus | reverse complement strand
CCTCACCTTCCTCATCTAACCACAAAGGTGCTTGCAAGAATCAAGACCCTGCAATTGCACTACTGGGTATTTACCCCAAAGATGCAGATGCAGTACAAAGAAGGGCCACATGTACCCCAATGTTCATAGCAGCAATGGCCACAATTGCCAAACTGTGGAAAGAGCCAAGATGCCCTTCAACAGATGAATGGATCAAGAAGATATGGTCCATATATACAATGGAATATTATGCCTGCATCAGAAAGGATGAATACCCAACTTTTATTTTAACATGGACTGGACTGGAAGAGATTATGTTGAGTGAAATAAGTCAAGCGGAGAAAGTCAATTATCATATGGTCTCACTTACGTGTGGAGCATAAGGAAAAACATGGAGGACATTGTGAGAGGGAAGGGAGGGATGAATTGGAGGAAATCGGAGGGGTGAAGAGTCTGTGAGACTGTGAACTCATGAGAGAGTGTGAACTCAGAACAAGGGACTGAGAGTTTTGGAGGGGTGGGGGTGGGGGGTTGGGTGAGCCTGGTGGTGGGTATTGAGGAGGGCACGTATTGCATGGAGCACTGGGTGTGGTACATAAACAATGACTCTTGTAACACTGAAAAAATAAAATAAAAGTATTTGGGGAAAAAAAAAAAAAGAATCAAGAGATAAGGGGGCACCCAGATGGCTCAGTCGGTTGGGTGTCTGTCTTTGGCGTGGGTTGTGGTCTCGGTCGGGCCCCACATCAGGTTCCCCACTCAGTGCGGAGTCTGCTTGTCCCTTTCCCTCTGCCCTTTGCCCCGTTCATTCTCTCTCACTCAAATGGATAAATAAAATCTTTAAAAAATTATTAAGAATCAAGAAATAATGCATATGAAAGTCTTTTGTAGACCATCAAATGTTAAAGATCTATCAATCATTGTTATTGTTACAAACAAGAGTGTCCTCAGGTGACTCCTAAATGTGATGCTCTTTTTGAAAAAGTAAATGAGATATAACTTGCATGCAGTAACGGGGACAACTGTTAAGGCACAGCTCAATGACCTCACATGTGCGTATACACTTCTCCACCACCCAGATCAAAATGTAAGATGTTCCCATCACCCCAGAAAGTTCTCTCATGCTCCTTTCTAGTCAATACCCCCTCCCAGAGGCTACCACTGTTCTGAACTCCCCATAGATTCATTTTGCATATTTTTGAACTTCGTATAAATGGAATCATATCATATATGCTCTTTTGTGCCTTCCTTTGAGAGTCAGTCTTATTATTGCTTCTATTAGCAGTTTATCCATTTTTATTTTATTTTTTTTAAAGATGTTGTTTATTTATTGGAGAGAGAAAGCACAGAGGGAGAATGAGAGGGAGAAGCAGCCTCCCCGTTGAGCAGGGAGCCCAATGCGGGGCCCAGTCCCAGAACCCTGGGATCATAACCCGAGCCGAAGGCAGATACCCAACTGATTGAGCCACACAGGTGCCCCAGTTTATCTTTTTTATTGCTGTGTCATGACATACATCTTTTTGGGGTCAAAAGGAATTTTGTCCCCTCACACTTATAGCAGAAGAACAAAAAAATCATTTCATTCCCCTCATGACTTCTGATCCTGGTCTCTTTACCAGCCTTACTCCCATGCTTGGGGAATTACAAAGTCAATTAGCTTTCAGCTGTGTTGGGTTCAGACTGGACTGTCATCCCTAACAAGGACAAGGTCTTAGAGGGGAAAAGAATCTGTTAGCTGAACATTCATTCATCTACTTATCTGTCCTTCCAATCAAAATTTGGTTGTTTCATAATTAACCGTTTTATTTACACAGAAATAAGAAAGACAGACTACTCTTTCAACTTGGGAACGTGGCGCTTTAAGACAAAAAGTACACATTCTGCAAACAAGACGTGGGGAATGGAATGGAAAACTCGACTGAGTGCTTTCCTGGCTTCTTGCCATTCTGTGAATACTTAATGATATATATATTTTTAAAGCCAACCATTCTCACATTTAGGCCAATTTTTCTTTTGCTAATATGGTCTTTTCTTGTCTTCCATCCAAAACAGATTGAGAATCTAGAAAGATATATTCTATCCACACTTTTATTTCACCAATAGTCTGTTCAATTTCCACTAAGGACAATCATTCATATATCTTTAAATATTAATATTGGTGCTGAATAACACGAGGCAAATGCAACACTCAGAGCCCGAATCTAGTAAGAATTCCCACAGAGACGCAGGTGGGGTGGGGTTTTTATCAAATTGGTCAGTTGATCTGGTAATGCCCATTGCTGGAGGTGATGTGCCCCTCAAGGAAATGAATGAGCCCACAGGGAACCGTGTCTGTCAACGATCTGTGGGTTTCGGTATATGGTGTCCAGCACATTTTCTGAAATTGTCAATGATGCCATATTAAGTTGAATCTGGACTCCCTTAGAAGCTGAAAAGAAACTCGGGGAGAGGGGCAGGGTACTCCCCACCCCTGCTTCTTGTCCCTGACATCACTGTACCAATCGACATCCTCAATATGAGCCTTTGTATTTCGGTCCCAGAGCTCACTCTAGTATGGTTCTTAGATTAACCAAAGAGGTAATTAGGAAAGTGTTATTGCCACCCTGAAGAGTTTATGAGGCTAAATGAATTCTGTAAGTAATGCAGTTAGTAAGTGGAGGCTCTGCCTCTTTTCCTCTTCTGCTTCCAGGTCATTTTAAATGCTGCCCTAGGAAAAGCATCAGAATAAGCCCTTCAGAATATTTCATAAAGGCTAATTAAAAGGTAGGCTCCCTATTTTCATTCAATTAAATATAAATCTTGTCTGTAGATTCACAATTAAGTTGCTTCATTTGTCCCACTGAACTGACTAAAAGTAGTCGGGTATTATGACTTCTCGTCTGTCTGTCTTCTGCTCTCCCCCCATCAAAATATCAGCTCCCTGAGGGCAGTGACTTTGTTTAGTTCACCATCATATCCCTGGTGCCTAGACCAGCACCTGACACAGAGAAGAGAGTCTACAAATACTTGTTGAATAAACGAGGGGATGTAGAAAGGAACGACAGAAGGAAGGAAAGAATAAAACTCAGATAGGTGAAATGGCTTGCTCAAGGCCTCACAACCACAGTAACCTGGATATTCAAGAGATTGATCGTAAATATTACCCTTTTGTTACATCTTCTCACTTTTTCTTCATATCTATCGGCAGTATTCATGGTCTTTACGGGGGCAAAGGGGATGTAAGAGATGAGAGGTTGCCATTTTTCTAGACGAACACTGATAACAAGTCATCAGAGTTACTGCATATCCTACATGAGAAAAAGATCAACAAAGATGCTTTGGGAGTGGATGCTGGTGACTGGGTAGGACCATTAACCAGCCAGTAGTAATTTGCTGACTTACAGCATATGATTCCAAACCACAGATTACAACATATCAGAGACCTTAGAGAGGCAGTGACTATTCTAATTCCACAGATATTAAGGTCTGATATTAAGGTCTGGACAGTTAGTTGCCCCACAGACCTTCTATCCAATTTGCTTTCTTTCTTTCTTTTTTTTTTTTTTTTGAAACCACATCACCTAAGATCCTTGGGTATCACAAGACATGCCCATAGAAAAGGGAGAGTTGATACCTGATGCTCTTTTCCTTCATGCTTAGGGTGTACTAGAGAAATATATCTGCTCATGAATATGCAAATAATTGATTTAAAGTCTAACTGATTCATAAGAGAATTCTTGAATCACCTCCTGGTGTTCTAGGAATTCAGTATTTCTCAGTGCAAATATCAGACTCCTACTCAGATACACCAAATGGAGACTTGGCTGCTTTTGAAGCATCTATTTACTTAGGAGAATAAAACCCACACTTAGGAGAAAATGTGCCTTATTCTATTTGATGTTCCAAATGCCTCTTTGCCTAAGGATTACTCCAGGGGGATGCCAACACAGACAATGCAGCTTTATAGCGAAAGGGGGATCCCATCCAGCTCCGTATTACCTATTTATGCTTCACAAAATTGTAAGGCTCACAGCAAGGAGAAGGAGGAACCAACGCAGAGAGACAGTGCTCATGCTCTCTAAAAAAATGGAGATGTCAAGATGAGGGTGGTACCACGTAGCACACCTTAATGCCTTTTTAAAAAGTGTATGCATGTGCCTTTCTTTCTCCTTCTAGTCTATGTTCTCAAGACAGAGAGCCAATCTGTGGCTTAACAATGTTTTCTACCAGCAGAAAAATTATAGTAACCAAGCACACCTGAAGGCTCATAATTCTCCTGGCCAGCCATCTTGAGGTTTTTTCCTTTCATTACATTAGAAATGGAGGCTAATTAAGGCAACTGTGGCTAGAGCAAGCCAAATTGGATTTTTCTTGCAGCTCTCCCTTCATCTTACAGAATGATGTCATTAAATGTTCAGACTATGAAATGCTAGGGACAGCCTGTTTCCACTGCTCGATGGGTCATGCTAGAATGCCAGGGAAATATGCCACAGAACGTCATAAAGCTTTACAGAACTACCGTAAAACCTACATGGAAGCCAAGCAGAACACGGGCATTTACTTCTCTTTGTAAAGACGCTCCACGAAGCCGGAAGGAACACAGGCGGGAAGCCATGCAGGAAATGATGAAGTGCACAGCATCACAAAGCCGCTCTGCAGGCTCTTTGGTCTGGGGGCCTCTTGAATGACCAGTCATCACTCAAAGGCTTTCCATAGAACAGAGACCTGGGACTGCCGAAGCACACACCTTCTTGGCACGTCCACCGGACCACAGGCAGCTCTTGAGTTATGGGCCTATATTACAAGGGCACCTGATACCTGGTTATAATTGAGCAAGCTCCGGTGGGCTTTCATAAGAGAGATGTATTAGTCAAATCGGTTTACCTCATTTGTTTGCATGAACCCTGTGACTTGAAGAGTTAAGAGTTACGTTATAGTCTGCTAACCCAGTGTGCTTCATATAAATGCTTTTCTTAAATTGCAGTAGTGGAGGAAGCGAGTAGGTCAATGAAAAAAGCTAATGGATTTAAGTAAAGCAGAGTCCTTGCCAGGAGGGGGGTGTGGTGCAGTCAATCCCTTTTAAACCATAGAGCTCAGAATGAAGAAGAGATTTCTTGAAGGAATATACAAGTACTGTTAGGAACAGAGAATGGCCACTGGGTGGCCAGAAAGTGACAGCTGCCCACTAGAAGGAATAACATGGTAAAGTAGGATTGTATGATTGTCTAGCATGTTATAAAATTGAAGAGGTATGAGCTAACTACCTAGCTAGCCATCTCCCAGACTTCTACCTAGCCCTATGTGTGCACATCTTGCCCCTTCCATTTCACAAATCTTAGAAAGGCATCATCTTATACCATATAGACCCCAGGGTGATTTCTCAAATAGAAAGAATTCTTAAATTTTTTAATTTGGAAATAAAGGAATTATCTTTCCAGAGACACCAGCATTTTTCAGAAACCACATCCGTGGTTGTCAAGTTTGTTCTGTATACTGACCAGCCAAGAGAAGGCAGTAGGCATTCAGAATTCATGAGAAAAGCGTGGTTGGCCTTGAACACTGCCTTTTTGTGTGCGTGTTCCTTTTTTTAAACCACTGGGCTCAGCCCTTTGGCCCTGCCAAAAGCAAATTTTGACACTGACTTCAGTCAGTGGGGAGAAGGAAGCCACATTTTCAATAGAAGGGCATTTTTTTTTGTCTGGCTTCAGTCACTGCAGCCGGAACGCACTGTGAACTACAAAGCTATCTGCGCACAAATTAGGAGCACACCCACCAGGCCTTGCCAGCTGTTCTGCCTTCTTCAATGAAGTCACAACTGTCGTTGCCACCACAGTTCAATGCCACAGCAACAATTGTGAGGGTTTAGTGTCTGTATTGCTCAAAGTTTCCGGGAGTGGGAGAGAGAGACAGAGAGACAGGTGTCCCCCACCTGGCTTCCTACATCAGAGGCTCACACTCCGCCCCCCCTCCCCACCTCCAACACTTACTTGTCTGCCTTTGCAAATGAATGCAGTCCAGGACGGTGTGAAACTAGGCAGTGCTGGGAGGAAGGAAATCCTTGAATGAGAAGGAAAGACAGCAAATTCAAAAGGAGGCCGTTTGATAGTGATTCCAGACATGCCCCTTATCAAGTGCATCTGAGCTTGAGCTTGGCATGATTCTCTAACCCTAAGAGGGACTCTTTTATGCTTGGAAGACTGAATTCACATGAGCTGGCAGAACCATCACAGCTCTCGATGGGGAAGGGAAATACAAGTTCAAGTCAGAAAGAAAAATGGAAGAGCAAAGCAGAAGTCTTCCAATCCCAGCCCATGCTTATTTGTACTCACCCAACAGCTGGACAGAGAAGGATTTATTCTTATCCTCTCTGGAGGTGAACTTACTCAGAATGAGAACGTTGATTTGGCGCTGAGACCAAAGGCTCCAGGTTTTAAGAAAAAAAAAAAATCATCTCCCCCATGCGGATGGCACACCCTTTCTTAAATGCAGCAGCTGATAAATGACCCATGGAAGGTAATACTGCATGACTGGAAAAATTTGATGCAGATGAAAAGTGAAGAGCAATGAAAAACTGCAAATTGCTTCGTGCTGAATAGACAAGGGCCTCGGTATAGAGAGGCAGAGAAGGAGAACGACCGGAAGCCACGGGGCCCAGGTGGGGAGACGTAGGACGTTTCTCCCCGTGTGTCCCAAGCATTTGGGTCAGTACTAAGGTTCTTGACACTTCAAGCTGGTGGGAGCTATTTCTGCTACTAAAGGCACCAAAGAAGTGGACTTGGACTTGTTTTTTTTTTTCTTTCTCTTTCTCCCCCTCATTCCCTGTTCGAAGATATCTCTTCGGTACGTAGTTTGGACTTTGCCAAGCAGTTTCTAAGGCCCTTGAAGCACAAAACACATGTAAACCACTCTAATTCGATTTTCTGAAGGCTCACCAAACAAATAATACTGAGGATATTGCTCACTTTTGCCAAAAAAAAGAGCAGGAGGACCACATCTTTGTGCCACAATAACCCCATCTTTTTCTCCAGTTTTTCTCAGTCTGTGTTCACGACAGGGAGTGACACAGACCAGCCCCTGAGGAAATCAGTAGTCTTCCCCACAGGCACCCTCCACCCCCCACCACATTCCAGTCGTTGAAAAAATAAAATGGGATTTCTGTGTTTAGTTCTTCCGGAGGTTTCCATCACAACTCTGTATTTTATGCTTATTTCTCAATTTCTTGACTTAACACGAGACTATTTCCTAACTCTGGAAAGAAAGATGATGTTTCAGTTGACTTTCGTCTCTCCCATCTCTTTCTTCTGCTTCTTTAGCGCTTGAGAGTTAGATGGTAATTATTAGATTTTTCTATGGTTGGCTGCTTAATTATAAATAATACACTGTACTTACATATTATAATGTCATAAATAGTGTACTTGAATCTCTGTTCTTCCAGCAACTGCCTTTTTTGTAAGATGAGGATGTTGCCTAATTGGATGGGGTTTGTCTCCTTTTCTCCCTACTCCCTGCTCCCCGCCTTCTGTTGGCTATGCCCTTTCCATTACATCACCAAGATGCAGCCTAAACCTCCAAGTCTTCCATGCTTTTGGCTGAGACTAGCTCTTGAAGTGGAAATCCAATGCACAGAGATAACCACTCAGTCTCCCTAGGTCCCTGCCAAAGGGATGTATCCCTTTCCAAAGTCAACTGCATTACCAAGCACCAGCTCAAAGAGGCACCTATTTGATTGGGAGACATAATCATAACAGAGGGTTTTAGCCTCCTACTCATTTTCCTACCCTAAGAAATTTAAGATATAACCTCCTCGAAGCTTGCTGCTTCAATCATTGTATTTGCGTAAATTAACACTTCAACCTGTGAAGCAAGTGGTTTCTTAACAGCCTTTTTTGATGCAGAGGACAAAGGACCCAACTACAAATGCACAGAACTTTTGGCAGCCAAATGCCCCATTTGGATTGTTAATGGTTTCAAAGTGTATTCATTCACACTTAATGGTCCCCCTTGAGTGGGCTTCTAAATATACAGAACTCAAACACCCTTCTTTCCAGTAATGGAGATCTAAATGTGACTAGGACTAATAGGAATAACTTTGCTTCTTGAAATATAAGCTGGAAAAATTTCCACTGCAACCAGATATTTCTTCATAATTGATAGACAACAATCCCCATATATTCCTTAGAGCTTAAAGTAAGTGCAGTAGTATAGCCATACTTAGCTTTTTCTGAGCAGCTACGAAGATGTCTAACTGTCCTAGTTTGCTTGGAACTTTCTCAGATTTAGCACTGAAAGTCCCACATCCCAGGAAATCCCACAGTCATGGAAAAATCTGAGATGACTGATGACCCTACATATGATAACAATGATGACAATAATATTATTTGTGCTTATCACGGGCCAGGTACTATACTAAGTGATTTAGATGGTTTTAAAATTTAACCTTCACAGCAACCATACAGAGTAGATATTATTAGTATCCCCATTTTAGAGATGGGAAAACTACAGCTTGACAAAGACAAATTACTTCCCTAAGTTCATTTAACTATTAAGTGGCCGAACTAAGGTTCAAACCCGGGTTATCTGACTCCATATTTTTTCCTGCATTAAAACAAATTCCATCACATTTCGGATTAAGGTTGTCAGGTAAAATGCAGGGCACCAAATCAAATTCAAATTTTAGAAAAGCAGCAAATAATTTTTTAGTATGTTCCCAATTGCATGGGACATACTGATACTAAAAAATTATTCATTGTTTATCAGAAATTCAAATTTAACTGGACAGTTTGTAATTTATCTGCTAAATCTGACGGCCTTAATTTGGGGCAATCACCTTTTCCAAAAAAAATAAATTTGGGTGCTTGGGTGGCTCAGTAGGTTAAGCATCTGACTTCAGCTCAGGTCATGATCTTAGGGTCCTGGGATGGGGCCAGACGTCGGGCTCCCCCCCTTAGCGGGGAGTCTGCTTCTCCCTCTCCTGCTGCCATTCTCCCCTGCTCATTCTTTCCCTTTCTCTCTCTCTCTCTCAAATGAATAAATAAAATAAAATAAAATAAAATAATAAAATAAATAAATAAATTTTTATAAATATAAATAAATAAATACAATAATAAAATAATAAAATAAATAAAATCTTTTAAAAATATAATCTTTTAAAGATTTAAAAGATTAAAAATAATATTTTAAATTTTAAAAAATTTAAAAATTAAAATTTAAATTTAAAATTGTTAAAAATTTTAAAAATATTTTTAAAAAGATTTAAAATTAAAAAAATTTTTAAATCTTTTAAGAATAAAATAAAAATAAATTTTTACTGGGGTGCCCAGCTGGTACAGTTGGTTAAGTAGTTTCAGCTCAGGTCGTGAGATTGAGCCCCATGTTGGGCTCTGCACTCAGTGCGGAGTCTACCCGAGTTTCTCTCCCTCTCATCCTGCCCCCTGCCCTCTCTCTCTCTCCCTCTCGCAAATAAATAAATAAATAAATTTTTATTGGTGTTTTATGTGGCCCAATATATTTATGGGCTGGTGAGATCTGGGGAAACAGGTTTCAAATTAAAGGCAACCAAATAAATTAGAGCAAAAATACATCCATGTGTTGTTTTATTTAAGAAATCTGGTTGATCTAAATAGGCTCTTTCTGAGATAGGGTAGTAATTCTGATATATTTGACTATGAGAATAGAATGAAAGTCGGGGACATTTATTCATTCATTCAGTCATTCATTATGTATTGAGTGCCTACTGTGTTCCAGGCACTAATCCAGATACTAGGTTAGAGCCAAACAGAACAAACTCCTAGTCCTCCTAGAGCTTACATTTTCTAGGGGAGAAATGGGCACTAACTAGATACGCTATCAAGTAACATAGTGTCTGGGAGTGCTATAAGCACTATAGTGCTATAAGCACTATAAGGAAAAGAATATAGTAGGGTAAGGGGCCGAAATGAAGGGAAGTGTTGCGATTGATGTAGTCAAGAGAAGGTACCTAGTGAGGAGTTAAATCCTAAACAAAGAAAGCAAAGCCGTGTGGATATGTGGGAGGAAAGAGGCTAAGTAGAAGAAACAGCGAGAGCTAAGGCCCAGAAGTGAGAATGTGCGGGCTGTGTCAAAGGCATAGCACAGAGGCTGCAGACAATTAAGTAAATTGCAGAGTAGGAGGCAATGAAGCTGGAGAGAAAGAGGCAGGGGTTAGTCGCTTAGGGCCGATTGGCTGTGGTCATCACCTTGGATTTTATTCTAAGTGTGAAGGTTTATGAGCAGGATGATAAATGATCAGGTTTATACTTCAAAGGCTCCCAGTGGGTGCTGCGCAAATGGAAATACTGCTGCAGAAGTAGAGGAGAGAGATGCTAGTGGCCTGAAGTAAGACGGAAGCAGGAGAGAAGGGAAGTGTTACATTTGGGATATACGCAGACAGTGTGGCCCAGCAAGTATGACGTTTAAAATCTCTACCAGCATTGTCTCAAGTGCATCTCCAAGATTAAGGAGCACAGCTACTTCACATTATGATCAGCTATTTGGTTAGTTCCGTGCTTTTCAACGTGGCTGTACTTAGTAACCATCCACGGGACTTAAACAATACTAACGCTTTGATCTCATCCTCGGAGAGTCTAGAAGTACAAGCGTGGACGTTGGGGTTTTTAAAGTCTCCTTTAAAAGTCTCACGTGCAGCCACGGTGAACATTTCCGATCTAAGAATGGTGGGAAGGCTGGGGTATTAGGTAGATGACGTTTCCGGGTATGGGGCAGGAAAGGAAGGAGGGTAGATAAATGAGGGCCAAGAATTCATCAACAGTGCTTTCCTTTTAAACAAGTTCTTTTAAAAAACCTCAGAGATGGGGCGCCTGGGTGGCTCAGGGGGTTAAAGCCTCTGCCTTCGGCTCAGGTCGTGATCTCGGGTCATGGGGCTCAGGGGAGCCTGCTTCCCCCTCTCTCTGCCTGCCTCTCTGCCTACTCATGATCTCTCTCTCTGTGTCAAATAAATAAATAAAATCTTAAAAAAAAACAAAAACCCTCAGAGATGGCCATAAACATGTGTGGTTGCAAATGCCTCTGGTTTTGGAGAGATCGCGCAAGCGCTCTGCTTGACTGCATGCTTTGGGGTGCCATGGCCTCCCGGGCTTCCCGCTTCCCTCTCCCATTGGCACGCAGAGGCAGGGCTGCTCGACAGTCCCATTGTTGCCTAGCACTCAGAGCTTGCCATGGCTTTGGTGGTGACTCAAGCTGGGAGTGTCGTCTCCTTCATCCATTTTTGCCTAGGCCAGCTCAATTTCCAAGGGACTTCAAGGTCTTGGAGATTCCAAGATAAATTGGGAGGTGACCAGAGAGCAGTTCTCTTTTGTTCCTTTCCAGGGAAGGCATATGGCGAACATTCTCCTCTGCTCTAAGGAGCAGCCCTGAAATTCCCTTGCCGTTGATGGGAAAACTCAAACAAAAATCAAAGTAATAATCAATGTCACTTAGTGAATTAGTGATGGAGACAGGAACAGAATCCAGACTTTCTAACTTGGGGATCCCCTGCTTTTAAGTCTAAATGTTTTTTATTTTAATCCAGCTGTGCTGAGTTAATGAGACTTTGACGAAATCCAGCCCTGTATTTTGTAGAGTTAACATATTTGATATTTACCTCAGCTATTTGTTGTCTGTTTAATAAGTTTTGTTTGTCTTCCCAGATGCACATTATTTGGCAGTGTATAATCACATACAATTGTTTACACCATTTATCGTTTGCTTTCAAGTCTTGCCAAGAAGGACTTGGTATAAACTAGCTGTCTGCAGCAGCCACACTAAGCTAAGCCTTTAAAAGGGTCTAATCGGGCCTATGTAAATAAACAAAATGATATGGAAAATAAGTCCATACAAATTTACTACAAGGCTGGCCAGGTGGTAAATATGCAGACCTTTTCTCCTAGGGAACAGATCGGATTAAATCTTACTCAAGACAGCACGGTCCCTGTAATGATTACAGAGAGCTATTTAAGTTTTAATTCAGAACTCCATTCAAACCCTGCGCGCGCGCACACACACACACACACACACACACACACACACTCCTTTCGGTGGCAATAAATTTCAGGCATGTGGTTAGCAAAGTTTCACTCTGACTTTTATTTTCAGAGGAAATGGTCAGTGAAGTAAATTTCACATCTGACCATTAGAAGGTCACGAGAGCTAGGGGAACCCAGGTGGTTTGCTCATCTTTTAAACTAATAAAGGAGATCAGCAAAAATTCACCCACTCACTGCTTAGGCTTACCAAAGAAACTAGAGCATAAGGAAAGCGATCTCT
Source organism: Potos flavus (assembly GCA_028534135.1). Taxonomy (NCBI): domain Eukaryota; kingdom Metazoa; phylum Chordata; class Mammalia; order Carnivora; family Procyonidae; genus Potos; species Potos flavus. The sequence continues at coordinate 56,995,953 of CM052892.1, read as the reverse complement.
TTCTGAAAATGTCCAGTACAATCCATCTGGCTGAGAGTTAATATTTATAGTCACTTGGGTAAAAAGTGAATTCGACATTCATTTCCTCAGTAAATGTTAGTTGAATAGGAACGGTGTGTCAGGCACTGTGCTAGGCCTCACGGCCAAGGCAGCAGACTGGCAAAGATGGAATGCCTAGTCTTTGGTCTTTAAGATTAACTAATACAGGAGATTCTGTCTTCTTTATGCCTTTGTTCATGCTCATTCCTCCAGTAAAAAGCCCTCTTCTGGTATTTCGGAAAAGGCACACATCCTTCAGAACTCTCTGAGGAATCATACTACTTATACCCTTCCTTATTTGTTCCTGATTCCTCCTGCTTTGAATCCCATGTACTTACAGAGACCCGCACACTCCAGAAGGCCTCATCTGGTCGGTCTTGGTATCCTGTGCCTAGCAAGACAGGCATTCAAGAAAATACCTGCGGAATCAGTGAGTGAGTGAATAATGATAATTTTTCTTTGAACGATGGCAAGCTCTTTGAATACTTGATTGGAGTATTTGAATTTACCTCTTCTGAAGTGGTAACAGAACAGTATTTGAATTTGTCTACATTGTTAAATTAATACCAGAAAGGTTTCTGTTCCCTAACATCCTGGGAGAGCATTTGTTTCATCTAGCAAATTTTATTTAAAGCACCTTTTTGGGAATTATTGTTGATTTTGGAGGATGGGTGGTGAGGGCATTGTGGGTATGTTTAAAGGGGAGAGTCCTCGTGTGTCAGAAATACATACTGAAATATTTAGGGATGAAATTAGGTGATGTCTGGAATGTGTATCACAATAAACCGGGAGGGATAAAGAGCGGGAATTAAGATGAAGAAAGACCAGCCAGGAGGTGATCCTTGTTGGAATGATGGATATGCGGAGGTTCATTAAACTATTCCCTTCACTTTTTTTTTTCCCTTCACTTTTGTATATTCGCTTTACTTTACTTTTGTTTAAAATTTTCCATATGTAATTAAAATTTTTTTTTCATTTACAGAAGAGAACAATCAGACGTGAGGGTCACAATTGCACAATAAAATGTAAAACCATAGGCCGAAATTGCTTCTGTTCAGAATGCCCACGATGCTGTACTTTTTGGACAAAGTAGATAATCACAGACTGATACAACCTAAATACACTCACTGCAGAGCCAAGTAAGGCATTATGACAATGTTTTCTTTCTTTTATTAATTTTTTTAGAATTAAGAATTTGTTTTTCTAGTTGTATATCCTTAATTATTTGCATATGTTCTATTATAGTGCAATTCAAAGTATGGCCCCAAAGACCAACAATATCAACATCACGTGGAAACTTATCTAAAATGCTGAAAAAACTGGATATCCGTAAGCAAAAAAAAGATAAAGAAATTGCCAAACTTTTTTCAAAGTAGTCGCACCATTTTAAATACCACCAATACTGTGTAAGAATTCTAGTTCCTCTACGCGCTTGCCAACATTTGCTGTGGCCAGTTTTCTTTTTAAATTTTAGCCATTCTAGTTTATAGTGGTATAATGTTCTGATTTTAATTTGCATGTCCCCAATGACTAATGATATCAAACATATTTTCATGTGTGGATTTGCCATCCATATCTCTTCTTTAGTGAAGTGTCTGTTGAAATCTTTTGCCCATTTTCTAGTGGGTTGTTTCCTTTTTACTGAGAATTCTTTATATATTCTTTCATAAGTCTTCATTGCATATATTTGAAAATATTTCTCTAGTGTGTGGCTTGTCCTTTCATTATTACAAAGTGTTTTTCAAACAGCGTTAATTTCTTAATTTTGAAAAAATCCGATTTGTCCATTTTATTTTCTTTTATGGATCATGTTTTTGAGCTCAATTTCTTAAAAAAATTAAACGTATGACCCAGGCATTCCTTTCCTAGTATTTACCCAAGAGAAATGAGAGTGTATATCCACATAAAGATTTGTACCTGAATCCTTGTAACAGCCTTATTTATAATAACTAAAAACTGGAAACAACCCAATGTTCATTAATAGATGAATGAATAAACAGATCGTGGTATATCCATACAATGGAATTCTACATGGCAATAAAAAGAAATCAATTACAGTTGACCCTTGAATGACATGGGTTTGAACTATGCCGGCCCACTTATATGTGGATTTTTTTCAATAAATATAGTACCATACCATAACTGTATTTTCTCTTCTTCATGACTTTCTTTTTTTTTTTTTTAAAGATTTTATTTATTTATTTGACAGAGAGAGAGAGATCACAAGTAGGCAGAGAGGCAGGCAGAGAGAGAAGGGGAAGCAGGCTCCCTGCTGAGCAGAGAGCCTGATGCGGGGCTTGATCTCAGGACCCTGAGATCATGACCTGAGCCGAAAGCAGAGGCTTTAACCCACTGAGCCACCCAGGCACCCCTCCTCATGACTTTCTTAATAACATTGTCTTTTCTCTACCTTGTTTTATCGGAAGAACATAGTATATAGTACATAAACTATACAAAATATGTGTGAATCAATTATTTGTTATCAATAACGCTTCCAGTCGACAGTAGGCTATTAGTAGTTCAGTTTTGGGGAAGTTAGTGCCCATAACCAATGAACTATTCAAGGGTCAATCTACTGACACACACTACAACATGACGGAATCTCAAAATAGTTATGCTGTCAAAGAAACCAGACCAAGAAAGAATACATATTGTAGGATTCCATTTACGTGAAATTCTAGAAAATGTGTACAATCTATACTGACAAAAAACAATCAGTAGTTGCCTAGGGAGGGGGAGGAGTGCGAGCAAAGAAAGGATTACAAAGGGACAAGAAGAACTTTCTGGGATGAGGTTATGATGTCACAGGTGTACAAATGATCAAAATCTACCAAATTTTACACTTTAAATTATGTGCATCTATGTATGTCAGTTATCCCTTGCTCTAGTTGTTAAAAAATACTGACATAATGATGGTGTTATGTGGGTTGAGGGGAAAGTTGGGGAGTGCTTCTCTTAGGCAGTTTCACAGCAAGGGAGATGCGTTTTATATCTATCAGAAGCATGCTGGTACCGTCGAGAAACTAAAATATCAAAATAAGTTCATAGAAAGGGCAGTGTACATTGAGAACTGTTAGTTGCTGATTTAGTTGGTCTGCAGCAATGCAAAAATTGCAAATTTTTCGTCAAGATAGAAAAATAATGCTGTGAGTTGTTCGTGTGTTCAGTTGGTGGTGACAGTCTTGCTGTCTATGTGGCCCGATCCATTCCTCCTTTCACGTCGATCTGTTGGAGCATGTTGTCACTTACCCAGTTTTTCATCCCCCAGTGCACAGTTTTCATCCTTCTTTGGTTGTTTCAAAGTGTGAATCATGATCAGTTGTAGTGTCTTTCTTGGAAATGTTAATCAGTTGAGTAGGATATCAACAGGGAAATTATTCCTTGCAATCTCTCACTGCTTTACCTCTCCATGAATTATCTCTGTCTTTACTCTCTTCTACCATTACCTCTTCCCTCAAATGATCTAGGATATCTAGAGCAGTTGCATTGGCTGGTTGAGGACACTGAACCTGTGACTTCGTGCCTTTATCCCCACCCTACCTTTCATGCTGTGCTTTTCCTGTGACTCCAGAATACTTAGTTTCACCAGAGGTTTGCTGCAATATAAACTGATTCCAGAAAAAGTCTCCCCGGTGTGATCACAAGTGATCTGGATCCTCATGGGACATTAAACATTCTGAGGACTCTTATAATTGGTATTTTGGGCTATTTTGAGGTGACAACAGTTTTGGAGTAGTTTGAGGTGACAACAGTTTTCCTCTGCTTCTGGGCACCTCAAAAACCCTGCCCTACATCAGAGAATTCCCTAGGACCACCGCACGCTAGGAATGGTGACAATATGCCGGGACATTCTAGATCTGTGTGTTCGCACACAGAATTATGCAGATGCTGCTTTAATTAAAGCCATGGGGCTTATTTGAACAAAGTTCAGAAATCAGTAGAAATCCAGGACTGGAATAGTCAACATGTCTTCGATCAACTGTGAAGTAAACTCTACTCCTCTCTGGAAGCTGGCAGGGCTCAAGCCAAGCCATCTGGTGTTTCCTCCAAGAACGGCTAAGGCCACCCTCACTGTGTCTGCAGAAGTTAAAGTAGACTTGCAAACCTTACAAATGATTCAAGTAGGATACTATATTGTGTCATTGGATAGGTACTTTTAGGAAAGCCACGAAATGTGTGCCACTTTTAAAGACTGGAGTTCATGCTCAAAACATAATTTGAGGCATAAAGCCCACCCATGACAAGTTTGCCAATATATGGTCTTTTAAACAGAAAATGTGAAATAAAAGATGGTGAAATTATTTATAACTGTAGCTAGAGATTTGGCAAGCTTTACTTCATATCCTGATAAATCATCCAAACACTGAACAGCATTTGTGTTCAACTGAGATAGAACTAGAATTAATAGGGTAATGTCATCCAAGAGTGTATATTATTAATTCTTAATGGCATGACATTATTTTCCCTGATGGAGACATTTAATGTCCTGGAATCAGAGTGAAGAGTAATGTATTAGGAAATAAGTGCTGTGGCTCCATCACGCCCCCACATAGGGCCACCTACATCCAGAATTGTCGTCTTTCTTTTCTGTCATTTGTTCCTGTTTCCCTCTTTGAAGTTGTCACCTCTATTTGAAGTAATGGACCAAAGAGGAGACATAAATGGCTCCTTTGTACCCATTGGCATAGGACCATGTACTCATTAAATGCTCATTAAATTGATCTCAGAACAGGAGAAGTTTTTGGAAATTCTCCAGCTGCTATTCAGAGAGGTGGTAGACTCTATTGGTGAAGAGTTGTCCTAGTTTGGGTTCCTCCAACCGCAGACCCTGAGACAAGGATTTAGGTGCAAGTAATTTATACCAAAGTTGATCTCAAGAAGTACTGAGGGAGGATTAGGGAGGGAGGAAGGCCAATAAAGGGTAAATTAAGGATGGAGTTACCTCCGTGAGCAAGTGAGGTTAATTTCTGCCGAGGACCCCTGAGAGACTTTACGCAGCATATCTCAGCATCATGAGTGAGGGATGAGGAAGCTGGCCTCTTCATTTACCAACTCTTGTCCTCACTGGTGAGTATCACTTCTATGGGTTAAATCTCTGGGCACAGGTCAAATGGATGCCAGAGAAGACCCTCACACAGAGATATCCAAGAACCATGGACATAGAGAGAGACTATTTGCAAGTGACCTCCCAGGAGGGCATGTGGAGGGCTGTCTGCAGGTGACCTTGGAGGTGGACATGAGGGGGATTATCTGCAGTGCCCTCCTGGGTGGGCCAAGGGGATATCAGTGCAGCTCTAATCACCTCTGCTACAAGAACTCCGGTGGGGCAGACCTCGATTCAAATCCTCACTCTAAAACTGACTAGCTGCTTGGTCTTGGACACGTTGGTCATCTCTCTAAGCCCGGATTTCTTCATCTGGGAGAATAATAATAATAGTGCACACCTAGTGGGAGTTCCAGATCGAGGCATGTTAGGAAGGAGTGCTTAAGGACTTGTCTAGAAGCTGCATTTCCACAGTAAGCACACTGTTGTATCAGAAGAAAACATGTTTCTTTGTGGTGCCTGATGAAGATTATAAGGTCGCTAAACTTCCCTGAAGCTAGTCCCATGAGGTTGCCATTGTACTTACCTTAAAGAACTACTGTAAAGACAAAATGCCTATAAGGCAAATGTGATTGCATCACTCCCCTCCTTAAAACTCTTCAATGGCTTTGCATTACCTTCAGGACAAAGACCAAAACCTTTTAACACAAGGTACAAGACCCTGTAAACCCTGATCCCTCCCTATTACTCAAATCTTCTTTCCAACGTTTCTCCTCTCTTCTGTAAGTTTCTTGGGTGTACCATGTACCTGTCCATCACAGGATCTTTGCATGTACCGTCCCTCCTGGGATGCTACTCAGTCCTCATGTCCACAGGCTAATCTGACCTTCCACCACTTAACTCTTTAGGTTAAGGCTCCCATTCTTCTCCCTGCTTGGGCCAACTCTGCCTTCACCCTACACTACTCCCACTCTCCCATCACCCATTATTCTCACTGGATGGCAGGGAGTTGATTCACAGGTGCCTTAAACTTCAGCTTCCTGAATGAAAAGCATTCCGAGGCTAGGGAGATAAAATGCAGAACACAAAGCCTTCTTGGGGCAGGGAAAGACAGCCACTCCCCATTCACTCCCATAGCACTAAGAACAAACCCCAAATTAATATCCTACCATAATTATCTCATCAAAAGCTGGTTTCATATCTCACCCATATCCATTCATTATTAATATAGGAATGCATTGCTTAATGCTTGAAATTCCTCGTATACGTGTATTAGCTTTTCAAGATATTACTACATATTCCTTAATGAAAAACTTCGTAGTCAGCAACTGTTTTGACCATTGACCTTTTCTGAGTACATTTCTTTCTTTTTTTTTTTTTTTTTAAGATTTTAACACTTTTTGACACCGAGAGAGAGACAGAGAGAGAGGGAAGAGAGAGGGAATACAAGCAAGGGGAGTGGGAGAGGGAGAAGCAGTCTTCCTGCTAAGCAGGGCTCAATCCCGGGACCTCGGGATCATGACCCGAGCCAGCCAAAGGCAGAGGCCTAATGACTGAGCCACCCAGGCGCCCCTTCTGAGTACATGTCAATGAATGAAACTAATTACTAATGTCTGCTCTTCTTTTAATTCAACCAAAATGAAAATATTAAATTATCAGTTTCTCTGAATGAAAACCAAAAACACTGATGGAGAACAGGAGACATTATGGTGGAACATATTAATGTTTTTTCCTGTAGTCAAAAGAATCTCCCAAGGGATTCTGTGCTATGACTCCACCCTGACTCACACGGTCTAAAATATAGTTGGCAATAGGGAGCTACCTTTTATTTTTATTTATTTATTTTTGTTTTATTTTTATTATTTTAAAAAATATTTTATTTATTTATTTATTTGACAGAGAGCGATCACAAGTAGGCAGAGGCAGGCAGAGAGAGGGGGGGAAGCAGGCTCCCTGCTGAGCAGAGAGCCCAACATGGGGCTCGATCCCAGGACCCCGAGGTCACAACCCGAGCCCAAGGCAGAGGCTTCAACCCACTGAGCCACCCAGGCGCCCCTCTTTTTTTTTTTTTTTAAATACATAAACACTGGCAGCCAAAACAGTGAGCAATGTTCAGGTTGCCCACATGCAACTTCATCATAGGGCACCTTCCTCTGAAAAGCTAAAGGTAGATACAGAAAGAATGGTTATGATTCTCCTCTACTGATTCTATCTTTTCTGTTCTTGAGAATAAAAAAAAAGTTTTCTCTGAAATTAGGTCTTAACGAGTTAAAAGAGACTGCAGTTCATGAGAAGGCACATTAAAAATAGGCCACTGTATCATCTTGATGGATCTCCATGACGTGATTAATCACATTAGTTTTCTGGCAGCAGAAGTAAAATAGCGGTCAGAGTAAGAAACCTCACTGAAACAGTTGTGTATCATCATTCTTATAGTCAGTGATCACCACTGCTCTTCGTCCCACTTGGGATCTTATCTGGTGATCTGCAGATTTTAATCAAGCTTTTCTGGAGATGCGGTGGAGGGTAGGAGGCAACAATACTGTCCAGCTGCCAAGACTTATCTTCGTCCTCTCTGTAAGCCCAAATTCTCATATTGCTCTGTGATAAGCCAACAATTACCCAGAGACAGGTGTCTAAATTTGATCTAAAATTTTGAATGATTAGCATAAGAGTTGGCTTCATGTGCTGGGAGGGTTACTTTTACACTCCTGGCAATAAAACATGAGACTTGGGGATCACCCTCTCCCCTCTCCCCTCATCCTCTTCTAGAGAAGGCTACAGGCAGCCATGTTTGTGTCACATGACTTGCTCCATGGGCAGAGATGCCTGGATTAGGGGTGGACACTTAACCTAAAATGGTCTTAATCATGTTCTTTTTTTCAGTGAGTTGGAGTTGGAATTAAGGGATCTGCTATCTCTTAGGAGGAACAGATATAAACTTAAGTATTCTGGATGACTATCTTTGCTTATTGCATGTCTACAGACTCAGACAACGTAGATCTAGGAAGAGAAAAAAGAGTAGCGCAGAGTAAGAGAAGGGAGAAGAAGAGAGAGTTCTGCGGGCTTCTCATGGTTCCTCTGACCCAGCTGCATTCCTGCCTTTGGGTTCTGTGAGTCACTACTATGTTTTTGTAATAAATTCCCTTACATGATACTTGAAACCAGAGTCATGACTAATACAAGCATCCAGCCAGTGGTAACCTTTTGTTACAAGACAAGAGATTAATGTTTATCAATCCTTTTATGGAAGTGTTTGTATTTTAAGTGGGTTTAAAAACCAGATTCCTTAAAACATTGTTATTACTGACAGTAATGGAACTAGAAAAATTCAGTGACTTTTGAAGGGCTTTCGATCAAGTTGAATCCCACAGATTCTTAGAAATATCTCTGTAGGTTGGGAGAAGGCCCCACCAGAGAGAGCTTTGTTGGTGTCTTCCCAGAGCTATATCATTGGGTTTGTGCCTGGATCAAATATTACATTGTGTTGTGTGGGCTCCATGTCTGTGTATGGATAGAATATGCCTTTTCTCAGTCCCACTATAGAGAATGTTGATCTTTTCTTGTGTCCGCTCTCCTCCCTCCCAAAAACATGGCACGAAAGTCATATAAGAGTCTTGTCTTGAATTCACCAATTCTTTTAATAAATTAACATCCTGAGCACCTTCTGGACCAGTCAGAGCTGGGTGTTGAGACCAGCTGCCCACACTAGCGTGAAGCTGGCAAACCACGTAGGGTCTCCAGTTCTGTCAACCACAGTGACCATCCTAGGGACACCCCATGCTATCTCCCTTTGACCTGCTGCACTCGATCTTGTCTTCAGCTTTCTTGGTTTCTCAACATCCATTTCCCCTCCCCAACTTTATCCTCATTTGTCTTTTCTCATCATCCTGGCTTTGCCATTTGGGACGCACCTAGGACACAGGTCCAGAGCTCTGATCTCTAATGTAATAAGCCACATTTATCTCTGTAATAGCTTGGAAGTAGTTTGATGTCAGGGACATATTTTTTCATCTTTGTATCCTCAGAGCCCAGAAATGTACCTATACATGGCAGCACTCAGGAAATGTTAAAAAAAAAAAAAAACAACAATGGGGACGCCTGGATGGCTCAGTCAGTTAAGCATCTGCCTTTGGCTTAGGTCATGATCCCAGGGTCCTGGGATTGAGTCCCACATCGGGTCCCTTGCTCAGCAGGGAGCCTGCTTCTCCCCTGCTTGTGCTCCCTCTCTCTCTCTCTGACAAATAAATAAAATCTTAAAAAAAAAAAAAAGGAAAAAGAGCAACAATGAACGTGGCTATATGATACATACCCAGTTAGCAGGAATGTATTAATGCTAAGTCTCACACACACCCTTTTCCACTGAACGTGCTCCTGTGTTAGAGAAGAAAAGAGAGACCAGACATGAGTGTAGAGGGACTTTCATTTCTAGAAGCCAGAGGCTCTATATAATCCATGGCTGAACCTCTTTAGTGTTTGCTTTCACTGGAATCCTTTGAAAACTGTTGTTTCCTCCTCCGGTAAAAACGAATATGTTGTCATGAATGCCATTCTCTTTCTTTCTAGGAATCCCCATATTCCATCCTCTTTGGCAACAATACTTCAATTGCTCCCTGTGCCTCTTACTTCTTATTTTTAGTAAAAGGAGCATCATTTTCAGTTTCATTGCCCTTGGAAATGACCCTGTTGCTTTAAGCCACAGACTCCCCTCTCCGTTTACTTTTGGCATGAACCACCAGTATAGTGATAAGATCTGTGGCCCAAACTGCTATATGACTAGACAGTTAACCCTTAAACAGCAAGAGGGTTAAGGGTGCTGATTCCCTCTCCACTCTTTATAGTCAAAAATACACATATAACTTGGGACGCCTGGGTGGCTCAGTCAGTCAAGCGTCCGACTCTTGATTTCGGCTCAGGTCATGATCTCAGGATCATGAGATGGAGCCCACATTGGGCTTTGCACTCAGTGTGGAGTCTGCTTGAGATTCTCTCCCTCTGCCCCTCCCCCTGCTCTCTCTCTTTCTCTCTCTCTCAAATACATAAAATCTTTGTAAACAAATAAGTTAATTAAATAAATAAATCTTTAAAAATACACATATAACTTTTGACGCCCCCAAAACTTAGCCATTAATAGTCTGCTGTTGGCCAGAAGCCTTACTGATAACATAAATGTATGTTTTATATATTAAATGTATTATAAACTGTATTCTTACTATAAAGTAAGCTAGAGAAAAAAAATGTTATCAAGAAAATCATAAGAGAAAATACATTTACAGTCCTGTACTGTATTTATAAAAAAAATCCATGTCGGTGGACCCACACAGACGCCATGTTGTTCAAGAGTCAACTATATATAAAATCTATGGTAATCTCTTCAACCCATATTGACCGAGTCACTGAGATGACTTGTGGCTCATGGCTGTTAGGACAGTTATTACATTCAACTTTCATTTACCACCACCCTACTCTGGTACGATTTTTTCTTTTAGAAACTTGCAAATATTTCAAATCCTGTGTTTATATTTTGACACATTCATTGCACCTGTCTCTCATCAATCCACAAGGAGTTTTAGAGAGAATTTTTTTTTGCCACAACTCCTGCCTTAAGGAAATGATGGCATGCAACCCATGCTGGGTTCTAACACACTCACTCCCTTTGGTGTGACACATGGGTGGACTACAGTGACATTAAATGGGCCAGAGACAAGCAGACAGGCTTTAGGTTAATTTCCTTATTCTTAAGGAAATTCTATTAAGAGCGGAGGGGCTTATATAACTATGTTTGGTACTTAGGAGAACTTAGAAAAGTAGAAATTTGAAATTAAAAAAAAACCCCACCATAAAATCATTTAGTGACATTCTCTCATTACACAAATGAGAAAAATGCAAGCTCAGAGAAATTGAGTGAGTTGCTAGGGTCATTTAGATAGTGATGGAATCAGGAAGAGTTATGAGTTTTCCTGTAGTGGATGGGGATTTAGTAGCCCACTCATACCCAGAAATCCTGGGGCCTCTTGTAACAAGGCAAGGCACAATTTTATTTTCTAGGGAACACAAAGACTCATTTCCTTTCTATGAACTCTTTACAATTCAGCCTAAAACAGTGGTAATGGCATACCTGAAACTGCACTGGTTAGAGGTAGGCAAAAGATCATTTAAATCTAGTGTACAGTAGGGCAAATCGTGGAGAAGGGTTTATTAGCACATTCAAAAGAGTAAGATAGTAGCAGCGACAAAAACAAGAACAGGAGTAAGAGCAGAAGCCTCAGCAGTGAGTAATATTTAAACATGAGAAAGAAGGCTTGGTATAGAAAAGAGTGAAGGGATAAATCCACACTGCCCAAAAGGCTGGGATTCTTTTTTTCCTTTTTTAATTGCACACACCAAAAATTAATTAGCAGCAGCAATAAAAACAACAAGCTTTATAAATACAAAAGCAGTATTGTTTACTAGGAAGTCAAGAGAGAGCTATCAGGGTCAGCATCTCAAAAATGTCAGCAGTGACTCAGGATCCCATGCTCCTTCTCCCCCTCCTTTCTCAGCATGTTGATTTTTCATCGTTATGCTTACCATCCATGGTCAAGATGGCTACCGAACTCCAAGTATATTTTCCCTCATGCCAGCTAGCTCTTCTTTTATGACTTTTTAAAAAATTCTCTTTTAAAAGATTTTATTTATTCATGAGAGAGAGAGAGCACATATGCAGGGGGAGGGGCAGAAGGAAAGTTGCCACGTGTCCAGCAAATATAGGATATTCTATTATCTAAAATTTCACGGTTTGGGGAGCCTGGGTGGCTCACTTGGTTAATCGTCTGACTCTTGGTTTCAGCTCAGGTCATGATCTCAGGGTTGTGAGATTGAGCCCCTCATCAGGCTCTGCATTCAGCAGGAAGTCTGCTTAAGATTCTCTGCCTCTCCCTTTCCCTGCGCCCCTCCCCCCACTGGTGCATGCGTGCTCTCTCTCTTTCTCATAAAATAAATAAAATCTTTAAAAAATAAAATTTGAGGATTCTATTACTATGAAAAAAAGAGACTGGATATTGAGGGGTAAACAGCAGTCACTGTCTCCCCTCCTCTATCATACATAGTTCACCTAAGTCAAGTCAGAAAGTCTCTTGAAAATGTTCCGATGCACTAAATCTCGGTGGGGATATGAACAGATTTCATGGGCTGATAGCATCAAGGGGAAAAACAGTCATTAAATAAAGCATATGTCATGTATGTACTCCAATTATGCCAGAACTTAGGAAATACCTCTGCTTGTGGCATGAATAAATACTCACAAATAAGAGTTTTAGAAGTGAAAGACAAGCTAATGATTTTCAGGAGTTACTGAATAAATATAAGATGTTGACTCTGTCATTTTGATTCTGTGGTGTGATGATTTTGTATATGAACATAAACATTTACATCAAAATTGTACCTACATCAACCATTTTCATCAAAAGACAATATTTTCTAGAATTTTTTTTTTTTTTTTAAAGAAAGAGCACATGCCTCGTGTGGGGGTGGGGAGAAGCAGAGGGAGAGGGAGAGAGAGAATCTCCAGCAGACTCCACATTGAGCATGGAGCCCAACAGGGGGCTTGATCCCACCACCCTGAAATCATGACCTGAGCCAAACTCAACAGTCAGATGCTCAACCAACTAAGCCACCCAGGTGCCCCTTAGAAAACTATTTTTTAAATGTATGATGGCAGCATTAGAAACAAACTTCCCGAACACTTTTGGACCCAATCAAAATACTTTCCTTTTCTGAGAAATTTCTTTAAGAAGTTATCTTTGATAGACCTTTGAGATTTATCTTTAAGAAGTAACACACAAGTTAAGGTCAGCCAAAAGCAGGGGTGGGGTAGACTTTACCTTCAGTTTGCTGGCCTGGATATTTCTGATATACAAGCTGAGGGATTCTTTTCCACTGAAAGACAAATACTATATTTAAAAATGTCTAAAGGCTGAAGCTACAGATGTAGAACTAGAGATAGGGAGTTTAAAAAAAAAAGCAGTGGGGCGTCTGGGTAGCTCAGGCAGTTAAGCATCTGACTTCACACATCATGATCAAGGGGTCCTGGGATTGAGCCTCACTTCTGGCTCCACACTCTGTGGGGAGTCTCCTTGTCCCACTCCCTCTCCCTCTGCCCTTACCCCTGCTCGTGTTCTCTCTCTCTCTCTCAAGTAAATAAATAAAATCTTAAAAAAAAAGCAGTTTGATTCTTTAAATTTTCATTTTTAACCTATATTTCTTGAAGAGTGAAAGTTTATTGACATTCGCAAAATCGTATTTGAAAGAAAACATGTATGATATTGCTGTTTTGTGAACAAGGAATAGAAAATGACTTAAAATTTTTCTTTTTCTATGTATTTTGAGATACAAGAAACTGATGTAAAAGTATCAGGACTTTTTAATGTTTCAGATTTAAACCAAAGCATCTCCTCTGTAGGAAAGATGGCACTCAAAGAATTATAGTTTTAACTGTTGTGCAAAAAGTCTTCACAGAACACACACCATATTTGACACAAGCCAGAGCCAAATCCTAGAAATCTGTTCCTTTAAAAAAAAGATAACACGTTTTTCATTATAATTACTTTGTAAAATATAACTTATCCAAATATCTGAGAAACAGATGGGAAAGAAAAAAAGACAATGGAAGGGAATCTTTATCCTTATGAGTAACAAACATAACAATATAAAGTGTCAGCTAAAGTATGAGCATGACCACTAAAGGATGAATAACTCAGAAAAACAAGATAACTCTTTGTTGTGTTGTCTTTGCTCTAGTGGCTGGTTAGTATTAGTGTTGTTGTCTTTGCTCTAGTGGCTGGTTAATTGCCATATACAGAGTTTCAAACTTTCAAACTTTCCCAGTTTTCCAAGTTCTTTTTATCCGTTTATCATCAAAATGAGAAAACTCTTGCATGTAAACCAACTTTTAACAACTGTTAATATCAGAAATCACCATACTGTCGACTTCAAATCTAGGTTTTAAAATTCTACTTGAAATCTTTAAAATATATATTAAATTCTTTAAAATAAGGAAAAAAAAAAAAAAAAAGCATGGGGCACCCGGGTGGCTCAGTCTTTAAGCATCTGCCTTCGGCTCAGGTCATGATCCGGAAGTCCTGGGCCTCAGCCAGGGAGCCTGTTTCTCTGTCTCCCTCTGCCTGCCGCTCCCCCCTGCTTGTGCTCTCTCTCTCTTGGATAAATAAATAAAATCTTTAAAAAAAATAAGAAAATAAAATAAGAAGAAAAGCAAATTTCATTATGCCAATGAAATGTCATGTTTGATTTTATATTATAGTTAAACTGTTTCTCGCTTTTCCATTTCACTAAAATTTTTTCACTGGAATCAGTTCCAGTTTTCCTACATGAAAACTTCACACCGAAGTTATAATTCAGTATTACTTTTTTCTTCATGAAAAATTAAAGCCATTAGAGCTTCTGATATTATGAGCTTTCTTTTGTGGTTAATTAACCGAGACCAATTTTTTTTTTGTTTGTTTTTTTGTGCACAAACCTTGTAGGTTTTATTTTGTCAAGCAAATTTGATTTTCCCATCAGCTTTTAATAAATGAGAACTTTATCATGTCTGCTTTTCTCAGTTTTTCCAGTTTTCAATGTTACCAACCAGTAGTTCTTTTTCATTTTTTATTCTATAGCAAAACTGTGTCTAGTTTTAGCCATTGCTAATTTCATTTTGTATTGATTATTTTTTATCAAGTCCAGTTTTTCCTGTTAACCTAGTCACAATATCTTTGGTATTAAAACAGCCAGGCAAGAAACCCCCCAAAATTCGAGACAGTAATTGTGGTATGTTTGGTGGCTTTAGAAAACAGAATTTTACAAATGGAACAGATCTTAAATATCAACTAGTTCAATCCTCTCATTTTACAAGTGAAAAAACTGAGGTGCAGAAAGGTTATGTGACTTTCCTAAAGAAAGATATAAATGCTTTCTCAAAGGCAGTGGTTAGTTAAGAATGGAGGTGATGAAAAAAAAAAAAAGAATGGAGTTGATGTGCAAATGTGATAAATATCGAGGAGATTAAGGTCAGGACATGTTTGGTTGGACTGTTGGATAAGGGAGAGAGATGAGCCTGGGATCATTCTGGATTTCAGGCTTGGGTGCCTGGGTGGATGTTGATACTGTTAACTGAGACAGCAAATAAATGAGTAGGTTAGGTTTGAGGGTGGGGGCAGATGACGAGTTCAGTTTTATTTATTTAAATTCAATTTAATTAACATATACTGTTTCACTACTTTCAGAGGGAAAATTCAGTGATTCACCAGTTGCATACAACATCCAGTGCTCATTACATCACATGCCCTCCTTCATGCCCATCGCCCAGTTACCCCTTGCCCCCACACACCTCCCTTCTAGCAACCCTCAGTTTGTTCCCTGTAGTAAAGAGTCTGTGATGAGTTCAGTTTTAAATGTCAAGTTTGAGATGCCAACTGGACATCAGGTGAAGTTTGAGTATTTCAATAGGAAATTTTAAAAAGATTTGGGTGGAGAGACAGAGTTGGGAGTTATCAACTTACTTACTGGTGGTAGTCCCAGGAGAGTGGATGAAGTCACTGCGCTGGGAAAATAAATATCCACCACAGAGGCAAACTTGTGGCCTGCAGATGTGTTTTGTTTGGTCCAAAATAAAAGTTTAACAAAGTTCAAATTAGTGACCAACATTTAAAATTTAAGAAGTTTTATGTAAGTATCTGTATATTGATTTATCTTTTAAAATGAGGGTCTGACATCACCAAGCCAGCACTCTTGGTTGGCAAAAATCTTCCAGAGCTGAGTAGGGACCATGAACTCCAGTTCTCCATAGTCTCTAATCATGAGCTTCACTCGTTTGTGTTCACTGCCTAAGAACTTCTAGGCTTTTGGGTTTCCAACTTGATGTAGCATAACAAGATCAAAGAAGAAAGAGTTAAGGAAAAGGGAAAGAAAGAGGATCCCCTCGAAAACTGAGAGGAGATAGTTAAAGAGATAAGAAGAGAACCAAGAGGGCTTGGTAACAAAGAAGCAATGGGATGGGGTTTGAAGGAAGGAGAAGCAAATCTTGCAAAACATTAGAAATTTTTTCAGCAGCATTATCTGTTTTGTTCTAGACCCAAAATTTAGGAGTAATTTTTTTTTTTTTTAACAATGTGGACATAATAATCCCAGTAACTGAACTCTAGTTTTTTTTTTTTTTTTAAGATTTTATTTATTTATCTGGCAGAGAGAGACACAGTAGAGAGGAAACACAAGCAGAGGGGGTGGGAGAGGGAGAAGCAGGCCTCCCGCTGAGCAGGGAGCCGGACGCAGGGCTCCCAGGACCCCAGGATCACGACCGAGCGGAAAGCAGACGCTCAACAACTGAGCCACCGAGGCGCCGCCTAGGAGTAATTTTTGACACCTTTCTTTTTCTTTATTGCCTTATGTAATCCATCTCCAAGTCTGTCATCTCTAGCTCCAAATTATTACTTAAATTAGTTCATTTCTCTCCGTCATTTCTTACAGCATCACTGCAAAAGCAACTTGCTTTCTTTGCATTCTTTGTTTCCCAATAGTTCATTGTATACACAACATCTAGGGCGATTTTATAAAAACAGATCCTGTCACTTGCTGTCTAACTCTTCACTGGCTACCCATTACAGTTCAAATGAAACCCGTGCCCTTTATGATGACACAGAAAGGCTCTACAAGATCAGGATTCTACTTGCCTTGTTGATCTCATCTTCTGTTCTTTCCTAGCCTCCTTTCTCACTTTCTCAGTGGCACCACATTTCATATCCTCCCCATAGCGATCATGTCCATCCTTCTCTTTGTTGTTCTTCCTTCCGCTCTTGACAGAGCTGACTTCTCAGTTCAACAGGCCTCTTCATAGTTACTTCCTTAACATCTCAAACTAATGGGGCGCCCTCCTTTCTTTTAGTTTCTGGGCAACTTTTTTCCTTCTACACATTTCTGATCTCTGGAACGCACGTAGATTTGTTGAGTTATTCAGTGTTTACTTTCTGAACTAGAAAGTAATCTCCAGAAATCACTGTTTTGTTCACTACTGTACCCCCTAGATTCCGTTAACACCGCTCGCCGGGCACATAATAGGACTTTAATAAATTGTGGAATGAATATGCACACTACAGTTATATATACCAGGAGCAGGGTAAAATGAACAAAAAGTGCACTATTGTTAACTCAGTAACTTTTTTTTTCTCTTAAATGCCTATAAGATTTTCCAATTAGAAATAACCGGGTAACAAGGCAATCCTACAATCCCAAACCAAGCCGTTCCCATCACCCCACGTTCGCCCGCCGCAGCTCCGCGTTTGCGCAGACCTCTCCCCGGCGACTCCGCCCAGCTCTTCCGGAGGGGGCGGGCCGGACCGACTGTGGTCCAGGCGCGCTTGGATGACGTCACTAGGCGCGGCCTGGGTAGCCCTTGGTAACTCGGAGTCTGCGGAAGTGGAGACCGGTGGGCAGGCGGCTAAGCCAGGTAACCTGTACGTTCCCTGTTGGGTCCATGCCTTCCTCTTCTATGGCGCCGCGATGGCGGCCGGCACAGCAGCTTCCCATTTGAAGGCGACCGGGAACCCTCCTCAGTCCTCATCTTCCTTCGGTGGGGTCCCCTTTCCCTCTCAGTCCTCCCAGGCTCCGAGGCTGAACCCTTCCTGGGGACTTGGGCTGAGCGGCCACTTCTTTCCGCCTCAGCTCTCCTGGTGCCGATGGGCGCTGACTTTCCTCTCCCCCCTAGCACAGACCATTCTTCAGCCTGCATTTGCCTCCTTCTTCCTCTCTTGACTCCAGGCCCACTTCGCCCACCCCTCTCCGGTCCTTGCCCCCTAAGACTCCTATCCAGGCTTGTTTAAGGAGATACAGTTTACGATTCTCTTCAATTCCACTTGGAGTGAAACCCAGCCGCCTTCCCTGCCCCGCCCCCCCAAACTGTCTACTTCCCACCCCCCGCCCCTAGGATCCCTACTGAGAACACTAAGCTTTGAGTTTTGGTGTCCCTAAAGAGCATTCGTACTGGCAGTCAGAGTTTTGCCCCTTAACGCATGTATTTGTTGAGTAAGGAAGTGGCGTAGTAATGTGAAAATCTATTGTGATAATAAATGGTACACATGGGATCCAATCAGCTGTTGAGATGGATGGAACTGCTACAGCATTTCATTAAAATGTTCCTTGTTCCTGGCTTTCTTTTTGGTTTTCAAGCAGTGGTAACAAGTACCTTTGCAAAGTTAGCCGTCAAAATAAGTAAGCAACAGAACCCCACTAGGAATGTTTAGACAGAAAAAAAAAAAAGATAAAATTCATCTTGCTGATAAAGGGATATGAGTTATTACAAAACCAGGATGGATATGGGAGGAAAGGAAGGATTCTGAAATCTTTGATCCGTTGGTGGTTTGGTTTTGTATTTTTTTGTACTTTATGATCCATTTTTGAATAGAGCATATCTTCATATAATTTTGAGAAGCCTGCCAATGACTTCATAGTTGGTAAGATAGATTCTTCTAATATTAGGGGGACTAAGTAGAATAAGCTTAGGGAATAATAGTCACTCTTTGTTAACCATCTTCTGTATCTTTGGACCGTGTTTGACACTTTGCATATGTTTTCTTCTTAGCTCACACAACAGCCTTGTGAGTTAGGAATTTTTATCCTCAATTTACAGAGAAGGAAACTGAGGCTCAGGTATGTGAAGATAACTTGCCAAAAACTCATAGTTACTAAATGGTGGAGGCTTTAAGTTCAGGTCTGTATATGACTTCAAAGCCTATACCTTTTCTTACTTTCTTTTTTTTTTTCTTTTTTTAAATAATTCTACTGTAAACGATCAAATTCTGGGCTTTTCACAATACACCTAATTCTCTGACTTTATTCTCTCATCAGTCTAAATGATGAGTTTATTCTCTGATCAATAGAAATGATTTGTAATATCTTTGGTATTAAGTTCTTATATAACTGGAATTAGAACACCCGGAAAGCTTCATTTATGATCCCCCCATCCTCACATACTATCCTTATCTTTAAGAATGAGATAATAAGAGGCAAGCAAGATTGCTCAGTACAACCCTTTTTAGACCCCTCAGGGAATGTGTAATTCTGTATTGTTGAGAGTTTTACCCTTTTATTTTATTTATTTTATGTTTTAAAGATTTTATTTATTTATTTGACAGAGAGAGAGAGATCACAAGTAGGCAGAGGCAGGCAGAGAGAGAGGGGGAAGCAGGCTCCCTGCTGAGCAGAGAGCCCGATGCGGGGCTCGATCCCAGGACCCTGAGATCATGACCTGAGCCGAAGGCAGAGGCTTTAACCCACTGAGCCATCCAGGCGCCCCGAGAGTTTTACCCTTTTAGAAATGAAAATCGTACTGATTGTTTGAGATAGAAAAATTTTAAATGCCCTGAACAATTCCTTGCCTTCTTAAATACTAAGTATAGTGACATATTTGAACCTTTTCTTATATCTCAGAGCAGTCATTCCAGGTATCACTTACTGTCCTGTGTTGTGATACAGTGATTTTCTCAGAGCTTTTATTATATTTGACCACCCAAACTGCTTTGCCTTTTGAGTTTGCCTGTACTTTTATGTATTCCATTCCTCAGTGTCACCAAGAGATAGTAAACCATGGTGATTAAAAGCAGGGTTTGGGGAACCACACTTTCATTATTCAGGTCCTACCTCTACCACTTACTAGCAGCTCAGTGAGTCCAGACAAGGTAGTGGACCACTCTACACCTCAGTTTCCTCATCTGTAAAATGTAAATAATAAGAATAATTCTCTCAGAAGATGGTTGTGAGGATAAAGTGAGTTAGTGTCTGTAAAGAGCTTAGAACAAATCAGGCATATTGGAAGAGCCATATAAGTGTTTGCTAATATTGTTAGTCTGGTTTTGGCCTTATGTATCATTCCTTGAGTGATATTTGATATATGGTATTTATGAATTTACTGGAGAATTAAATTATCCCAACTAGAGTGCCTTAACCTTAGCCATTCTGGGAAAATGCTAATTTATTAAATTTACTTTTGTTGTGTCTTTGAAATGCAATATGCCTTTTGGTTGTGGTGTTTGGAATGGAGACTTCAAATATTTCGTGTTATTATATGTATCAAAATAACAGACTTTTAATTTCTGTTTTGAATTTGGGGGATATTTCAGTGATTTAAATTATAGTTTACCAGTATATGGGAACCCCCTCTACTTTTGAATTGAATACAGGTTGATTTACACGTCCATTTGTGGTGCCCTGCACAGGTATACTGTTGCACTGGTGTTATTATTCTGTGTGGATAAATACCTCCTCATAAAACTACCATTATGCATTGGCCACATATAAAGACATTTTCTCAGTATAATCTTCTTTTTTTCCCCTTCAACGAGCTAAAAAAAGTGGACTATCAGCGAAATGAAATAACGTTCCTTTTTGAATTTGTGAAGTATGTACTCATTTTCAAGCATGTGTTTTTTTTTTTTTTAAAGATTTTATTTATTTGACAGAGAGAGACAGATCACAAGTAGGCAGAGAGAGAGGGGGAAGCAGGCTCCCTGCTGAGCAGAGAGCCCAATGCAGGGCTTGATCCCAGGACCCTGAGATCATGACCTGAGCCAAAGGCAGAGGGTTTAACCCACTGAGCCACCCAGGCGCCCTCCAGCATGTATTTTAAACCAAGTCCAGCTAAGAGTTGATAGACTCCTTTGATGCCCATAGTCAGGAACTTGAAAATAAGTGATTTTTTTTTATTATGTTATGTTAGTCACTAAGTGATCTTTTTAAAAAAATTTTAGTATCATTAAGGCTGATACTTATGTTGAAAGTTACCGTTGAAAATATAGATTGTATTTTTAAAAGATATTTTTTGATTGTGGTAAAATACTCATAAAATTTACTATTTTAAACCATTTTTAAGTGTATAATTCATTGTATTAAGCATATTTGCAGTATTGGTTTAATTATCACCATTATCCATTTCCAAAATTTTTTCATCTTTTCCAAACAGAAACTCTGCACCCATTAAAAAGTAATTCCCCATTCTCCTCCTCCCCTGCCCCAGCCTCTGGTAACCTCCGTTCTACTTTCTGTTTTTCTGAATTCGCCTATTCTAGGTGGAGTCCTGCACTATCCTATTATTTATTTCATTTGGTATATTTTCAAGGTTCATCCTTGTTGTAGTAGAGTTCATCCATGAGGTAGCATAGATCAGAATTTTGTTCCTTTTTATGGCTGAATAACTTTCCATTGTGTATAGATAGCATATGCTCTACTTTTAATGCATATTGAATTGTGCTTCTATATACTCATTTCATATGGTATGAACTTAATACTTGGTGATTTCATTTGTGAGTTTCTAGAGGATGGGGACGGAAATATCAATTGAAATAAGTGTTATTGAACAGTGAACAAAATACCTGGTAACAGTGTTAAACTGGAGCTTGGGCCTGCATTACAGTGTGATTGTTCTTCTCACCTAATATTTAGTATCAATATAGTAAGTAAAATAATAATCATGATAACATTACCTAGTATTTCAATAGTGTTTACACTGTGCCAGGCATTACTCCAAGCACTTTACCTGTGAAGTAGGTACTATCACCGTTCTCTTTTGCAGAGAAAGGCACAGAGAACTTAAATTAATTGAATTGTTAAATTTACAAGGCTGGTGGGTGGTGAAATTGGTATCTGAACCCAGGCTGGGTGGCTCCAGAGTTGATTTATCCTATGTTTGATGTTGACGCTTGGCTCAGTATCAATTTTGCAATGTAAATTGTTTTGCCTGACACATTCTTCCTCTACCCTCTCTTTTTTATACCATTTTAAAAATGAAACATTACTTCCGGGCTTAGTAGGCAGTGGAAGAACATCTGAACCCAAATTGTCGAAAGGGTGACAGGTGCTTCTCATTTGGTTGGGGCGATAATATTTGAATGGCATTCAAACTGCATTTTCACAGGTTAGTACGTATTATCTTTCTCTCAGAGCCTGTCTTTGAAAAAGCAGATCCTGAAATGTTTTAA
The DNA here is from genome assembly GCA_028534135.1 of Potos flavus. NCBI lineage: Eukaryota > Metazoa > Chordata > Mammalia > Carnivora > Procyonidae > Potos > Potos flavus. The sequence continues at coordinate 56,973,870 of CM052892.1, read as the reverse complement.
GATCTCATATTGCATATATATCGTGTTGGTGTTTGACTTTAGATATTGCACAATTCCCACATTCTTTTTCTGTGGGTAAAAAGAGCTTTTTGTTTATAATGCTGTTACTGACTGTCAGAATAGTTTATGGCACATTTATTTTGCTGCTAGCTCATTACTCTGTATTGCTTGATTCCTGAAGATATTATCTTGAGATAGCATTTTTAGATACATAATCAATTTCACTATAATTTTTTTCTTGGCTTTTTCCTTTGCTTACATTTTATTTCTTTGACACTTGCAATTGAAGGTTTAGTTTTTGAAACTGATGGGAATTGGGATATGCTTGATAGTTTTGGCAGCAAAGGAGAGACATCTCAGCCTATTTCTTTTGCACTGATCATATTTTGCGTGTGTAGCAAGTATGGTGCGTATTTGGAGGTGTGAACTGCCTGAGTAATGTCTGGCAGAAATCGAACTATGGAATGAATGTTAAGGATACAAAGGGGCCTTAGGTATTTCTCTCATACCCTTCACTCAGCAGTCGGGAATCTGAAGCCTGGGATGATTAAATGATTTGCATATATTCAAACAGAATCCATTTTAAAAAAAGAAATCCAATATTCTGTGTTCTTTTGAATCATACCTCATTGTGTTTGTGTAGCATCCTTATTTGTGAGAGGAGACTCCTTTTTTTTTTACTCATAGGTACTTAATATTCTTATATATGTTTTAGGTGAGAGAGAATGCCTGGAATTGGATAGGTTGCCAAGAGAATGAACCGATATGATGGATCCAAGAGATACGTAGGTTAAATCAGTAGGGCTTTGTAATTGTTTATGTGTGGGCGAGAGTAAGAAATCTGGGGTATTTGGGTAACTGAGAAGATGGTGGTGTCATTCATTAGGAAAACTTAGAAGAGATCGGGACTGGGTGTATGCCTTCAAAGTGACCAGAGAATGGATTTCATTGACATGTTAGAAAAATTGAAACTAGAGCTGGAGGGCACACCAGCATCTAGGAAGGGAGAGAAGGAAGCACCAAATCAGTAGAAAAAGATACTGGTATCACAAATATCAAAAGAAGAGAGGATTTTAAGGAGGGTATGGTCATGTATGTTAACGCTCCAAAATTCAGGATTGGAAGAATTTGCTGAAGTTGATATACAGGGAGTCATTTGCCTCCACTGTGGAGTTTTAGTGGCATGGGAGGGATGTGCTCAGTGGCCTGGAAGGGAGATGGAGTGACAGGGATAGGGAGTGAAAACAGTTCTTTTAAGGAATTTGGCTGTGTGGGGAGAAAAAAGAGTTGGAGAAAGATGTGTAAGTAAGGAAGGGTTTTTGTTCAGTTGTGTTTTTTCTCCTTAAGAAGAGATTGGAACAATCACTTATTTCTGAAGTGAAAAGGGCTGAGAAAGAGGAAGAAGTTGAGGGAAGGAGTTTAGGGGATGGATGAAGCAGGGCCCCAGAGGTCAGTGAGAGATGATAGAGCACAGGCCACAATCAGGGAGTGCTGGGACAGGAAGGACACCTAGTGTGCCTTCCTGGGAGGGATGGCGTGAGGAAGGGTGGGGAGAGATATGGATAAGTTTATAGGATGGGGAGGGAATATATGCAAGTTCTTGTCTGATGGTGGCAAAATTTCTTAAGTGAAGCAGGTAAATTTGCTGATATTGAGTGCTGATTTGGTGTGGTGAGGTGAGGCTCGAGGGGAGAGGTAGAAGTTTAGAATAGTCACTGAGGGGAAAGAACAGGAGTTGAGGGGGCAGCTAGAGAGAGATAGGAAAGGTTTGCTGCCTGGTAATGCTGGGGATCCCGTTGAGGTTGGCATCTGTGAATATGTAGTGTCTGCCTTTTGCATGGTCATGTGATATTTATTTAATATATATGTGTGTGTGTGTGTGTGTATTTAGCTTTGATTGAGTTCAGTACACTGAGTTTGGAAGAAGAAAACTTAGGTGGTTCAATTGGTTGAAAGTTAGGTTTTAGAGAACAGGTGTCAGAAGGACAAAAGAGCAAGAGAATTGAGGTTAAAATGTTCTAAGAGTGATTGAAGAGATGAATCACGTTATCCAAAGAAGGCCACAGAGCAGAGATTCTCAACTTAAGAAACATAATTCTCCATCTTGGGGCTGTCCTGTGCATGGTAGGATGTTTAGCGTCCTTGGCCTCTACCTACCAGATGCCAGTAGCCAACCCCTCCAGTTGTGACAATCAAAAATATCTCCATACATTGCCAAACATCCTCTGAGGGGCAAATTCATCCCCCGAGGGGAACTTCTGCCCTAGAGCCAGAGGGAGCAGATGCATTGAAGATAATGGAAAAGTCGAGGGACTGGAGTTTCAATGTGGTAAGAGTTGGTGAGTAAGCAGGAGAAAGAGTAGGAAGAACAGGAGGGCATGCTCTGATATTAGATTATGGAAATGAAGTATTTCAGTGATGGAGCTGTTCCAAGTAATGCAAATGTCAAGAACGGACCATTGTTTACTGAGTGGAGTGAAGGCAAAGGTTGTTGCCACTGAGTAGGTAATTTTGGGAGAGGGAAAATAGCCAGCAGATAGTGATGGAGCAAGCTGGGAAAGCAGCCGGGGAACAACCTGAGTTTCTGAAATGAGAACAGAACTAGGACTTTCTGAATGTTTGTTTCCATACTCTATCCATTCAGTGTTTCTCAGCTCTTTTTCTAACATTATCAATTCCCAGATCTTGTACCTCCCTTCTGTAATGTTTTAAAGTTGTGGAATTTATCCAGCTTGGTTTTTGTAGTATTTTTTTTTTTTTTAGCTGAGGAGTTCTTTTTTGTTTCTTTTTCCATATTTTCTTGATCTGATTTTGTGGTCCTTTACCTCTAAATACTTTTCAAAAGGCCCTGGTTCTGTGCTGTGTGACCTATTTTCAGGGTATTTCTTTTGCATTTGGGCATCTCATTATGAAGTTTGCATTTTGGCAGAAGTGTCAACATATCCTTAAATCTTACAACCTCTTAGAGATGTTCTTTTCTCTTGCCTTCCCCCGCCTCCATTGTCTTCTCTTTTGTTCCTTATTGTTTCGTATTTGTTTTTAAACTATAATTATATGTATGTACAGTGCTGATTGAGAAGTAATTACAGTGGACTCAGTAAGCCGGACCATAAACTACCTGTAGAATATGCCTTTGAATGCATTCTTCTGTGTTCAATAAATCCATACTTCAGTGGAACTTTTTTTTTTACTTTATTTAATGAGCTTACCTTGCGTTATTCATCAAGAAAGAGTGGGCACTAACTCCCGCCTCTTTTACAAAGCATTGAAAAAAAAAATCTTAGTCTACAGATATAAGCTGATGTAGGTTTTGTTATTATATCACAAGTGCTGTCATTGCAAAATAGGAAGTAAGTAGGTGGCATTAAAAGCCTTGACATTTTTATTGATTCTTATGTGAATTATTTTTTGTGGATGCTGATCTATTTGATCAATATGTTATACTATATTTGATAAAGAATAATAAGTAGCTCTATTAAGGAATATATTATGATGGCTAAATCCCCTAACGGTGATTAACAATGATATTTTATGGTCTTATTTCCATACTTAAATATGAGGATTTCCAAGAAAAAGATTAACCTGTTATCTCAATAAAAAATGATAACCAGTTTTTCATAAGGATTCGATCTGTCTTGGTGTGTAGGATCTAGCACCTCAAAGGAGAAATGAGTTATTCTCTCCAAAGTGCAAAGACGGACTTTCATCCTAACTACAAAAGCATGCCAGAAGACAACATTTTATCACAGAAGTTGTGCTTTAAAAAGCAACAGCATCCCCCCATCCATTGTTCTCTAGTGGCAGATGACACTAAACGATTTTTGTGCTCAGTCTGCAACCACACCCAGTACTTGGATAGAGACAGGATTCTTCAGGGGTCACACTGGAGCACACGTATGCCCAAGGACTTTGACTGTTGTTTGTAACAAATCATTTTGATTGTGAACATGGTTTAAAGACTTTTCTAATAGAATGTTTTGGGTTCTGGAAATACAATGGTTATGTTGTGTTTAGTCATATTCTTACAATAATTTAAGAAAGTCCTATTTTTCTCACTTCTTGGTAAATTGTTAATGTTATGCAGTATTTGCAACAGTTAACCAGCTTATGGCTAACATTTTAAAAACACAGTTCCCTGGTGGTGGTGTTCTGTATCGTTCTCAAGATTTATTCTATTTCCTTAAGTATATATCAGAGTCTGAAAAATACACTGTTTAACCGTACTTTTAAATCTTCCTAATTAATTTTAACATGGGTCCCCATTACATATGTTCGGTTGTGTGTTCAGATTGAAAAGGTAATGGAGATTGGAAAAAAAAAAGAAAAGGTAATAGAGATCCTGAAGATCTTCTAAAGATACTGAAGCTATATCAAATGCATTTTCTTATCTTGGTCCCAAATACTATTCAATTTCTAGGAATTACTTGAAATCTCTCTTCTTGGGAAGGATGAACTGCATACATGTTCAGTTCACCACTTAGAACCTGATGCTAGAGTATATTTTAAACTTAATGAGATGGATTTGAAAGCTATTTATAGAGAACGGGGCACCCATTTGTAGTGTGCAAATTCCAGACCTATCTCTCAATGGAGAAATCTCTTATATATTTATTCCCATGGAGGACCAGAATGTAAATAATGAGATCTGAACGTTGCCAATATTTCTAGAGAATCTAATTTTGCCTGATTTTGCTTTAAGACACAGTGCTCCTCACCAGAGTTGTCTGTAGCTGTAGCCCTGGGACAGTCACCAAATAAATCCCTAAATGGAGGGAGCCCATCTTGATTTCTGGCTAAAGGAAATGCAGTTTCCTAAGACAGGAACAAAGGGACCTCTTGCCCTTCCTACAGCTTTCCTGCTGTAGGAAGTATGGTTTCCTATAGAGGACAGAAGGGTTATCCATGCAGGGTAGGATGTGGGGGCTGCAGGGTCAGACAGAGGTCAGAAATTAGGAGAGGGATGAGAATGGTGTTCATCTCTGCAGTTGCCAAGAAAGGGCAAGTTCACCTGTACTGCAAGTTTTGAATGATGGGAATTTCTTGAAGATACTGAGACGAGCCCTACACAAGTAGCCGTATAGAAAGTGATTAGAGAGTTTGCCAGATGGAGCCTTTTTTTTTTTCTTCCAGCCTCATTGAACTTCACAGTGAATCCTAAATAATGCTGGTTAGGAGGAGACCAGTGTTTAGCTTAAACCACTGGTTCTCAAAGTCTAGTCGCTAGACCAGCAGTGTCAGTATCACCTGGAACATGTTAGAAACGCAAATTCTTGGAGCCCACTAGTTGGTATTTTAACAGGATCTTCAGATGATTCATTTCAAGTTTGAAAACCACTGGCTCAGGCAACTCAAAGCGGTTCAGAACCACTTTGCCTAATTGTGGTGTCAAAGTCACAGTGTTGAGAATGAGTGAAAACTGCATTGCGTGCTGGAACATCCTTAAATCTTTACTTAGGAATGAACTTCTTTTTACAGAGTATGCTGTGTTTCAAGTTGAAGGGCAGAAGAGATACGGGTATCTACACTGTAGATCTAACAGGCTTGTTGGTGGAGAATATTCCCCGTTCATGGCTGCAGTTTACGTGGGAATCTAAATTCTCCCAGACTGTAATAGAAGACAACTTTTCACTTTGCCTCCTTTTTCATTTTAAATATTTATCCCTTGATTTTCTTTTTTCTTTCTTTCTTTTTTTTTTAAAGGTTTTATTTATTTATTTGACACAGTGAGACACAGCAAGAGAGGGAACACAAGTGGGGGGGGTGGGAGAGGGAGAAGCAGGCTTCCCGCCAAGAAGGGAGCCCGATGCGGGACTCGATCCCAGGACCCTGGGATCATGACCTGAGCCGAAGGCAGACGCTTAACGACTGAGCCGCCCAGGTGCCCCTATCCCTTGATTTTCTTTTCATACGTTGTGTAGGCAGTGACCTGTGAGAATCCTGTTTTCATGGCTTTTTGATAGCAAGAGTTCAAGTAGCTAAATGGATCAGAAGCATTAGAGTAGAATTGCCTAGACATCTTATTTAAAATGTGGGTTATTGGCCCCTGTCCCTGGAGATTCTGATTTAAAACATCTGACACAGTGTCCAAGAATCTGTACTTTTTTTTTTTTGAGGAGGGAAGGGGTGGAGCAAGAGGGGGAGAGAGAATCTTAAGCAGGTTCCACACCCGGTGAGGAGCCTAATGCAGGGCTTGATCCAATGACCCTGAGGTCATGACCTGAACTGAAATCAAGAGTTCAATGCTTAACTGACTGAACCACCCAAGTGCCCACAAGAATCTGTATTTTTAACAAGCACCACTCTCATTGGCCTGCCCTCACCGGTTCATTCTCAGGCACATGGTCTTCAGACCACTCTTTGAGAAACACTTTATTGGATTACAGTTTTACCTTTGGGGGAGTTCTGAGATACAGATGTTTTCCTGAGTTTCTGAAGATACTCACAGATATGAATCTTAATTGCTAGTAATGAAGCTATCTGAATGTTTAATATCCACTGGGAAATTGTACAGAGATGCTTGGGATAAAATTCTAGAAATCATGAGTATTCTTCCTGGGTTAAAAATGCCCCTAAAAGACCAGTTTGACAGTGTAATGTTATAACACAAAACCAGTCAGATTTAAAAACTTGTCTTTCTATAATTCATGTTTTCTGAATAAACCTAATGAAGCCTACGTTTACATTTATGGGGCTACATATTAAAACTTCATACAGAAAAGGAGTGAACGAAATTGAGAAAATATTGGAAAAGTATTTCCTTTCACAGTCTCCAAGCCATGTGCTAGAAGCCTAAAAGGCATCAAGAGTGTTAAGAAAATACTGTGTCAGTGGCCTACAGGCTAATACCCTGAGTTCACTGTGGGGGGAAGGAGGAGATTTATCTAAAATGATTTAAGATTTTTTGTCTTGCATAGAATTATATAAAAAATTATTTTATCTAGCATCCAGGAAAATGATTCAAAACCAGGAATTGGGGCAAGAAGCATTTCTTTCCCTCTCTCAATCTCTCTCTCTGTTTCTTTCCCCCCTCCTCCCCAGTTCTCTTTGGAGAGAGCCTCCCATTACTGTCTTTCTCTATGTCTCACTACCCAGGATTCAGCTAGGGCTTCCTGAAATGGATAAGAATAAAGGCAGTGGCACATAATTGTTTCACCTTTTTAGGATAGATAGCTACAAGAAGAGGTAGTCCCCTTTGCAGTGAGAAAAGGAAGTAAAAAAAAAAAAAAAAAGATTAAATATTTCAGTGTCTTCAGTGTGGTTTTGTGGAGGGGTGTGGGGGTGTTGTATCATGACATCCTCCATCAGGAATGGGGGTAAGCTGCTCTTAGGAAGCTGTTTCAGAGCACCCACGGTACTAATATTTCAAAATGAAATCTAACCCATATTTCTTTTAGACGGGAGGAACAGGTGCAGTAGAGCCCAGACCCTCTCTGCCCCATAGTACTACTTTAGAAGTGGGCCCTTCTGCCGGCTTTCGGTACTGGTGTTGGCAGGAAGGAAGCAGGGTCAATAAAAAGCCTTGCTCACCTGTCCATTAGGCAGTTGGCCTTCTGCCAAGTTCAGCTCTGTTTGACAAGCAGAGCATGGCCATAGCACCTGGCCTGTACCACCCCATACCCAAGAACTTGTAGAGAAGACCTAGCATCCTTTCCTTGTTCTTTCAGCTGCTTTCCTTATGGAGACCTATTGCCTGTCATTTTTCTGTACCATCCATTCAAGTGTTACTCTCAAATACTTCTTCTTGGCGGAATGCCAGCCCTGTGGTTCCTACTGATAATGTGCCTTTATAGAGTAGGACAGTCCTAAATTTTGCTGTAAAATGGCTTTCTGAACATTCTCATTACCTTATCACTTTTTAAAGTGTAGCTATAGATATGTTACCAGGCTCAGCTGATTTTTTTAACCAGTGTTTTCTTGATTTGTAATGCAAGATAATTTAAAGTGGTACATGGATAAGCATCTTTGGAATTTTAATAGTTATGTATCTCTTTTAATATATGTGGGAAAAATGAAACAGCCATTCAAACCCAGGATTTCATGGATTTTATAAAAGGTGAGTCAATGGTAAAGTGGATTGAAGAAAAAGTATTTAATAATAAGATGATGGTATGAAGATGGCAAAAATACCAAAGGTGGTACATATATGACTGAAGTTTGGGAGATTCTCAGGGCTTACACTTTTTGAAATAGTCTTTAAAATAATGTACAAGAGGGCCCCTGGGTGGCTCAGTCATTAAGCGTCTGCCTTCGGCTCAGGTCATGATCCCAGGGTCCTGGGATTGAACCCCACATGGGACTCCCTGCTAGGCGGGAAGCTTGCTTCTCCCTCTCTCACTCCCCGTGCTTGTGTCCCTGCTCTCGCTCTCTCTCTCTGTCAAATAAATAAAAATAAAATAAAATAAAATAAAATAAAATAAAATACAAGAGGTGGGTAGGGGGATGGGGTAATTAGGTGATAGGCATCAAGGAGGCACGTGATGTGATGAGCACTGGCTGTTATATGAAACTGATAAATTATTGAACACTATATCTGAAACTAATGGTGTACTATATGTTGGCTAATTGAATTTAAATAAAAATTAAAAAAGAAAAAAATAATATACAAAATAAATTCTAAGGTTGAAATGCCGTGCCATGTTGGAAGATGTGTACTTGGCATAGCATAGTTCTTCAAATAGAATTCCAATTCAAATCAATGTTCATCTCTTTTAAATAGCCCTTTTAAAACACTAAGCTTGGGCATCTGCGACTGCCTTCGGCTCAGGTCCTTATCCTGGAGTCCGGGTATCGAGTCCCACATTGGGCTCCCTGCTCAGCGACGAGTCTGCTTCTCCCTCTGGCCCTCTCCCCTCTCGTGTCTCTCTCACTTACTCTCTCTCTCTCAAATAAAAAAAAAAAAACACTAAGCTTAAAATAATCCTTGCTAATATGCTTTTACTGAATCTTTTGTTGTAAGTTATGTGAGATTTTCTATCCTCCGTAGGACATGGGTACCAGTGTAAAACTTTGTTTAAGTGGCTTACTGTTCTTTTTTGCCGTTTTAAAAAATAATAGCTTTGGGACATGGGGCTGGCGCAGTCGGTAGAGCATGCGCCTCTTAATCTCAGGGTTGTGAGTTCAAGTCCCGGGTTGTGAGTTCAAGTCCCACGTTGGGTGTGGAGCCTACTTTAAAAATAGCTTTATTGAGATATGATTTACATACCATAAAACTCACCCTTTAAAACTGTATAATTCAGTGGTTTTTAGTATATTCACAGAGTTGTGCAGCCATCCCCTGTATCTAATTTTTGGGTGTTGTCACTCCAAGAGGAGCCATGGGCAGGCACTCCCCATTCTACCCTTTTCTCAGCCCCTGGCAACCCTGGCAACTTCTGTCTCTGTGGGTTTGTCTACTGTGGACATTTTTTATAAATAGAATGGTATAATATGTGGCCTTTTGTGTCTTCCTTTCACTTACCACGATGTCTGCAAGGTTCACCCACATTACAGTATATAGCATACTTCATTCCTTTTCATGGCCATGTGATAGTCCGTTGTATGGCTATATCACATTTTATTTGTCCATTCAACATCCGATGGCCATTTGGGTTGTTTTGCTGTTTGTGTTTTTCTTAAACAATACTTGAAAATACCAGGGGTCTTTGAAGCCGTTACTGGATGACTTTCTAGGTGTGTTGAAGAGGAGACTTATGCGGTGAGTGGGAACTGGATTTTGAGTCCTTTGTTATCATGGATTCAAGGAGTCTATATCTGTCATCTCTTTTTGCTAGTAAAATATATTTTCCTGTGAGCTGGAGCAGTGACTTTTTTTCCATAGCAGAACATTCACTAATAAACTATTTTCATAATACCTCTTTAAGGATTGAGTTTCCAAAATAGCTTCTATTTAAAAATAGTGTTTTTCAACAATTCTAGAAGAGGAAATCTTACTGAAAAAGCTGATATTTTTGTCTATATTTTCTTTTCCGATTTCTTTATTTTTACCCGACTGAACTCTGTAACCCAGCTCTATTAATCCAGATCCTGTTTTCAGTATATGAATATTTATAGATAATAATAAATTATATTCTCTTAATGGCATTTGAAAAGTTTTGTTAACTTTTATCCCAGCACAAAAATTCCTGGGTGGTCTGGTTAAGCCCTCATCTTTAAATATTAATTATTAAGCCAGTTCTTTTTATTTTTAAAGGCCGTATTGACTGAATTATATCCACAATAGTGTTCAGTAGTTATTTATCTTGGGCCTGTTGTATGCAAAGCACTTCATGGAGTAATAGCCCTACCTTTTGCACCTGCTGAAGTCATACCTGATGTCAGCCATTGTATCAAATTCTGTAGTGAGGACAGTGAGTGAATTTGAGTGTGAACTGAGATAATGAAGGTTCTAGAAACTTTGTTGTGTGAGACTCAGGTGAACTGAGGCTGGAAGAGAAGACTCAGGCAAGTATGTCATGATGGCTCTCCTGGCCATTCAGAGCTTGTCTTGTTCTGGAGAGTGGTGGGGGAAGTTTGTGTGAAAGAAGCATGTAACCTCAAGGCTGGTACTCCTGCAAGCTGAGGAGGCCTAAAACGTGAGTTTGTGTTCTAATTTTCCATCCTTATATACCTTTCCACCATCTTCCAGTTCCAGGAATGTCTTGTCCAGTGTCTGAGGGCAAGAATGATTTTTGGACAGTGTCTTGCCTGCTCAAGGATATATGGCATGTTACATTATTACATGAATACATGACTTTATCTTAACCAAATAGAATACAAACATGTAATGTTGTTTAGTGTAATGCGATTTTATTAAGTTTTATTAGGTCAGGATTTAAATTTACCTTATGTGGAAGATCTTGGTGTATGTGGAAGATTTTGCCACTCTTTAAAATGCAAGGACCTGTAAATAGTAGCAGCAGAATATGGTGTTTTTAAAAGTGGTGAGGAAGACTCTGGCGATAGTGGGTGTCCATGTTTATATGGGGATGCGGGGATAGGTCTGGAGCTTCTTCAGTGTTTCCGGTCTCATTCAACTTAGGGGTTTAGAATATAATGCACTTAGCTGTGCTTTAAATGGGCATTTGTGATCTAGGCTTGGACTGTACTTGAAGCAGTAGACTGTAGTGCTGAGTCTAGGGTCTGGAGGCAGAGCCTATGAATCTAAGTTTCATACTGCCATCTAATAACTGTGAACTTAGGGAAGCATCTTAACCTCTCTAGGCTTTAATTTGCTCATCCGTAAAATGGAGCTGATAGACCTACCTCACTGAGTGGTGAGGAGTAAATGAAATGTACTGAACGTGCCTTGCCTGTCCCATAGCAAGCACCCAACAGATGTCAGATGCAGTTGCTAATTATTGCTCAAACTAGTGTATAAAGGTCCAGTACTTTCTCAAAGATTTCTGAATAGTCCAGAAGAGTTTTGAATTGACTGAATCTCCAAAGGGGAAAGACTCTGGTCTCCCTGCGCTCTCCAAGGCATTCTAGATTCATGATGCTTGCTTGGGACCAGCACATTCTAAGGGAAGTTTGGGGTGAATGGCGTTTTCCTGGCTGGCCATAGTCTGGATCTCTTCCACACTTTGTTCCCAGAACCTCTGAAATGTGGAATGTTTGTGGAATGGGAGTTTCTCTGGCATTTTTTCAGAAGTTCATGGCTGAATATACAGATACTCCATAGAAGCACTGGAATATCAGAGCACTTTGAAAAATTGTACCACTTTATGCTATAGGAGAAAAGCAGTATATTTGTCTCAAGGGAGATAGAGTAAAGGACATGAAAAAAGAGTTTAAGTTAATAGGATGACAAAGTGTATTATATCTAAATCTTCATGAATATCATAAAACTATATTCAATTTTCTATGATTGAGGCATCCATTCAACAAGTGTCTATTAAGCATTTATTCATACTGCCTAGTTTTGTCCAGGAGGGAGAGTATTAGGAAACCCCTTGGTTTTTGTTCCTGACACTGCTTCTCAAATCCAGATAGGATCTTCATGCTCTTTGCCTGGTGGCAGATTTCCAGGGCTCATCCTGGTTTTCTCTCCTCTCCACCCACTCCTTTCCTGGGACTTTATTTTTCCCAAGACTGGCTGCAAATTGGCTACGCTTGCCTTAGCTTTCACCTTTCCTTGTCCCCGTGGTTATCTTCAGACCCTTTTGGGTTCAGGATTTTACTGCGAATCCTTATGGGAAAAATAGAAAAAGGCTAAGAAATGCAGGGTCGTTGAAAGATTTGGAGTTTTTACACTGACAGTTACCAATTCCTTGCTAAGACAGTAACTGCTAAAATTGTAACTGAAAGACAATTAACAACTGGGGCTTCTGTCTTCTTGTGCTGAACACGAAGCTCACCATATTCTGTGATTCATCTTATATCTCCCCCATCCCCCTAGAAAATCCTTCTTTCCAACACCGGTAGAGATTGATGAAATCAAGAAAGAGCCACAATGATCCTCCGTGGTACCGGAGTAGGTAGTTTGCATTTCCAAGGACCTCCTGCTAGGATGATAGTCTGTTTTGTTTTATTTATTTATTTATTTATTTATTTATTTATTTATTTATTTATTTATTTTAAAAAAGATTTTATTTGTTTATTTGACAGAGAGAGATCACAAGTAGGCAGAGAGGCAGGCGGGGGGGGGGGGCGGCTCCCCGCTGAGCAGAGACCCCCCAATGCGGGGCTTGATCCCAGGACCCTGAGATCACGACCCGAGCCGAAGGCAGAGACCTCAACCCACTGAGCCACCCAGGCGCCCTAATGGTCTGTTTTAATATGTACCCTGGATTTGCTTTAATCAGTCTGTCGACATGGAGACAAACTGCCTTTGAAAGGAGAGTTTATTATTTACAGTTCCCAAGAGGAGGGGCACACCAGTAAGGAAGCACGGTTGGTCAGGAGGCAGAAGGAGCAACGGGAAAGCATGAGCATGAGCCTTTATTGTGGTTTCTGGGGGATGACAAGGCATGGCAAAGTATGTAGACTTAGGACTGGCTAGTTTGAGTGATTTTGGAGGGCTCTGGGCTATAGGAGTGGTCCCTAGTCCTTGTATCTTGCCGTGAAAGGAATTGGGGTGGGGGAATATTGGCTTGGTTTTGGAGAATTAAAGGAGGTGTTTGGGGGTGTGAACTCTGGATTGGTTGGTTTGTATATTAGCTGGCCCTGGTAGGGGTTCTCTGTCTGGGATCACAAAGCCCCAAGATATCAAAGCGTCTGTCATCAAATACAGAAAATAAACATGATTAACAGACATTTTTTCCAGTGGAGCTGTATTTATCACAAAAGGGTTCTTTCAGCAGCATTTTCTTACTGAATGATACAAAGAATAGTAAAGTGGCTCCCTGCACTCTAGGAGTTTATAGTCTAGCTTAGTAGATAAAGCCTGCACATATCAAATAGTGACTAGTCATGCAGAGCACAAGATTATGTGCCAGAAAGATCTACAGAGCGTAATGGAAGTTCAGTGGAAGGGGAGACAGAGTGTCCTAGAAGCAGTAGAGGGCAGTGATTAAGAGGACAAACTGCTAGGCTCATCTGGCTTCATCATTTATTCGCTGTTTGGTTTTGAACAAGTTATTTAATCCCTATGTTTTAGTTTCCTCATCTGTAAAATCAGTTTAATAATAATAGTCCTCGTCTCATAGAGTTACTTGAGGAGTAAATGAGTTAATACACAAGAAGTGCTTAGAACAAAACCTAGCACTTAGCATTCGGCGTTCGCTGTTGTTAGAACTGTGGGGAAAAGTTTGGTGCAGTGGATAGAATTGATTTTTACCTTCAAGAGAAGAGAGAGGGGCAATGTTCCTTTTCTGGGGCCTGGGTTGGTGGGTGGCTGGAAGTGAGGCTGACAAAGTCAGGAAATGGGAGGTTGGTCTGGTAGGATGAAAAAATAGTTGGTAAGAGTTTTGAATGCTAAGGAGTTTGCATTTTTCTTTAAACAATAGAAATTCATTTGAAGTGCCTTTTTTTTTTTTTTTTTTTTTAATAGCAGAAACAAGACATTAAATTTGTGCTTCCAGGAATGAGTCTTGGTAAGTATGGTTTTGGAGAGAGGAGAGGCTTGGTACAGAGTGTTTTCAGTCAGGGTAGGTTAAGTTAGCATAGTAACAAACAACTCTAGAACCTTTGTGGCTTTAAAAAAGTAAAGGTATGTTTCCTGCTTATGCTGCATGGCTGGCACAACTCAACCTACTGATAATCATTCAGAGGCGCCCAGGCTGATAGAAGAGCCACCTAGCCACCATTTTACATTTCTTTGCCTTAAGAGAGAGGAGACAGCACTCTGGAAGGTCACGTCCTAGCAATTAAATATTAGGCAATCACAGGCTTCCAAAATTGCCATCCTCCCATGTTTGAAGGTTAGAGACCCAGGAAGAAGAACTGGAAATGTCTGTAAATAGCATTAACGACTGCTCACCGCACAGGGAGACTCATTTAGAAGGTGGTATTGTAGTTCAAGTACATGGTCTTGGTTTCTGGATCTAGGTTGTTGCAGGTAACCTGGAGAAGAGCTGGATAAAAGAAAGAATTTGAAGGGATAGAATTTAAAGGTTCACAATTGGTTGGGTAGAGTTACAAAGGTGGGAGGAGTCAAGATGAGACAGAACTTTTAGACCCAGTGGAAAGTGACGTTGCCATAAGAGAAATCGAGAAGCCGGTGTGTGTTAGGGCGTTGTAGGGGTCAGTCAGATGCCCCGCAGGCCTCCAGAGCCATGCTCCCTGAGCAGGAGTCCTCCAGCCAGTGTCACCACACACTGTGGTTGGTCTGCAAGGGGATAAGGACAAAAATAGAGAGTAATCATTTATGAATTACTATAGTAATTATTTTTTTCCCTCGTTATGGTTTATTCTTTTTGTGTTTATGTTAAGTCTGATAATAAAATTATCAAGCTTGTAGTTTGTATATTTTTTTCCTTCTTTTTGTGATTTGTTTTGATTATGTTTTATAAAAGTGTTGACCTGTAACAGGATCAAAAATAACCAGCCCTTCACCACAGAGAGTTTGAGACACATTGCTTTGGAGGTGACGGAGACTGCTGGAGGTCAGGAGCTGAGTCCTTTCCATAAGGAGATTAGTCGAGTACTGGACACGTGAGCACAAAACAGACTCTAGAATGAGAAGACGGCCCAGGACTGGGCTTTGGGGGACGTCCAATGTCTGGGGGCAGATATGTAAGAGGGGATATAGACTGTACAGTCTCCCAGGAATCATCAGAGGTGATGGGAGATTAGTAGTGACAGATGTCACAGAGAGTCAAGGAAAGGAAGAACTGAGGTCAAGCTAGATTTGGCAAGAAGGAAGTCACTGTGAATGTTTAAAAGTAAACTTCTAGTCAAGTGGTATGGTCAGATACCAGATTTCAACTGTTGTAAGAAATGCGTGATCATAAAATAGAAGAGGGTATGAACAGTTGGCTGGAAAAGTTTGATAGCAAAACAAAGGCAAAAGCTGGAATGGTAGCTGTTGGGCCAAGGACGGGAAAGCACATTTTGCTGTTACTGGACTTTTGGTTTTTTGTTTGTTTTTGCTGTAGGAGAACCTGAGTAGCTTTAAAGGCTGGTAAGTGGGGACATAGATGTGGGAAGGAAGGAGGAGGTGGCAGTGGTCCATGGCAGGAGCAAGAGTGGAGAACAGAGGCATGGAGGAAACCTGGAGGGTGGGAATATGCACTGCCTGAAGAGGAATGGTGCCATGACCCTGGTAACTGCTGGGAGGTAGCAGATGGAGGCTGGTTAGAAGGGGAAATGGACAGGAATTTGCAAATCTCAGGGAATTCAAAACAGGAAAATGAATGGTGGAGCATTACTGGTTTGGAGCACTAATGTGGTCTGAGTTCAGTTAGCAGGGACTCAGAAGCCCTTGTGAGTGCATCAGTGAAATGGTATCCAGCCTAGGAAATTCAGCTTCTTACTCTAATCAACACTCAGTAAATATAGTACTGAGTGACAGAGTAGTGGGGGGAGTGGTAGAGGGAGGGCTCATATAATCCCAGTCGTGGTTAAAAAAGGTTTTAACCTGGGGGACTGGGTGGCTCAGTGGATTAAAGCCTCTGCCTTCAACTCAGGTCATGATCTCAGGGTCCTGGGATCGAGCCCCGCATTGGGATCTCTGCTCAGCGGGGAGCCTGCTTCCCCGTTCTCTCTGCCTGCCTCTCTGCCTACTTGTGATCCCTCTCTCTCTGTCAAATAAATAAATAAAATTAAAAAAAAAAAAGGTTTTAACCAATCGTGGTTAAAAGAAGAATAAAACTATGGTAACAAATGGACTTAAGATAAAATTATTTAATTAAACATCTAATATTTAGAAACAGTCATTATTAAAAGTATGAAATGAATACAAGTATGACGCTTTAGTTACTCTAAACTTTGTAAAATTTGAAATGTATCTCAAAACTCCTACCTGTCAAAATCATCTGTTAACTAATTTCTCATTTTCATTGAGTTCTCCTTTTAAGTATTAGAATGGGATAAGAGCTGGGGAGAGATGCAGTGTCTGTTGTTTGTGCCCACTCCTCCCTTCCCTGACGGAATTATTCTCCCTCCACAGTCCTGCACCCAGCCTTCAGTTACTCCCTCACCTTTACTCTTGTCTGTGATGGGCTTCTGGTTTTCTACATGACGTTGATACAAGGTAGCATGTTTTGGTTACTCTGTAGAATTGCCACGCAATAGAGGCCCTGAGGTAACAGTTAAAAACACTCTTCAGTCCAACTACTTGAGTTCAAATCTTGGTACTTTTGAGGGGCACCTGGGTGGCTCAGTTGGCTAAGCATATGCCTTTGGCTCAGGTCATGATCTTGGGGTCCTAGATCAAGCTCTGCATTGGGCTCTCTGCTCCCTTTCCCTTTTTTCCTTTCCCTCTGCCTCTGCCTCTTCCCCTGCTTGCACACATGCTTTCTCTCTCTCAAATAAATAACATCTTAAAAAAAAAATCTTGGTAATCTTGTATACTTAGCTTCTCTGAATATAATTTCCTTATCTGTAAAAGGAGATAGTAAGAATAAAAAACATTGCTAGGGATTAGGAGAGTTTCAGATACATAAGTAAGCACTCAATAAGTATCAATTTCTTCTTCTAGATAAAGTATCTCTAACAGATGTTTTCACTGGTTTTAGTTTTTCATAAAACTGGCAAGTCAACTTATTTGCCTCCGGATAATGGAGAGTTGTTAGTAGGTCTTGGGTCTTAAACAAGATGGCAAAGAGATAGGAGGGAAGAATAAAGGGAATGTGTGAGAACAAAGTCAGCTTCTGGAGCAGGCTGTGTTATGATTGTTGAGTTCTTTGTTGTGTTCTATTGACGCATCTAACAGTTTTGACACAGATAAGTTGTTTTCTAGTTTATGAAACCTTTTTTTTTTAAAGATTTTATTTATATATTTGACAGAGAGAGACACAGCGAGAGAGGGAACACAAGCATGGGGAGTGGGAGAGAGAGAAGCAGGCTTCCCGCAGAGCAGGGAGCCCTATGTGGGACTCGATCCAAGGACTCTGGGATCATGACCTGAGCTGAAGGCAGACACTTAACAACTGAGCCACCCAGGTGCCTGTAGTTTATGAAACCTTTAATTGTTGATAGTGCCAGGAAGCAAAACAGTGTCGTTGAAGACACAACTAAGAAGGAGTCAGACCCATAGTTCAGCAGGTAAATAACCTTTCCAGTGCCTTCGCTGGTCAGCCGCCATGGGGGCGAGAATGACTTCTTGAGAAGGGGGTAGAAAGGTGAAATTTCCTATTTTCCATAACTGTAATGTGTTCTCCCAGGAATCCTTTTGCGATCACTCTGCTATAATTTAGTTTAAGTGGCACTCTTTAGAAAACTGAAACAAGCTCTACTTTGCAAGCAAGTAGCAATCAAAGGGATAAATTCTTTTCTCTTTGAAAATAGAGTGAAATCACTTCCAATCTGATCTTTGCAACTGAGTGCCTGCTGATAATGTGAGCATAAACACATTAGGCACCAAAGAAGAATGGCATCTGGATGCTGAGATGGGATCAGAATAGCCAGAATAAACACAAGCTGCCGTCAGGGAGGCTGAATTCCATCATATCACATCATGTTCAAGCATAATTCAGGCTAGTCATATACTGATGTGAGTAAAATCCAGTTTTTGTTTTCAGTTTTCACATTTTAGACCTGCCCCCCTTCACCCCCGCCCTTGACTGGCTATAATATATAAATCAAACCACAGCTGACAGTGATTTGCTTTCTTTATCCGGAAAAGGCCTTTGACTCTGGTTCTGACTTGGCTTCATTGTGCTGATCTTCATCAGAAGCACTTTCTGTAATTCCCACAACAACATTAACTCCAGTTGTTGTGTTTTTTCCCCCCTGCATATACATATCACAATAGTTCTTTCATTACAGGATCACAAATTATATGCAGTCACCCTTCTATGCTTCATGAAAGCAGTAAATTTTAAAGAAAAGAAAGGCTATTTAAAACTTAAGATCAGAGGCTGCAGTTTATCTTATTTACAGTTTGGGTTAAAGATTGGTATTTAAGTTAATATCATACCACATGTGGTAATCCTGAAAAGTGCTACATATTTTTATTTATACTTAAGGGACTAAAGCAAAATCCCCTTTTCAGTATGTTATCTTGCATTATTTACTCAGTGATAAGTGACATTGCCTCGCAGGTATGAGTTTTGCAATGAAAGACCCTATTGTAGCATATATTTATACGGGAGGGGGATGGTGCAGACTGTTAGAATTAGGGTTCCAGAGGGAATTTAAACTCGTGAATATCCTGGTACTTGTTCAGTTAAAACATATAGCTTAATGTTGTTTTAACACTGCATTTTTACTCAAAGTAAATAAAAAGAAATGAACAAAAGTTAAAACGTTAGAAACCAAATAAAGTGACTGAAGGCATATTGGCATATCCTAAACTCAAAGATCAAAACTGTAGCAGAGATAAAGTTGATTATCTGATTGGCTTGTTTCTGCTGTTTAAAAATAACTTCGACTTTGTTTATTACCCGTTTCAGACACTGGTGAACCATTTCTATCAAATTGGTGAGATATGAAAATGAGGAGCTGGAAGAAAAGTTCTGAGGGGCCAGATAGTTTAATAATCACTCAGACCTTTGAGTAGAAAACCTGCTCCATGCTGTCAGTGTGTCCACGATTCATGAGAATTTCTACTGAGGAGGGAAAGAGCCAGTTATTGTGGAGAGTTTTAATCTTTGAGAGTATGTATTTGTTTTGAAATAGAAATAAAAATTTAAAAAGAAATAAGAGGAAATACCAATTTTGAATAAAGTGGAAATTATTTCAGGCCCCGCTCATTCAGAAATTTGGATAATTTAAGCAGAAATGGGCTGCTGTTTTGCTAAGTACAAAAATAAGGACTTTGTATCAAATTATTATAAAATAAGTAATATCTTAGGACCAATATATTTGAGGCCAGTGTGCTCCCCCAAATTCATTTAACACTTAAAAATACCATTCCATTATTTTCTGGGCCTCCATTATTTCAGATGAGAAATTAAGTGTTAATTCTGATGAGAAGAATCCAGCTGTTATTTGTACCATTTACTTCCTGCATGTAACGTCATTTTGTACTGGCTATTTTCAAGATTTTATCCTAATTTTTGGTTTTTAGCAGTTTGTCGTACCTAGGTGTGGTTTCCTTTGCATTTATCTTGCTTGGGTTTGTTGTCAGATTCTTGAATCTTTAGATTTATATCTCTCGCCAAATTTGAAAAATCTCAACTATTCTAAAAATAAATGGTTTCTTTTGCAATATTTTAGATTTACCAAAAGATTTGCAAAGATAGTATAGAGTTCCCATATACGTATGACCCAGCTTCCCCTAATATTAACATGTTACATAATCATGGTATATTTGTTAAATTATAGAAGTAAATTGGCACAATGCTGCTAAGAACAGTTTTTCCACTAGTGCCTTTTTTTTTTCTTCCTGTTTTAGGATCCAGTCTACGATACCACATTACATTTTATCATACCCCCAAGTCTCCCTCAATCTGTAACAGTTTTTCAGATTTTACTTGCTTTTCATTGACTTGGCATTTTGAAGAGTACTGGCCAAATGTTTTTTAGAATGTCCTTCAATATGGGTTTGTCAGATGTTTTCTAAACCTTAGACTGACGTTATGGATTTGGGGAAGAATACTACAGAGGTAAGGTGCCCTTCTCATCGATCGAATCATATCAGGGGATAATGATACCAAAATGGTTTATCCCTGGTGACACTAGCCTTGATAATGTGGTTAAGCTTATGTCTTCCAGATTTCACTACTCTAAACTTAGTATTTTTTCTTTCCCATTCTCTATTCTTTGGAAGCAAGTTACTAAGTGTGGCTCGTATTTAAAGGGAAGGAAATTAAGCCCTACCCCCTGCCTTTTAGAAGAGGTGATATCTGTTTCTATTATTTGGAATTCTTCTTTAAGGAAGGTGTACCCTCCCTCCCCATTTATCAACCATTTGTTTTTATCAGAGTAGAGTTACAGGTTATTTATTTCATTCTTTGGATTCTAATCCAATACCATCATTATCTTCTAGCTCAGATTGTTCCACCTTTGGCCATTAGAAGCTCCTGCAGTTAGTTCTTATGTCTTTTTGAGATGCCCAGTCCCCACACCCCACCTTGTTTTTTTTCTTTAACTTTCTTCCTTTTGGGGCCTATCTGATGCTCGGGGCTCATCTTGCATTTTCCCTGCCACACTCCTAGAATCAACCCTTTCTCCAAGGAGGCCTGGTTCCTTTCATTGGAAAATGGTATTTAGGAACCATAATCTAGGTGCTGGTTGTTCTCACTGCTCATTATTTTTTAACATATTTTTTGCAGCAGCATTCTTACTCATCTGACCTTCTTGGACTTAAATTCTGTATATGTTAAACCTTTGTTGCATAGGTACCTGTGGTGTTCATTGATTTCACATTTTTTCTCACTGTTCTTCAGATTGTATAATTGCTATATAAATATTTTCAAGATCACTTACTCTTTCTTCTGTAATGTCTAGTTTGCTATTAAACTTCAGTGAGTTTTTAATTTCAGTATTTTTCAGTTCTTAGAATTTCCTTTATTTTTTTTAGCAATTTCTATTTCTTTGCTGAGTTTTCCGTAGTTCATTCATTATAGCCTTTATGTCCTTAATTATAATACTAATATAATACTATACTAAATTCCTTGTTTACTAATTCTGATATTTGGGTCCACTCAAGTCACTTTCCACTGATTGCTTTTTCTTTAAGTATGGGTCATATTTTCTTGTTTCTTTTTATATCTAATAGTTTTTGACTTTATCATAGACATTGTTATTGCTACTTTAATAGAACCTGGATTTATGTTCCTGTGAAGAGTATTAATGTCTTTTATTAGCAGACATTTAACTCAGGTGAACTCAAACTTCCATCTTTCCTTCCCCGCAGTGGGCAGCAACAGAAATCTTAGTTCAGTACGTTTAGCCGTACTTGGACTATTTGGTCTGCCCCTAACATGGATGGTTCAGGGGTTCATTAGAAAATTGGGCAGTATATATGCAGAATATGGGGCTCATACCTTTTCTGAAGTTTTCCTTCTTTACCATCCAGGTGCTGAGTCAGTCCTGAACTCTGTTCTCTGATTTTTTAGCCAGTAAGATTACAAGTTTCAGTCTGAATTTTAGCAGCATATGGCCTATTAGAGTATGCCCTCAGATGAAAAGCTATGACACAGAAAACTCAGTGCCATTCCCTTCTCCCAAGTGTCAATTCCCTACAGTTTTTGCCAGCTTTTTGCTCACTCTCATGTGCCTTCAGATTTTTGTTGTTGTCTAGAGTTTATAAGTGCTGCCAGTAGGAGGATTGGTCTGATAAAAGCTATTCTGCTATTACCAGAAGTGGTATTCTCCTTCATTTAAAAGGAAGAATAGAGGCGCCTGGGTGGCTCAGTGGGTTACAGCCTCTGCCTTCGACTCAGGTCGTGATCTCAGGATCCTGGGATCCAGCCCCGCATTGGGCTCTCTGCTCAGCGGGGAGCCTGCTTCCCCTCTCTCTCTGCCTGCCTCTCTGCCTACTTGTGATCTCTCTCTCTCTGTCAAATAAATAAATAAAATCTTAAAAAAAAAAAAAGGAAGAATAATATTAAGTAAATGATCAAACAAAAAATGTAAAACTGAAATTGTACTGTGATGAAGTACTCAGTGCTATGAGATCTAATGATAGGGAAATTGACTTAATCAGTGAGGTCAGGAAAGATTTCCTCAAGGACATGGTCAGTAGAGAGAGTGTTAATAGAGAGAATAGAAGAGGATTCCACATATTTGTTGAATGAATGGGTAATATGGTCCAGCTTTCTCTGCATCTTGGCTTCTTTCTTTGCACATATTCTTATCCTCTCAGTTTTTTTTTTTTAAGGTTTTATTTATGTATTAGAGAGAGGGAGAGAGAGAGAGATATCACAAGCAGTGGGGAGGGGTAGAGGGAGAAACAAATTCCCCGCCGAGCAGGAAGCCCGATGCGGAACTGGATCTCAGGATCCCAGGATCATGACCTGAGCCGAAGGCAGACACTTAACTGACTGAGCCACCCAGGTGCCCCCTCTCAGTCTTTAATCATCTCTCTAGGCTTTTGTGATGATGAAAGGGACTGTATCTATGGTGTCTATAAAGTGATAGAGCAAAGTGTGTCCTGCATGAAAACTTTTTAAGCCAGGGGACTTGTGGGTGTGGACCATTTAATTGGTAAAGCAGAGTTCATGGGTTTCTGGTCAGTATGATTAACTAAATAATAAGGAAATCCCCCTTCCCACTTTGAGTATTTAGAAATGCTGGATAAAGTACAACAACATACACACACCTATGAACACATACACACACACACACACACACAAATTCACAACAAGGAGGAGTTATCCTAGTTGGTTGACCAAAATGGAGGGGGATTAGAAAGTCAGGATGATGAACAGGAGCCCAACCTGAGAGGTTCTGACATAGGAGTGAGAACAGGCTAAATAGCTGGGCGGGGGTGGGGGGGGAGTGTTGGGGGGGGAGTGTTGGGGAAGGGGTCAGGGCCCTGACACCTATTCAAGGAAGAGGTACCTGACTATAGACCTAGTGTATGTGGAGAACTGAAACTGAGTTATCTGTGTAAAGCTAGAGGCCATGAAGGGGTGACTGGAGAAAGAAAATTCCATCACACTGTTTCAGTAGAGAGGCAAGGAGATTTGCTATCTCCTCAGGGTTATACATGAAAAGAATTCCTCAGGCTGAGGGAGCACACTGAATCTTGAGCAAGCGAAATAAAAATAAATCCACATTTAGATAAATTGAGTGAAATAATAGACCACCAAAGATAATGCAAAAATATAAAAGCTACCAGGGGAAAAAAAACATACATGTCAAGAAATGCAGATTGATACCAAACTTCTTATCAGAAAAAAGAGATGTCAGAATATAGTCATGGATTCAAGGTGCTAAGTGAAAATAACTATCAGCCTAAAGTAAAAGGAAATTAAGTAAAAAGGAAATTATATTTTCCCTAAATGACCATAACAGTACCTGCCATCTCATAGGCTACTCTCCAATGCGACCTACTGATTCCCCCATTAAGATGTGAAGTTGAGTTTCCTGTCCTTGAATCTGGACTAGCTAGCTGCACAACTCTTTTTTTTTTTTTTAAAGATTTTATTTATTTATTTGACAGAAAGAGATCACAAGTAGGCAGAAAGGCAGGCAGAGGGAGAAGGGGAAGCAGGCTCCCCGCTGAGCAGAGAGCCTGATGCGGGGCTCGATCCCAGGACCCTGAGATCATGACCTGAGCAGAAGGCAGAGGCTTAACCCACTGAGCTACCCAGGCGCCCCTGTACAACTCTTTTGAAACCAATAAAATGTAGTTGACTTTTGAGGCTAGGTCAGAAGTCCTTTGGGACACTTGCTTTGGCGTCCACCAGTTGTCATATAAGGTGACCTCCATATTAGAGAGGCTTTGTGTAGCTACTCTGGTCATCAGAACCCCCAGATAAGCCCATCTTCTAGCTGAGTACCACTGAATGCCATAGTCACATTCATAAGATGGCACAGCTGAGTGTTACCCAAATTCCTGACCCACGGAATATAATCAAATGATTGCTGTTTTAAGCTACAAAGTTTTGGGTATATTAATATGTCAGGTAGCAGTAGTTAACTAGAACAGAATTCAACCTTGACAGAAGGAATGGACTGGATGAATCAGTCATCAGAAAGGAACCTGGTAAATAAATACAGATAAGTATTGAGTTCGTTTTTTCTAAGTTGGGTGAGGGTTGTTAAAAATAATGTGATACTGAGACATTGGCAACAATAATCTGGACACTGATAGAGTGTGGAGAAAAGGAGAAGCTGATGATAAAACTTTCTAGGGTCTTTGTATTATTCAGAAGGCTACTAGAGATTGACCTGAAGTGAAAAGAAATAGATTGTATAACTGATGAAACAGTAGAGGAAAAAAATGACTGGGAAAAAAATGCAACAAAAAGCAGAAAAAGTTAAGGCTAAGTAGCAAAGAAAATCATAGTAGATGGAAAGCACAAAATAATTGGCTGAGAGGAGATCAGTGCTGTTACAACAGTATTCGTGATAAATGTAAATAAATTTGCTTCAGTTATTAAAAATGATAATTATATTTTTTAAATGCAGCCAAATGTTGCTTTAAAAAGACATCCAAAAAATTAAAAAAAATAAAAATAAAAAAATAAAAAATAAAAAATAAAAAGATATCCAAGGCAAAACAACCCAGAGCAGTTAACAATAAAAATAAAGGGATAGGAAAGATTATCAGGAAAAAAATAAACCAAAAGAAAGCAGGTGTGACAATACCAATCTCAGGCCAAATGGAATTTCTAGGTGTTTTATCCAGCAAACACTTGCACATGTGCACCAGGAGACATACATAAGGATGTTCATTGCAGCATGGTTCGTAATAATAAAAAAATTAAAAGAATTTAAATACTAGTAGGGAAATGCATAGACAAATTGTAGAATATTTGTATAGGAACACTAAACAGCAGTTAAAAGAAATGTAGATTTATGTGCATCTATTTGGCTGTATTTCAAAACCATTGCTTGAAGGAAATAAGTTACAGAATAATATGTCAGTGTGACACTTCTAAATACAAAATAATACATTTGTACTTCTAAGATTCCTTCTAATTCTGAAATTATTTTATCCAATTTCACAGTAATAAGCTATGTTCCTATGATAATATGCATTTGAATGTCTGAGGAACTATGCCCAGAAACGGTATACTTTTCAGTAAGTTAACTAGCTGTCATTAAGAGCAATCACTGTAGCCTACAGAATGAACACACTTGGAATAGCAGAAAGCTATCTTCCTCTGAACAAGTAGTCTGTAAAATTAAATATTTTGTAACTACGTACAGTGTGCTCAGTACCATATAGTAAGCATGTATGCAAAATTTCTCCTTTTCCTTTGAGTTGCTTATAGATAGAGACGTGGCGTAGAGGGATAGGTGAAGACATGAGAAGAAAAAATGAGAGCTATTTGGAGGAAGATGTTGGTTAAGCATAACTTTCTACTAGACATATGCAAGCCAGAACCTCTGTGGATAACTAGAAATTATAAAGGCCCTCAGATGTCAATTCCACAGATACTTGCTGAGAACCTACTATGTATAGGGCATTCTGCTCACCATGGTCATACACACAAAGATGAATCAGGAATCCCTTGTTGCTTATAGACAATTGGAAAGTAGAGGTAGCTGCAAAATGAAGCAGGCTAAGTTGAGGGTCATGAGAATAATACACATGGCTTTGTAGCTTGAAAGGAGAATGAAATTATTCTCTTTAGAGGGATTTGGAATGGCTCTCCAGAGGCTGTTTTACACATTTGTAGATGTGTGCATTTCTGTTTGGGTGATTGAAAGTGGCAGGGTAGTTTCTTCACTGTGCCGTAACTCTGTTTAGTATTTGATCCTCCCTTCCTTCTCCTCCTCCTGCCTTTCTCAAGAAAAATATTGCTGTACATTTAATTCTTTTGAAGCCTTTAATGGTGTTGCTGAGATAATCATGTAAGCATTTAAAATACATACCACGTAGTACACTTATTTTAGAGGCAGCAGTGGTTAGCCACTGGAAACTAACCATTGGCTTTGATAAAAAGGGGGTTTTTATATGTTATGGCTTATGACAGAGAATGGAAAAATGCTTTAGTGAGACAGACTGGCATTTTAAATTGGAGCATAATAATAGCAAAAAGTGCTGAAGTCAAAAAACTGCTCAGAAATATGGTTACTATTTGCTGAGAGAGGCCTTACAAGGTGGCCACGTACAAGTGTCTGCAACCACAGTTCATTTCTTCCCTAAACGTGGGACTGTGACCCTGATTGACGTCAGTGACAGTTGTATACTTGCAGAGAAAGATTCAGGTCATCTAAGAATTCAAGGCAAGGAGGAAATGGCTATAATAAGTAGTGAGTTGTGACAGACTTACACATTATACATAACTTAGGTTGGAAACCATACAGAGGTGACCGTGATCCGAATCTTTTGGGGCTGGCCTAAAAATTCTCCTTTCCCCCGCAAAGCTATTAGAATATGAATTGAGTCTAGTCCACACAACTTGAAGATGGTAGACAAGGTAGAGTGAGAATATAGAAGATAGTCTTATGAGGTGACATTTGATTTATGACTTGGACAATATGAAGGAAATGCCCACAAGAGCTGGAGGACGAGAATTCTAAGGGAAAGAACCAGCAAGGAGAAAAGCATCAGAAACGAGTGACCTTGCCAAATTGCTTTACCTCTCTGGGCCTCTTTGTCATCATTGGTAAAACTAGAGAGTTGGACTAAGTGAGCCCTAAGGACTTTGTCAGTTCCAAAATGCAAAGAAATAAAGACTTAGTTAACGTGGGCAACAGGGTTAAATGTTTTTGTTTGTTTTTTCCTGGTTTAATTGAGATATAATTGACATATATCATTGTATTCATTTAAGGTATATAACATAATGCTTTGATAGATGGATGTATTGCAGTGTTTGTTTTTGAAGATGGTAGCCCTGGGGGGTGTTGAAACATTAGGAACTGGATGGAAACATTGAGAGGAAGAGAATGTTGGCAAGAAAAACATTTTCTGTCAGATGCAACAAGATTCCAAATTAGTGGGAGAAATAGTGTTTGGGGGAACAGCCCTTTCTTCTTTCTGATGTTTCCTGTCTTGTGGGGAGCTTAATTACTGTAACATTGCTGATCACTTTATTTCTTCTACCTTAAGGGAGGTGGAGTGGGAAGAAGAAATTGAGCATGTTCTGCTCCTTTCAGCTCTTCTCTTTTGCTTTTGGGCAGCAATCCTGACCTTAGAGGGCTTTTCTCCTTACTTCTTTAGGCCCTAATTCTTTTTTTTTTTTTTTTTAAGATTTTATTTATTTATTTGACAGAGAGAGACACAGCAAGAGAGGGAACACAAGCAGGGGGAGTGTGGAGAGGGAGAAGCAAGCTTCCCACAGAGCAGGGAGCCCTGTGTGGGGCTTGATCCCAGGACCCTGGGATCATGACCTGAGCTGAAGGCAGACGCTTAACAACTGAGCCATCCAGGCGCCCCTCCAGGCCCTAATTCTTGCCTGGGAATGGTACCTTCTCCTCTGGGAGCTTTGATCCAGTGTTTCTTGTGATCCTGTGGGTAAATCTGTTGAATTTGGGGATTCCATTTTCATGTACCTTTGGCTCTCACGCTAAATCGTATTGTCCAGTTTAGCGTTCATCGGTAATAATGGTGATATTTTGGTATCCCTCTGCCATATCCTCATCTTAGTTTTTGGTATGTTCAGAATTTGGATGGGCAAGAAGAGTTTGGCTCTTTCAGACCCCAAAAGCTAGGATTCAAGGGGAAAGGAATTAGCTTTGATGAGAAAGGATATTGTTTCCTTTGAATCAGAAAGGAGAAGGCAGTAGTGGTGAAGACCTATAGATACTTGAGCGGTGATGGAGTTTCAGAGATTTGAAATCATCTCAGTAAAGTAGGAGGCCAAATAATCAACTGAGAATGAGTCAGCAGGCATGAAACTGGAAAGTTAAAAGAAGAAAAGAGTGTGGGGAGTGTACTCAAGAATCCACTGAAGAGAAGGAAACTGCTGCCAGTTAGGGTGACCAGGTGACGTTAACATGCTTGGATGTGGCTGGGGCTCGAAGGCCGCCTCATTATCTGCCACCAGTCACAAAGGGGTGAAAACTGCTCTGTAGAATATGTTTTAGTCTTAAATTATATTAATTTTCACAAGTAAATGACAAGATCTATTGGGGTTAGACAATGAATGGTTATATATATATATATATATATATATATATATATATATATATTTTTTAAAGACTTTATTTTTGTTTATTTGACAGAGAGAGATCACAAGTAGGCAGAGAGGCAGGCAGAGAGACAAGGGGAAGCAGGCTCCCCGCTGAGCAGAGAGCCCAATGCGGGGCTCGATCCCAGGACCCTGAGATCATGACCTGAGCCAAAGGCAGAGGCTTTAACCCACTGAGCCACCCAGGCGCCCCTAATGGTTATATTTATATTGTTTCAGAAGCTAAACAGTTCTTCAGACATGGTTTACACGGCCACTAAGTTAACCCTTGTCTTGACTGATTCAGATTTTCTTCTCGTCTGTGTGTGTGTATGTGTGCATATATATACTCAGGTTTTTAGAAAAATATTAAGTAAGGTTTTTTAAAGAGCGTGATCAACAAAAGACTGCATATTAGCAGCGCCAAACACCAACAGGATGACGTTTTAACATCTGTTGTTTTTCATTACATAGATATACCCGATGGCTTTCTTGAAGGTTATTATTCCTTACACGACAAGTTCAATTGCTTTCATGCAGAAAAGAAAATACTCTGCCTTCTTCCCCTTTGCCCATTGATTCTTCTAGAACTAAGGGGAATGCCAGCTTCTTTATAAAGTTATCTCAAAGTATTCTTTGCATCCCTGATTTCTCTCAATCCCTATTACTTTAAAAATCAGGTTGTATATTCCCACATGCAGTTTGGTGGAGGGTGGGAGAATAGGGAGTAAGGAAGGATTTCGGGGAGGTGATTGCACTTGAACTGGGTGTGGAGAAAGAATAGAATTGGGCAGGTGGCTATGCGTGCATGCCAGGTATGGCACATGGCTTAGTCCAAAGAGCATGGAGGCCTGGGGTCAGGTCATCGTTAGGGAACAGAGTGTTTAGCAGGCCCTTTGGCTAGAGGACAAGGATGCGAAGGGTGTGTGGTCTCTACAACAAGGCTGGAGGAAGCCAGATTTTTTTCCCTCTTAGGGTAGGTAAGATATTCCTGAGGAAATAGGCCATGGAGATGTAGAAAGTGAAAATTCAGTAGGTTTGATTTCTGAAATGAAATTCTAGAAGGAAGAGAAATAAGTCTAGTAGACATAAAATCTGAAGGGAGGTGAGGGGGAGGTGAGGAGTTAAACAGAATGAAAAGAGAGGGTTCAGTTTTACTTGAAAAGCAGGTGATATTGTTTTGTAGTTGATACAAGAATACCTCCTATTATTTAGAAATATAAAAATTATTTTAAATATATCTATTCTGTCAGAGTTGTTATTTCCCCCCCTTTTTCATTTTTGGTAAAAGAATAAAAAATAAAGAACAGCATACGCTGAAAGAAATCAGGTACACAACAGGGACTGAAATAATTTCAAATAATTTTTCTTTTAGGCGGATTGCTATTATAAAATAAGAATACATTTTGATTCAGAACTTTTATGAAGAACTTGGGCATTTTATTACAACATCTGTTTCTACATTTTAATTTCTCGTTTTCCTTTTATAGATATTTGCATACTTTTATTTTTTTCCAAATGAGAAGACCTTTTTGTTTGCCACAAGAAAGCTATTATCCAGAATGTTAATGGGTTTTCAGCTATTAAGATGTAATGATATACCTTGAGTATTTAACTATAAATTTGAAAAATCTCCATGAACAATCTCAAAGGAATACTTAGAATGCACTCCTGGTAAATTGGCTCATTTTCCTGTAATTTACTGGAAGTGCTGATATGAGAGCAGTCCTAATGTGAAAAGTACATTAATCCCTGGAGTTACATTTTATGTATTAAATTATTACTCTCAAAGAATAAAACGTATGAGGCCATTTAGCCTTCATTCACATTTGTTACTTAGAATCACAGTAGAGAAACAGTCACTTATCTTTGATGCACAAAATTAGAAATGATGCATTTAATATCTTTTAAAACAAGAGGCACCGCGATGCTCAGTTATGCCTTTGGATAACAATTGCTCTTTCCCAAAACAAGGGCTGTTCTAGTTAAGAGCAGGATTCTTCGGGCTTTGTGGAGGCTTCTTTCATTCCATTGGTAATTGGAATATTTTTAGAAACCCATAATGCAGCTTTCTCTGATGTCAGTCAGAAAGATTAGGCTGCCTTCTAGCCCTGAGCTTCTCCCACATTGGGGGATTATTAAAGGGGGTAGTCCGTTTGCTGAAGCAGTGGTTGTAGGAACGCTTAGGGTCTTGTTTGGAATTTTGTCTGATTGTGTTTTTCTTTTTTTGCCAGGGGACTGAAAGTTGTGGACCCACAATTTGTGACATCAGGTGTGTTTTTGGTAAGCAGCCATTTATGATTCTGGAAGATTAAGGGATAGGAAGCCCCTTCTGAGATTGTTAACAAAGTTCTCGAACAACAACCGACACCATGGACATAAAGCTGGACCCTTCCCGGGATGACCTGCCTCTCATGGCCAACACCAGCCACATGCTTGTGAAGCACTATGTGCTGGACTTAGATGTGGATTTCGAGAGTCAAATCATTGAGGGCACCATAGTGCTTTTCTTTGAGTCTGGGAACAGATTCGAGAAACAGAGTGGTTCCACCAAGGAAACCGGCCGGTCAGAGTCCCACGAAGCCTGCAGATTTAGGACGCCTGAACCCTGCCACGGTCCTGTGACAGATACAAGGACCTTCTCACCTAAAAGAGGATATAATGATTTTGCAATCTGTGGTAAAGGTGAAAAAGATACTTCTGGTAAAGATGGTAACCATGACAACCCGGAACAGGCTTCTGGGATTTCTAGCTCAAAGTACTGCTGTGACACAGGGAATCATGGGAGTGAGGATTTTTTGCTAGTGTTGGACTGCTGTGATTTATCTGTGCTAAAGGTTGAGGAGGTGGATGTTGCAGCTGTGCCAGGTATTGAAAAATTTATAAGGTCTCCCAAGCTCACAGTTGTTTCTGAGGAGCTCAGGAATCAGATTGTACAAGAACTTGTGACTCTGCCTGCAGATCGTTGGAGGGAGCAGTTAGACTATTATGCTGGCTGCAGCCAGGCTCCTGGCTGTGGGGAACTCCTGTTTGACACTGACACTTGGAGCTTACAGATCAGGAAGACAGGGGCTCAGACAGCTACTGACTTTCCTCACGCCATAAGGATACGGTACAGCACCAAACCTCAGGGGCGATCAGTTACATGGACCTCAGACCAGAGCGGCAGGTAGGTTATCCGGGCGCTCCACGCTCCACGGCCCCCTGCCCGGTAATCGCCCACACTGGGAGGTGGGCCTTTGCAGGGATGCTCTTCCACAGGGGACGGTCTTGGCAAAGACGCTCCTCTTTCTTCTGTGGCATTACCCATCTAGCCTCAAATCCCTAGGCCCACAGTGAAGTAGGTGAATTCCCCGGCCTGCTCCACTCTTAATAGGATTATTTCCCTTAAGTCAGGATGAAAAGATTACTTTGTCAAGCCCCTGTATTTCTGAGTTAGGAGATTGAAAGGCAAGCCTAATGATGAAATTCCGAGCCTAGCTCTCCGTTGGGATCTCTGCTGGCGACTTCGGTGCGGTAGATGAGAGTGGTACGCGTCTCTGAGCAAATCCTTTCTCAGAGTTCCTTCGTGTTCCCCCTGAGGGAATTAACTGCCGCCAAGTTGGGTGGGTCTGAAGCCTGGCCAGGTGCTTCGAAATAAACTCAGCTCTGCTTTGTGACTTTCTTACTGTACCTGTCCCTTGGCAGCCGTGCCTCTCTGGACTTTTGTCAGTTGTCATATAGTGCGAACCCCTGAAACACTGGAAAGGTCGATTCTTTTTTTTTTTTTTAAAGATTTTTATTTATTTATTTGAGGGAGAGAGAGAGTGAGAGAGAGCATGAGAGGGGAGAAGTTCAGAGAGAGAAGCAGACTCCCAGTGGAGCTGGGAGCCCGATGCGGGACTCGATCCCAGGACTCCAGGATCATGACCTGAGCCGAAGGCAGTCGCATAACCAACTGAGCCACCCAGGCGCCCTGGAA
The DNA here is from genome assembly GCA_028534135.1 of Potos flavus. Lineage (NCBI taxonomy): Eukaryota > Metazoa > Chordata > Mammalia > Carnivora > Procyonidae > Potos > Potos flavus. Next base: position 56,941,650 of record CM052892.1, on the reverse strand, counting down.
AGGTCGATTGTGAGGAGCGTGGCAAGTCCTGCCGAGGCTGCGCACTTGCTCCTTTGGCTGCCGTTCTTCCTATTTGACACCAGGAGACTCGGGGTTTTTAGTGTGGACAGAACTGATGAGGCATTGATTTCCAGGGGAGGTGTTTAGGCAGCCGTCTGTGCTTTTCTTCTTGCCCTTCCTCCAGCAGTTGTTCAGGGTTCTTAGAATTTGAGAATTTTAAAATCAAACTTCATTGATTCGTCATTATTTTACCTGTTTCTTTGTGCTAATGTACTGCAAATCAATACAGTAATTATTGTAGAGCTTGGCTGGAGGAATGCTGGTCTCAGTGAACTTGTTTTGAGTGACTCCCTTGAGAGAGTGGTGGTCTTGGGAAATTGCTTAGATCTCTTCCCCAACTTACCCCCAAAAGCCTTTTAATTTTTTGTTTTTTTTTTACCATCACTTCGACTTTGAGCTCTAATTATCCTTTTCCTCACCTCCAATCTTACCTCTCTGCTCTGGTCTCCCACCCCATTGAGAATGAGTTCACTTCTTATTTCTGTTGGAGTCTGAGGCAGCCTTTGAGAAATTGCAGGGTTGGTGCAAACTTATACCAGTACAAAAGCATACTGACTTATATATAGAATAACTTATTGGATATTCTTGTGAGTCCATGAGGAAAAGGAACAGGTGTTCTTACTGTATCTTTAAATTTTTTTGGATATTATTAAGGGTAGGGTTTTCAATCAGATATAACAAAATATGGCTTCTGAATACTTAATTTAGGAAATCATAGTTTTAGATACTTCCAGATATTTCATTTTTGAGTTAGAATATTGGAGAAGAAGAATCTATTGACAGTAGTTGGAAGAAATACTCATTAATGGCTTCAAACGTGGCTTTCTTCTCAGTTCTCACTACACAGAAAGAGATTAGGCTTGTGAATTACATTACATCTCAGGTGTTGAGTAGGAATGAGTTGTGGATAAATGCTGATTTCCATTAAGAAACCGAAGAGGTGCTTGGGCACATCTTGTTCCTGCAAAGGTTGACTTGGCAAATTTACTCGTGATGTCTCCTTTTCTGATAATTCAATAAAATGCATGATCACAGCAGGAGTTTAAACTATATCCTTGGGAGTTTGTGATTATATGTTAGTAAATAAATGGCATATATGCAGCCTTACAAGAATGATAAATTTTGTTTTAAAACAGAAATCCTTAAAAGATGTTTTCTCTCCCTTTTGCCTTTTTTGGGGGTAATTTTATTACAGTCAAGATAATCTTCCATGAATGGCCACCGAATCTTCTAAACTCTCCCACGTGCTTACAAATAAATCTAGGTTTATATTGGTAACTGTTTGGATACTTTAAGGACTTTTTTTTTTTAAATACTTTATTTATTTATTTGCAGAGACACAGTGAGAGGGAACACAAGCAGGGGGAGTGGGAGTGGGAGAAGCAGGCTTCCCGCTAAGCAGGGAGCCCAATGCAGGGCTTGATCCTAGGATCCTGGGACTGAGCTGAAGGCAGACGTTTAACGACTGAGTCACCCAGGCGCCCCTACTTTAAGGACTTTAAAATGCCAAAGGATCCCAGGTTGCTAGACAGAAAAAATTCCATAGTGATAAGAGCAGATAATAATCATCAGGGTTACAAGGCTTTATGAATATAATTGTGTGAAAATATATAAAATTTTACAATTGCGTGAAAAATATAATTGGGTAGAGCTTATTTTCTCTAAGGCATATAGCCTGCATTTACTAAAAGTAACATTTTATCCTTGAGTGGCAGAATACTGTCAGCATACCTACATTCTTAGTCCTGGATACAAAACATTTTATTCTCATTTTACAACTAGAAGTGAATAAAGTTACTGAAAGTGCCTTGAAAAAAATCCATGTTTCAATTGTAAAAGGTAGCTACATTTCTTACTTTTGATCTTTACCATGTCATTTATTGTATGCAAAGATTTCAGTACATGTAAAAACATATTAGCTTTCAATAAATTTCTATCTTTAAGATGTTATTTGACAGAAACTTAGGAAAATCTCTAAATTGATACCTTCCCTTTCAAGTTCCATCAGTGGCTTCTCCCCTCGTGACCTGCACCTGGCCTCATCTTGAAAATGAAACTTAAATTATTTAGTTTGATAATAAGAGATCAAAGGATCCCAGGATGGAAAGGAAATTGTGACAAAACAATTTAATTATATTAAAAATGTATGAAACAGGAACGCCTGGGTGGCTCAGTTGGTTAAGTGTCTGCCTTTGGGTCAGGTCATGATCCCAGGGTCCTGGGATCGAGTCCCACATCGGGCTCCTTGCTCGGCAGGGAGCCTGCTTCTCCCTCTGCCTGCCACTCTGCCTGCTTGTGCTCTCTCTCTCTGACAAATAAATAAATAAAATCTTTAAAAAAAAAATGTATGAAACAACCTCATTGAAGGGGTTTGGGAGCAAAGGTGCTGACCTAAGTCACTTTGGAAATGAGTGGAGTTTGTACAGTTCCAAGGCAAAAGGAACTGTACCTAGGTACTGTGCTGTAGTTGATAAAGTTATTTCCTATGGGGGTATAGGCTAACAATTCTAGTACCACTATACGTGTATACTAGAACTGAGCAATTAAGTAAATTAAGTAAATCTGGGAGCCAGGTTTCTCACTGTTGAAGTGGGAGGTTACAGATGAGCAAGAGGAAGAGGCTAGAATGATCTCTGTGGTAACAGAATTGGAGACATCACTATAAACTCATGTTTAATGTTTAATTTAAGATGGTTACAGATGGTTGCATATAGAAATAATTATAAATAGGTGTTTTCCAAGGATTAGCATGCACACATAGATTTCCTTGCTTGTCATCTGAGAAGGTCTAGAAGCACAGTGGTTGGGTCTTGGTTTCTAATACCGTTCTCCAATAATGAAACCAGAGCTTCTTAGAGGAATGGCTAGGACTGTAGGAAATATACAAGATGAGCCTGGAGCATCTTGTAGTGCTAGAAAATAAGGAAGGGCTCAAAGAGCAGCAGTAGTAGCCCGCAACTGAGGGCATATGCCCAAGGTCCAAGGAGCCATCGGAAAGAATTCCTAATGATCAAAGCTGAGCAATAATATAAAATAGTTTTGAATGATGACCTAAAGTATAAAATAAATAGTCATGAGTTCACATTGCTATAAATAAATATTTGAATAAATAAACACATGGAGAATAGACATATCTAAGGTACAGAAGTTGTCCAAGTGATTTAGATACTCCATCCTCAAGAAGGTAGAACATAACTCTGCTCCTTACTAAGATGGGCTAAGAAATAAGAGTAACTTTACATCGTAGAAACTGACAAACATGACTTCAGTGAGGAGATCAAGGTTAACGTCAAAGTGAGGATTCATGTTGGTAGTGTGTACCCTTGGTATGATGTGATGAAATTACATCTTTGTGATTGTTCTCCCCCAAACCCATAACCCCAGTCTAACCAAGAGAAAAACATCAAATAAATCTCAATCGAGGGGCATTCAACAAAATACCGGACGAGTACTCCTCAAAACTCTCAAGGGAGGGGCTCTCAGGTGGCTCAGTCAGTTAAGCATCTGCCTTCGGCTCAGGTTGTGATCCCAGAGTCCTGGGATCAAGCACCGCCTTGGGCTCCCTACTCAGTGGAGAGTCTGCTTCTCTCTCAGCCCCTCCCCTCGCTCATGTCTTCTCTCTCACTATTTATATAAATAAATAAAATCTTAAAAAAAAAAACCTCTCAAGATCTACATAAAGAAAGTTTTAAGAAACGGTCTCAGTCAAGAGAAGCCTAAGGAGACGTGATGATTAAAAGTAATGTAGTGTCCTGGAGCAGAAAAAGGACATTAGGGAGAACCAGGGAAATGTGAATAAAATACAGACTTTAATAAGGTATCAATACTGGTTTATCAGTTGTGACAAATATACAAGATATTAATAACAGTGGGTATCAGGTAAATGGGAAATCTGTGTATTATCTTTGCACTTAAAAGTAAATCTAAGCCTGACCGAAAATAATGTTTATTAAAAAAATAAACTTCAAATCTGGAAAGCAGTCACCATCCTTCTACCTTGAAATCTCTTAAAAAAGTTAGGACTGCCTTCCCATTTTTATCAAGTGGCAGTGTTTTCTGGAGAACTGAAAATGTATTTGAAGTTATAAAAGAGTATTTCTTCCAATAATTGTCAGTAATTTTTTCCCCCATTATTATTCTAGTTCTAAAATGAAGTGTCTGATCGTTATAAAAGCTACATTTTCCTACTGGGGCTTAGCCATTGTGGGACTATGGCATTTCTTCAACTGAAAAGTTCTTTCTTGCCTCTGTCATGTAGAGACTGGATTACAGGTGACATTTAAAAAGGACCACCAAAACAGACACATATATGATAGTTGATGCAACATGCTTCTTGGAAACCTGTTTCCAAGTTTTTCTGCCATCTAAAATATTTTGAAGAACTATTTGAGAACAGGGACAGAGTCAAGAATGTGTTAAGGGGTTGTTGCAAAGCTAGGAAGGAAGGGGATTTAATATCTTTTCGGTTCTAGATCTTCAGTATGCTTTAGAAAAAAACTTTTAGAAATGGAAATCTTTATTTCAAAATTTATGTACTTTTCTATTCCACTGAATAAAATGTTATTTAAAACCAAAAGCATTCTCTCTGGCAACTCGTTCCCTTTTCTCTTAGGATCATTATAATAGTTGTGGAGCCAGCCAAGTGGTCTAGGGAACCTGGGCTTAAGCTAATGACATCACTGAACATGAGTTGAATGGAGTGGAAATTCAGTTAAATATAGGAAATATATTTTTAAAACTCTGCTTACTTGGATCATCATTAAAGATAAGGAAACTGACTAGGAAAATACATTATAATTTAAGGTAATATCAAAAATTTTAAATTTCTTAAATCAGTATGATGTTGTTTTAGACAAGACCAGGATGAAGTTGGCAAAATACTAAAGAGAATGATTTTTCTCTATTATGTTTCTTACTTAGCTGTCGGACCAAGGAAGATGTAGATTTTTGGAGTATTTTTAGTTTGACATCAAAACCAGATGTTAAAAAATGTTTTTTTCTTCCCCCACAAAAATAGTTTCATTGCTTAATATCTTGCTATAAAGGAAAGTTTGAAAAGAATGAGCAGAGAGATTCTCTTTGGGAAGAGATTCCAGGTCTAAAAGGAACATTTCTACAGTTAACCTTTTTTTTTTCTTTCCTGCTTCAAGAAACCAACACAAAACTCATGAGAACTGAAGTGGAAATACACATTAATGATATAATATCATTGTAGGATTACAGGAGGAATTGATAATCCCAAACTTGAAGCTGTTTGGAAGGATTCTATTTTAACCTCTTTCTCCCTTGATTCTAGATCTACCTCTATTTACCAGAATCCCAGGTGAATCATAAGAGAAAAGGTAATGATGGACAGTCTTAATTTACACAGGTAACCCAAATGACTAACCAACCAAACAGAAAAACCCTGAGTAACCAAACATCAACAGAAAATAACAAATCACAATGTTGGAAAGAACCTGGAAAGTGAGAGCCAAGTGACCAGAATACTTGTCTGAGCTGTGCTGCCCATTAGCTGTGTGACTTCAGATAAGTCCTCTTACCTCTCTGTAGCTTAGTTTTCTTGTGTGTTAAAAAGATTTCATCTTAAGATCTCCAGATGAGACTTCCCAATGAGAAATACTATCTTTGCCTTTATAAACAGCTTGCCTGATTTTCACCCAAAACACTTGTGCTGAGAAGTGGCGAATTTCTGACTCAAAGCCACTTGCATTCAGTCCAGTTCATTTCGTACACAATATCTGAGTCAAAGCAGCATTCTCCTTTGCACCTGCCATATATCCAGTATGATTGGAGAGGGATCCCAGTTTTGGTAATTGTGCCATGAAGAAGAATATAATGAGGAAGGTGTGTGTGTAGAGTTGGGGGAAGAGAGTGAGTCATAGTTGACATTTCCTGTTTTAGTAGCCTGCTTCTTGGTTTTTGTGGCTCAAGAAAGCAAGAGGGTTGCTTGCTTACAACTTGTGTTTAATGAGAACGTGGAGTCTTACAAAGATCGGGTGCAGGAAGGAGAAGAGATGATAAGGAATTGGGAGAGGCCTGAAGACTTTGTAACCCCGGCCAGTTTTCTAAAAGAATTAGACTCACGGAAATGTCCCATCTGTGGCCTCCTGACCTCCAGTGACCAGATCAGTATTCCATTGTGGGAAAACATCGCAACAAGCCACACCCATGGCAACTCTGGGCTCCTCTCATCACCTCCTGCCTGCTTCCCCTGAGGCAGCCCTCTCCCCAGTCACTGAATGGTGGTACCAAATCTCTGCAAATGGGTGGTTTTATGGAAAGTGGTGGAACCTTAAACATTTTTTAAATTAAGAATAACCCCCTTTTCACACTGACTGCAAAAAGACAAATGCATGTAGTTGTCAACTAAAGAGAAATTTTATGTATAAAGATTTTATTTATTTGTGTGAGAGAGAGCGAGCATTGCTGGGGGAGGGGGGTGGGTCAGAGGGAGAAGCAGACTCCCCACTGAGCAGGGAGCCCGATGTGGGACTTGATCCTGGGACTCCAGGATCATGACCTGAGCCAAAGGCAGTCGCTTAACTAACTGAGCCACCAAGATGCCTGCCCAAATAAAATACATTTTGAATCAGTCCCCTACAAGTTTTCCTTTATGGATGGCTCCTTAAGAAAATGAGCAAGCATGTGAGTGTTCACCAACTCCTTACCTTGGAAGGTGTATATCTTAGTCCATTTGGGCTACAATGACAAAATACCACGAATTTATTTCTTACTGTTCTGGAGACTGGAAGTCCAAGATCAGGGTGCCAGTGTGGTCAGGCTCTGATGAAAGCCCTCTTCTGGGTTGCAGACTGCTGACTTTTGGCTGTGTCCTCACATGGAGGAAGGGGCTAAGGAGCTCTGTTGGGCTTCTTTTATAAGGGCGTCAATCTCCTTCATAAGATCCTTGTCCTCATGTGACCTAAGCACCTCCCAAAGGTCCTACCTCCTAATCCCAACAGTCGAATGAGCATTAGGATTTCAACATAGGAATTTGAGGGGGACACATTCAGACCATAGCAGCATAGTTAGTGTGTCTCGCCCTTGTTTAACTACTGCGTGAACACAAGAACATGTATGAAGCTGAGGGCGTAGCCATTCTGGCAAGTTCTTCCTCAGTTTAGAAGTTCTTTAATGGCAGCAAGTCATGATTGGTCTTTTGATTTTCATAAAATCTTTTTTTTTTTTAAGATTTATTTATTTATTTGTCAGAGAGAGAGAGCACAAGCAGGCAGAGTGGCAGGCAGAGGCAGAAGCAGGCTCCCCGCCGAGCAGGGAGCCTGATGTGGGACTCGATCCCAGGACCCTGGGATCATGACCTGAGCCGAAGGGAGCCGCTTAACCAACTGAGCCACCCAGGCGTCCCTGGTCTTTTGATTTTCTTTCTGATTTTCAGTGTCTTTCTCCCCACCCCCACAACTCCTATGCAGTTCAGCTGGGCTCCCCTGGGAGCCTTTCACTGGGTGGCTATCCCAAGACATGTGGGCTGAGCCCTGGTGGGAGAGAGTTTTCCTCTGTGTGCTGGAAAGAATTATTGAGTCTGGAAATAATGAAGTTCTGAGCATTGGAGGCTGGTGCCTGCACATCTGTCCCGTGAGCGTTTTTGCAACATGGCTGAGGTGCAAGGCTGTGCATGTTGAATAAACACAGCTGCATTTACTTCAGTGAGTACACATCCAGATAGCTGCATTGGATATTTATAAATGCGCATAGATTTTCCTCCCCTCTTGGGGCCTAGGGTGTGGGGACAGGAAATCAGCTCTCTGTAGTTCTCATTTGTAGGTGTGCATGGTGGGAGCCATCTTGATTCTTGAATCACTGTGTGGGGAGTATGATTTTCATAACTTAGTGAAGTCCCTACCTTCACCCATTCCCGACTTTCTTGTCAGATGCCCCAAATTCCATTACTAGAGTTTTATCCAGAGGTTAAGTTTTCATCTCTGTTAAAAATATAGTCACTTGGGATGCCTGGGTGGCTCAGTCAGTTGAGCGTATGCCTTGGGCTTAGGTCATGATCCCAGTGTCCTGGGATCGAGTACCATATTGGGCTCCTTGCTCAGGAAGGAATCTGCTTTTCCCTCTGCCTGCTGCTCCTTCTGCTTGTGCTCTCTCTCCCTCTCTCTCACAAATAAATTATATATATATAGTCACTTAACTTTACATTGTTTTAGATGTTTGCACTAGAATGTGTGACATGCATAAGGATATCAGGTTGTAAAAGCTCCTAAGGCCATTGTTTATGAAGTCGTTGGTGCTTGGTGTGGGCTCTCTGGGAAAGAAGGAGGGAGGCTGCAACTGAGTAAGAGGAAAAGGCCAAGAAAGGAGTAGGCTGGGAGCACGAAGATAATCTGCGTTTTCAAGAAATTTTGCCTAGGTGATGATTTTCCTATTTGTGAAAACATTCCAATGAGAAAGTGATTGAGTTTTGTGTCAGATGTGGCTGTATTTATAGATGGGTTTTACACTTTCAGAGTTACAGCTCTGGAGACCAGAGGGAAGTGTGGTGTCTCTCCCATTCGGATGGGGACCCCCAAATGTGGGGCGTCCCTGTTGGGTGGCGGCATAGACGGTGCAGAATTCTCGGGGGCAGAACAAAGGAGCAAGAAGTTTATTGAATACACTACAAGGGTGAGGCAGGCAGGACCGCAAAGGAGAGCCTGTCTGCCAGGGGGTGGGGGGTGGGAGTTGTACTTAGAGGGGGAAGGTAAGCAGGGATGGGGATGTATGGAATTTTCCATTTTGGGGTACCTGTGCCTGGCTGTAAGTAGCCCATTGGTTTGTTGGGGCTTATGTGTATTTTGAGGTGGGTGGCCTGATGGGCCAGGTGGTCACTGTGGGCCCTTTGGCCTTGCTCTGCATTCCATTGCTCTAGCCTGTTGCCTAAAAGCGGCCTCTATAGAAAACAAGAAAGAAAACACATAGATTTTAGCAGCAAGGATGCCCCATCGGTGTAAAGAGGTGGTAGCAGAAGAGAATTGTGAGGACTGTAGGGGGGTGGGAGGTGACAGCTTCCTGGGACCCTGGCCAGGTAACTAATCCCCATGGTGGGAGATTTCAGGTGCCTAGGGACAGTCTGGTAGAAAGAGCCTTTGAGAGGATGCCGGGGGTGGGGGTCAGGACAGAACTCTGAACAAAATATCTAGAACTAGACCACTTAGAGGGGAAAAATCGAGGACAGGAGAGGAAAGGATGGCGATAACATGCTTTTTAAATATCCAGCCAATGGGAGGATTTCCTCCCCCACACACTCCCTGATTTGTGGGTGGCACCCAGACTCAAATCTGCTGGCAGCATCAATACTTAGTTCATAAACCCATCATTCCTCCATTTTCTGTGATGGGTCTGATTTCAGACACTTAGTCCCATTGCTGAACACTATACTGTTTGCGCTTTAGAAAATAATGATCTCTGTGTCCATACAAGTGTCCTTTGCCATAGTACGTGCAAAGCCCTGTATGTGCAAATTAAATAGGGACTCTCCTTCTCCCTTGTCCCTTCCTGTGATCTTGCTTGTCTTGACTTTCCTGTTTAATTGCTTCGCAATCCATCTTATCACCTGAGCCAGAAACCTGAGAAAATTCTGTTATCTATTGCTGCATACAAATCACCCCAAACTTAACAGCTTAAAAGAATGAACATTTACTATCTCATACGGTTTCTGAGGGTTAAGAATCCAGGAACAGCTTAACTGGGTGGTTCTAGCTCAGGATCTCTTACAAGGTTGCAGTCAGCTATCTGTCAGGGCCACAGGCCTCTCAAGGATTGACTACAGCTGGAAAATTCTCTTCCAGATGCATTTGCGTGGTTGTCGACAAGCCTCAGGTCCTCACTGACTGTGGGCCAGAGGTCTCTCTACTATGTGGGCCCCACCATAGCCTGTTTGGGTACTGTCTTGACATGGCAGCTGGATTCCCCCCAGAGCAAGTGATAGAAGAACTCCTAAAATGAAAGGCACAGATTTTTAAATTCTCAATTCTCAGAAGCGACATCTCTTCTGCCATATCCTATTGGCCATATAGACCAACCCTGGTATAGTGTGGGAGGGTACTTCGTAAGCATATGAATACCAGGAGGCAGGGGGCATTGGAGGCCCACTTAGAAGCCAGCTGCCTCAGAGAGGCTTTCGTTCTCCCTTTTCAGCAACTCAGTAAGTCCTTCTGATTCTTCCTCTGCAGTGTTTCTTAGATATGACCTCTTCTTAAGTCTGATTGTTTCTTCAGGGAAGAGGTGTGGAGGCTGATGGGGGAAGCCTTGGGGACCACATACCTAAGGGCACAGACGAAATGCAACTTTATAGGGAGAAGGAGAGCAAACCTCTTGACCAACTGAGCCACCCAGGCGTCCCTGAGAGCAAACCTCTTGGCAAGCCAGTCTTTCAGGCAGGATTGATTCCCTGTGCGGGAAAGGGGAGATCCGTAACACCAGAGTCACCCTACAGAAACCACGTGCTGCGTACAACAGCGAGAGAGCACAGGTGCTTTCAGACTTGACCTAATGTGGAGATGTTGGGGTTCAGGGCCAACTGCCAAGGAAGAATTCTGGAGACCTCTTTGGTGCAAAAAGGTGGTTTAATTAAAGTACGGGCACAGGGGGCGTCTGGGTGGCACCGCTGGTTATATGTCCAACTCTTGGTTTCAGCCCAGGTCTGATTTCAGGGTCCTGGGATCAAGCCCTGCGTCAGGGCTCAGTGTGGAGTCTGCTCGAGTTTCTCTCCCTCTCCCTCAGCACCCCCCAAATAAATAAATTAATTTGAAAAAATAAATAAAGCACAGAGACAAGACCCTGGGCAGAAACGGCTGCACTTGAGTAGTGAGGAATGGCTGATTATATACTTGGGAGTCGGAGGAATTAAAGACAAAGGGAAGTTTCCAAAAGGACTTTCATATGCTAGAGAAGACTCACAGGATCCTGGAGGCCTAGGCGTTGTCAAGCTAAGGTTGTTTTTCCCTCTAGCAAAGCGTTAACATTAAGACCATTGGGTGTTTCTGGAGGAATGTCGTACTCTGCCTATCTCAAGTGTTTGTGTCAATGGGCTGCAAGTTATAAGGACATTTAATTTTATCTACATTTCCTTCTGTCTTTGTTCTCCAAATCAGTAGGACTTAAGACCATGATGTGAGGTCAGCTCCTCTTTTTGCCTGAAAGTCTTAGGAAATCTCTATCTAGGCAAGGGTCTGCAACTTCCTTGTAAGTATCACAAATAGTTTAACTCCACAAGTCTACTTAGATCGGAAGTGGCTACTTAGATTGGAAGTAGAGCTCTTGAACTGAGGAAAGTTGTGGGATCCATTCTGCTTCAGTGAGAAAGAAAGCCTCGACTCTCAGCATCTGCCGTTGTCAGAGGAAGCAGGAGTTACACCTGCCATTTGGCCGGTGGGAGTTCACCCTGTTTCCACTGATGATACTTTTCCTCCTCGAGATCCTTCTCTAAGATGGGCTTCTGAGGAAAAAGCAAAACACTTAATAAGTAGAATTTTTGGAAGTGGGCATATCTTAATTACTTGAGCTTCTACAGCACCCCTCCCATCGTGCACCCACCACTACCAGCCCCACCTGGGAGGAATCAACCCTAGTAGGCTTCCTCATTAGGTTCTTCAACAGCCTGAGGCTGCATGGTTAACCGAGATTAAGTCAATTGACCAAGTCCCCAGGGGACCAAAGTGGGCGTTGAGAACTCATTGATGGGAGATTCTGAGCCTTCTATGAAAATTTACCTTTATTCTTAGATTTATCATCTTGGGATGAGAATGTTAGGTTTATGACCCAGAATAGAGCTCAGCTCTCTGCCCCCCCACCCCCATTTGACATGTGACTCAGAGAGGTCAAGTCATTTAATAAGTTGGCCAGGACTACAGTCTCCTGAATCTTTCCTTGCCCCATATTAGACCTGCGAGTTATAGCACGTACACTACTAGGATAGGTAGACTGCAACAGCCTGTTTGCTCTGATGCCCAGTTTCTGCTCTTGTTGTGATCTCTGGATGACAAGGAACCTTATTTCCCAGGATCCTCTGTCTTCGGCTTCCTCCTAAGTGTGGCCCTTGTAGGGCAGTGGGGGAAAATTTGAGAGCAGGAATTGGTGAGAAACAAGGTATTTGTTCCTCCCTCCCTGTTTCCTTTGGCATCTCCAGCAGTGACTGAGTCTCCTCTGATCCCAGCACCCATTGGACAGTCCCCACTGTGACTCTGGCTTCTGCCAGATGACCCCTACTGCTGCAACCCATTATCTCCCTGTAGTGCCAGCTCCTTCAAGCAGAGGACTCACAGCAGCTACTTACCACTGGGGCTAATCCCTGGGTTGCCTCACTTTTCCCTGTTTGGCTTCTCAGCTCTTCTGTCACTTATATGCCCTATATTAAATCACCTCTGTTTGTTAAGATACAGACTGGTGTGTCTTTTCCTTACTGGGCCCTGACTGATGGAGTACGACCAGCATTCTGGGTATTCGGGCACATTGTAGGAACACCATAAATGTTCAGTCATAATGATGCTGATGAAAAAGGAAAACCACTTTACCCAAGACAGTTAGTGCTCTGCTCTATTCATTGACTCTGTAAATCAAGCAGATTAAAACTACATCATATTTGTCATAATTCCTGAAAAGCAAAAAGTGGAGACATTTTCTTAAGACATTTTCCTGAGGGTCACTCTTGTGCCTTCCACTCTATGGTGTCAAAAGAATGGATTCTTTTGATCTCATAGATCTTTTCCATCGCTGCCCTCTGATTTAATCATAGAAAGGATCATTCTCGGTATGGGTGGGTTTGTAATTTTTAATTGTAGCAGAACGAGCCTTAACGTCATACGATTTGGTTTCCTACACTCGCTTTGTAATGACTCTACATTTGGCATTCCCATCACAAGCCCTGTTGTTGTGACCTACAGTCCTGTTTATATGCCAACCCCTGTTCTTGGCTTCCACGCAAGGATGCCCACAAGGGTTCCATTTGAGATGGTGGTTTCCAAGATTGGGGATATCTGCCCGCCAGCAACTGGATTTGAGACCACCAGCTTGTTTTTCCAAACATTAATATCTCTGTGATCTCCAAACATATTTTCTTTTCCAGAATGTTTTCCAAAAGGTTTGTAAGAATGTCTCTAAAACTTTTTTTTTTTTTGAGGGTATAAGAGCCTAATGGGAGGGGCAAGGGTAGTATAAATTTTAAATTGGCAGACTAGTATTTAAAACTTTATCCAAAAAAATATTTTTCCGTTTAAAAAAAAACACCTCTATTTACATATTTAAGTAATTCATTTGGGAGAAATTACTACTCAGCTATTCACGTAGCCAGCCCTTGGCATTTTCAGCTCAAAATGCGTTGAAACCAGTCAACTACAAAGCCTTAAATGTTTTCTCTTTGAAAGCTCAACTTAACCTTCACTACCATGGTGGTGAGAAAAGTGACAACTCATTTAAAGATTCCCCCCTTTTGTTTCTTTGTCTTTCTTCTGCAGGCCATGTGTTTATACTATGGGATCTCCCATAAACAACAGGGCCCTTTTTCCATGCCAGGAGCCACCCGTTGCCATGTCAACATGGCAGGCTACGATTCGAGCAGCTGCATCTTTTGTTGTTTTAATGAGTGGGGAAAATTCTGCCAAGCCAACACAGCTTCGGGAAGGTACTGTACATGTGTTCCGTGCTTCTTTCTGTAGTGCGCGCATGCTGGACCTAGGGATCCAATATGCAATGTTTTTCTCAATTTTAAAAGAGCTCCTTTATGAGTTGGGTTGGAATGAACATACTAGAAACATTTTGCCAGAGAAAGTAGCAGGGGATGGGGAGGAGCACTTGGGAGTCTGGACATGGGATGGGGGACTCTTCATGCCAGAGTTACCAATTCCTATTATTTTAGGGGTTGCTTTCACCTGGTGGTTTGTGGGCCTTAAGTGGGTGGTCCTGGTTGAAGACAGGCAAGTGTGTCACGGAAACGCCGTTCGTTACAGTTGACTTGTCTCTAGTTGAGTCAGGTTATTCAGTATGCCAGGGGATAGAGCTACTGTTGGCTGGCCCTCTGGAGTTGTCCTGCTAAGGCATCTCTTCTGCACACTTTTTGCCCATTTGGCTCTGAAGCAAAGGTGTGTAAGAAAGATGGAAGGCAGGTGCTAATGCATCAAGGTTTTTGTCTTGCTTATGGCAATGATTAACTATTTCAGTTGAGGTCCGGAGCATGTTAACTCCAGGTAAAATTTTTCTAATTGTGTTATTTCTTCGTTTAAAATATTGTGTCTCCTCCTGCGTACTTAGTGTAGAAACTTTAACATTTATAGAAAAGCAAAAATAATAAAAAAATCATTTTAGAGAAAATGGTTGCTAACATTTTGCTTCCTTTCCCTCCAGTATTTAAAATCTATATGTATGCTACATGTTATCATTTCAAAACGGTCATCCTAGCATAGAACAGTTTTATGTTCCACTTATTTCACTCTAGTATATCTTTTTTTTTTTTTAAAGATTTTATTTATTTATTTGACAGAGAGAGAGAGATCACAAGTAGGCAGAGAGGCAGGCAGAGAGAGAGGGGGAAACAGGCTTCCTGCTGAGCAGAGAGCCCGATACAGGGCTCTATCCCAGGACCCTGAGATCATGACTGAGCCGAAGGCAGAGGCTTTAATCCACTGAGCCACCCAGGCGCCCCTCACTCTACTATATCTTGAATGCTTTCCAGGTCACTATGTATTTTTCAAAAATATGATTTTATTGTCTGCATAATAATTTTGTTGTACGAGCATATCAGATTTTCCATATTATTATACGTTTTTATTGTTTCCATGTTTTTTTCCCCTATTTTATTGCATTAAGTTCCTGAGGAGATAGTTTGTATAAAATGAGAATTATGGAGTCAAAGGTTTTGAACATGTTTAAGGTTGTTGGTACATTTCTCAAGTTATTTTCCAGAAAGGTACCAATTTACACTCCCATGAGTAGCTATGAGGGTCCCAGTTACCGGGAGCGCCACCTGTCTGTTGGGCAAGAGAAGGTCTCTCTTTAATTGAATTATTTCTATTAATGAGGTTCCAACGTGTCCTCCAACGATTCTTAACCATTGTCATTAACTCTTCACTTCCTTTGCCCATTTTTATTTTGAGGCCTTAGTGAGGCTTTCAGAAGTTTGTTTCATCTTTTAATTTGATTGTCTCTTTAAAAAAATAATGATATTGGAACTTCCTGGTTGCTAAACGTGAAGATGCTGGGAAAAGCATGGAAACTCCACGCCCCTCCCCACATACCTTCTCCTAGGTATCTCTTCCCTCTGGCTCTTCCTGAGTTGACTCTCCACTGTTGATAAAGGCAGTAGAAAAGTGCACTGGCGAATGTTTTCTTTGGGTTTTCGTTTCCTTCTGGGGGCTCCCTGGTCACAGACTTACATTAAGTAAGTCTGTAAGCGAGTCTCCTGTATAAAAGAATAGAATAAGATAAAGATATCAATCTCTTATGATGTTTGTGGAAAGTATTGTTCCCAGTTTATAGTATGCCTTTTAATTTCATATAATGTTTTTGATTTATAGATTTTAATTTTGATGTAGTCAAATCTGTCAAGTTTCTTTTAGAAAGTCTTTCGCTGCTCTGAGATTCACCTGTTTTGTTCTGATATTTTTATTTAAGTTTTAGTTTAATTTTTGTAATTTAACTCTTTAATTTGTTGGCAGTTTATTCTGGTCAAGGTTGTGAAATGAGAACTAACCTTTTTTATTTTCCCTCCAAATAGGAAACCAGTTGCTCCAAGATCATTTATTAGATCTTTGCTAACTTGTAATATTTCCTTTTTTTTCAGTAAGTTTTTTATTTTAATTCCAGTATGATTAACATACACTGTTACATTAGTTTCAGGTGTACAATCTAGTGATTCAGCAATTCTCTACATTACTCAGAGCTCACCATAAGTATACTCTTTTGATTTGTGATATCTCCTTAATCAGAAACTAAATTTACGCATGTACTGGAGTCTTCAGTGAGTGTTAACTTGATTCTCAAAGTCAGGACAAAACAAGACAAATAATATATTTAAAAATGTTACTTTTAAAAATAGGTCACAAATACATGGCTTCTTTACAAATGAGCAAAGGACAAGAAAATTACAATAAAGTCTTCTTTTTGCTCCAAATTTCCAGCTACCCAGGAACTGCCCCCCAAGGCAATCAAGGTGACCAATTTCTTCTGTGTATAGTATAGTTTTTCCTTTTTGTTGCACAAATCATAACGTGCTATACACATTGTTTTTGTATTTTGCTTCCTTCTTTTTTTATTTTGCTTCCTTCTTTAGAATAAATTTATCTTATTGCTAATTTCATAACCGAACATAATAAAGAGCTTCCTCATTATTTTTATGACTGCAGAGTATTCCATAAATGGCTGTTTCACAATTTAGTTAACCAATAGCTCTTGACTCAGCTCTAAATCAAATAATAAATTTAATGGGCATTTACTTCTCTCATCTTCCCTCACTCACATTCCCCAGTTTTAATTAATACACACAGATATAATCTTTATACTTTTTTCTGCCTTATATCTTCTCTTCTAGGAATTACATTACTGTTTTATATTTTCTTTCAGTTTCAAACCATATTTGTAGTAAGTATTTAGACTTTCTTTATTTTTGAGCCCTTAAATTTGCATCATCTCTCACCTGGGAAATGGCACATATATATAATATGTATTATTACATATATGTATTTTTTGGGGGGAAGGGGCAGAAGGAAAGGAGGCAGAAAGAATCCCAAGCAGCCTCCATGCCCAGCATGGAACCCAACATGCGGTTTGATCTCACAACTCTGAGATCATGACCTGAGCCAAAATCAAGAGTCAAACGCTCAACCAACTGAGCCACCAAGGCGCCCCAATATTTTTTTTCTAGAAGGGTGGATATTTCTGAGCCCTCCCATATTTAGGTTCGCTTTTTGTTGTATTCAGTTATGAACAATCCTTGGCTAGGTATAAAATTCTTAGGACTTTTTTTTCCCTCCTAAATTGACTGTAAACGTTTTCATTATCATCCCTTAGTATTTCTGAGGAGAAATCTGATATCATTTTTAAAAATTCTTTGAAAGTAGTCTGATTTTCCTGCCTAGAGACTCAGATTAAATTTTTTAATTTATGTATTTCAAAACTTCCTAGAATGTAGCTAGTTGTGGGGTACCATTTTAAAAAAATCAACTTTATTAAAGTATAACTTACATATAATAATGTGCACACAGTTTAAGTCTTGTTCATGAGGTTTGACAAATATATACACCTGTGTAATTAGTCAGCACTCTTATGAAGATGTAGACTATGTTTGGTACCCTGGAAATTCCCTGTGCCTCTGCCATCTGTCCCTAACCCCATAGCAGTCAACCACTGATCTGAATTCCATATCTGTAGATTACTTTTACCTCTTCTATGGATTCATATAAATGGAGTTATTCTGTGTGTACTTTTTTGTGTCAGTCTTCTTTGGCTCTACATGTTTGTGACATGCATCCATATTATTATAGGTAGCAATAGTTTATACTCTTTTAAAGAAATTGATGGGAGCATCTAGCCAGCTCAGCATGTGACTCTGATTTCAGGGTTGTAAGTTTGAGCCCCATGTGGGGTAACGTTTACTTAAGTTTTTTTTTTTTTTTTTTTTAAGAAATTGATGAATAGTTGCCCATTATATGAATAAACTGCAGGGTTTTTTTTGTTTGTTTTTTAATCTGCTCACCTGTTGAGGGACATTTGCATTGTTTTTGGCCCTCCCAAAATATATGTTGTAGATATTCATGTAAAAGTCTTTTTGTGGATGTAGATTTTCATTTCTCTTGGGTAAATACCTAAGAGTGCAATTGCTAGATCATATATGTATATTTTAACTCTGTAAGTATCTGCCAAACTAGTTCCAAAGTGATTGAATCATTTTATATTCCTGTAGCAATGTATGCTGTGTGTCCTTGCAAACACTTGATGTTGTCAGTCCTTTTAATTTTAGCCTTCCAGCTGGGTGTATAATACTATCTCCTTGCGTTTTAATTGCATTTCTCCAATGGCTAATGATGGTGAGCAACTTTTCATGTACTTATTGTACATTCTTACATCTTCCTTTAAAAAGCATCTCTTCAAGTCACTTACTCATTTACTTAAAGTAGGTTTTTAGGTTGTTTTATTATTAGATTGTATATACTTTATACACACACACACACACACACACACACACACACACACAGTCCTTTATATACTCTAGATACAAGCCCTCTCAGATGTGTGTATTGCAAATATATTGTCCCAGTGTGTATAGCTTGCCTTTTCATTTTTTACTTATACTCTCTAACACTGATTTTCTGTAGAGACATTCTGTTCTTTAGTAATTACCTTACAGATTTAAGTTGTTACTGTAACAGTTTCTTGCAATTCTTCCTCATCTTTTTTATCTTGTTACTTTGTTGTCTTTTTTTTTTTAAAGATTTTATTTATTTATTTGACACAGAGAGAGAGATCACAAGTAGGCAGAGAGGCAGACAGAGAGAGAGAGGGAAGCAGGCTCCCCGCTGAGCAGAGAGCCCGATGCGGGGCTCGATTCCAGGACCCTGAGATCATGACCTGAGCCGAAGGCAGAGGCTTTAACCCACTGAGGCACCCAGGCTCCCCCTTTGTTGTCTTTTGATCTTACTCTGTTACTGTCTCAGTCTGTTGTCTTCTCATGGCTTTTTACTATTTTTCATAGAAGTTATATCTTGTATCATAATGGGAATGCCAGTTTCCTAAGCTCATTTTCATTTCTGTAGTAAATTGATTTCTGAGGCTTGTTACTCCTCTGAGTCCTTAGAACAATGTTTTCTTTGACCTTTATTTTGAGTATTTTTTTCTTACAGTGCTCATGGCTTTCCTCTATGGTGTGTACCAACAGACAGGAGAGAGTCTATGGATTTCCGTTCATTCTGTTCACTGTGCACTTGTGTGCTGCCTGAAACCCTCTCTCTGTTCATCACATGAGAGGTTACTGAAGCACATGGCTCCTTTATCCAGGCTCTGGTGTCTCCTTGCCAGTTGTCTAATGAAGTTCTGCTGGACTCGCATAGGATCTTTTTCTACCCTCCCTACTTGGTTCCGTGACATGCTGAATACCTGAATTGAATACTGAATACAATTGAATACTGAATACAATCAATACCTGAATTGATTGAGTACCTGAAACAGTCTCAAGCAGGCACTGATCTCCGGACTCCATTGCTGTCTATTGTGGTTTACTTGGGATGACTGCATCTCCCAGCATGCTGTGTGGCCCTCCCTATGCCCACCTCACCAAGGCTGCATACTTCCTCATTCATCATTTGGCCTGCAGTTATGATGTAAAGGCTTAGCAGTGTTTCTCAAAGTTGAGCATTATTTATCTTTTCAGAGGGGGAAAAACCCCTTCTGATTCACTGGAGTTCACTTAAATTATTTGTATTAGAATGATATTTTAAAAAGTATAAATATAAGACTAGGCATAAACTCTTATATATGTGTAATATTACATATTATAATATAATAATATTATATAATAACTCTTATACATCTCTAAAGCCAAAATAAAATATAAATTAAACATAGACCAAACTATTAAATCAATAAAATTCAAATAAGCAACTCAATTTTAATGTAAAGATTAATATTTTGCTGAGATGAAATGGTCTCTTACAATATGAATGTAGTGCTGACAGCTTCATGAATGTTCTGTTGAGATTATTGTGCCTCTTCTTCCCTGAGCCACGTGATGGTCTTAGTTTCTACCACCTTTCTTTCATGTGTTGTAAAACTTTTGTTTACACATCATACTGTGACGTCATCTGGCCTTTACTCTCCAAAAACGACATCCTTATGTTCTTTTCTCATTATCTCTCAATAGTTAAAACAGTACTGCATGTCCCTGTGCAGTCATATATATCTGGATGATCCAGCCTGCTTGCGAAATCTGGCCCACTGCCTGTTTATGTAAATAAAGTTTTATTGGGACATGGCCATCGCCTATGGCTGCTTTCATGCTGCAGTGGCAGAGCTGAACGGTTGCAATAAAGACTGTATGGCCTGCAAAGCCTAAAAATATTTACTAACTAGCTCTTTACAGAAAAAAAAGCCTTCCAACCCCTTTGATATCTGTCATTGTCTCTTTGAAGGATTATAAAAAAATTAACACAAGAATTGACGTTAAAATTTCCATGGAGAATGTTCATACTTGCAGGAATATATCTGTGGATCTTTTTTTCAGAATTACCAATTCAGGGCAGAGTTGTAACGAAGCAGATGCTAAATTGTGATTTGCTTACGTTCATACCACTTACACTTATGTGATAGCATGGGCTTCCATTCATACTACTGACACTTATGCGATATCACAGAGCAGACTTTACCAATTTAAATGGAGGGAGGATTGAGCCAGATGAGGAGAAAACTCTGTGCCTAATACTGTCGTTCCCCTGCAGTCCACAGCTGGGGTTTTTCAAAGGACAACCAGGAAAGAGTACTAACTGAGCCCTTTGCCAGACCCAAAATGGCTGTCCTCAGGATGGAATAATGTCTCCAAATGTCTCTGCACCCCTTAGAGAAAAAGATGATACTACTTCCTTTCCAAGTTATGTTTTCTAGATTGTAGATTGGTCTCCTAGGACCGCCACTCTGTGGTGCACAATGCCCTTTAAAACGATGAGCTCTCCTTGAAAACACTAGCGGGAAACCCAACCCACAAGTCCCAGTTTCCATCACAATGACACATCAATGTGATTAGCACATTTGCCAGGCCCCAGCTGATTTCCCAGAAGAAGCAAAGCACCTGGGAGCAGCATAATGTGGTGAGGCAGATACCAGCGACAGAAATGACAGCAGCCCTTGAGCAGGGGACAGAAACCAGAAGACGGACCTCCAAGTCCTTGCTACATGGGGGAAATCGTTCCTTCTAGCTGTTTGTAAAAAGAAGGCTAATGGTTTAGATTGTAGCTTGATGACCATCATAACAATTTTTTTAGCTCAGAAGTCAGCAACCTTTTTTTCAAGAAGGCCACATCAAAGCTATAGATTTAGACTAACTTGTTTGGCTCCTTTATTATTTAACTTCCTTAGCATAATTTCATTCTGGCAGGCAGAAATGTTAGCCTGTGTGTTATCATCGGCCTCTATTCCCTGCCGAAACGTAGCTTGACTATTAAGAACAGCTACCCCATGCCCAAAAAAGTGCTTTGTATATAATAGATGCTCAATACTTGGTTGAATAAATGTGTTCTGTTTGATCAGGTAGAAGTAATATGTTCATAGAAGGAGCATTTAGAAGCACTACTGAATAGTAAAAATGATTTTGGGGTCATTTCTGTAGTTATGCTTCTGCTTAGAGTTTATGCCTTTTCTCTAGGCTCAATAAATAGATTTTAAAAGAAAAAACTGGCGTACTAACATTCCTGTCTTTCCCTGTTTGGCAATTCTTTTGTTTAGTTTTATTTTATTTTTGCAAAGTCTAATTTAGTGTATTCCTACTTCCTAGAAAAATAAAACATTCCACTTATTTTTCATGGAAAGCCTCAAGTAAATGAACAAAACTAACTTAAGCTCCTTACAAATGTAAGAGAAAAAGCATATGAACAAGTGAAAGGTTTAAAAACTATATGTGCCCTCACATAGTATCTGATTTCATTTTTCTGTGCAAAAGTAAGAGACTGTAGACATTACTTCATCCTGGGCAAAACGTTTCTCTGACTTGCCCAAGACCAACTCTCTGACATTCTCTCTCTTGACTTTGTGTGGGAAATTCCAGGAAAAAGCCAAGATTTCAGGGTCCAGACCCTCCTGTGTGCAATTGAAAGCCAACTTTCTTCCCTCTTGATGGCTCAAAATGAGCAATACTATTTAGACTACTCCCACAGTATGCGAGCAGGAATTACGTAGAAGGAAATGGTAACGTAAAAGACATTTAGGAATGGTTATGATTAAGAGTTTTCACCACAAAGAGAGAATGCAAAGTAGAGAAAGCTTCTTGTTTCTAGAACTGAGGAAACTTTATTCTGGGCACATACTTTATGTTTCAAGGGGTAGGAGTATGCAGTGAATGAATGCATTCATCTTTCCTCTTTATTTTTTTATTTTTCTTTTTTTTAAAGATTTTATTTATTTATTTATTTGACAGAGAGAAAGAGATCACAAGAAGGCAGAGAGGCAGGTCGAGAGAGAGGGGGAAGCAGGCTCCCTGCTGAGCACAGAGCCAGATGCGGGGCTCGATCCCAGAACCCTGAGATCATGAGCTGAGCTGAAGGCAGAGGCTGAACCCACTGAGCCATCCAGGCGCCCTCATCTTTTCTCTTTAGAAAGCTACTGGTGATTGACACAGTTTCTGCTCTGTTAACCTCCCTCATAAAGTCTCACATCAGGCCCTGGCACTTTTGAAATCTTTGTCAGTTTGTGATTTGCTTTTGACTAGTTCTTGCTTGCCCATATTTGGCATCCGGGAAGGTCATCATGATTTCTTTTGGATAATGATGACTCCGGCAGGTGTGTTCCACTTCTATGGATTTCTGTCTTAGGCTTGACATTCATGGATTTTCTCCCGGGAGTGAAGTTCGAAAGTGTGCCTGTGACCATCTGGAGCAGTAGGATTTGGTGTCTGGTTTGCTGACCCACTTGGTACTTGCGGTTAAGGGCAACCAGGTAATCTGTGTCAAAGGTCAGAGTGGTGCGTGAGATTTGGAAGAACAAGCCTGGTGCCGGGTATTCCTTTAGGGATTCATTGGCCACGAGGGAAAACCCAAACCTATGGAGGCGCTTGTGCTCTCAGTTCGGTAGGTGGCGCTCTTTTACCTGGTTCACAAGAATGATCTTGAAGGTCATTCTCTTCTGGGTCTCCTGTGAGGCAGGCAGGCGGTACCATGTTTCGGGGAAGGAAAGCCGAAGCCCTGCTGGGTGGCATTGGTGCTTGAGAAGCGGTGGCCTGAGCTGGCACATGGCCCCGGTGAGGCAGTGCCGGTGCATACCAGTCCAGAGCATTCTTACTGTCTCCTTTGTTCTGGTGCCAGTTCCCGCCCGTGAGCAACAGCAGAAAAGAACTAACGAAAGACAGTCACGCCATGCGTATTCAAGAGGGTGGCACTAACTCATAAAACCAGAACGTGTGGACTCAGCAACTAAAAAGTAGTGACAGAGAAAGACCCGAGCACTGGGCCAGGAAGCCAAGGGAAGAAGAGCAACCCAAACCAGGACCTTTCCCTCCTTTTTGTGTGTCTGTTATTATAAGAAATATGCAAAATGTATAAAACAGGCACATTGTGAATGGTGCGACTATGTACATACACTTACAAATACACATTTTCCTATATACACATGTTCCTATACGTATTAAGCATCTTGAATTTGTGATACAAAGATATGCCAGAATCATGAAATAGCTTGATGTATGGAATGGTTTGGGCCGCAAACTCTGAAATTAAGAAGAGTGGCGAGAGAAGGATTCAGTGGCGAGGCAGGAAACAAGCAGGGACTACAGAAGAATTGAGGAAAGAAATCTGATATGTTAAGTAAAAACATGTATCAATCCGACGTTTCCAAATGCTTCATGTTATTTGTCTAACCTGCAGTGCAAGACTTTAAAAGATAAAGTGAATGCTTTTAGTAGGAAGAATTTAAGTGCCTGTTTTAATTTTCAGTGAAAACAATAACTCTTTACATACAGAAAATTCTGTGAGATGTTTAACTTTGCAAAGATAAATAATCTACTTTTGCCCCTATAGAAGCAGAATGGTTGTGGATGGTGTGGCTGTGTTTTTGCAATGTGTTTTGTGAGTATTTCCAAGACTCCCCTAGGAACAAGACAGTGACTTTCCATACATTTTGTATTTACTTTATTATTCATAAATAGTTGAACAATATATTAAAATTTTTATAAGAATGATATTCCCAAATAATTAGCAAAGTTTTCACAGGTTTGGCAGAAAAAGTTCTTTCTCCCTGCCATGGACTGATTGCATCATGTTCTTCCTTTTTCCTCTTTAGTCTTCCTCCCTTGGAAGATAGAATCTTCAAAACTATTCATAGGACAGTTTTGTTTTTTTTTTAATGTGATACATAAGAAAATAATTAAGGCAATTGTTTTAACACTGTCTAGTTAGAAGAATTTTCAAAACTAAATTTTAAACTGCCTATTATGATTGGAAAAGTGACCCATTTCAAATCCTTAGCCTACCTACAAAAAATACAGTGATCTTGTATTTTTTCTGAAGAAAACTTCAGGCCCGTTTTAGACGTGAACATGTCTGTTTGGATCTTGTATTAGCTGCTATTGTGATTACAAGAACAATACTTGATATGATGTATCTCTTTCTTACTAGTGAGACAGAGTATAAGAATGTTCCACCCTCAATAAGTTCCAATTTGAGAAGGTGGTGTAGGGGTATTCAGGAACTTTCTGAGGAGGCCCAGAAGGGAGGCGAGATGGGTGGCTGCTCAAGCCTGCTCTGTTAGGGAGTGCCACTTCCTCTGGGCCCCTTTCTCCCTCCCCCCTCCCTGTTAGTCTTGCTAATGAATCCAGCCTGGCCGTGAAATCATCCAGTGGTGTGATGGGCTTCTGGCCTTTGCAGAGGAAAAACTCTGGGTTAATTCAAGTACAGCGTGTTCTCTTTGTTTTGCAGCTGGTGTAGCAAGGGAGTCTAGGGCAAGTGGATTGAATCAAAAAGGAAAATGAAGGCATTCACTGTCTATTTCATCGAGGATGGCTCATTTAAAGTAAACACCATTTAAATAGTCTCCAAATGGCCCATTCTATATGAAGTCATACAGGATGCCCCCTTTGGGCTGTCATTCTCCTTTAAATGGATCGCTTTGTGTGCACTGCGTTTTAATGCCATTCAACCTTAAACCCCATATGTGGGCCTCATCAGGCCACAGGCTTCAGTGCACATGTGGCAGCCATACCTTCAACATTCTTTGTCTCTGCCTCCAGACAGTCAGCCCAAGCAACGGGGAGGGAGTTGTAAAGACAACAGCAGTTAACATTTCTTCAACACTTATTATGTGCCAATTACTGTGTCTACTGATTTCTCTGTGTATTATCTAATTTAATCCTCACATAATCCTAGGGGGCAGGTACTATGATTATTCCCTTGTTACAGATGAGGGGATTGATGCCTAGAGGGATTAAGTAATGTGCCCACACTGGTAAGTGCGGCTCCGGGAATTGAACCCCAGCAGTCAGATTCCAGAGCTGAAGCTCAATCAATGGACACATTCAGAAGAAATAAGCTCTCACCAATTCTCTTCGCAGGGTAGGTTTATCCCAAACAATAGCTAATCCAGAAATTATTTCTCTTTGTCTTTGGAATGCATGCTCTGCTTTCCGGGGGCAGAAATTCCACCTTGTTACTTGCCTTTCTCGCAGTCGGGTTTGAGGGTAAGATTAGGTATTCCTTGAGCACCTAGCTCCCTGTGGCAGTGGGCAGTCTTCATACAAGATTGGGCTCAGTGGAATAATCCGTTAACAGACAACCCAAATGAGGCTTTCCTACCAGACATGCCCTCATAGTAAGAAACTAGTAAAAACCTCCCCCAGAGAACTGGAAGCATTCAGTTGTCACAGCAGTGGCTCCAAACGTTCACCCAGGGTTGGGCAAGAAGCCCAGGGCTGGACAGCTTTGGGGAGCTTCTGCGAAGGGTCCAACCAGGGTCTCTGGGAAGTGTGTTCCTAGCGAGTTCCTTTTCGGCACCCCCCCCCCCCATTGATCCGCCCCCTGTTTAACTGTCACTTGGTAACCTAGAAAACTTTTTTTTTTTGCTGTGAAAGCTTGAAGTATGAAACAGTTTATTCCAAAGGAGCTCTACTAAGTAGAAGAACTTTAAGAATCTTAAAAAATAAAAAATCTTGGGGGTGATGTAGAAGAAAATCATCTTGAACATTTAAAATACGGGTTTGGGTGATGTTTTCAATACGTGCCCCCCCGCCCCTATCCTTTTCTTTCCATTGTTTAACTTCAGAGAAGACTATAGGGGAGCAATGGCAGTTCTGAAATATTTTGGCTGGACTTAAGTGAGGTTCTGCTACCACTTTTGCTATCTTACTCCCAAACTTCAGGTCATTTACGGTTTCTGCCTTGAAAAGAGAATAGAAGAGAAGAGAAAACTAATGTCATTCCTCTCCCCTGCCACATCTCTTTATAGCTTCTAATGTTCTCCCCACATATCCTCTAGGATACAGACATTCTGGTAAAGGCCCTCGGACAGGGTGTGATTTGGGCACTCTCTGTGACCTTGTGCAGGCATCTAACAGATGCCCCTTATTCTATTGGCACTGTCCTCTCTGGAAAGCAGTTCTGATTCCTGTTGTTTCCATAAGTCTCCTCTTGCCCGTGTGCTAGAGGTATGGTACAAGAACCGGACGGACAGCAAAAATTGGGTCAACACTTCGATGCAAATTGTAGGGAGAAAGCCTACTGTGTACACGGTTTCATTCTTGTCCCTCCCAGCTTTATTGAGATATAATTGACATTTCACGTTGTTCAGGGGATACAGTGTCATGATCTGATACGTGTATATGTCGCAAAATGATTACCACAATAAAGTTAGTTAACACATCCATCACCTCATGTAATTACAATTTTTTGTTTTGTTTTGCGAACTTTTAAGATCTACTCTCTTAGCAGCTTGCAAATATACAAGACAGTATTGTTATCGAGAGTCACTTTGCTGTACATTACATTCCCAGAACTTATTTATCATATAACTGGAAGTTTGTACCCTCTGACCCCCTTCACACATTTCTCTCATCCCCTCTCCCCCAACTGCTATCAGCCACCAGTAATCTGTTTCTATGAGTTTGATGGGTTTTTTAGATTCCACAAACATGTGAGATCATTCACGATTTGTCTCTCTTTGTCTGACATATTTCACTTAGCATAATGCCTTCAATGTCCTTCCATGTTGTCCAAGTGGCAGAATTTCCTTTCTTTATGGCTGAGTAGTATTCCATTGTGCATATATATTGCACTTTCTTTATCCATTCTTCTGTTGATGGACACTTAGGTTGTTTCCGTGTCTTGGCCATTGTGAATAATGTTGCAGTGAGCATAGGAATGTCGAAATCGCTCTGAGAGAGTGATTTCATTTCCTTCAGGTGTAGAGGCATTGCTGGATCATATGGTAGTTTTATTTTTAATATTTTGAGGAACTTCTATGCTGTTTTCCATAGTGGCTGCACCAGTTTTACATTCCCAACAACGGTGCACAAGGGTTCCTTTGCTCCACATTCTCACCAGCACTTGTTGTTTCTTGTCTTTTTGATACCAGCCATTCTGATAGGTGGGAGGCAATATCTCACTGTGGTTTTGATTTGCATTTCCCTGATGATAAGTGATATTGAGCACTTTTCATATACCTGTTGGCAGTTTGAATATCTCCTTTGGTAAAATGTCTACTCAAGTTCTTTACTCATTTTTAATCATATTTTTTGCTATTGAGTTGTATGAGTTCTTTATATATTTTGGATATTAATTCTGTATCAGATATGTGGCTTGCAAATATTTTCCCCTATTCTGTAGGTTGCCCTTTCATTTTGTTGATGGTTTTTGCTTTTGTTTTGCCACGCAGAAGCTTTTTAGTTTGGTTTGATGTAGTCCCACTTGTTTATTTTTTCTTTTGTTGCTTGTACTTTTCATGTCATATTAAAAAAAATCATTGCCAGTGTTTTATAGTTAAAAGAATTTTCTAATAGGCTGGCGCCTCTTCCTTATCTCTAAATTATCTCTTCCTTCTGAGGTATGTTTTATCATTTTAATATTACCTCAGGACCAAAAATATTATTCTTTGTTTCTTAAGATGAACTTTTAATTAATTGACTGATTATTTTAATTTTTTTTATACTAGAAAGGCACATGTTCAAAGAGTCAAATAGTTCTGTTGAGTTTATTTTTATTTTGTTTTATTTTATTTATTTATTTTTTAAAGATTTTATTTATTTATTTGAGAGAGAGATTGGGAGAGAGCACAATCAGGGGGGAGTGGCAGGCAGAGGCAGAGGGAGAGGGAGAAGCAGGCTCCCGGCTGCGCAGGGAGCCCGATGTGGAGCTTGATCCCAGAACCCTGGAATCATGACCCGAGCCAAAGGCAGAGCTTAATGACTGAGCTAACCAGGCGCCCCGGTTCTATTGGGTTTATTATACTCCTCCCCAAAATAGCAGTCCTTAGTACCTCTACTGTATTTCTTCTGTTTCAGAAGTAACCACTTTCACCTGTTTTATTTAGCTAATTATCTGGTACATATGTCCGTGTTGTTCAGTAAGATGCATGATTGTTCGGGGTTGATCTTCCCACTATGGCAGATGAGGATTTAGGTCTCTCCACCCTACCATCACACACATATCCCCTTCCCCAAATCCCATCTTCCTGATATAATTAATATCATAACCTCGATTAGATCAGTATTCTTTATTTATATTATTGTATCTATGCTGTTAAAAGCTGAGTCTTGAACAACTTTAATTACATTATTTCTGTACAACATGTTCGTTTTTCATGGGGTTACTCATTGTGTCATTGTTTGTTTTTCCTATTTGCTTGGTTTTCTAAGTATTTACCAACCCCAGAGGCTTTGACGGTTGTTTCAATCTGCTAAGATGCTCAAATACATCAAGTTTTCTATCAATTTTCTCCTCCTGAAGCAGCCTCTCCCCGGGCTCTGGAAGGTGCTCTGAAGAGCAGGGTTGCCCTCTCTGCTGGGCCAAAGCTGGCTCCCGGGATCTCCCTTTTCCATTATTCTACAGGTTCCCTTTGCTTCTCTCTTGTATTGGCTTGTCTGCCTTCCTCTTGGTTTACTATATCTTTTCGAAGCATATTTTACATACTTAAGTAGCTTCCAGAGAACAGAATACGTGGGAGGTGGATTTTTTGTGAAACTGCATGTCTGAAAGTGTCCTTATTATATGTGATTTTTTTTTTTCCTCTTTCTGGAAGCTTGTGGAATCTTGTCTTGGTCCGTAGGGTTCCTAATTTCATAACAATACCTCTTGATGTGGATTGATTTGTGTCCAGTGTCCTGGGTGTTATGTGCCCTTTTGAAGTTGGAAGCTCATGGCCCCTTAAATTGGGGGAAATTTTCTCAATTTTTTTAACTGATGCTTTTTTCCCTTCTATTTTCTCTGTTGTCTTTTTCTGGAACTTCTATTACTTGGATATTGGACCCGCTGAGCTGGTTTCTACTTTTCCTTCTTTTTTTTTTTTTTTTCTACTTTTCCTTTTTTTTTTTTTTCCTTTTGCTCTACTTTCTGGGAGACTTCTCCAGCTTTATATTCCATCTCACACCTTTATTGAGTTTTTCTTTTCTTCTGTCATGTGTTTCATTCTCTTTACTTTGGAATGCTCCTTTTGTACATTATACTATTCTTATTTCAGCACGGCAGTACTCTGCTCTTACTGGTATGTGTTTGATGTTCTTTGAAATTTTCTTCTCCTTGCATGACCAATGACCTTCAACTTGCTTGTTTTTGTTTGTTTGGGTCTGTTAGTGTCACAGCAGTGGCTTTCTAGAGGTCCCGGAGGTGCTTGATGTGTCTGCAGGCATTTAGGAACAGGGACTAAAATGCTGAGGGGAAGCTCTGAGTGCCTGTGTAGGGCTTCTTAACTGTGAGCTTCACCATAGGCTGATCATAGGACATCTCCGATGTGAGTCTCCTTAGTTGTCTTCTCATGGGCTGTTTAGCATTTTTTCATTCCTCTGCCTGGAGGGTAAAAGCCTGATTGCCTGCATTCTGGGAACCAAATAAGAGAAGATGGCTGGTGGTCTCAGCATCTGATATGCATATGTTCATCTAATCCCATTCATTTGCCATCAACTGTACTGTTTTCCTCCTTCCTCCCCCTCGCACCGCCCCCAGTCTGGCGGCCCTCTCTCTTACTCTCTTTAGAAAATAAATCTCCACTTATTTGCCGGGGCTTTGGGGGATGGGGAAATAGCCCGTGTTAGTGGTAGAGATTATTTAAAAATAAAAATATTTAAAAAAATCACTTTACTATCCTTTAATTGGGTTTGGGGAGGAAGCAAACATAGCGTCGTGTGTGCCATCTTCCATTTGTACATGAAAGCCTCACCATGGCTGTTTGTTTATTGATGCCCAAGTGACTGAAGCTTTTAAAAGGGAAATTCCATGGCCCATGGTAAACGCTCCAAAATACCTTCAGAGAAAGAATGACCAGACCACAGCGCTTTGAGTAAGAGAATTCGGTTAGTCAAGACTTTTCTTTTAAATCGAGGCTGTTCAGAAGATTTAGTTCCTCATCCACAACTCCTTTCCTCTTCCATCTGCACCCTCCCCCCGAACCTCTCATTGTGTTCCCAGTCCAAATTGACGTTCTTGTGGGACAGCCGTGGGGAGGCGTCAGGTTGCAGAGGATGAGGTCGTGAAGGGAAGGTGGAAAAACTGAGGGGGGTGGGCTCAGGGTAGCACGTCCTGTGGGATCCATGTCACGCTTTTATCAAGACTGCCGTGACTGTCTCTGCCCCCTTCCTACTGGCTGGGGATCAGAGCGGCGGTGCTCTCTAAAGCCATGGCTTTCTTTGAAGCTCAGGAGAAACTACACACATCGCTGGACTGACTCCAACATCGCCGGATTTGGTTGTCTCTTTAAAGAGGAGCGTGCCTTCAGCTTCTTAGCTGTGGCGAGAGTGATGTTAAGTGTGACCGCTCTGACTCCAGAAACAGGATGACCTTATAAGCAAGCAGGAGAGCATGGCTGCCTCTGGGATGGGTGTCTAGTAGTTCCAAGCCTGCCCTTCTACATTCCTTCTTCAAATATCTCCTCTAGTGACTTCAAAACTTGATGTCATGTCGTATTGATTCAAATCCGATATCATGTTTTTCCCCTTATGTTTAAATCTTTGTTTCCTGTTTAAAATTTTGTTTTCCTTTTCTTTCTTTTTTTAAATCTTTCAACAAACATTAAGCAGCCATATCTGCCAGGTCCTGGGATCGACACAGTCCCTGCCCTAGTGGGCTTAGGTCCTGGCAGAGGCCCAGTGGAAAGCGTTGGGGTGGTGAGATGGGGCAGTGGGAGGTGCAAAGGGCGACAGATGCTTCCTAGTTTTGGGCAAAGAGGCCCAGGGATGTGAGGAGCGGTGGCCCGAATCTTAGTCATGCCCTTTCCGGGGAAGAGGGCTGATGTCTCCCTGCTGAGTCCATGCAGCCATTAAAATTTTGTTTTTCATTGGAGGAGTTCTGTAACGTATTTCTTTGGACCTAAGTTGGTAGAGTTTCAGGGGGTAATAAATAATGACCCCTCCACCTTCCTGAGTTCAGAATTAGTTGTGAGACAGAGAAGACGAGCATAGGGAGATAAAAACCTAACCTTTATCATTGATTTTTACTGGTAAAACGTTTTGAAAAATGCATGTTGGGTCTGCTGGCCAGTATGGGCATGTTACTATTTTGACCCTGTATTTGACATCTTATCCACTCACTGACCAAATTGGCAATCATAGGCCACTCCTCGAGTGTCTGACCATCTAAAACTTTGAACAAGAATGAGAGGAATAGCTCCTGTAAAGGAGGTTAGTAAGGGGCCGAAAGAGAGGCTAGAGGTATTCGTGTAATGAAAGTTCCCTCCATGGAACATGAGGAGAGGAGAAATGTGTTCCATAACACGCGGTGATATCAATTTCCCCGAAGGCACACCATCAATTTTTAGCAGATGCTCAGGAAGAAAAAAAAAATACTGTATTAGATCAGGTTGTATGACACATTCAGATTTCAGAAACATTAAAAGCATTTTCCCATCTTAGAAGTCAGGAAGGATAGTGTTATAAGCTATCAGTCATTTGTTCTTTTGGTACACACCTTCACTACTTTTGGCCTGAGTGGCGTGCACACCCTCAGCTGGGTTGGGGAGCCCCTGATGAAATTCCAGGCCTGTTACAAACAAGCTGGGAGTCCTTTTCTCCCCTGAACCTCTCTATGCCTGGTTTTCATCTGCTTAGTGAGGAATGGGGACCAGCCCAATACATGAACAGATAAAAAGGAAGAGGGATAAACCTAAGCTTCCACAGCTAATTAGTTTCAGAATTGGGACCAAAACCCAGGTATCTTCCTTCCCTAGTCTCAGTGTTCTCTACCATATCCAGTTCAGACTGATTCTTAAAATTCTTATTCTTATACAAAACAGTTTAGCACCACAGAAGTGATTGTTCATTTGTTCATTCATTCATTCATTCATTTATTCATTCAACAGAGCATCTTTTTTGGTGCCAAATACTGTGATGGGCAATAAGTATGAAGAAAACATGTTCTTGGGATGCCTGGGAGGCTTAGTCAGTTAAGCTTCTGCCTTTGCCTAAGGTCATGATCCCAGGGTCTTGGGATCGAGCCCCGCATTGGGGTCCCTGCTTCTCCTGCTCCCTGTGCCTGCTGCTCCCCCTGTTTGTGCACCCTCACTCTCTTTCTCTCTCTCTGTCAAATAAATAAATAAAATCTCTTTTTTTTTTTAAGATTTTATTTATTTATTCGACAGAGAGAGATCACAGGTAGGCAGAGAGGCAGGCAGAGAGAGAGGGGGAAGCAGGCTCCCTGCTGATGAGAGAGCCCAATGCAGGGCTCGATCCCAGGACCCTGAGATCATGACCTGAGCCAAAGGCAGAGGCTTTAACCCACTGAGCCACCCAGGTGCCCCTAAATAAAATCTTAAAAAAAAAAAGAAAACATGTTCTTATCTCTATAGCAGCATACAGCCTGTGCCTTTATGTGTTTGTAGCCCTTATGCTATCACCTCAAGTACGACCTCGAAGCACTTCAAACTGATCCCAGGTCTTC
Source organism: Potos flavus (assembly GCA_028534135.1). Classification (NCBI taxonomy): domain Eukaryota; kingdom Metazoa; phylum Chordata; class Mammalia; order Carnivora; family Procyonidae; genus Potos; species Potos flavus. The sequence continues at coordinate 56,908,834 of CM052892.1, read as the reverse complement.
AAGGAGATACAGAGCTCGTTGGCTGCCCGGAAACAGTCAGCCCTTTGTGCTCTCCCCGAGACCTGCAGTGATGCCCCTGTGGTAGATACGACCCACCCCCAAGAATAGCTTGTACCGTCTTAGCACTGAAGTTCAAGTGCCTAAAGAGAAAAACTACAGAGTGAGGTCCAGAACCCTTCCTTGGCCTCATTGTGGTTGTTTCTCTCCTTCTGCTTCTAGGGTACGCAAGCTGGCATTACTATGTCACCATGCCAATGCCAGCCTCCACCTTCACGATAGCAGTGGGCTCCTGGACAGAAACGAAGCCAGAGATCTGCTCGTCCAAGGATCTGGCAGCAGAGAGATCCCTCTCACCTTCCGAGGCTGACTCCAGGTTGGTATTTGGGAGCTTGCTGAAAAACAAACACTTAAGGGACCAGTATGATGCATTTATTCCAAGCACTGGGAACGTGAGTCATCCCTGCTGAGAAGCTAGACCAAAATATGATTAAGCAAAGCAGGAAAAACCCTACTGGGAGGGAAAGAGAGTTGAGAGGCAGAAATGTAGGCATATTGTTCATGCAAAAAGAAAGAGAAAAGAAGGACATATAAAGTCCTCTGTGAAGTCAGGTGACATATTTTTATGTGTTGGGGCAAGTCAACAGAATCCTCAGATTCAACACTTTCTCTCCTATACTTTTTAACTTTGGTCTTCAGTGCTTATTTGGTCAAAAACACAACTTAATGAAAAGAGGGTGCTTGTCTGTTGGATCACTTTGTGGGCCACTCTGCTGTTTAGGTTCCCGGGACTGCTGTTAGTCATTCATTTGAAGGGACCCCCGCTCCCCTGCATGGGGCTAGTTGGCCCGCTTTGGAGCACCGGACACAAGGTAGCTGTTTGCAAGGTCATGGGGCTATGAGTAACCTAGTGGGTCAGGACTCTGTTGCCTTTGGTAGTGATTTCTTCTTTTTCCGGAGTGATCAGAGCAAAATCTGTTTCAAGTTTTTAAAAAGGCCCCTGGGTTTTCACTTGCAGCCTCCCCACACATCCAACTATTTCTGACTTCGAGAGCCAGAAGAGAGGAGGGCAATGTCCATAGGAGGTACAAAGTGTCCAAAGTGTGCGGCATTGCCTCATGTTCATTCCTAGGACTTTTACACCCAGCTCAGTTTAATTACTTTTCCTGTTTACGCTGAGTCACTAGGTCCTGTACCTTCCGGAGGAGAAAGCCCAGAGTAACGGTACAGATGGCTAGTTCATCCTGGAAAACCAACTAAGACATGCTTGTAGTGCACATTCTGTCTGTGCCAGTTGTGTTTTGCCATGTTGCTTTCCCTCCTCCTGAGTGACTGCAGTGGGGTGGTGGGTACTGTGAGGACAGAAAGCTATCGAGCCCTCTCCTGGGACAGGCATGTCTTACTGCTTGCGTTTTGCTCTTTGGAGGAAGGGAGGTAGTTTCCACTTCCTGCTTAGTAACTTGCCTATTTTGGAGTTTCTTCCCTGAGCCATGTAGAGTATCCTAGGTTGCTTCTTGGATTTTATTTATGCACACTTGAGGGAAGAGGAGAGTTGTGGACAGAAGTGACACATGTTACTTTCACGAGGGAATATTTAATTGCATGTGAGACCCTCAAGTGATCCCTTCCCCTGCCACTGAGCTCAGAAGAGGCCTCATTTTGCAATTTCGGGTGGCCCAGAGTTCCGTGTGGGGAGGACAGGTGCCTTGGAGAGTTACTCGGATCCTCAGTGGACTTCTTATGCAAGAAATAAACTTTTTTTGTTAAGCCACTGAAACACTGGGGATGTTTGTTATTGCAACATATCCTCGCCTATCGTAGATTGATACCGAAGTCACTGGATGTTTGAAGTCAGGGAAAGTCTTGATCTAAATGTCATCGTGGTTAGTCCTGAGGGTAAGCCTATAAGATAGATAGGCTTTATGTTCTCTATTTTATAGCTAAAGGTACTGAGGCTTTAGATAGCAATGTGTCCGGGTTCATATATCTACTGAGTTATAACACCTGGATTTCTATCTGGGCTTGACTCCTTTTTTTTTTTTTTTTAAGATTTTATTTATTTATTTGACAGAGATCACAAGTAGTCAGAGAGGCAGGCAGATAGGGAGGGGGAAGCAGGCTCCCCACTGAGCAGAGAGCCCAATGCGGAGCTCGATCCCAGGACCCTGAGATCATGATCTGAGCTGAAGGCAGAGGCTTAACCCACTGAGCCACCCAGGCGCCCCTGGGCTTGACTCCTTTACAGAGGTGATTCAGAATCTTACCTGGGGACATTTTTTTTTAAAGATATATTTATTTATTTTAGAGAGACAGCACACAAGCAGGAGGGGCAGAGGAGGAGGGAGAGGGAGAGAGAATCTCAAGCAGACTCTGCATGGAGTCCGATGTGGGACTTGATCCCAGGACCCCGAGATCATGGCCTGAGCCAAAGCCAAGGGTCAGATGCTTAACTGACTGTGCCACCCAGGCGCCCCTACCTGGGGACTTTTAAAAACTGTGTATAGTATCCACGCTTCGTCTGGAGTCTGATCCAGCTTCCTACCTGGAGAGTCAGTCCCATGAGTCACCGTTATTAATTGGAATGTGTTGCACTGGTACAGAGGACGGAAGTTGAGAGTTCTGCCTTTGAGTGTGAAGGTGCCGTCCGTACTGCTTGGGTAGGTTTCTTGGGGCAAAGCCATACTTTCCTGCTCCATGGAATAAAGACTTTGCTTGGGGTTCTCCAATTCTTTGTGGTGAAGAAGCAGCTTCGGGGCTGCTTGACTATCAGAGGACGTATGCAGTTGAAATCCGAAATCCGTGTGCCTTAGGGGAAGGCGAAGAAAGAAATGTGTTCTTTTGTCTTTCTAGCCATATTCCCAGGGATACGAGGTTGGGGAGCAGGCAGCAAGCATTTCTCATGTGTTCCCTCTGCTGCCCAGAGGCTACTGAGGTGGCTTTTCACGTTGTTCGCATCCATAATTGTGAAGGAGGAGGCCATTGCCCCTTCACGGGGGCATTCTGGGAAGAGACGGCATCTGAAATTCTCATTGGGGTTTAGGGGAAGGGGGTCAATATGATTTTTTTCTTGTCCTTATGAGTTGACAACCAGCTGTGAAACCAGCAGAAGGAGAGCACAGGAAAAGTTTCATAACTGACAGAAGCTAAACTCGGGAAGACTCAGGGGCACGGCCTCAGTGGGCTTTCTGATACTCCGTTTCTAAACTTACCCATCCGGTTACCTCCACAGCCCAGGTCCACACAGCCTGCCTCATGTCCAAAAAGTACCCTGTCTGTGGGCAAGCAGACTGGAAAAGAGGAAGCCCAGCGTGGCCAAGCCAGGTCAAAGGTGCCAGTCTGGGGAGGCACGTCCTCGTGTGGGAACGTGAGGCCTGGGGAATGGAGTCCTTCCCACACTCCCTTCCATGTCAGACATGCTATGACTAGGTTTTCCCTTCATTTATCACGGTGCTTGTCCATCAGAAATGTACCGCTGATAAAATAATAGCTTGCATTTGCTTAATCCTTCCCTGGCTGTGTGCTTCATGTGTGCTGTCTTTAGTCATCAGAGGGTAGCTTTGTGTTTTTATCCACTAAATCTCTGGCTCCTTGCTCAGTTTGCCAACAAAGGTACTCTGAAGTGCCAACTGTAGTCGTGTTTTCGGTTATGTTCACATCTGGTCCCCTTGCCTTCCCCACCCCCCTCTTCTACTTCAAACCTTCCTGAGACCACCAGTTCAATTCACGTAAATGTAACTTTTATAGGGGCCTTATATACCACAGGCTTTCATTTGCCTAAAGTGTTCATCTGGGTCCCAGAAATTTGGCCAAAGTGCTGGTCACTGAACTTTTGATCACTGTTCATGTGGGCTAAATTATAGGAAGAACATTCCCTCTTCCAGCTCCAATTCCACACGTGCTCCGGCCCACTCTGGGGGAGCGTTTTGGTAAATATGTTAATTAGAAGGCACTTAGGTAAACCATTGAAAGTTTATTAATTTTCTTCGGCTGCAGCATAACCGTCTCTAGCCACAGAGGAATCTTTATAATAATGTTTAACCTCTGGAGACCTTTGGTAAAGCACTGTCTTCACTTTGGGCCCATACAGTTTAAGCACGACATGGAAACTTGGATAAAGTCCAGAGGCATTCAGCAAAAATGATGAAAAGCATGGAGAATAGGTACCGCGAAGAAGAAAAGGCATCGCGGTTGCTCATCCTAAAGAAGGGAACGGCTAGGTGGGAGAAGCAGTCTTCTTGAGAGTTGTGAAGTCTATGGACCTTGCAGGATGAGGATGAGGCCCTATTTCTGTATCTTTGAAAAGCTGGGAAAGAAGGAATGATTGATTATAAGTCACGGGAAAAACTGCCAATTTCCAGTACACCCTTTGCTATGAGAGAAGCCTTTCCAAATCTTCCTGGCTTGGTGTGATTTCTCCAGCCCCGGCTCCCTGGTGTAGTTCAGCCTTCTGATTTTTATAGCACATACTACATTTTGCTTTGTAATATCCTAGAATACCCTAAGGAAACCCATCCAGCTTTCAGACACAACCGCATCATCGTATATGTTGACATCATTGTCAAGAACTCATTGGGAGCCGGTGGTGGCATTTTGAACACTTGTGATTTTTACGGTATCCAAGCATCTACTCTGCTTGCTGAAATACATTAAGAAATTGTCTAACCATCTTACTGTGTCACTGTACTCATCAGAATTATAAATGTCTTCTTCCAACCAAACTGTAAACTTCTCAAAGGTAGGGTTGGAAATTTATTCATATGCGTGTCCACGGCATACCTTGGGGTGCCTTGAGTAGAGCAAGAATGCAGGAAATAATTACTAAAGTGTCGGGTTGAGCTGTGAAAAAGGACATGCATTCCCAGGGGAAACTTCCAGTGATTCCTTTTGAGCCTATGACAGGGAAACGTCTGTGTCAGCTACTTTCAATACATTTTTTCTTGAGACAAGAGGAGGGCTGAAGGAGAGAACCTCTTTAGGCAATTTCCAATCTTGTGATTCTGAGTAAAACGTGGTCAACCATTCTTCCTTGGAGAGACCTCTTATAAAATAATTTCAGCCCAGCAGTCGTAGGAGAGGGAACCAATGGTCTGGTTCCCATCATTTACCAGCCTAATATTTATTTCATCAGTTCTTCCCACTCTTGGCAATATTAATGGGCAACATTGACAAGGAAGAGCAGGAAACCAGAGAACCACAGGGCAGCTGAGCTCAGCTTCTAGAAAAATCCAGGACCCAAATTTACTCAAGAAGATTAATGCAGTACGTGGGGAAGAAGGTCGGGAGGGAGGAGCTTAAGACGACTCATGATGTGAGGAAAAGAATAGTTCTTATTCCTTAGGAATGTCGTGCGGATTAATTAGGATAATGCACATGAAATGTTCAGAACAGTTCTTGGCACGTAGTAAATATTCAGTAGCGGTTGTGGGAGGAGTTATTGTTTATTATTCTTATTATCATCAGTGCAGATTATTTATAAATAACAATCAAGCATTATTATTAATCTTAACTATTAAAATATTTACCCTGATTACGAGTGCTGGCACAGGGAATAGCGATTTACAAACGCTTGATTTGCTGATGATACTGAGAGTAGGTTGGAGCAGGCACAGACACAGAAATGAACAGCTGAAGGTTAGTGGGAAAGGAAGCATCTTTGAGTTAATTCTGGCTTCACGGAGGGCTATTCATGACATTATAAATGTACAGTATTCTCTCACCATGTTAGGAACAAGGCTGTTGGCACCAAGAGGGGCGAGGGCCTCATGTGGAGAGTTGCCATAGGATCACAGTGCCAGAAGAAACCTTAGAAATCATTTTTTGGGTTTGTTTTTAATTAAAGTATAATTAACATACACTAAGATGCTCAGATCTTAAGCGTTTGGCTTGATGAGTTTTTGACCATTGTCAACTGACGGAGAACATTCCAGCACGTAGTAGGTTCCCTCTAATCAATTCTTCCCCTCTCCCTGCAGCCATTTTTGAGACCACGTTAGACGAGAAAGAGGCTGCGGGTAGCGGGGGGCTTGCTTCACATCACAGTCAGCCCGCCTGAGAACATCACTGAAGCCCAGCTTTCCTGATCCCAATGTCAGAACCTTTGTGTCATCTTTCCTGATGCCACTTCCACTTTTTTTAAGATTTTATTTATTTATTTGCTTATTTATTTGCTTATTTATTTGAGATAGAGAGAGAGATCATGTGCATGTGAGCAGGGGGAGGGGCAGAGGGAGAGCTCAAGCAGACTGCCCTCCCTGAGCGCAGAGCCTGATTCGGGGCTCCATCTCATGACCCTGAGATCATGACCTGAGCCGAAATCAAGAGTCCAACGCCTAACTGACTGAGCCACCTGGGTGCCCCAGCCACTTCCATTTTTATTGGGAGCCTTAATGGTCTCACTTACCCATAGCTTGATTGCCTTAAAGTCCTGCATTTTCTCTCAGGCTTTGATTGTGAAAAATGGTGCTAATACACACAGCTGGAGTAACCTTCATCCCTCTGGCTAGAGCTGTTCATGTCCAGAGAGAATTTAACTCATCTTTCTCTTTAACACATTGGCTTTTTTTTTCTTAGAGAGAGAGAGTGTGTGAGCACTCGAGCTGGGGAGGGGAGAGGGGCAGAGGGAGAGGAAGAGAGGGAATCCCAAACAGGCCCCATGCCCGGTGTGACCTGAGATCATGACCCGAGCTGAAATCCAGAGCCGGATGTTCAACAGACTGAGCCACCCAGTGCCCCTCGAATTGGCTTTTTTTTTTTTATACGTCCAACTATATTCTCTGACCTTTCTTGGCTGCAAGAAATAGTGGCTGCATGTTACGTTTCGAGAGGCCGGTGGAATGCCTCTTGGCGAAATTGTGCTTTGATAGATAGAATTTAAACTTACGCCCCAACTTTATACTGAAGATGCCTCCATACCTGCAGTATCTCCATTATTTAATGTGGTCTGAAAGTTTTTTAGTAGAGTGTAAGCTTAAATTATTATCACCCATTATACATCTATGTAAATATATTAGGTGGTTAACTCAATAAATGACTTCATGAGACCTTTGAGTACTTGTCATGGGGTAGACATTTGCAACACTTTCAGTTAAATGTTTACCAGCAGGCGCCTTTCCTCACTTTCTCCATAAACCAGGGGCGTTGGCTAGCATTCGATGTCAATCATTATATTCTTGCTGTCACCTTATCTTGGCAGAAGTGTTTATTACCATTCTTCTTACGCCCACCAGGGGCGAAATGTCCCCATGCTGGAAGCCATGTTCTATGCACCAGGCTGGGGGAGGGCAAGGCTTATCTCCATAGCTGTGTGGCCTTGGATGAGTGAAAGGCACTTCAGAAATCTGGAGAGGAATTATTGTGGTGGCGTGCCCCTCTTGGGACATGCCAGCATTTTAAGGTTTTTCATTATTCACTGTGCTGTGACTCCAACAAGCACCTGTAGTTAGAATTATAATTTGTAAATTAAAATTAGAGGGGCTTTCCATTGTGTTTGAATAAAGGATGTGTTAACAGGCAAAAAAAGAGAGTTCCCTTTGATGTGGGTTTCTTTGGGTAGATAAGTTCTCTCGAGGCCTATGAGTCAGGTTCTAGGAATTCTTGTTCAGCTCCACCTTTGACAGAATAACTGGCAGCGATCAGATGGTACCAGTTGGGCTCTGATCTGTTTCCTTAAAAGGTTGCTTCAGTTCAATTTGTATCAAAAAAGCACTAGGGAAAGTATCATTTCAAAAATACCTCTGTATTCCATAAGAACACAACTTCTGATGGCCTTTAGTAAGAGCACCTAGATAATTTTTTAGTAAAATGGATTGTGTTCTTTTGAAAAGTCGAAACCTGTCCTGTCATTAGGTTCATTATTCTACCTGAGTCGACATCTTTTATTCTAGGAAATTCCAGAATGGGATCCCAAATTTGGCTTTGCACCATCCTTAATGTTCTGAGTTATGAATTATTTCTGATTTGGAGATTTTTTTCCATGGTGATATTTGAAAAGCACATTTCTGAGGGTAGAAATTTTGCTTTTTATTTTCAGGAGGGGTTTGTTTCATTGTTTTGAGTATTGAAGGGTTTTCCCCTGTTATTCTAAAATAAGTAGTAAAATCTACTTTCACTTAGCTTAGATTGAAGCTACTCAGTCAATTCAGCACGTCAAGAAGTATTTTGGCCAATAAGTTTTCACTGCTGCACAGAAACAGACAAGCCAAGAATTCAGTTGAACTGTCTTGATTATGACTGCATCTGAACCACTGTCTCTTAGAAGTTGTGCACGTCTGCGAGAGTTGCTCACCTCCATGGCAACAAGAATAAACCTGATTTACCATAAAGCGCATCTGTTTTTCCTGTGGTTCCCAGGTATGTTGGCATTTGTGGTCACATGGAATACCCTTGCCGCTTCCAGAATCCTTCTGCTACCACCCAGGGAATTATTCCTCATCGGGTCTTTGCCCCACTGTGCCTCCAGGGTGCCTGTCAAGAGACCCTCCTGCAGCTGGTCCCTCCCTGCCTCGCGGCAGCACACTCTGTCCTGGGAACACACCCGTTCTCCAGGCTGGACATCCTCATCGTTCCTGCCAACTTCCCAAGTCTGGGGATGGCCAGGTATGTTGTGCCTTGGCGGCACTTGGATTACATGCTTTGGAATTTCTTTGTCGATTTCCTGCTTTCCCTGAGCACTGTCAGAGCTGCCACTTGACTAGGGTGGTCACGCTTGGACATCTCTTTGCTGCCTTGAGGGACAATTTGTGCGTGGACTCCCCCACGTGGGAGGGAGCCTTTAGGTGTCGTGGGCTCAATCAACTGCCTTGAAAATAAAAAGCTCGCGTTGTTGCCTGGATTGAAAACACATTGTGCCCCCAGAGTGATGTATGTTGGATCGCGGCTGATGAGTGGCTGGTTAGCTTAGGTGGTGAGAGCATAATGCTAATGAGCCCAAGGTCATAGCTCTGGGCAGAGTATACAACTTAGTTCCAGGGCCACAGGCTGCTCACCTAATCCTGACCAGCTGTCTCATCCATTCTCACCATTGGTCACAAGGGCAACGACTGGAGAGCCCCTGTGTCAGAGAGACTATGGATGGATCAGTGTAAATCCATCACCACTGCTGGAAAAACAGCTCAAAGCAGATGGCTTACTGGAGGGTGGGGAGGTGGGGGCAGTCACTTGTCTTGCTACTATTTTTTAGTATAATAAATGCATTAGTCTTACTGTTTTCTCAGTTTTGCTCTTATGGAAGATCAAGATATGCAAGTTGAACCTTTCCCTCTATATTATTTTCATCTAAAACTCATTCGTTAATACTGTTGTTCATTCAGTAATAGATACCTGCGTTTCCCCTCAGCATTTTACTTGTTATGCACTCAGGATTTTACTCGGTTATATTTCTGTTTGAAAATCTTAATCATTAACAGCGAATATGCTTGACTAAGGATAGGAAAAATAAGCTCATCAAAACATGTGACTTTAAGTTTTTCCCTATTAGTCAAGGAAATTCCTGCTGCCAATTAATTTCCATGCTTTTGAACAGCTGTCATTTGTGGTGTTTCCCTGAAAACTGCATACATTCTTCGTAAAACCCATGAGTAGAAAAGAACTGACCAGAACATTTGCTTTTGATCTTTACTACATACGTATACTTTTTAAAGCTGGCTGGCTATTCTTAATCCTTGAGGAGGTCTGAGAAAGTAATTTAGGCTGATTTTTTATCCTGTATTTATGAAGATAATGGGAATGTAGAAACTAGGATAATTATATATATTTGGTAATGTGCATCAGTATTGTTTGGGATGTCTATATATAGAATTTGTCTTAACAAGGGGGCTTCTTTGGTCCCTTTGAAGAGTCTGCTGGATTTAATTTAAGCAGAATTATTGGTGAAGAAAGGGTTGTTCATTAAATGTTTCTCATTTGTACCCAGTTTTGAGGGGCTATGTTTATTTGGGAGTTTTTAGCACTTGATGAGAGTCGCAGTTTTTCAGGGCATGTTTGCTAAGAGTTCCAAGTTCTGACCTGAGGGAACCAGAGGCAGAGTATTTTTCATACAGAGGACCTCGTTTTCTTTAGCTCCTTCCTGAGAGCGGTCTGCCAAAACCAGAATTTGTTGACCTGCGGGCCATTTTGCAAAGCCTCTCTTTGCAAGTGTGCGTGCCCAAGCAGGTAGGCAGTGGGTTTGCTGCTTTTTGAGATATTTAAAGTGACTTAAACATGCTTAACTCTGTATTTTGAAAGTAAGAAGCCTAAGAACCCTAAGGCCAAATGGTACTGGGCACCAATGTCAGAAAATGTGGTGATAATAATTCAGCAGTCTGCTTTTATGCCTAAAAACTGAAGAACCGTACATTTAAAAATTTGTGGTTGGTTGTCAAATATAATTTTCCCCCCATTTTTTTCTTTCTTTTTAGACTGTGGAAGTAGTCTGCCCTGGTCTAGATGTTTTCCTGGGCTTAGTTACTGTTCCCCGTATTTGAGCTGCGGAGGGAGGGTTGTGGTATCTTCCACTGCGGAGAGGGGTTTTGGAGGGGGGGAAGCACTCTGTTTTTCCTAACTCTGGCCTAAATTGATTCCACTTGCTTGGCTTGACTCTCGCGGGATCCCAACACCTTGAGCCACATGCGACCGAGTGGGGTTTATGACTCAGCTGGCTCCCGGGGCCCTGCTGCCTTATTTATGGTCAGGGCTTTGCTTGGGCCTCTGTGAAAGCAAAGCTGGAACAAAAAATGACAGTCTTGTAGGTCAGCTCTGTCCCCTAAACAGGAACAGAGAAATCCCAAGTCTCGTAGAAGCCATCGCAAAAGACCTCTGTACTGAAACTTGTCATTGTCTTTTACACTGTAATGCACGAGAGATCAAAGGATTTCTTGGTAGATGAAATGGTTCTTTGCTGAGTCCACATTTTATAAACATGTATGCAAGATCATAAATTCCATACCTCTGACTTCTTTAGTGATTAGGTCTTAATCATAATGAATACCATTTTATACCATTGTAGTATTCTTTTTTGGTGAACGGCTGTAAACATTCCCACATGAACTAAAGTGGGTAAATTGTTAGTGACCACTTTGAAGAGTTTTTAAAATTTTTGGGTGACATCCGTAAAGATTTCACTGTATTTTAAATATTAACACGTCATTGTTTGTATGGATAATCTTAAAACTCTCCTCTCTCTTTGGAGCCTGATTCTGATATTTCAGTAAAGTGGGGAGAAACGCACTTGTATAATTTGAATGTATTGTAATGACCGATCAATTTATCAGAAGGTAAATGACACAAAGACAATGTTTTAGAACTTGGAATGCTTTTCCAACACAGCAGTAACTAGACCATCCATCAGGACTGCACATTGTGGTTTTTTGGTCACCTTTTTGTATAAGAGGAACCATGACTTAGAACCTTACCCCTCCTTTTCTCACTGTTCCAGGGGAGAGGTGCTTTCATTCTGTTCTGATTCTGAGAAAAATCCCTAATTTGCCTTTACGACACTACTGACTAGTTCTCGTCCATAATTTTCTCATTTAGTGCATGTAGGCTCTCTGTTTTTGTTGCGTTTCGCTTGTACCTTCCGTGGAGGCCGAGTCTGCCATATAAGGAGCTGTGGAGTGTACTTTCTTGAGTTGAGTAATATGGTGTCTAGCCAAAGATATGAATGCATTTTAAGTGAATCTCCATCATATAGACGCACTCTCTTCATGTTGGTATAATCAGCATTCTGCCATTTTCATTGTGTTCTCGTATTTTCTCAGGTGTCTCAGCTAGGGATGGACTAGTAAGCCTCATTTCCCAGGTATTGAGAAATACATGAAAGGAGCTCATCATCATGCTTACATTCTTTGTTATAATAATAATAATGTTAATGGAATAATATCCTGGAACCAGATTTATGACAGTTGCTTAAAAATTAACACCTCGGTCTTACCTCTGTCCGTGTTTATAGTAAATGCTTTGCTTCGCCATTTGTCTTTCAGCAGCTCACAATTACATGTCACGGGGCATAATTAGGTTGGCAGAACTACCTTGCTGACATCCAAATACGTTCTTTTTTTTCCCCTCCTCTATTTGAATTTCAAGAATCTCCTGCAAACCATTTCAGAGCGGTTTTATGTCTAGAGCACCAAATTAAAAAAGCCGTGTTTTCTGCAACTCTACTTCCCAGCTCTCCACTCACAGGTAGCTTCACTCCTGGCTCCGCTTGGAAAAATGGGAGAAAAAAAAAAGTGGCAGCGTGGCTGACATTAGGCTACAATTCTGCTTTGACTTGTCTTTCCACTGGTTTCATACCAGGTTGTCTTGTTCGTCTGTTCATTGTTTGTTTATTTATTCATCTATTCATCCTTCCAGTAAATTTCTATTAAGCCCATATTGTGTGCCAGGTAGGATTTAAGATGCCGAGTCTGTAGCGGAGAACAAGATTGATGCGATCTCTGTCATCCTGAAATTTACATTCTAGTCAGGGGAGAGAATTGTGTACTTAAAAACCAGGAACTAAGATGTCTGCTATGAACAATAAAAACCAGGTCAGTGATAGAGTGATCATTAGGCGCTGGGGCGGTGGTGGGCAAAGGCTTCTTTAAAGAGTGGCAGGTACCATGAGACTGAAGGACAGAAAGGAGCCAGCCTCGTGAACAATCTGGGGGAAAACAAAACCCAGGCTGAGGGAGTTCAGGTCCAAAGGCCCCTAGGAGGGGACCACTGAGATGGGCTGGAGGAGCAGAAAGAAGGGCAGTGTGGCTGGAGGGCAACGAACTTTTAGAGTGGCTTTTCTTACTTCCTTCCTTACACTCATTTTGGGTGCCAGGAGGTCCCACAGTCCCTCAGGTCTTGGGTCACCAAGCCATCCGTGCACAAGTACAAGGAGAGCGAGACATGGCAGAGGTTGAGTGGGCATTGATGGTCCCGGGCCGTCAGGTATTATGGGGAGAGAGTCGCAAGAGAGGTCAAGCCTTTTCTCAGTTTTATGAGGACCAGCAGTGCCATGCCGTCTTGTGATTGGCTGGTGAGAACCTGCCTTGGCTTAGCAACTGCTGTCCTTGAGCAGAATTCAGCACTGCCGGAGCCTCGGAGCTCCTGGCAGAAGGACCAGCAGCTCTCCATTTGTGGAGCCGGAGAAAGCAGGCCCAGGGCGCCATGTTTCCCTTCCCCACTGGCAGCTGGTGGATTCCTTCCCAGCTTTTTTGGCACGTCAGGTCACGGGGAGGGAGGCAGTCTTTCTATGTTTGCTCATCCTAATTTTTAAGTTTCTCAAAGACTGAGCAAAAGTAGGATTGATAGAGAGCAGAAAGAAATAATCATCAATTACTTAAATATCTTCAGTGTGCTTTGCAGCGGAGAAAGGCTATAAAGCTCCCTATTATACATGGCTTGCTCTAAAAGATGTGATTGTGCAATAAAAGGCTTCTGGGTGCTTGTACTAGTTCCTGACTATTGCAGGCGCAATTTTCTCAAGTACCTCAATTTGGGAATGAACGGTGTGCACATACATGCCCAAGAATGAACGTCACCAGCTTTGCCTCCACCCCCTCCTCCTGGGGTTAGACAGGGTGTTGTCCTGTTTATTCTTATCTCCCAGCCAATGTGTAATAGAATAAGCAAAACATAACATGCTGGTACAAAGGGCCTGTTGTTTGCAGCCTTCTAATTGTGCTCCTTTCTGCCGGGGAAGGAAGCAGTCATAAATTTCTGTCATTATCTTAAGTAGTGAGGTTTCACAGCTTTGGAAATTTTTCTGTGCTTGTTCTTTGTTAGCTTCTACGTGAATTTTTTTATTCTCTCCCCTCCCCCAACAAACTGAAAATGCCATATTTTTAAACAGCCCTTTACTTTCGGGGGGCTGTGACCCCATGGTTTCAGTGCAGGATGCAACCATAGTGATTCTTTCCTTCGGGAATCTGATTTGAGCTGTGAACAAGTGCACCTTTCTCTTGGCGAGGGCCGCCAGCTCTCCCACTCTCTCTGACGTGCTAAGGATTTGGGGGGGGTGTTGTCTGTGTGTGGGTTTTGTTTCTTTGTGATTGCTCTTTGTCTCCCAAACTCTCAAATTCTCAAATTTATTTCTGAATGGATTGTTTTCAGAAATATTTTCAAGGGGCATTTCGTTCCTCTGTTTTCCAGCCTAATTCTCCTCTGTTTTTTCAAGTAGGTGGGTGTCAATGATAGAAAGCAGCTCGTACCATCCTTCTCTTTGTCCTGGAAGATTCTCGTCCTTTGTTTACTGGCACCCCTGCCACTGCCTTAGTGAGGAACACTGGGTGAGTAGTGAGGGCCACGCCGTGAGGCTCAGCTCACAAGCACCCCCTTTGTCGCTTTCTTTGGGTTCATGTCTCCATTTTGGTTTTGGTCTCTGTTTTTCTTCTTGGGAAAATTATCTGGCTGTGTTTCCCTCCTATCTTACAGAGAAGGTTCTCTGTGTTCTAGTTCTTGTGTTTTTCTTTCTTTAAACAGAAACTGGTATTCCTAAGGTCACCTTCGTCTGGAACTCTGAGAGCCCCTGGCTTTGGTTTTGACAATACCAGTTTATACTGAGCGAGGCAGGTAGGGCGAAGGTGGACGTACGCTCCATTCTTCGTGGCTTAGGGGTAGGAGGGTCTATGATGTCCCTACGTCACGTAGAGCCAGCAAGTCGGAGAGGGATGTAGAAGGGCCTCATCCTGGGATGGCTCTTGGAACCTGGAGTTCAGACTTAAGCGAGTGTTTTCTGTAACCCTCTCTGAGGTATATGGATTTACTTCAGGGTCTGTCCATGGAAATCAGTGACATGGAGTTTACCTGAAGATCAGCATTCACCGTAGGCTCATTTTGAGGCAGCCACAGAATCTGGGTACCAGGCAAATTCCTGGATCACATGAGTATGCTGGGGCCAAGCTCTCTCTCTCTCTCTCTTCTGTTGGAACAACAGCAGAGTGAACTCACAGCTTTTGGCTTAGCCAGAATCTTCTTCTTGCCATCAAACAGCTGTGCGGCTTGTCAGACCCAGAAGTAGCATTTTATCATCATTACGCCACGATTCCTCACCCTCTGAAAGATTACGCTTAAGTGTTTTGTTTTCTTTGAACTGTTCTCCACACACATCGACTGACAGTCCTACCTTCACAGAGCACTGCTGGGGCCATCCTTCAAGAGAAGTTGTCAGGCCTTTGAAAGGCCTTCCTGAAACAATCATCCCCCTGCCTATGTTTGTAACCTTCTTCTCTCCATAGGCCCCTAATCTCTTCCAGCCCTTGAGCCTGAGATGGCCAGTCGGCACTACCTTTCCCTTTCTCCATTGCAAAGAAAAGCCTTTTATTTTTCCCCCTTCCCACTTATTTCTCCACCAGAAGCATTATTACTGAGTAGAACATCTACTCCCTGGGTGAAAAAGAACAATGGAATTCAATGCGCAAAGTTGCCCGAGTTGGAATATTCCCAACCTTGCGGGTTCTCACTACTCAGACCACTACATAGAGGGAGAAAATGCTACCAGCTTCTGGACTGTGTTATGTATATATGTGGGCGTGGAGCTGTGTACGTACTTCTTTGAAGGCTAGACTCCTTTGGGGGAAAACGCCAACTCTGGAAACAGTCCTCAAGCAAGGTACGATGTATGAATAGCTCCACTTGGTGGAAACATTGTCTCTATTGTATCACAGCGATAGGCACCTGGAGCCCACTGACATCTGAGCCACAGAGGTCCGTGGGCATAAAGTGGGTGAGAAATGGCCTTGTCACTTTACCGGACCCCTGAAATGTAACTGGAAGGGGGTAGCAGCTACCTTTTGTTAAAAAGTAATGTGCACGTAAAAAGGCCAAAGATGTGAGGAAGTGCACCTTAAAAAAATGGATTACTTTTTAAGAAATTGATTACTTTGTGGGATTCGCAGGTATAATGCAAAAGTTCACCCTGACTTAACCTGAGTGGAGCTCAGAGGAGAACATGTTCTATTTCTTGGTTAACTACCCATGCTATTTATAGCGGTGACTCCTCAGAAAGTCTAGACATTGTTCCGGGAAGACAGAATGCCAAATCTGCCCTTCACTTTCCCAGTTAGCTCGCTGAAAATAACCACCTCCCCTTCTCAGCATAAAATGGAAATCTTAGAATTCCCTTTCAGGAGAGTGTGAATGATATACTTGGGCTCCCTGGCCAGGCCTTGGGATGGGCAAGGAGGAGAGGGTGCTCTTGTGATCCTGGGGACCCACCCCGGGCCTTTGCTCCCTAGAGGCCAGCTTGCCGAGTTGTGGGGACTGTGGTTGGCAGATCCTCATGTCTGAGTCGGTCTCCTCCAAGAAGAGACCCTGAGGACCTACTCTGAGAGTGAGCCAGCTGCAGTTTCTGGCTTTTACTGCACATGTGCCATTTCTGAACATCCTATGGAAAGCTGGCAGCTGGAAAGGCCTGGAGGGGCAAAGCCAAGAATTCATTCCATAGACGCGTATCAGTGGGCAGGTGTGATGAGTGCTGATGATTCTGTGGCTGCAAGGAAATAGGAGACCTTAAGTCTGAATTAGGGTTTTCTACAGCAGGTTCCAGGGAAGACTAGTTTTGTGGAATGTTAATAATGTGGGAAAAGGAACTGTGGCTTAATTAATTCAGGAAATGAATGGATTAAACAGGGTTAAAATGGAGTCTTTGCTGGAAGACTTCTAAGAAAGCCTTTAATATCCTTATTATCCTGATTTAATATCCTGGTGTGTAGGTGCCTATTGAAGACAGAGCCAGAAGGTGCAGTATTCCAACGTATGCCGTGCCCAGGGATCCCCCTTGATAGTGTGCATTCCATGGGACCATCATGGGCTCGAAGAAACCACCGCCTCAAAACAAACATTTGAGAAGTGACTCTATTCCACAATATC
This sequence comes from Potos flavus, assembly GCA_028534135.1. Taxonomy (NCBI): domain Eukaryota; kingdom Metazoa; phylum Chordata; class Mammalia; order Carnivora; family Procyonidae; genus Potos; species Potos flavus. The sequence goes on along the minus strand of CM052892.1, from coordinate 56,892,022 downwards.
CTGGAGTCCCTTCGACAGCCGACTGTGGTGTCCACCTTTCATGGTATCAGGGTCACTCGAAGGCCTGCCCCGTGTCAGGCCCTGGCAAGGGCCTCACTTTATTGCAGTGAGGAAGATGGGCCCATGGCTCAGTGCAGGAGGCCCCATGCTTTTCTGATTATACATCTCTTTTTGAACAGTCACCCCAGTCACCCCCCTCCATATAGTTATATGCGTTTATAAGTTGTATGCATTTAGTACAGTGTTAATATCCTGGGTATACTACAAAATACACACAAAAATAGAAATTTAGAAGGATGAGAAAAAATATTTTTAAAGACTTATTCATTTTTGAGAGAGAGAGAGCATGAATGGAAGGGGCAGAGGGAGAGGGAAAGAGAGAATGTCAAGCAGATGCCTCACCGAGCCCGGATCCTGACACAGGGCTCGATCCCATGACCCCGGGCTCGATCCCACAACCCCAAGATCACAACCTGAGGTGAAACCAAGAGTCGGACGCTTAATCTACTGTGCCATCAAGGCACCCGGAGGAAAAAAAAAATTAAGAATTTCTACCTCTTCTTGCACCCCAGTGGATGGGCTAGAACCCTGGGATCCCTTGGACCTGGGTCCCACCACGGGGACTCTGATTCAGTGGGTCAGCCGCAGGGTCTTGGCATCTGCAATGTTAACACATCCATGCAAGTGCTTCTGCTCAGGTGTTAGAGAGCAGTGTGTTTGGTGGTGACTTTGTTGGGGGGGGGCGGCGCATCTCTGAACAGGTTAACTATCTTCTTGGGAACCCTCAGACTCCGTATCCTGCCATCTTCTCTCAGGGGAGACTGTCAGACTGAGGAAAGAGGATGGTGGGGGGGGGCTCCGTGGTGATGTTCCCTGCTTGTGTGTTACTCCGAAGGAAGGTGTGTTCCCAAGGAGCGGGGCCTAGTGACGGCCGGCGTCTCAGGCAAGTCACTGGGTCTCCCTGGCCCAGTTTTCTTCTTTGAAAAAGGGGCTGATTTGGAATCGCCTGCAGAGTGTCTTAGAGCCTTAACATTCTTTGATTTAATTATGTTTGAGTTTTATGCTGAACAGGGGTGGAGGTGATTCAATTTCATTTGGCAATTTACATCCACGTATATTTTCTTTTTGATGTAAGAGCTAGTTAGATCATAAGCCTGGGAATTTCTTGTACTCCTTGGGCAGTATACTCCACCAAGGCAGCAGTGGGCGTTTAAATTTTAGGGCCGCAAGCAGAAGGTTCGGAAGGGGCCTCTCTTACTCCTGGTTAGTTGCAAAATAAACAGATCTCAAGGGCAAGGGCCCCTTCCTTTCATAATAACCGTCTCTGCTCAGTGCCCCATCCCTGCAAAACAGCATTTCCAAATACTACATCAGGAGCATGTTCCATGGCTGAAGGCCTTCATCCTCCAGCCTAGCCATTCACAGCAGACACCCCCTCCCTTCGCCCCCTCTGTGATGGCAGCTAACTTGTTCCCCCACCCCCTGTTTTTAGCCTCCAGATACCTCCATTGCAAGCTAATAAGTTGCACGTACATATGTTTAAACAGTTGTCAGGCTTGTCTGCCGCTCAAACTGTGCCTTGGTTTAAAACAAACAACAACAGAGAGCCCGAAGGAGGGGATGGATGAAGACATTTTAGTTGTACCTGCAGGTGGTGGTGTTTTGACCTTGACAGTCAGTTTTAAACGACCTGTCAAGCACCTTTGTGTGCTCCTGGGCACACCCACCTGGAAGATATTATATCCTCTAAGCTTTATGTGCCCCAGCAGGCAGGCACCAGGTCCCTGGATTTTGTTTTCATCGATGGAGGGTTAATGCATGCGTGGCAGGACTTTACTGAGAGGGGCCCAGCGACAAGCGCTGTTTTCATTTAATTCCGATTTCTCCTCTCCCTGGGCCTAACTCTCCCCACCCTCAGGCCCTTCTCACCACCACCCCCTCCATCCCTTCCATACTCCCTCCACCCCCAATCAGCCTTCCCTGCTCTCTCACCCCTCTGTTTGGCTTCAAACCATTTCTTCCTGGCTTTGATATCTTCTTGCAGAGCTGCAAGCAATCAGGAAATTATGGGCCCCAGAGCTCAGCAGGGCACACTGCCTGGGAGGGGGCTCAGGCCCCAGGCCACCACAGAAAACCGGGCCCAGAGAGCCCGCCAGCCTCCAGGACCCGCCAAGCCCAGCCCCTTGCCCGTTCTGGTAACCAGTTTCCCTGGGGTAGGGGGCAGGGGCACCTCCTCAGCTTCAGTGCTGTCTGGGGAGACACTTTTGGGAATGATTTTGACCTTACCTATGTGGTCCGGGGTCACCTCTGTTGCAGCTGTTTGAAAATTTATCTTTTTCAACCTTGAGTCTCCCCTCTACTTTCTGAGCCATACGTTGTGGCGCTGGAAAGTTGGGGTGAGAAGAGTGAATGGACAAATGTAAGGAGCCCTTTAGAGGTTCAGCCAGTGCCTGGATAGTTCAGGTTCTTCGAGGATACAGATGAGGGATTTACAGGAAATGCCTCTTCCTTGGCATCCATGTCCAAGGCCCCAAGTTGTTGAAGGAAGTCCGTTCTGTATTTCTAAAAGAAGAGATGACAAAGAAGGTGCTTGTTCTTGTGACCAAATGTATATCTTATTACTCTTGTAATACTTCCTTCAAAGTCTGAAAGAAATGGGCCCAGATCTAGCCACCTAACTGACATTGCCGCCACCAACTGTGTTCACAGAGGTGGCTGGAGGAAGCGGGGAGGGAGTGTCAACCGAAATCTGACTCAGGATCCAAGAGGAGACCAGTGCTTGTCAGCCTGTCCTCCTCAGACCCCAGGAACCTTCACAGGCCGTGGTAGTGCATCACACTGTCTCCCTCCTGGGGACAAACGCCACGCACACTTTCCGCACACTGCCGCAGGGGCACCTTTGTACCGGAACCCTGTTACCAAGATTGGCACGAGTCCCAGATGGGTATGGGGTAGAAGACGCTGAGGAGTGTGCAGTGTGGGAGTGACTGGACCGGGTCTCCGAGAATGGAAAAGAAGCAGAAATATGGGTGAGGAATGGCATTCACGTCCCCTGCTCTTCCCATGTGTCTGTGAGCCTTCAGACAGGGCTTTGTTGAGTCCAAGCTGGTTGAGTTGGGTTTCTGCCATTAGAACCCAGGGTCCCAGCTAATGTACAAGAGCTGCTGCTTTTTCATCTGTACAAACAAAAGCAGCATTAGACCTAAGGATTGGAAAGAGGAGTCGGGGGACGCCTGGGTGGCTCAATCAGTTAAGCGTCTGCCTTCGGCTCAGGTCATGATCCCAGGGCCTTGGGTTCGAGCCCCGCATCGGGCTCCCCGCTCAGCAGGAGGCCTGCTTCTCCCTCTCCCACTCCCCCTGCTTGCGTTCCCTCTCTTGCTGGTGTCTCTCTCTCTGTCGAATAAATAAACAAAATCTTAAAAAAAAAAAGGAAAGAGGAGTTGGTGGCTTTGAGCTACTTAGGATCCTTTTCCTCCCAGTTCATTAGTGGTGATACGACCTGAGCAACTCTTTACAGCTTGCAGAGGGTTTTCATGTATATTCTCCCTCATTTGAACCTCCCAGACAAGCTCTCAGCCCTGCCATGGCCCAGCTTCCTTCAGGACCAGCCCAGCCTTGGCTCTCCCTGTGGAATCCCTCCTACCCACAGAGGGGCTCTGCCTAGCCCCTGCCGTGATTTTCCATCCCCCAGGCAGGGCAAGCTCTGCTTTCTGTTCAGCCCCGTAGTTTATCTTGTGGGGCGATGAGTCTCAGCAGGTGCTGACAGCCAGGATCAGGGCCGAGGCCTCTGTGACTCTTGGCCTCTGAGGCGTAGGGCAAGTGGATTCTAATGACGGATTGCTTGCTGGAGCTGAGGAGTAGAAACCTGTAGACCCGTGCATGCATGGGCTGTGAGCAAAGCGAGGGCAAGCCCCAGGCAACCGAGTGTACTTAATATCCTTTCCTTTGGTTTATTTCTCCTTGGTTAGCCTTTTGAACCATCGTGCTGTTACCGCGTGCTTTCTCAGAGCCTCTATCCATCCTTCCCCCCCTCGGACGCCATGTGAGATGATGGAAAGAGACACGGGTTTCGGAGTGAGAAAGACTGGATGTTGTGCAGCTGTGCCACGCACTTGTGAAACTCAGCCCGGTTACTCATTTGTGAAAATCTCTAGGACCGCTCGCCTCTGAGACTCGTGTTTGCATTAGGCGCGATCATGTGAAATATACCTGCTACGTCGTAGGCTCTTGGCAAATATTGGTCTCTTGCTTCAGCAGGCTTGGAGAAATGTGGTAGTTTTGTGGGTCCAAAAGCACCCAAGATTGGCTGCTTAGCGTGGATCACAAACTCTAAGGTCCCTACCAACCTAGAATGTCCAAGATTATCTGAAATAATAGCTCCAGGGAGAAAATAAAAATAAATGTGAGAAGTTACTATGGTAGCGTGAAAACATGAACGCTTTGTTAGGAAAAGTCATTGAGTCCAGATTACTCAGACTGTACAATGGAATTTCTCAATTCAATGAAGGAGCATTTTAGAGTAGCACCTACATTCCTGTTGGCTCTTCCTTTAAGGATATAGCTTGAACTTTAGTAGTTTACATTCTAACTTTTCCAAACCCCCCCCCCCACTCCCCCATAAAAAGTTGAAGAAGGCAGCAGACTAAAACTACTGGACATCTTTGGTTCATATCAAATGCCTTTCTTAGCTTCTTTTCTACATGTAAAAGAAATCCTGGTCATCTGGGGATTTGGGATACCAGCTGGACTCAACTGGCTGTCCAAGCCCCCGGAGCTCTGGGTCCATCCGTTGGAGAAAGCTCTGTGACCTTGACCTCTTTTCCTGTCATGTATGGATCAGAGGTGGAGCCCTGTCCACTCCTGAGGCAGCTGTGTCTGGTCCATTCTTGGTGGTGTCAGAGGCATTGTCTGACCTGTGCTTAAAATGACTGGGTGATGGAAGCTTCCAAAAAACCCTGTGTCACCACACCTGCTGCTTCCAAATGGAGCCAAGAGGCTCCGAGTCAGGAAGAGGGCCAGGATGGAGGGGGGCAAGCTGCGGCGGGGCGGGGTGACGTCCTGCTCTGCTCTGCTCTGATTTGAATGCCAGCCCTGCTTAGGCTGCCTTCCCAAGGCCCCTCTCCCAGAAGCACACGCAGCATTTTGTAAATAGTACACACCTGTGTTGGTTGAGATGCTCCTGTGGGCCAGAATGGGAACGGCTCAAGACAACTTTGGCAGAGCAATCAACCTTAAAGGGCCTTTGAATCGTAAGTTTCTTTAGTGAAATTGTTTTCCTATTTTTGTTCCTTACCTCTGTTCCCATCTACCTTATTCTTCATTCCTTAGGTACTTTTATTAGCTTTTTATATAACTTGCTGTGTCTCTTCGTGCAAACGCAATGATAAATACCCCGTCAAACTATATAGATTTTGCTCCTCCTCCCTTTTCTTACACAAAAGGAGGCAGAGCACACACCCTGTTTACTCTGTGCTTTTCATTACTTAACCTTACAGCCTGGGCTTCTTTTTACTATTAAGTCTTAGTGAGTTCTCTTTCTCTCTCTCTCCCCCGCCCCCCCTTTTTTTTAAATTTAGTGGCATGTTGTTCTATTCTGAGGATGTTCTCTGTTTATTTTTCCAAAATATGGATCTTTGAGTTTTTTCCCCCAGTATTTTACTGTTGGCAACAATACTGCATGGAGGGCTTCGTGCATTTTGAGGAGTCTGAAAATGCACAAAACTTCCGTTAATATACCTGCCAGGTCATGGAAGTTAGGGAGGCGCCTGCCTCTTACTTATCCCCCACTAGTGCTGTAAGTGCAGGTGGAGCCCCAGGACATCTCTGTTTGGGGAATTTTCAAAAGCAGTCAAATATCAGCCCTTTTGTGTGGCTCACCACAACGTGGAGGAACTGCCATGCTGAAAAGCAGGGATGGAAATAAGAATAGTCAATCTTCACCCCCAACCTAACATTTCATTGTGAGGCTCTTGCTCACTTAGATCCAAGTCTTGCCAAAGTCACGATGGATGATCCTCTTCTCGGTGTTTGATAATGATGTTGTTCTTCAGATTTCTTAATTTCAGCAATTGTAAAGTTGTGTTCATCTTGTTCTCAGTAACTTCGGAAATTTAGAGAGAGCCCCTTTCTTCCAAATGAATGTACGTATTTGACATTTTTAAATAGCATTAAGAAATGCCATTTATTTTTCTGGTTAAGAGAACTAAATATTATTGATACGGTTTGGGCTGTTGGTTTTATTTATTTGGGTTGGGCCGTGGTGTTGAGTGAGCGGTTGTAGCTGGTAGAGGGACCCACAGCTGGGTTTCCAGCAGCCGAGTGTTTACTCCAGAGACTTGGAGGTGGGCAGGCAAGAGGCTGGGCTGAGCCCAGGCCAAAAGGTCAGCAACCAGTCTCACAAAGTAATGCCGCTGTGCAGGTTTCAAATCAGAAAGTTTGAAAGAGGAAAAGGGAAAATATTCTTTAACCTCTGTAGAGAAAAAAATGAAGGGGGAGAGCTAATGCTGTCTCGTTTTTAAAATAGGAGGATGTTGAGAAGACAGAGATTTTTAATGGTTTTAATCTTCAGACTTGGGCAGAAGGCCAGGCATGATCTGAAAACAGAAAAAGTGGAATGAAATGCCAGAAAGGGAAGTGGAAAGTAGTGGGATATGGAAACAACCAAACGTGACTGAATTTCAAGGCTTCTCAAGGAATGGGTTGGATTATGGCAGAGTTGCTGAAACATTTTTTTTTAAAGTTCAGATGAATGTCCATATGCCACCCCCCACATAATTCTAGAGCATATCACCCAAAACTCAATTTTAAATGGTAAGCAGAGTCTAGGCTGCTGCTCCATTATGGTTTCATGTTGGCTACAATAATCTAATTTTTTTTCGGTGACATCAATGGGAGGTAAGCAAGGGACATGATTTATCTCAGCTTTAATAAGGCATGACACTAAAGAACAGATTTGGAAAATGTTCTTTATCAGCATAGCAAATAACTTTTTTTAATCTCTAAAGGGTAACCATTTTAGTGGATACAAAATTTATAGAAGCTGTAGGGCTTTGCACTGTGTGTGTGCAAACACACGCACACACACACACACACACACACACACACACAAGCATTCAGCCTGTTGACCTCCCTGGTACGTAATTACCAGAGATACACACACAAAATACAGTGATCCTGGTTTGGCAGGACAGTCATCACTTAGGGGGAACAGACAAAAAGAGCCACCGCAGAAAGGCCCAGAGGTTCAGGGAGTGCCGTGAGGGGAGCTGCTGGTCATTTGTGTCACTTCCCCTACCTGGCAGGACCCCTGAACCCCTTTAAGGATGTGGTGGTCTTGTTAGAAACTAAAGCAGCAGCTGGAAGTCATTTTTCCTGTGCTTGCAAATGGATGCCTGATCTGATGGGAAATAGAAAAGAAATAGACTTGTGCTTGTCTGACTCTAAGGCCAAGGGAAATGACTCTTCATAAAAAGAAAATAATAAGGAAGTCCTTTTTTATAGCTAACCCTTGCTCCTCTTGCTGCAGCAACATACCTTCCCCCATGGCTCCACTCCAGCAGCAGAAGAGCTGCTCACCCCAGGCTGAATAATGGGGGGCTTTATTGCTTATTTGCTCTGTTGCTAAACTTTCCAGCTTTTCCTTTTCCAGGCTTAATCGTCCCGACAGTTTTGAGCTCATTTTTGTGGTTTCTGTTGGCCTTTTCTTTAATCATGTCACTTGCTTTCTTCCGGATCACTTTCTAATCCTCTTCATTGTCCAGAAATGGAAAAGTCCAAAGCAGGCATGGGAAACTGCAAAGGTGTGTGTCCTTGGTGACTAGAGGATCTGTTTATGGAGCACTTCGCTCTAGGTCCAGCACTGGGCTAGGGACATTTCATGGGTTGTCCCTTGTAAACCCTACAGCTGCCATAGGGTGGAGGCGAGTATTCCTGGTATTTTGCAGATGAGTAAACAGAAAAGAGTAGTCGTGTCTTGCTCAACCTCCCAAGTGACACAGCTGAAACTCAACCCGGGTCTCTGACTGTGGAGCCCGCAGCCCGAACCATGTCTCCCTGGTGCCACGATTTCATTCACCAATTCCAAGGTCTTGTATTTAATAACTGTGCTGGGCCTCTGACTCGCTTTCCATTTAAGGACTATTACAGCTCCTTTTTACTACTTATTAACACACGGTTAGTCATTCCTTACTTCAGACTGGTCTACATGTGTTCCTGGAAATTCATTTTATTTAACCGCTTTTCTAAGTTATTTGATTCTCCTTGAATTCAAATTCAAGCCCTTCAAGAAGCTGTTAACCCCTCTTAGCTTGATGCCCTGGAGGATCTAATGAGGTCTCTTACCTGGTGAGCCCAACCCCCCCCCATGGGAATCTTGGGTGTCCAGCGCCCACCCTGATGTCATCCCCCACACTTCCCTTGGTCTTTCCCTAGGTTTTCATGGTGGACAGAATGGAAGGAGGTGTGGAGTGAGCCACAGTGTTGGCTGCCCAGTGGTTGTGAATTTTTAGGTACTGTCTATTTCTTCAAATTTGGAGAATTTCACAGTAACTTCAGAACTGGGGAAATCTAACTTAGATTTTGTTTCAGGGCCTGGGTTATTGCGCACTCATGGCTCTCGCCGAGAGTCTGGGACACTGCCAAGATGTCAGTTTGTGCAAGCCATGCCTTTGGAATAAAAAAATACCGCCTATGAAAAATATTCACCTGATGTTGAGTTTTAACCCAGCCAGCATGCTACACAGTACCAGGCGTGTAGATGACATTCAGCTTATTTACTTATTATTTATAAAGTGAGGGAAAGAATGCATGTAGGAATAGCTATAGTGATGCAGGTGATTTTAATTTTGGCCGAGATAGCTGGTGTGATTTCCCCAGTGTCAGGACACCAGTTTAAGCAAGAGGCAGTAAGAGAGGAATCACCATTCCAATTGTCCTCCAAATTACAGTTAAAGTGAAAAAGTTCTCTCATAACACATTTTTTAGGAATAGTAGCAACAACAACAGCAGGGGCGCCTGGGTGGCTCAGTCCTTTGAGCATCTGACTCTTGATTTCCGCTCAGGTCATGATCTCAAGGTCGTGAGACTGAGCCCTGGGTGGGGCTCTGGCTCGTCCGGAGTCTGCTTCTCTCCCTCTCCCTCTGCACTCCCCCCTGCTCGAGCTCCTGCTCTCTCTTTCTCTCTCTGTCTCAAATGAATTAAACAAAACAAAACAAAAACCCAGCAAATCAATGTTCCAGAATCTCACACCCCTAAAACGAGGATTTCAAGAGTCTTTGGTCTTTAGCTTTCCTTTGCTTCTCTCCTTTTCTGGTTCTTGCTCAAAGATGTTAAAACCAGCCAAGGATGGTCTCCTGCGAATCGCTTGCAATTATACCCATCATTACGAGTACAGTTTGGCATCCACTGCACTTAAAAACTCAGAAGTACTTGGATACACTGCTGGGAATAGTCGCTAACTTTCAGGTGGAACCAGAAAATAAATTATTTCTGCCTCTATGGTGATGCTCCCCCAACCGTTTGTCAAATTCAGCTCAAAACAGGATCTTGAGTACAGAATATTTTTTCTGGTTACCACGTAGCTCAGTGAATCTGTAAACCATGGGAGCGTTATTGAGAGCATTTGCAGAAGGGTGGGATGGGGAGCTTCAGCGCCCCAGCAAGAAAAATGTTTCGCTATTTACAGAGCAAGGCAGTGAACCCCGGAGACTTGAGTTCCCTGTCTCCTTGAGGGAATTGGGGATGCATTCCTTTACCTCGATGGAGGAAAAGAATTAAATAGAGAAACAACCATTCTTTTACATTTCTTTTTCCTCTTTCGATTTTGCTCTCGAGTTTTTGCAATGTACCCTTCTCAAGTCTTGAAAATACAACTGCTTCCCATTTGGTAAGCTCTTTTTTTCCCCCCTTTCCATTTGGCAACAGCATTTTCCTGTGTTTTCAATGGCACCAAAATTAACATGGCTGTTTTTATTTAACAGGAACAACTTCAAGTTTTATATTACACGCCCAGCCAAAGAATCTTTGATTTTGCCCTGGCATTTCCCAAGATGTTAGCATGGCTTTGAAAACAGGGCTGCTTCACTGCTGTTGCAAAGACAGGCAGGGGCAGCAGGGCAGAATGGAGAGGCAGGAGTGAGAGGGAGAAGGGAGGAGGTGAGGGGAAATTTGCCTCCCCCAAGTTGCTATTTTTAAAGTTTGCTTGCCTACTGAATAGCTCAATTTACAAATCCTACTGGATATCGTTTTGACCTTCCCCAGTTTTCTTTCCTGTTGAAAGCGTGATGGATGCATTGGTGGGACACAAACCATTTGTTCTGTAGATTTTGCCATGTGCACTCTCCCTGATGAGCACCAGACCCTCCACTCCCCTCGGTATGGGATACCCACACGGCCAAAGGCATTGGGTCAAAGGCATCATGCAGGTATCCAAGCCCAGAATTTCTTAGGAGGTGGGATCTCAAACCCCAATTAGAAACACTCCAGGAAACACACATCTTTATTTGTTAAACAAATAGTCTTATGTGAGCCTTGGCAAAGACACTCACTTATTTTAAATAAGCGAAGTAAACATTACCCGTGCAGGGGAGCGCCTTCTTATTTTAGACTGTAACTTTGAAGCCCAGTTTTAAGGTTTTACGTTGGAACATGCACTGTTCTTTTTTCCTTGGCTTGGGTTCTAGAGAATGTTGTTTCCTCATTTAGTAATTGGAGAGTTAATGGGGTTCTTTGTGATGCTGCCTTAGAAGAGAGACTGTATTTTATTCCATTCTGGGACTGAAATTAAAGTGGCGCCCATCGGCGTGCTTAGAGTTAAGGTTGCTTCAGCTTTTCCAGTCTGAACTCATATTTCAGGGGTTTATAACCAGCTATAAAAATTTGCTTCTAGCTACAGACCTGGCATATTCCATGTCAGCCTAGGAATAACCTTTACTTTTGAAAAAATCTTTCGCAAAGGATAATTAAAAATTCAGTTTAGCTGCTTATAACTGTTACGTTACAAGGATACAAGGAAATAAAAATAGCTTTTTTTTTTTTAGCAAAAACACGTGACCCATTTTTTTTTTTAAATGTGGGCAGGGTTCTTAGATATTTGTTATGCCTTCAAAGGAAAATACAGCAAAATCCCTGTGAAAGCTATTTTAAAAGGATATTGTTTCAGTGTTCCTCATGGCGACAGGCAGGGCACTAGTAAATGCCCGCCTTGTTCTTCCAAGACATGAGCCTCCCATAGGAGTACTGGCAAAGCTGTTTGTCCGTGAGCTTCAAGTCATTGTAACAGAGCTCCTGGCCAAGGAGCACACAGCAGCCTCTTCCTGGCAGATGGAAATATGGCCAGCCCTTCCGGTGATGAGGCCACAGCTACTCACTTATCCCACCCAGCCCTAGCCTTCCGGGCCATGCATGTTGGGACGCAGGGAGCAGCCCAGGGACAAAGCCATGTTAGAAACCCACTTGGGAGCCTTAGAACCATCTCCCAGCTCTTGCTCTGTGTCTCACAAAGGTAGGGAAGGAGAAGGGGGAGTGGGCCTCTCCAGGAGTCTCTCTCTCTTCAGCCCAGTGGCAGTTGCTGCCGCAAGGAGCTTTCGGTGGGGCCATTTTTGTACTTGCTGAGGGATGGGTGTGACACTGTTTGCACATGTGATTCAAAAGTTCTCCAACTAGAACCTTCTTTAAGGCTTCAGGTAAAGCAGGTTTACCTTCAGCTATTCCTTCCCTAGCAGCTGGGGTTTTGATTGAGGCCATGTGGTGATACCGATGGTAGTGATGGCTGGGATGGGAGGAGGAGAAAAGCTATTAGTGGTCCTGATGATGATGTTGGTCATGTAACTGGTGGAGGGGGTGGTGGCCTCAGTGATCATGGCAGCACCAACCGTGCAAGTGGGGCAAGTCCGAGCGGTGCTGGGCGGTGAGGCTGGCCATGGCAGCACTGGGGGCTTACAAACTCCTGCCTGCCCAAGCTCTTTGCAAAAGCCATTCCTCATCTTTGCAGAAGCAGCGGCTTCAGGAATCTGCTTGTTGTGCCTTCCCTACGCACAGTATGCCCAGTGGAACTAACAATTGGCTTTTGATAGATCTTGCTTTCCACTGAACTAGTACGGTTTGCAGGAGAGGTGGGTACCTGCCCTTTGAAGAGGCAGGTCTCCATTTGAGAGCCAGAGAACAGCCTGTCTTCTTTTCTAGGCCACCAGTTTAGGACCAAGGAACATGGTGGTGACCTGAAGCTCTAGAACCTGAGAGCCATTAGAGCTGTAGTGGGACATATCTAATATTTTTACCAAAATTGAATTGCTGGTATGTCCCAGGAACTGTACACCTGTGCTTTACATACTTGATGTCAATAAATCCTCTCAACAACTCTGTAAGGCAGGTTTTTATTATCTTGGTTTTACAATTTAGGAAAGCGAGGCTTGCCTCAGAGGTAGCAAAACTAGGGTTTGAAAATCGTGGTCTTTGCGACCTCAGACGCTTTTTACTTCTTCCTCCACGGTGGCCACTGAGCTTTTCAGTCCTCTTAGAACATTCCTGGAAGGTTTCTTGTCTTTACATAGGTAAGGGTATGGGAAGAAATTCATAAGAGAATATTCTATATTTGGTTTTCTGCTCTAACTTAGCGTGAGTGCAGAGAATGTCTTTTCTCCCTACATATTTCCTTACACTCATAGTGTACTCGGATGACCCTGTTAAAATTCATATGGGAACTGTTTGGAGGCTCTTCCCGCATGTTTTCAAGGCTGGAACTGTGGAGTGATCTTTTCCTGACCTGGCTGGTCTTTGGCCAAATAGGACATTGAGCAAGCCAAAAACCAGGCCCCAACAGAAAAAAAGCAAATAGAGATAAATATTTATCCTCATCCCAGTGGGATCCCTACGTTTTCAGGATCAAAGGCCTACTTTGTGTGTGTCTGCTCGTAAGCCTTGGATAAGTATACAGAAGCAGGCGACCTGGAGTATAGCAAAGACTCTGTGGTACCCAGGCTCTTTAACCCTCAAACAAATTCCCTGGTGATGTTTAAAAAAAAAAGCAAAACAAAAACCCCAGAATCCCATTTATAAAAATAAAAATATAAATTGTATTCCCTAGATGCAGAATAAGGAAAAGGAGAAACAGAGTGGGAACCAAAAGAGAAAAAAAGAAGAGAAGAAATGGAAAAGACCAGAGACAGAAAGGAAGCAAAGAAGGGATGGAGAGTGATAGTTTGGGGCTTGATGCTGGGGAATCTTTTTATAGGAAGTATGGAAGCAGATGATAGATGTGTATTCCTAGTATTGTGTGCATTTTCTCAAGTTTCTTGATAGTGTCCTTTGAAGCATAAACATTTAGTTTTGATGAAGCCCAATTTATCTGTTTCTTCTTTGGTTGCTTGTGCCTTTGGTATCGTATCTGAGAAACCATTGCCTGATCCAAGGTCATGAAGATGTGCACCTGTGTTTTCTAATTTATGGCTTTAGCTCTTACATTTAGGTCCTTAATCCATTTTGAGTTGAGTTTTGAGTGTGGCATGAGAACATCATTCTTTGCATGGAGATACCCATTTGCCCCAGATTTTTATTCCTTAACTCAACAAACATGAGTGATACAATATTGCATGCCAGGCATTGTGATAGATGCCAGGGATACAGCTGTCAACAAAATAGTCATCGGTTTCAGAGTGTTTCGGAACCTGGGGACAAAAAAAGCAATTTAAGAAATTTGGGATAAGATTGACTTTCAGAGGATTTAGACTCTTGAGCAGTGTTTGTTTTTGTTTTGTTTAATTTTGTTTTCCCCAAGGAAAACTGGGAAATGAGGAAACCTGCCTGAGAATTACCTAGAATGCTTGTGAAGTGAGCAGAGTGATTTTCTGTGTATGTGATTCTTGTATAATTAAGATACATGGCTTTATATTGAAAGCTGGGTAGGCCTGGTTATTGTTTCCTCTTAGATTATTATCAAATATCTGAACAACACTGATTGATATTTTTTAACATTAAAAAAATCAGACCTCTCCTGTCGCCTTATTTTGAAATCCAAAGAAGTGAGGCCATTGTCTAACCACATACCAGACTGAAGTTGTGGAAGTCATTCTTCCAAAAACCTATTGATGAAGAAATGTTTTAGATAGGAAACATGATATATGTCTGGAAAGGGACGTTAGAAACTGTTCCCCATTGCTAAATTAGATGCACTTCACAAAATAGGCCATGCCCACGATGCCAGGGCATTGGGCAGAGTTTCTCTGAGCAGCTGGCTGCAGCTGCTCTTGCAACCAAAATTCTTCTTTCTTTCACAAAAACACCCACAAAATGACTGTGTGAGTAACGCCCGACTCGCCCTGGCCACTTGGCAGGTGCCAATTGGCCCTAGGTAGAATCCATTATTCCCTTGAGCCTAGATTTCCTTTGCTGTTTGTCCCCTGAATAGAGAGGGAACAAAATGTCTCGACTCTATCTCTCTCTGGGCATTTGAGGCGATTGGTGGTTTGGATATCACCTGACATTATGACTGCAGGCGGCACGGGGGAGCTCTGTGAAGGAGAAACACAATGATGCATTCACATGCTCGTCTGTCTGCTTTGCCTGTACCATCCAAGGGTTTGTGCGCTTGCAAGAACAGCATTAGCAGAGTGACTACATGAACTACATCTGATGTTTGACTTTTAAAATGGGAAATGAGCTGCTTTCAGCATGTGAATTGACTGGACCTAAGACTTTTTCTGTGTACTCAAAGGGACTGAAAGGGACAAGGTGAAGATCATTAAAAATATTGTGTTAAGTTCTAGAAGAAAACATGAATGAGTTCCTTGTTTAGCCTCAAACCGAAGAAAACTTCTGGGTTCAAAATCCAGAACCAATAAAATGAAATATTGATAAATTAGAGCACATGAAAACAAAATACTTTCTGTGTGTAAAATAAATAAGCAAAGCAAATGACTCACTGGGGAAAAATATCTGCACTTTATGCCGTAGACAAGTAAATAATGAGCTTCTAAAAATGAAAGAGGAAAAAGCCCCCCCCCATAACCATATAGAAAAATGAGCTACAGATATAAACACAGAAAAGAAATACAAATATCTCTTAAACCTATAAGAAGATGCTCAATTTTGTTCATCATAGGAGAAATGCAAATTAAAACCACTATCATTTCTTACCTATCAGAACGGTGAAGATCCAAGAGTCTGACAACATACATACTTGGTTGATGGAGCTGCAGGGAAACAGGCAATTTACATTGTTGGTAGAAATGCAAAACAGTTTAACCTCCATGGAGGGGAATTTACATATCTACCAAAATTAGGTAGTTCTTTTATTCAACAGTCCAGCTTCTAAGATACTATCCTAAAGAAACATGGGCAAAAACAGGAAAATACTCATGTATAAGGTTCTTTGTTAGCACAGCAAGAGACTGGAAATAGCCCAAATATCCATCAATTTGGGCTGATTTAAAGAAACTGTAGTACATTCACATAATGGAGCACCATGTAGCTGTAAAAAGAAATGCAGACTGTCTCTAAGGCTGTGTATTCTTTAGGACATACTGTTCTATGAAAAGAGTGAGGTGGAGAAAGTGTGTGTAGTATGAATTGTTAAATTGATACTAAACATCATTCCTTTAGTATTTAACAAAAACAATGGAAATATAAATGATAAAACTTTTTAAGATGGTTACTTATGGTGGAAGGGAATACGATGACAGAAACAGAGATAGGAGCTACTTGTGTAGTAGATTTAACTTTGGAACCAAGAAAATGTTCTACATAATTATAAACCTAGGTATTTTTTAAGCAATCCCTAAAAATTAAAAGCAAAACAAAACAAATGAACTTAACTATGTTTTAGATTGGCAGCCTAACTATACAGAGTAACTATTCCAAGTGCTTTAAAGTACAGTAATTTGATTGTCTACTTCTAGTGGAATTACTGTGGTCTATCATATCATGATGATATTATTAATATGAGGTTTTGTCTATTTTAAGATAAAGCAAATGAGTAAATAGGTTGGGGTTTGAGGGGACAGAGATTTAAGCCGTGGGAGAAAGAAGATCCAGATGTAAAATTGATGAAATTAAGTAAAAACTCTGTAGTCATGAATTTGACATCATGTAGTTCATCCTGAGAAAAACTATCTCCTGTTTGTGTCAACTGAAAGGCTAAGGGATAGTGTAGCAATGCATCTCTAGCACAGTTGTGCTTTCTAAATACCATTTCTTCCTAAAAGGAACGAGGACTCCTTAAAGAAATGATTGTTTCCAAATCTGGGGCAGGAAATGTACCACTTGTGCTGGAGTTTTGTTTTGTTTTGTTTTTTTTCTTTTTGGTCATACCAGAAAGAAAGAAACTGTCAAAGACTGCTGGAGCCACAACCAAAGGACTCAAGAACCAAACTAAAGAGTTTTCCCAATACTTTCAGTTTGAGTATCAATAGGATAGTAACTGCAATGGTTTAAAATACATCAAACATGTTTAAATCCATGAGTTAATAATAATAAAAATATACTCACATAATTGCTCACCTTCTAATGGTGTCAGAGAATGAATTCATTATTTCGAAAACAGATAAATAAGGAGAAAGAATCAAGCATTTATCCTGTCTTTCCTGCGTATTCTGTCTCGCAGCGTAATCAAATTGTTAAGAAGGGGAGTTTCTCTTTAAAGAAGAATTCCAGCTAATAAATTAAGAAGTGATGATTGAATGGAGTATTAGCATTTTGCAACCCCTAGTTAATTAACGGATCTAGGCAACGATCGTTTGTGTCTACCAAGGGTTGGGGGGTAGGGTACACAGCTCATCTCTGTTGAAATTTTCTTGCCCAACTAAAACCAAACAACCTGAATCTGATTGAGCCTCTAGAGCTGATTATCAATTTACAGGAAATACAGAGGACAGAGAAACAAATTAAATGACTCTACAGGCATATAATGAGCAAAATCCGGGCAATGTTATAGATCAAAAACCTGTCTTTTTCAAATAAATTGTAAGGAAGGAGGAGCATTGGAATCTAAAAGAAATTTAGAGAAATACCAACCAATTCTAATTTTGGGCCTTATTTGGATTTCAATGTGGACAAAACAACTATAGATAAGCATTTATGAGATAATCAAGGAAATTTTTTTTTTAAGTTTTTTTTTTTTTTTTTTTAAGATTTTACTTATTTGACAAAGAGAGAGAGAGCAAGTGCGCACAAGCCGGAGGAATGGCAGGCAGAGGGAGAAGCAGGCTCCCCATGGAGCAGAGAGCCCGACGTGGGGCTCGATCCCAGGACCCTGGGATCCTGACCCGAGCCGAAGGCAGACGCTTAACCAACTGAGCCACCCAGGCACCCCTAATCAAGGAAATTTTAACACTAGATAGTTGATATTGAGGAATTATTACAATACTTAATGTATAATAATAGTATTATGGTTTTGTTTAAAAAAGAGTCCCTTTAGAGCTATACTGCAATATTTATTTGAGGGATACAAGATGTACATCATAAAACCGTTATAACATGTTATAATGAATGGTATAAGAAAACATATATTGAATTATTTTTGTCTATTCTTTCCTTAGTAGTCTCTAAGTCTCTGAGCAATGACCCTTTATTTTCATTTCTCTATCCTCAGTGCCTCCCGCCATGCCTTGTCATGGTAGAGCCTCAATAGCTCTTTGTTGAATGAATATTGAATCACATTTAAGGGTTAAAGGGTATGATATTGGCATGTATTGTAAGGATATTGAGAACTATAGGCAGTGAGAGAAGAGATCTTTGACATATACAGTTATCAAGGAATGCTTCGTGGATGAAGAAGGATAGATGATATTTTAAGAATGGTAGGAAGAGCATCCTAGGATGACAGGAAGAATGGCATGAGTCCCCAGAATGATAGGGCAGCACTGATAATGGCGTATTCTGGGAATGGCGTGGGTAGGAGGAGGGGGAAAGTTGAGGTAAGTCCAGCTGAAGCACAAAGTTGTTGAAGTAGTTTGAATGTTAGAATGGGAATTTCATACTTGTTGTAATGAACAGTGAGGAGCCGTTAGAGATTCTTACAAAAGGAAGAGGCATGATGAAGGATAGGGATTCTATAAGAAGATCCACAAATACATGGTCAGTTCATTTTTGACAGAGATGCCAGGTTAGTTCATGGGGAAAGGACAGTCGTTTCAACAAATAGTTCTGGAACAACTAGATAGCCTTTTTAAAAAAAAAAATTAGTATTTTGGGCACCTGGGTGGCTCAGTTGGTTAAGCGTCTGCCTTCGGCTCAGGTCATGATCTCAGGGGTCCTGGGATTGAGTCCTTGCTTAGTGAGGAGCCTGTTTCTCCTCCCTCTGCCGCTCCCCCTGCTTGTGTTCTCTCTCAAATAAATAAATAAATAAATAAATAAATAAATAAATAAATAAAGTCTTAAAAATTTTTTTTAATAAAAAAATTAATTTTTAGTAGAAAGTTTGGGCTTCTATTTTCAAGTCTTTTTAAATTGAGATATATCTCATATTCACATATAATATTATGTTAGTTTCAGCTATATAATATGATTTGATAGTTGTATATATTGCAAAATGGTCACCACAATAAGTCTGCTTAAACATCCATAGTTACAAAAGTTTTTTTCCATATGATGAGAACTTTTAAAATCGACTCTTTTAATAATTTTCCAATATATATTACAGTATTATATATTAACTGTATTCACAATGCTCTATGTTGCAACTCCAGGACTTCCTTTTTTTATTTTATAAATTTATATTTTATATTTATATATTAATTTTTTACTATTTTGTAGCTGGAAGAAAATCCCCTTCACCCATTTTCCTCACCTCCAGCTACTAGATTGCTATATTAAAAATGAAGTGACCCTAACCTCATGTAATACACAAAAATTTACTTAAAACATATCATAAACCTAAATTAAAGGTAACATAAACCTTCTACAAAAAAACATAAAGGAAAATCTTCATAACCTTTGGGTAGGAATAGACTTCTTAAGATACAAAATACATGACCCATAAAAGTAAACATTGATAAATAAGAATTCATCAAAATTAAAAATCTTTCCAGGGCACCTGGGTGGCTCAGTCAGTTGAGTGCCTGCCTTCGGCTCAGGTCACGATCTCAGGGTCTTGGGCCTCTGTTGGGCTCCCTGCTCACCGTGGAGTCTGCTTGTCTCTCTTCCTTTGCCCCATTCCCTGCTAAAGCTCTCTCTCTCTCTTAAATAAATAAATAAAATCTTTTAAAAAAATTAAACAGCTTTCCTATTTGAAAGACAGAGTAAAGAAAATTAGAAAGGCAAGCCAACAGACTGGGAAAAAATATTCATAAATATGTCTAACAAAGGACTTTTATTCGTAATAAATAAATCTTACAACTCAATAAGAAGACAGTCCAATAAAGAAGCAACAAAGATTTTTTAACAGATACTTTAGAAAAGTAAATATGCAGATTGCCAACAAAGAATTGAAAAGTGATCAACGTCATTGGTCATCTTGACCCTCAGTGACCCCTCAGTTGACCTCTACACATTAGAGTAGATACGATTAAAAAGACTGGCAATATCAAGTTTGGCAAGTATATAGAGCAACTGAAACACTCATACATTGCTGATGGGGATGCAAAATTGTACAATAATTCTGGAAAACAGTTTGGCAGTTTGTAAGTTAAATATACATTTCCCAAATGACTCAACCATTCCACTCCTCGTTAGTCCCCCAAGAGAAATTAAAATTGTGCATATGTCCACACAATAACTTATACACAAATATTCATTGCCACTTAAACTAGAAACAGCTAAATGTATGCCATTATGTACATGGTTAAACAAATTGTGGTATATCCGTGCCATCCATATAATGGAATCCTACTCAACAATAAAAGGAAATGATACAGTTAGCAACATAGTTGAATCTCAAAAGCATTATGCAGGAAGAAGCCAGACATGAAAGAATACATATGATATAATTTCATTCATATGAAACTCTAGAAAAAATAAATCTTTGGTGACAGAGAGCAGATGAGTTTAACTGAGTTGGGGCACAAGTGAACTTTTTGGCAAGGTGGAAAATATTCTATATCTTGACCATCGTGGTGGTCACGTGGGTGTATGGATGGATTTGTTAAAACTCATCAAAATAGACCCTTTTTTAAAAATTTATTTTATTTTTATTTTATTTTTTTAACATCTTAATTTTATTTATTTTTTCAGTGTATTTTTAAAAATTTTTTAATTTTTAATTTTTTTATTTTCAAAATAGACCCTTTAAACCAGTGCATTTTATTATATGTAAATGAATAAGCAGAATGGACTTGAGGGACAGTAGTCCAGCTAGGGGAAAGCCCCCACACCATATACAAGAGTGATTTTCCCCCCAGTAGGGCTGATGTAGTCTGGGTTTTGCTTTGGCTCAACTGTTGTCTGCTCTGTGGTCATCTCTGGTGTGTGCCTTCCTACCTTTGGCCACTATTTTCCTTTAGTCTCTACATCACTAAGAACAGCAAGGACTTTGGAGAGAATTTACTGATTGATGGAAGAGGGCACAGAAGATATTCAACCATCCAATAAGCCTCTATTTTTTCTTCTTTAAAATAAGGAAATCTAACTACTCTCATGGTCTCTAACTTGCTTTCTTGCATTCCCTAAAGACTCAAGATAGAGGTGTAAAGCCTACTAAGAAATGCACTGACACTCCTGTTTATTTTTAAATTTTACTTTGTTAACCAGACAAAAGCGAAGACTTTAACACAGAGTTTATAGACCAGTGCTTGAACTTTTTTTTTTCTTTCTGCTTCAGTTGAAACTGTATCTGTGTAAAAATCCAAAGAGCAGATGAGTGGAGGGAGTAGAGGGCCAAGGCAATTCTGTGTTTACCGCTGGTCCCAGTGTCTCTTCCAAGCAGTGAGTTCAAAGACTCCTTTGATTGATGTTTTAGTGGGATTTTCTGGATTCTTCCGTCATTCTTTGTTTTTGTCTTTGTTCTCTTTTCACCCCCAAATCAGTCAATCCCAGATGAGGGGATCTTGAGGTCAGAGATATAGGGTACAGAATAGGTAGAGGTGTGTAGCTGGGCGTGTTTATCCACAGGAGAAAGTGCCTTCGTAAGATTGCGTACATTTGGATGACGTTTTTTTCCCTTGCTAGTTTGTGTGCGTGTGCACATGTGTGTATACATGCACCCATATTTGCAAGTGTGCACTTGCACCTTTTCCAAGGAAAATGTAATTGCCACTTAGCTTTAGTCATGTATAGAACTACAAACATTCATATACAGGTTTTGGTGGGAACATAAGTTATCATTTCTCTAGGGTAAATATCTAAAAGGGCTACTGGATCATATGTTAAGAGTATGTTTAACATTAAAAGAAACCTAACTATTCTTTCAAAGTGACTTTACAGTATTACATTCCCATCAGCAATGAACATGAGTTCCCCTTGCTCCACGTTCCGGCCAACACTTGGAACTGTCAGTTTCAAAATGACTAGTCATTCTGTTAGGTATGTAGTGGTATCTAATTGTGGATTCTCATTGATTTCCCTACAGTTAATGATGTTAAACATTTTTTCATATGCTTATTTTCTTTGGTGTAGTATGTATTCACATATTTTGCCTATTATAAATTGGGTTGTTTGTTTTCCTACTACTGAGTTTTGAGAGTTCATTATTTATTTTAGATGTAAGTCCTTTGTCAGATATGTGATATATATTTTCTCCAGCTTGTAGCTTGTCTTTTCATTCCCTGATATTATTCAAGATACTGTTAAAGTTTCTCTCAAAGACCAAGTGATTCTAATTTTGATCGAGTCCAATTTGTCTATCTTTATAGATTGTGTTTTTGTGTTATGTCTAGGAATTCTTTGCCTAACTTCAGGTCGTGGAGATTTTCTATTATGGTTTTTTTCTTTTTTTTGAAAGTTAATAGTTTTAATGCTTTATATTTAGATCTATGATCAATTTGAGAAAAAAATTGGTAAGATGTAAGATTTAGGTCAAGGTTCATTTTTTGTCTGTGGATGCCCAATGATGTTTTAATATCATTTGTTGAAACACTACCCTTTTTCCATTGAATTGCCTTTGCACCTTGGTCAAAAAATCAGTGACCATATTTTTGTGGGTCTGTTTCTGGACTTTCTCATCTCTTCCATTGATCCGTGTGATTTCCCCTTCTCCAATAGCATACCCGTTTTGATTACTGAAGATTTTATAATCTTCAAATTGGGCAGTGTAAATCTTCCAACTTTATTCTTTGTTTTGGTTAGTTTTATTCTTTCAGCTTTCCACATAAATTTTAGAATTAACTTATCTGCCAAAAAAATCCTGGGATTTAGATCAGATTTGCATTAAATCTAGAGATAAATTTGGAAAGTCAACATCTTTGCTATGAGTCCTTACTTTGAGTCTTCCAGTTCATGAACATGGCATATCTCTCCATTTATTTAGGTCTTCTTTGATTTCTTTCATCAGTGTCTTGTAGTTTACAGCATTCAGATCCTATACTTGTTTTATTAGATCAAAAGCTAAGTATTTCATTTTTTTTTTTTTTTTTTAGATTTACTATAACTGGTATTCTTTTTAAATTTTGGTTTTCGGTTTTCATAGCTAGTATATATACATATGATTTATTTTTGTGGGTTGACCTTCTATTTGTGATCTTATTTCTCATTAGTTCTAGGAGTCAGAAAAAAAGGACAGTTTTATTTCTTCTTTTGCAATTTGTTTGACTTTTTCCTTTTCTTGCCTTATGTGCACATTTAGGACTTCCAATATGATGTTGAATAGGACTGGTATGAGTAAACATCCTTACCATGTTCCCGATCTTAAGGAAAATGCATTTAGTCTTTCAGCATTAGGTATAATGTTATCCGTAGGTTTTTGTAAATGTCCTCCCCAGGTTGACTATACTCTCTTCTATTCCTAGTTTTCTGGGAAATTTTAACATGAATGGATATTGAACTTTATCAGATGATTTTTCTGTATTAGCTGATATGATTATGTGGGCTTTGGTCTTTAGATTGTCAATATAGTGGATTACATTGATTTTCAAATACTGAACCACCTTTTCATTTCCAGGATAAACCACACTTGATTGTGGTGTATGATTCTTTTTCTATGTTTCTTCATTCAATTTACTAATAATTTTTGAGGATTTTTGATCTGTTTATGAGTATATTGGCCTATACTTTTCTTTTCTTGTATTATCTTTGACTGGTTTTGGTATCAGGGTTATTCTGGCCTTATCAGACTGAGTTGGGAAGTGTTTTTTTGGTTTTGTCTGTTCTATTTTCTGCAAGAGATTGTGGAGATTTGGTGTTATTTATTTTTTATACTTTTGGTAGAAACCACCAGTGAAACCATCTGGGCCTGGAGAATTTTCCTTTTTATTTTTTGGTGGAATTATCTGATAAATGTTTTATTTTTTTTTCTGCACCTTTTATTTTTTATTTTTTAATAGATAAAATATAAAGCTTTATTATTTTGATTTAGTGATTCATCATTTACATATAACACCCCGTGCTCATCATAACAAGTGCCTTTCTTATTACCCATCATCCATTTAGCCCACCCACGTACCTACCTCCCTCCATCAACCCTCAGTTTGTTCTCTGTTGTTAAGTCTCTTATGGTTTGCTTCTCTTTTTTTTCCCTTCCCATATGTTGATCTGTTTCGTTTCTTAAATCCCACATATGAGTGAAATCATATGGTATTTGTCTTTCTCTGACGACTTATTTTGCTTAGCATAATACCCTTTAGTTCCATCCATGTCATTGCAAATGGCAAGATTTCATTCTTTTTGATGGCTGAGTAATATTCCATTATACATCTACACCGCACCTTCTTTATCCATTCATTAGTCAATGGACATTTGGGCTTTTTCACATAGTTTGCCTATTGTTGATGGTGCTGGTATAAACATCAGGGTGCATGTACCTCTTCAAATGTGTATTTTTGTATTCCTTTGGGTAAATACCTAGTAGTGCAATTGCTGTGTCATAGGGTGGTTCTATTTTTAACTCTTTGAGGACCCTCCATACTGTTCTCCAGAGTGGCTGCACCAATTTGCATTTCTCTGGGACTTTAAATGACACAGTGTTAACTTTTTTAGTGTTATTCCATAAGAGCCGGAAGCTTTAAGCATTTTTAAAAATTTTTTTCTTCTCTCTGTTGTTCAGCCTAGATTCTATCACTATATCTTCAAGTTTATTGAGTCTTTATCACCTTTAATCTGCTATTGAGCCTATCCGGTGAGGGTTGTTTTGTTTTGTTTTTTTAATCTTGGTTCTTATATTTTTCAGTTTTAAAATTTTCATTTGGTTCTACTTTGTATCTTCTACTTCTTTACTGAAACTTTCTATTTATTTCAAGAGTGTTCACTGTTACTTCCTTGAGTATTTTTTTTTAAAAATTTTATTTATTTATTTGACAGAGAGAGACAGATCACAAGTAGGCAGAGAGAGAAGGGGAAGCAGGCTCCCCGCTGAGGAGAGAGCCCGATGCGGGGCTCGATCCCAGGACCCTGAGATCACAACCCGAGCTGAAGGCAGAGGCCTTAACCCACTGAGCCACCCAGGCGCCCCTTCCTTGAGCATTTTTATAACTATTTTAAAGTCTTTCTCAGATTATTTCAACATCTCTGTCATCTCTTCGTTATCATCCATTGACAGTCTTTTCCCATGTGACTGACATTTTCTTGATTCTTCTTGTGCCAACTAATTTTGGATTATATTTGGAACATTTTAAATTTTATGAGATTTGCATCTTATTTAAATCTATGACTAATTGTTGATTTTGTTTTTAAGCAGATAATCAGTGCAGTTGGGTTTAGGCTAGAAATCTTGACTAGTCTTCTGTAGACTATGGTTTCAGTGTCTGCTTTGTTTTAAAAATCTTTGTACTGCTATTTGGATTTGTCCCTCCTGTGTACCACTCTGTGGGAAGCCTAGTAGTCTTTCCCTTAGTGCAGTTCTCAAACTCTTCCGAATGCTGTGTATGATCAGATCCCCACATGCATGGCTTGGGAATAAGCTCAGGAGTTTATAAGCAATGTTATTGGGTCCTGAGCCTCTCCCTCTGCAGTCTCCCTGTTACTATATGGTGCCCTGGGCCTCCTTTTTTTGGTCTTCTGGCCAGAAAGCTGGGGCTTTAGTTGCCCCCTTCTGTCATACACTGCCTACATCCATGGCCTTGTCCAGGGCCAAGCAGCAGAAGTACTGACAGAGGGGGAAAAAAAAAAAAGAAAGAAAAAAGCCTTGCATATTTACCCCAGCCTCTTACCACAGCTTCAAATGTAAAGGAAGTTTCCCTCCCTCAGTTTTAGGTGCTTTCCATCCCACTGTCTTCACTGCCTGTCACCACAGCCACTCAGGATTGCCTAGGGCTGGGGTGTGAGCAAACAGAAAAGAAGAGGAAGTAGGGGATTTTTCTCTCTTTCTTTCTCTCTCGCTCCCTCCCTCCCTTTTTCCCTCCCACTTCCCTCTCCTCCCCTCCGCCCTTTCTCAGAGCTTTAGGTATTCTGCATCCCATTCCCCCTTTGAATTAGAGGATTTCTTATGGAGTTCTCTCTTTCCTTGCCTTAGTGCCTGTCATTGTTTTGAGTCCAGTCTGGGGAATATTTCAGGGAAAATGAGGATTTCACTGATTCCATAATATTTTGAGTTCTAGTCTTTATCTCTAACTTTTTGCCACTATTTATTTTCCAGAGTCTTCAAATACTTGTTCCATGTATCTGCCAATATTTCAGGTTTGCCTTTATTGGGAGACAGAGGGCGAAGTGGGCTTATTCTGTCTTACAGCCAGAACTCCCCTGGACCTTTATTCTTTTAATTGACATTTGGGGCCCCTGCATGGACCAAGAGTTTTCCTCAAAGGACTTTACGGTATTCTTAATTTTTGCTTATAGCAAAACTATAATAATGACACTAATTATATATAATGACACTAATAAGAGCTTACTGAAATTTTTTATAGTGGTAGTTTAAAAAATTAAAAATTCATCAATTCATTTTTATTCACCAAAACTGGATAAAGTTCAAAAACATTTTCGTACTGTAACTGGAATGCTTATCTTATATGGAAGTAATAAGAAAAAAAATAACCAGAAGTAGTAAGAAAATGTTCAAGTCTTCAAAAATGCCCATGTTTGCCTCCCCAAAACTTATTCATGTGCCAGTAAACTTACTGTATTGTTTGAAGGCTGTGGGGAGCCAAGTCCTGTGGTTTTTCATTTTCTGTCAGCAGGGGAAGTTAGCTGTGTCCCCTCTGCATTTATTTACTGTGGCCTTTGCGTGGTGCAACAAGTAGAGGGCCACAGTGCCAGGGAAGCAATGCCCTTGACCCTGCAATACCCAGTCTCTCCATAGAGGCCAGAGAGGCAGGGCTCTCGTGCCTGATTTCTCCTCAGGCTGGCTCTGGAAGCTCCGAGAACAACCTGAGTGTAATGGAAGCCCCACTGCCACATTCTGGCCCAGGTAGAATGCACAGATGCAGCCGGTTCCTTCCTAGTTGTCACCCTCCTCCCTCCCCACCTCCCCTCTTCACTCTGGGTTAGTGGCACTGTCACTCATTCAATGACTTAAGACACAAAGCTCCACATCAATCCGCACTCTTGCTGACTTCCCATTTACTCCATCCGTCACCAGGCACTGCCTGTTTTTCCTCCAAAGTATCTGTGAGCCCTCTCTTCTCCCTTCTGAGGGTGCGTCCTGATTAGAGTTCCTGTCATTTCAGTGGGCTTTTGAGGAGGCCTCCTCCTGGGTGCCCCTACCTCTGTCTCTGCTCTCCTCAGATTTGTTTTCTGCACTGCTGTCAGAACCATCCTCCTAAAGTACAAACCTGATTATTAAACCTGCCTGAAAAGCGGCTAGAACCGGCTACTTATCACCTCGGCACAGCATACAAGGCCCTTTCCTGCCTGGCTCTGCCCCAGTCTCAAAATGGCGCCCCACAGCAACACAGATTTCTTCTCAGTTCAGAATCTTCCACCACCCGAGCTTTTTTGTGCCTCCGCACCTTTTCACATCTTGTTCCTTTTGCCAACCTTGTCCCCACTGTTCCCCCACATCCCCCCTCCTCTGCTGCCTGGCCGGCTTGTACTCATCTCTGAAAACTCACTTCAGGAGTGTCATCCTCGGTGGTCCATCTTTGATCCTCAGCGTGAGTTCATTCTAGCCTCCTCTTTTCCCATGGTACATTCCATATGTTTCTCTCTTGTACTTTCTGTTCTCTCTTGTGATGGTCTGTGCACATGTATCCTTCTCTTAGCCCCAGTTCTCAGGGAACTCATGGTCTACTGTGTCTTATTCGTACTTCTGTCCCCAGCGCCTGACACACCGTCTGCCATCTAGAAGAGGTTCAACCATGAATGGCTAGTTTGTTATTATATACCATTCTTTCTCCTTCAGCCTCCTGGGTGAGTTGAGTACCAGACATAGAATACCTTTGAGCCTTTGAAACCATGTTTTTAACGGAAATCACAGGTAAAATTCATTCAATTTAACCAGGACTCTCTTTTTGTCTTGTCTAGTATTACTGTAATGACTCTAGCTTTTGAATACTCTCTTACTTTTCAGAACAGAAAAGATTATATTTACACAAGCCAAACTGTAGATTTTGCACTTGACTTTTTGTTTCCCTCTAATATACCTTCCCATCTTTTTCTATATAGTCTCAGTGTTATTTTTTTCAATTATTGCGATCTCAATGTTGGTAAGATCTATGCTATGGAAAATAATGTTTGATAAATCTAGGGATAGGTATTGCTTTATCTAACTATAGCTGGGCTATTTTAGTTTTCCTCCACAGAGTTGCTCAGTTATACCTGGCATATTCCTTACATCCATAAGCACACCGTCAACAGCCACTTTGTGCCAGAAGCCCTTAACACGGGGGATGCAAGTTAATCCAGAAAATGTGTCCTGGAAGAACGCATGGTCTCAGAGGGCAGGCGAGTCTGCTCTGAGGGCCGCCATGATGTAGGAGTAGCCCAGGTGGGGCTGCCTACGGGAGTGCAGTTCATGTGAAGCCCGTTAGGTCAGGGCATAAGTTACCTGAGCCAGTCAGTAAATACCATGTGGAAATTAAAAAAAAAAAAATGTCCATTTTAGGGGCACCTGGATGTGTAGTCACTTAAGTGTCTGACTCTTGGTTTCGGCTCATGTCACGATCTCAGGGTTGTGAGATCAAGCCCTGTGTTGAGCCTCTCGTTGGGCTCCATACTTAGCGGGGAGTCTGCTTAAGACTCTCTCCTTCCTCTGCCCCTACCCACTGCTCTCTCTCTGTCTCCCTCTCTGAAATAAATAAATAAATCTTAAAAAAAAAAAAGTATCCATTTCAAGAAAAAGTGAAGAAGCCCAAGGATTTAATCATTCATGCAGTCTGTCAATTAATAAATATTTCTTGAACTCTTACTATGTACCAAGTACTATTCTAGATGTTCAAAACAGACAAAGTCCATTCCATTATAGAGCTTAAGCTCTGTTGGGGAGACAAACAATAAATGTGTGTCACAATATGTGGTGAGATAATGAAAGTGCTATGCAGAAGCAAGCAGGATAAGGAAACTAAGAGTATATAAGCTTGCTATTGTGCAAATAGTGATGGTTTGACATCTTCCTTTATTACTTGGATACTTTTTATTTCTTTTTCTTCCCTAATCGTTCTGGCTAGGACTTCCTTTGTTGAATATAGTGCTGTGAGTGGGCGTCCTTACGTCTGATCTTTGAAGAAGAGCTTTTAGCTTTTCACCATTGAGTATGATGTTAGCTGTGGGGGAAACTTGCTATTTAATATGGCCAATTCAGGTGGGACGTTGTAATAATGTGATATTTGAGGACAGACCTGATCGAATCAGGGGAGCAGGCCAGATGAGGCAGAGCCACTGAAATAGGAATGTATTTAGCAAGTTGGAAGAACTGAAAGAAGGCCAAGCTGCTTATGTTGAATGAACAAGAGGAAGAGTGGTAGGAAGTGTACATGGAGAAGTTGCTGAGGACCCAGTTGTGTAAGGCCTTCTAGGTTTTTTTTTTTAAGATTTATTTATTTATTTGACAGAGAGCGAGAGATCACAAGTAGGCAGAGAGGCAGGCAGAGAGAGAGAAGGGGAAGCAGGCTCCCTGCTGAGCAGAGAGCCCGATGAGGGGCTTGATCCCAGGACCCTGAGATCATGACCTGGGCCGAAGGCAGAGGCTTTAACCCACTGAGCCACCCAGGTGCCCCGCCTTGTAGGTGTTTTATCTTGAGTGGTATGGGGAGCCACCTGAAAGTTTTGTGTAGTTAGTAACGTGATTTGATTTATATCTTGAAATGGTCATTCTGGAAGGATGCCTGATATTTTGGTATAGGGGATATGGACGGGTAAGAGCGGAAGCAGGCATACAAATTAGAAAGCAAATGGAGAAATCCATGTGAGAAAAAATGGTGGCTTGGTTTGGTAGTAGTGGGGTAGTAGTAGCGAATGAGGTAAGAAGTGTTCACATTTGGGATATTTTGAAAATAGAGCTGATGAGATTTTGGAGCAGACTGTGTGTAAGATGAGAAAGAAAGAGGCATCAGGAACCACTTCAAGATTGTGGCCTGAATAAAATCTTGGTGCCATTTTATCAAGATGGAAACAGTAGGGAAAGATAAGGTTATAGGAGAAAATCAAGATAGGATTTAAATTAGTTGATTTTGAAACATCTAAGTGGATGGAGGAACTGTAAGTGAAACTGTAACTGGAGTTCAAAGGGAAACCCATGTCTGGAGATATAAATTTGGAGAGTCTTTAGGATACAGATGGTATTTTAAGTCATGGGACTGAAAGAGCACCTTGCGGAAGGAGATAGAAAGAGAGGATAAGAGGTGTGAGGACTGAGACGTGGTGGGCAAGAGTGTGAGCCACTGAGAAGTGGATTATACGAGGACTGATAATGGACTGTGGGATTTGGTCCAGTGGAGGTCACTGGTGACCTTGAAAAGAGCAGTGGTGGTGGAATGGTTGAAAAGGAAGCTTACTTGGATCGAATTAAGGAGAAAATGGGGACAGGAAGTTGAGACATCAAGTACAGGAAGCTCTTTCAAGGAGTTCTGTTGTAAAGGAGAGGAGGGGAATAGGGAAGTTGCTGGACAAGCAGTGAAGTCATGTGAGCATGTTTTAAGGACAGACTATATCAGAGCACCTGTGTATACTGATGAGAACGATCTAAGTAAAGAGGCAGAAGTGATGAGAAAGGACAGGTGATGATGGCGCATGTGTCGTCATGACCAGAGGGATGGGGAGCTGGAGTTAATGGGAGCAGCAAAGGTTAACCCCACTGTCAGAGCAGGGAAGGCACACATGGAGGTGGGTGAAGGTAAGGTGGTAGATTTGGGGGTGGAAGAGCCAGGGAGTTCTGTGTCGATTGCTTCTGTTTCCCACACTGGACGAGGTGGAGAAAGCCTGGGGGCAGGAGGACATTCAGGGGCTTTTGTTTGGAACAGGTGACATCTCTCTTTGGTTCTTTATGCTGGTGGTTTCTTGGTTTCTTGTTAACACCTACTTTTTTTTTTTTGAAATTGACTAGATTCTTATAGAAGATTGAAGAAAATGAAATTCATTCAAGAAGTAATGAAGCAGAACTGTGTTATTAGGTGCCGGCGAGTAGCTGATTTCCTTAATAGGTTGAATCATTAATGGGGTGGGAGATTGGGCCCTTCTGTGTGGTAAAAGAGGAAACAGATATGAGTGGGAGAAAATTTGAGTTATGTTGAAACCGAAACAATCTCATTAGTTACTCTTAATATCCTTAGACATTCTGTAGGGACAGTTGATATCTTTTAGCAGATGAAGAATGAGAGCACAGGGCATTTCAGTAACTGCTCATAGCACCCCGCAAAGTAGTGGTAGATCCAGGATTTAAATGGTTTCCTTGAATTCCTAGTTCTTCATTTGGTCTCTGGACTAAAGCAAAGTGCTAAATCTTGACTGTAAACCACCTGCAGGATTGGGGACATAACTTTAGTCTTTAATGTTCAGGCCCTTGCTGCTTCTTGTAATTTCTACAATTAAAGTGGGAATTATTTGGCTACCGGCTCCAGAGGAAATGTAATACTGCAATTAGTTGTTTAGTTCCCAATTTAAGGCCCTCTATGGAAGAGAGCATCTCATCAGCATACATTTGGTTAATGAGGGTTAATGAGTAAAACACGGAGCCTGCCTCCATGATGGCTATAACTGCTGTGCTTCCTCCCTTCTGCAAATGCATTTCCAAGTTCATGACTGTGGACGCACCCACACATTATTACAGTAAACATGAACATCCAGTGTAGGATGCATCCTGATTTCAGCAGGGGTAAGGAAGATAGGCAGAGGAGAAAACGTGTTAGAACTAGAAATGAGGTAGGTCACATTTTCACTTGACATTGTATTGTGGAAACATTGACACGTTGTAGTCAAATCTGCGTTTCATTTGAAATTAGCTTTAAGAGCGTTTCACTGGTAAGCCTGACTCCACAGACTGGTTTTAGGATTAAAGGAGACAACACATGTAAGGCATTGAAAGCAGTCTCCAGCACATAGTAAAGGCTCAGGAAATATTCATTTCAAGTAATAATAATTGCTATTGTATTTCTCTGAGTATATTCTCCAGGGAGCAATAGATTTTTTTGAAGTATTTCTAATGGTAAAATGTTACCTTTTAGTCAGTACCATCTTTTTGCTAGCAATAAGAAGAAATGGACCTTTTAATTAGGTTATTAATATGCAAAAACACCGCAAATGAACTTATTGAATGCCTAATTGAGCATGGCACTGGGCTCAGTGCTAATCAGAGGGAACCCTTCTCCCCCACAGATCTGGTCCCTGCCCATTAGCTATTTATAACCTATGACAGATGCCATGGAGATAAAGATGATCACTAACGTTGACTAAGCCTTACCGCGAGCCAGAGTCTGTTCTAAGTACTATACATTTACTCCTCCCAGCAGTCCTCCTTAGTTAGGGACTCTGATCATTCTTTTTTCAGAGAGAAGATTGAAGCCAGCACACTCAGTTAGTTGATGGTACAGTGGGATTTGAGCCCACTGGCTCCCTTAATCACTTTGCTCTACAGCCTGTTTTTAACATGAAGTAAACTGAAGCAGACCCCATTGCTTGCCAGCCTAAAATCCAGTCCCACTCTCTTGCTTGCTGGAAGAGACTTGATTTTGTTTGGTTGTTTACTCCGCCCTGTGTTTCTCAGAGAAGGTGAATCCTGTCCGTATCTCCCTTAGTAAATCCTGGTTCATCTCCGTATCTCCCTTAGTAAATCCTGGTTCATCTGAGCCAGTCATGGTGTCCCATTTCCCCTTGCCAAGAATCTGGTTAGGCAAGGGTATTTGATAAGATTCTGGCCAAGGTAATATGAGGGGTAACTTTTTACAGACTTCTGAGAAAGAGAAATGGGTTTCTTCACTGAGAGAATTAGGCACGTAAGGAAGAACATCTCTCTTTTTCTCTTGATCTTTCCTGATCATGTTTGGATGTGATGCCTAGCAATGTGGCAGCCATTTTGACATGGACCTAAAAAGGAAGCCAGTACTCAGAATAAGGCACTGCAGAGACAGTGGTGGACAAGCAGGATAGGACCAGACCTTCTATGCCTGAAGGCACTTAGCTCCTGCATGTGTATGAGAGAATACGACTCCTCCTTATTTAAGCTAGCTTGAGTTGGGCTTTCTGCCACTGATAGCTAATGGTACTCCTATTTGGAGCATCCCCACACACATCCCCACAGCCTTGGCATGCTGGTGTTCTGCAGATGTGTCACAGGGATGCCGAGATATAGATGCCTTCTGCCTTCAGGTGTCTGGGAGGGACCAAGGACAGCCAGAGTCCCAGGCCTGTTACCTCTAGCCACAGGCAGGCTTGATGTTTAATCCAGAGAATTTACAGATCTTTTCTATGGGTGTTATGGCATGAAGAAGGTTGGGATGATGAAAAGATGCTCCACATCATGTGTCATCAGGGAAATGCATATTAAAACAAAGACGAGACACCACTATCCATCCCTAATGGCCAAATCGTAATGGCCAAAATCCAGGATGCTAACACCAAATGCTGGTGAGGATGGGGAGCAACAGGAACTCTCATTCATTGCTGGTGGAAATGCAAAAGGGTGCAGCCATTTTGGAAGACAGTGTGGCGGTTTCCTTCTAAAACTAAACACGCTCTTACCATGTGATCCACAATCATGCTCCTTGGTATTTATCCAAAGTTGAAAACTTATGTCCTCACAAAAACCCGCACACTGATGTTTATAAAGGCTTTATTCGTAATTGTCAAAAGTTGGAAGCAACCAAGATGTCCTTCAGTGGGTGAATGGATAAATAAACTGTGGTCTATCCAGACAGTGGAATGCCATTCGTCACCAAGAAGAAATGAGCTATCAAGCCCTGAAAAGATGATGGAGAAACCTTAAATGCATATTACTAAGTGAAAGAAGCCAATCTACATACTGTATGATTCCAACTCCGTGACATTCTGAAAAGAACTATGAAGACAATAGAAAGATCTGTGGTTACCAGGGATTGAGGGTAGGGAGGGATGAACAGGAAAAGCACAGAGGATTTTTTTTAGGGCAGTGAAACTGCCCCGTATGGTATTGCAGTGGTGGGTACATATCATTTTACATTTGTCCAGACCCATAGAGTATAACACCAAGAGTGAGCCCTAATATGAACTGTAGACTCTGGGCTATAGTAATGTATCACTGTCATCGCAATAATGCGATGTTCGCAGTCATCACTTCTAACAACTGTCCCACTCTGGTGGGGGAGGCTGATAGTGGGGGAGGCTATGCATGTGTAGGGGCAAGAGGTATAGGGAAATCTCTGCCTTCTGTTTAATTTTGCTGTGGACCTAACATTGCTCTAAAAAAGTCTATTTTAAAAAGTCAAAATACACGAAAAGCCCTATGAGATGAAAACACACGTGTGGCTGTGACAGTTAGCTATATTGGCTGGCAAAAAAGATTGGGAAACACTGTCCTAGGTGATTAAAAATATATAATAGAGACATTATGTGTCAGTGTGTGTCAATAATAAGAATATTTTAAAAGGGAAGTGTAGGTTTCTAAGAAAACATCCTTTTTCCCGTTACTCTTTCAGTCTGATGACCCTCACGACCCTGTTCAAGTATAATTTCCTCTGAGAAGCCTTCCCCAACTTCACAGGTCATTAATTGCTCCCTCCTCTGTGTCCTATAGAAGATTTTTCATATTTCCATTATAGTACTTACATCACTGTGATTTAAAGTTTGGTTTTTCAAGTCCGTCTCTGCCAGTGGACTGTAAGCTCTTGAGTGAAAAAGAGTTCCGTATTGAGAGTGACTGTCAGGAAGCCAGAACCGAGCTCAACAGTGGTAGCTAAATGAAGCTAGATGTGGTGGTCATAGAAAGATAGGTCCCAGAGTATTGATTCTCAATCTTGACTGCTTTTTAGCAACATTCCTGCCTGGTTCCCATCTCCAGAGGTGATGATTTATTGGGGGTGGGTTGGGGCCCGGATGCTGGTACTTTAAAGGACCCCATGATTCCAAAGTGCAGGCAAGTTGCGAACCACTGTCCTAGAGGGAGTGAAGAACAGAGCCAGAGGGAAGGATGATGGAGACCATTTTGAGAGCTGTGATGACAGTAGATGTAAAAGGCACCTGTGTCAGTAGATCTACTAGATCCAAAGAATCCAGCAGGGAGCTTGTGACAGTAGCCCCAATGAGAGATGGTGATCCCAGCAGGTGGGTGAGAATCCGTATGCATAATAGTGGAGACTACTATGGGAGATGCCTTCTAGCAATGCCACCTTATGGCAGTGATTCTCATCCTGCCTACATGTTAGAATCACTGGGGAAGCTTTGTAAAAACATAAGTACTCAGACCCTATCTCAGAGATTTTGGTTAAACTGATGTGGAATGAAATCTAGGCAGTCGTACTTCTTAATTTTTTCAAAGCTCTCCAGGTGATTCTAATGAGTTGCCAAGATTGAGAACCACTGCCTTTAAGAATAGCAGTAGAATTTGACCCTACTTCGATATGAGAAATTGAGCAGAGGTTATCCCAAGCTTCCTGGCTTGAGACGTCGGGTGGTAAGTTTGCATAGACCAAAGGGTGGTAAGAGGCCTGGCTGGAAGTTGGACATAGGGTCAGGGATGAAGGGAAAAGATAAGAAGATAACTTTTTCATGAGGTTCAGCTTGAGTGGACAGCAGGGTCCTAAATGAATGACAGTTGTTGGCTGAATGTTACACAGACCTAAGTCAAGCTGGGAAGCTGGGAGCAATTTCTCAGTGTGGCTCATATGGATCTCCCCAACCCCATTACGTTCTATCAGGTGGTCTGCAGGTGCGTTGGCAGCTTTGGGGGATAAATCGATGAAGTCATTTTCTTCATACACATTTTACTTATTAGAAATAATATTATTTTCACAGGAATCCTGTTCTTAATAATTTTTATCCTCTTAAAGGTAGTGTATGTGCTAGAAAGACTTCAGTCACTTCGTCTCAGGTAACACTTGGTCAGCTGAAGGAAGTTCATCTCGTTCATTAGTTCATTTATATTCATCTAGTTCATTTATATTGTTCACATAAATTTTCATGTATTGTAGCTATATGCCAATTCGAAAAAATAGCTCAATGGTGAAGGGAAAAAGTAGAATGGAATGAGTCAGGTAAATATTAGCACTCAGAGTAATGTTAGAACTATAAACAGGGAGCAGGATACCAGTGAAAATATAGAATATGTATCTGTCACAGACGGGACAAATGATTCCTTGAGTAGGATGCTTTAACATAAGCAGCCAAATAAGGAAGAATGGTGATGAATATGTAAAATTAGATTTTATTGAATCATCAGTCCACTCAACCCCACCTCACTTGGTACTGTCCTTTTATCAAATAGTGGCATTGAAGTCATTGAAGCTTTTCTGTCACTTTTTTTTTAAAAGATTTTATTTATTTAACAGAGAGACCACAAGCAGTTGGAGAGGCAGGCAGAGGGAGAGAGAGACGCAGACTCCCCACTGAGCAAGGAGCCCAATGTGGGGCTCGATCCCAGGACTCTGGGATCATGACCTGAACTGAAGGCAGATGCTTAGCCGACTGAGCCACCCAGGCGCAACTCTGTCACTTTTAAACACAACAGAGGTAAACCTATTATGTTTCTCCAGAACAGATCCAAAATTGTGCTTTTCAAAATGAGATTGGTGAATTTCTACCATGAAATCAGAGGACAAGTGAAAATGAGACAGTATTCAGTGGTATACTCCACATAGAGATAACCAGGCACAAGTCACACTACTGTCAAAGGGTTCCTAAGACTGTCTCCAAAGTTAGTGACAAGCATAATTCTCCGAGAAGGCAGGCTAGGGGATATGGCAAAATTCTCTCATGAGATGGAAATTGCATAATATCCATGGTACAAGTACGGAAAAGTAGTTACTATTGGATGTATATGCTAGCAGATCTTTTACTTCACATTTGGGCAAAACCAGTGATGTGCAGATTAAGAATCAACTCTTGGCATGTATGCAGTACTTCTATGAAAGGAATTGCTTGAAGAGTTTTTGTTCACAAAAACCCATGTCATCAGAAAAGGTGGTTTGGTTTGCTTTGGTTAGGTTTGGTTCATGATTATGTTGTGAGCCATGAAGGAGAATGCAAAAGGTAAGGTGGGACCAGTAGTGACAGATAAGGAAGGAGAAAGAACATCGCTACATGAATAAAAAAAATGACACTAGAATGTCAGTAACAACATTATTCTCAGAGAATGATTTGTGATCTGTCATGTGCCTCTTGATCCTGATTATAGTTGAAAGAGTAAAAAGTGTGACAGTTTCTCATAAATGAAGAAAATGGGCAGCACGTAGCATAGTGGAGGCAAAGGTGCCTCACAAAAGAATTTGGAACGTGGTATCTTCCTATCTTCATGACACTGATTAGTGTCTGTAAAGGCCATTTCTATTGTTTAGGTGGCTTTCTCATATGATATGCTATTTTGGGGCTGAACATTAAGATATTTACTGTTAAGTACAAGAAATCCTGTTATTTTGTGCGTGTGTGAGGACAGAGACTCTGTCTTGTTTCCTACCGTATCCCTGGTACCCAGCAGTCTCCGCAGTTGCTCATAAATAGTTGCTGAATGAACGGATCGTCATTCCTAAGAGAAAGAACTGATGGTGTATTTTAAGTTATGTTTTATTATTTTTTGAAGATTTATTTATTTATTCTAGAGAGGAAGAGAGAGCACGCGTGAGCGGGAGCGGGGAGCAGAGGGAGAGGGAGAAAGAGAATTTGAAGCAGACTCTGCGCTAAGTGCGGAGCCTGATGTGGGGCTCGATCCCACGACACTGAGATCATGACCTGAGTCAAAACCAAGAATTAGACACTTAACCGGCTGAGCCACTCAGAAGTTATGTTTTAAAACCATATCCAAATGCTGTTTCATGGTTGCCAGATGCAACCACAAAAAAGATTTGGCATATATGGATTGCTTTCTGCCCTGATGGAACAAACATTCTGCCCAGTCTTCCAGCTCTTGGATCTAACGTGCTCATGAATTTATGTTTACCAAGCCCAATTTATGTTTCCTTGGTGAGAAATCACCCCATAATCACTGAATACTTGCAGCCCTTTCTGACAATCTCTGCATGTAAGGTTTCCAGTTTAGTAGAAATAAAGAGTAAGACATTACCTAGAAGACAGCTCAAACTATTTGTCATTATATGTGTGACAAATTAGTTTGTTGTTACAGATATAAAGTCCGATATACATTAGCTAAATATTATACACCAGATCATCCCTCTCACCGATATGAACTTATTTAAAATAATAATTTTGTAATATGTTTTAGTTTATCATTTAAAAATTGTGAGGAATCTTATTTTTAATGTGCCTAGAACTGTTGGTTGACATGTGGGTCAAATGCCCATTATGTTTGACGAATAATGGCCTAGAGATAGATAAAATGTATTTGCAAATTATCCTCATAAAAACTACATTATACAAAGTCCCAGGCGTCCTCTTCTTGGACTCCGGGGTGAGACTCAAAGACTATATGACAAAGGAGATGCATGCTCCGTCATCAGATGTTCACAGGTCACCACTGAGGAGGCATTAGAATATAAACCTGGCAAAGGGACACGTACATGGGTTCATATCTTAGGCTTACTCACATCCGGAGAGTTCTCTCTACCGAAGGCCAAGAAGCAAGCTATTGCAGGGGAGGCTGACACTCATCAGCTTTGGGGTTAGGGGGGGCACAGCAGCAGGGAGATCAGTGCCCCTGAGTGCCATGGCAGGGCACCCAGCACATCTGGTGCATTTGACTCAGGCCACGTGCTCACAGACAAGCCTGCACGAGTACACCCACCCGGCACCTTCTCTCAGCAAAGGTGTAGCGTCAACACGGGCTTCACGGGGGCGTGATTCAGGTGTAAAACAGGGTAGTCTCTGGGAAAACAAATTCTTTGGCCAAATAGCTATTTACCACCAAGGATATTAAGGGGAGGCCAAGGGGAAAGGAAGAGGCTAGAAGATGACGGGGTGCTACATTTGTTTGAATGTCATGTCAAAAAGAAGTGATAAAGGGGGTGCCTGGGTGGCTCAGTCGTTAAGCGTCTGCCTTCAGCTCAGGTCATGATCCCAGGGTCCTGGGATCGAGCCCCGCATCAGGCTCCCTGCTCAGCGGAGAGTCTGCTTTTCCCTCTCCCTCTGCCGCTCCTTGTGTTCCCTCTCTCATTGTCTCTCTCTCTGTCAAATAAATAAAATCTTTAAGAACAAAAAGAACTGATAAAAAAAACCCCACAACCAATCAGCTTGAAATAGCCCATCATGGAATAGGTTTATAGTGCTTAAAAATGAATTTGCCTCTGAGAAATACAAGGTAATTTGTTATTATTTAGGCTAGTGGATGCGCCTCTCACATCTGAGATCAGTGTGGAGAGGCAGAGCACACAGCCCCAGATCAGGGCCTCACAGACTGGAGTTTGAGTCCCAGCTTGGCCACTTGATGGCTGATTGTCCTTGGGGAAGCGACCCAACCCCTGCTGGCCTCAGTTTCTCAGGTATAAAATGGGGTAGTTGAGCTAAATGATCTCCAGAGTTCTTTTCTACTGTCAAAATATTATGACAAGTGAAATGCTTTTTTAATATATCTGACTGCTTCCCAAATATGCTCTGGGCTCTGTAAGAAGCATCTTTGCTCAGGAGATTTTCTTACACTGAAACATCCTCACCTTCCTGCCTTGCCCTCTGTCAAGACTCAGCAAACTTGAATCACTGCACCTAATTGCCTCAGTCAAAATTTCTCACTCCCTCTCATCTGGAGCTTTCTTTATGCTCTCTTACAGCAGTTCTTATGATCCTCATTTCTTCAACCAGATTTTAACTGCTGTGAATTCACCTCATGTATGTTCATCTTAAACTGCAGAGCCATATTGACAACAGCTTTGAAAATTTCCGATTTCCTTTGGCAGGATTAATTTCCAACGACTTAATATCCTTTTTCCATCTGGAAGCTCTGAATGGAATAATAGCAAGATGGCTGCTCCGGCAAGAGGGCTATTATCCCTGTCCTCTGGGTGGGAATACTGAGGGTGTGTTAAAATGTATTTTTTCACAGTGTGTCTCACCTCATAAATATTATTTGACTTCTTATGATGTTAAAACGAGTCATTGGAAATTTATATTTCTAGGCATCTTGTCTTATAAAATTATAGATTGTCTTAAAGCAGAGTGCATTATCAGTCTGCCAAATCCAGACCTTAATATATGAGGCAGAACTATGACCAAGAGGTAGGCTGAAAGATGAGCTTGAGAGTACAGTGCCTTTAATTTCATGGAATATGATTCTTTAGCTATTCTAAAGCAGTCGTTTACCTCTTATAAATTATTTCTTTTATTGTGGAAGTGAAAACAGAAGATCTTCGTGGATCCAAAAACTTTTTGGAAGCAAGATGAAGACATTATTTGCTTTGGTTTTTATATAAGTCCTGAGCTTAGAAATATTTTTACCCCTATTGGTCAGTCATTTCTTTTGTCTTGCCTTATAATTTTCTCATTCCTCATTGCTAATTCGTGACTTGGGGAATGCATGGCCGAAGTGGTGCCGAGAATGAAGATGCGATGGTCACCTGCAGCCAAACAGCGTATGGCAGAGTAGAGATGGGGGATGTTGGGAAGGAGTAAAACTTTTCCAGATGTAAACCACTGTGTTTTAGCAAAATGATGTTGTGGACTCTATATTAGTTTCCTATGTCTGCTGTAACAAATTACTGCAAACTCGGTGGCTTGAAACAATGGAAATTGATTCTCTCGCGGTTTTGCAAGCCAGAAGTCTGAAATCAGCATGAATGGACTGAACTCAAGGGGCTGGCAGGGTTAGACCCTCTCCCAAGGCTATGGGGAGAATCCGTTCCTTGTCTCTTCCAGCTTCTGTTGGCCGCCAACATTCCTTGACTTGTGGCTGCATCACTCCAGCATCTTCAGATCCCTCTCTGCCCCCATTTCACGTCCCCATTTCTTCTGTGTGCCAAATCTCCCTCTGCCTTTCTCTTCTTCTTCTTTTTTTTTTAAGATTTATTTGACAGAAAGAGAGAGATCACAAGTAGGCAGAGAGGCAGGCAGAGAGAGAGGGGGAAGCAGGCTCCCAGCTGAGCAGAGAGACAGATGCGGGGCTCAATCCCAGGACCCTGAGATCATGACCTGAGCCGAAGGCCGAGGCTTTAACCCACTGAGCCACCCAGGCGCCCCCTGCCTTTCTCTTCTAAGGACGCTGGTGACTGCATCTAGGACCTGTCTGGATAATCCAAGATCATTTCCCCATCTCAAGATTCTTAGCTTAATCACTTCCCAAAAGATCTTCCCCCTTTCTTTCTTTCTTTTTTCTTTTCTATCCTTTCCTTTTTGTCTTTTCTATCCTTTCCTTTTCTTTCCCTTCCTTCCTTCCTTCCTTCCTTCCTTCCTTCCTTCCTTCCTTCCTTCCTTCCTTCCTCTTTTTGCCATATAAGGTAACATTCACAGGCTTCAGGAATTAGGACATGGATATCTTCTGGGGGACCATTTTTTAACCTATCCCAGACTTCAGGTTCCTATATCTTCTGTCTTCTGATGTAATCTGGTAACTGTTAAGAGCATACATATATTAATATATTAATTCAACACATATTTATTTAGGACTTACTGTGTGCCTGTCAGTAAATTCTATGGCTACGGTGATGAACAAATAGACGTAGTCCCTTGTCCTCACGGGGCTTGTAGTCTGGTTGGGGAGATAATCATTAAATACTCGAAAAAAATATACCACAAATTGGTAAATGCTACACGGAAGAGGTGGCTTCTAGCAGGGTCTTGAGGAAGGTCCATCTGGAGAAGTAATATTTAAGCTGAGATTTGAAAGATAGTGAGAAGTGAACCAGTCTAGGAACAGAAAGAGAGCATTTCATGCAGAGGGCCAGCCTATGGCTAGAAGGAACTTGGAGCTTTGGAGGAACTGAAAGAAGTGTTGGTAGAATTTACAGAACTTTGGGAAGACTGGGGTGAAACGAGACTAGAGATGTCATCAGGGGCCAAATAAGGCAGGGCCTTCTAGAAATGTGTGCTTCATCCCAAGTGTACTGGGAAGACCAGGGGCTTAAGCAGTGGCAGGATGGGAACAGAGGTGGGCATGACGTGATCTGATTTATGTCTTTACAGAATTACTCTGGCTTCTGGTTGGAGGATGGGTTGATAGGAACAGAGTGGTAACAATGGCATGATGAGATCCAAGGTCTGATCCATAGTCCAGACAAGAGGCAGAGTTGGTTTGGACCAGAGTTGAAGATACTGCCGGTGGAGAAAATTGGAGCGAGGCAAGATATGCTCTGGAGAAATGCCAGGAAGATCTCAGAAATCAAGAGTTTTATGTGAGGGAGTCATGAAGAAGAGGGAGGTGTCAAGGGTGACCCCCAAGTTCCTGGCACGAGCAGCTCGATGGATGGGGGAGTGCCATTTGATGAAAGTAGGAGGACGGGAGGAGGAGCAGATTTGAAGAAAAGATCTTGAATTCAAGTTCGAACATGCTAACCTTTAAGAAGTCAGTGGGCACTGTGCCTGGCACGGAGCCCACCATAAATAGTAGCTTCTCTTTTGGTCATTTCAGAATCATAATGGGCTTTTGAGTCCATACATTTAGGTTCTAGCTCTGGCCAGGCCACTTTAGATAAATAAACCTCTCTGGGCATCAGTGTCCTCAACTGTAAATTGGAGGCAGTTGAACTGGATGCATTTTGTGGTCCCTTTCAGGTTTACTATGCCTACGATGCTATGAAATTCTTTGGTCTTGACCACCTGGAATGCTGCTCAGGCCAGCTGGATCTGCTTCAGAGAAGCTGATGAACTAGAACTCTGCATATGGGTGGCAGTTTCTGGTGGAAGCTGACGCAGAGGGAGCTCTGGCCAAGGCAAACTGTGGCTAGCGAGGAGGCCTCATGACGAAGGGGAAGGATGTGGTTTGAGGAGAGCAGCAGCTGCTGCTGTCACCAGACAAGCATGAAATTCGCTGAGCTGCAGAGGAGAGTGTAGCCGAGGATGGCTGTTTATTAATTGACGAATTAATGTGATTTGGGGCATATGGAGAAATGGCGACGGGCAGAAGAGAAGACGAAGTCCGAAAATCTTATTTCCTTCTTTCCTGGGTGCTCATCTTGTTACTGGCAGAGTCATTATTGGAGCCAGAGTGGGTTTTCGGGGATAGATCATCTCCAGACCAGCTCCTCATCTCTGACAGATAAAGAAACCAAGGTCAACGACAAGTTCCACAGCAGCAGAGCTATGCGAGCCCTCAGGTCTTTTCACCACCTGGCCCGTGCTTTCCTGTTCCACCAGGCTGCCAGGGAGGGTTCCCGGGAGCCATTTTAGGCCCCGTTTTGGAAAAAGAGTCAAGTTTGGTTTCATTTGCCTTAGTGCAGACCCCAGAGAGATGATTCATTCCTCCTCACCTCTAGACATAAAAATACTGTAAGATAATTCGCTACATTTTGGGCCCTCTCCTCAGTCAGTGCTTTATTACTCAAAGGAAAGCTGCCTGGACCCTGATTCCATCGAGACGCTTCTGTTCACCTGACCTCATCTGGGCTCCTCGGTGGTCATAATGGCACTTGCTCTTCCAAAATACATCCTGCGTGTGCCCAAGTCTTCCCTTAGCTTAGACAGTGCTGTCCTTTTCCTCAGGTGCTGCTTGGTCGATTTTTAAAACCTGAACAATGGCTTTGTTTATGAGGAACAGCTTAGAGGGAATTTACTAGGAAAGTT
Source organism: Potos flavus (assembly GCA_028534135.1). NCBI lineage: Eukaryota > Metazoa > Chordata > Mammalia > Carnivora > Procyonidae > Potos > Potos flavus. The sequence continues at coordinate 56,848,801 of CM052892.1, read as the reverse complement.
GCTGCCTCATCCTGTGACTGTGGTTAGCTTGTGAGTAATCAAATTCCCTGGCCTCTTCTTTGGAAGCAATGACTGCTCAGTCTGTGGCTTTGCTCTTGTTTCACAATGTAGGGGGCAGAAAACCCTACCTCTACCTAACAGTTGAACTTAGAACACCTCATCAGGGGAGGTGAGCAAGACTTCACATGTGCCCATTGCCCAGCAAGAAGCACGGTTCTCTAGAAGTCACTATCGGGCTGAGCTCGGAGCAGGATCCCTAAAGAAAAGCAGGACGCTGGGCCTGAGGCATCTCATAGAGTAGGCCCAGGGGAGTCGTCAGCAGTATCAGGCGTGTGCTATAAGGCAGGGACAATCCGGAGCAGAGATTCCTCTCCTGAATGGGGGGGTGGGGTGGGGTGAATGGTGAGGTGAGGCGTCCTTTACAAGACTCTCTTCAAGGCGGAGAGACTACATTCTGAGAAAAGGGAGGGCTTGGTTTCCAGAGGCCACACATCTGGTTGACCTCCTTCAAATCTCCTTGAACATGCTGTGCTCATTACTGAAACAGAGGTTTCCCTGCTGTCCATCCCCACCCTGGGGACACCCAGCCAGTTTCTCCTGCCTCTGCGGGTTCAGCCCCTCTTGTGAGGCTCACCTCAAGGGCCAGCTCCTCCCTGGAACCTTCCCCAAGAACCTAGTCCTCATTGCCCTTTGGTTTCTGCATTCCTTCCACAATTGCAATCTCATCGCACAGTCTCACTCTTTGTTCTTTGCTACTGTGTGTTGTTTCCTCTGGGTGGGTGTGTCGGGAGGGAGGATGGGCAGTTTTTTCACTGGCTAAATCACTAACTTCTTAAGGATAAGAACTCAGTCTTGAATTTCTGTATATTCTCTCATAGTATCAGACTTAATTCTAAGGACAAAATATGTGCTCACAAATACTTGCCTACTTGTTGGAAAGAGTTCTCAGTGTGTTTGTCAAATAATGGATTTTTTAAAGACACACGTTAAGTCTACCTGTGCCTGGTTTTCAGATTATTTTCGAAATGAATTGCTAAGATTTAATGTGGCTGCACAAAACAGAAAAATTAAAATATAATGACTTAATTATAGTTGGGCTTTCTTGGGGTGCCTGGGTGGCTCAGTTGCTTGAGTGTTCAACTCTTGATTTTAGCTCAGGTCATGATCTCAGGGTCATGAGACCAAGCCCCATGTCAGGGTCTGTGCCGGGTGGGGAACCTGCTAGGGAGTCTTTCCTCTCAAAAAAAGATAGGACTTCCTTTCTCCATGGGACCAAAAGGTAGGACTTTCTTTCTTTCTCCCTCTGGACCTTTCTCCCTCTGGACCTTTCTTTCTTTGGTCCCTCTGGACCAAAGGGCAGAGGGAAAGAGCCCAGGGTGGGTGGGACTTCACAGGGCAAACACCCAGCCTTAGCATTCTTTCTCTCTTGCTGCTCTGCCGTCCTAACAGGTGATGTTCTTTCTCAAGATCAACGCATACTCTACAGTGGCTGTTTGAGCTCCAGCCATTACATGCACAATTTAGGCAGCAAAAAGAGGGGGAGGAGGAGGAAGAAGGGCACAAGGCTTGCATCAGCTGTCTCTCAAGGAGCTTTCTCAGAAGCTGCTGCAAAATGCTTTTGTTTGCATCTTATTCATTCATACCTCCTGACACCTAGCTGCAAGGGAGGCTGGGAAATGTAGTCTTTATTCCAGGTAGCTATGTATTCAGTGGAAACTTGGGGATATTAAAGAGGAAGGGGGAAAACAGCTGGAGATTCGGACACATGGGATCAATTGGATAAAGTGAGGTACACTGGAATAACTGAATCTTTTTAGCTTTGTCTCATCAGACTATTCGTGAATTCTCCAGTGAGCCACTCTTGGCATCTACTATGTGCCTGGTACTATGCTATGCGTTAACAATAGAGCAGAGAACAAGACCAATGTGGTCTTTACTTTCAGGAAGTTTACAGTTCAGGTTGGGGAGACAACAATAAACAGGAGAGCAAATAAGTGAGCAAGATAATATGAAATAATGGTAAGTACGAAAAAGAAAATAAAGTCATGTGGCCTTAGTTTGTTTTAAAAACTATCCATCTATTGGGTATGCTTAGAGTTGTTTACTATATGAATGAAACATTCGCTCTTCCATAAAGCTATTTTGGTTTCTCTCTTGGATTGTGCATCTAAATCTCTATGAGCTTTTTAGGTGAAGAAATGCATTAAAAATTGCTTTGCTAGACCAGTCCTAGAGGATTTATTTAGACTGGATAGTTTTAAGCTGACATTTCTAAAAAGTTTATATCTGAGCATGTTTACATTAATTAAGGTTTTATTTATATAATGTAAATGCACATTTTCAGGAGCCATTTATTTAAACATGTAAAGACCATTAAGAAAAGTGTTGTCAGTTACAGAAGAGACTTCTAATGGTATGTGTTTAATAAAGCTGTGTAATTTATATAATACTTAGAAAAATGTTAATGTTTTAAACTTTTTTCCCAAGGGAGGAATTTTTATTTCCCTACGTTCCAGACACAATGATATGATTCAGTTATTTAAATTTTATAATAGGTTGCTATTAGAGTCAGATATGTCTTTGCAAAGGAGATTTTTTTTTTTAAGTAAATAAAACCAGCAACACTTGCGTGGCTTTAATTTGATGTGCTTTGTCGCAGTCCAAGCTGATTTCTGGACTCCTGGAGTAAAATTGCTGAGGGTGAAAGAGACATTTCATGAAACTTTCATTTTGCGACTCTTATTAACCCATACCTGAATGACTTTCTGCTTTCTAGTATTAATTTGCAGCTGTTTCAGGCCACGGTTTATCATTTCTTAGTTATGGCGGAGACCACAATCTGGAGAAGAAAGAGAACATCCGCGTTGTTTAGAGTATGTTTAAGTAAGAAGTCCTGGAGAGCAGTTCTAGACTGGCCATGCAGGAATGTTACTCAGCAGCAGAAAACTGCGCTGAAGACGTGTTGAAAACAGACCAGGGCTTAGGGAAAAACAGGAAATTTGACCAAATAGCTCTTCCTAGTAACAGGTTTTGTGTGTCTTTGTTAAGATCATCACAGCTTGTTTTAATTCTTCTTTAACTTCCTTTCCAAAATTGGACGTTGTGTTTCTTTGCAGTTTTATATACAGCTTTCATTTCATAAAGCGCTCTTCCCTTCAGACCAACCACGTTCCTATAACCGGAATTGCAAACGAGAGGACTCCATAATGAAATTGTGATGCTGCGTATTCGAGAGCATAGGCAAATTGGTTTTAGAGACAGCTAACTAATGGGTCTTTTGCTAGGATGGTGCTTAAACAGCCTTCCAGCCCAACTTACATTATCTGGCATTTGGAAGAATGGGCATATGTTTTGCTTACCATTTATTCTTATACTCTGAATTTTAAACTTGACCCTTTGTTGTCATCGTAATGCAAGAAACCATTCCCATTTAATCTGGGACAGCTGCAGATGTTTAGAGACTGTAATGCATAAGTTCTCACCGAAATCTGACCTAAAACGGACAGATGTTTGAACTCCTATGTAAAAATCTATTCTAAACATTCTGGGCTACTGCTAGACAGGAATGCCAAACATACCCAACCACAAATTATACTTGATAATAGCCACCTTGATAACAGAAAGCAGCAGACCCCCAGGTCCATTACATGATCTGGAGGAAGATAACAGGTCCTTGGCATTTCAGCTCAGCTTTGCTGTGTTTACCGATGATTAAGGCCAGTGCAAATTTCATCGTTGTGAAACTGTTAATTCATACACAAAAACTCTCCGAGCACAAATACGTAGACTCTCTTCTCCGTGTAACTGGGCCGGAGCTGTGAATGGCTAGCAGTGAAGCAGGAGCCAGCCGAAAACCAGGCAGGCTGAGTACACAAAAAGCCATATGGCTCACAAGAGGAAATGGCCACGCGTTCCCTTTTCAAGGTTCTGAAATCAATGTATTCCTGAAGAACCATTTGAATAAGCTCACCAGCATGTTTTATTTTATAAACCGCGGGGCGGGCCGGTTATGAAATGGGAAGCCTGAAATGTGATACATCCATCTTAACCCGATCAGGGTTTGATTCAATTCTTCAAGCTTTAATCCTATTAACTCTCATGCACAAAGGAAATGCGGAGCTCCTCTCTGCCCAGGCCTCATGGCATTTGTAAACCAAGTCTTGAATTTTACAAATAAAGCTTCTTGGTTGACCGAAAATATAACAAGCATCAGTGAAGCCACCTTTCAAAAAGAATATTTTAGATTGTTTACTTTAAGAAAAGACCTTACAAGGGATTGATGACTTCAATCAGTGTATAGATTTTGAGTTTTTTTTTTTTGTTTTGTTTTTTTTAAGAACAGCTCACTTGGATATGCAGATTTTGGGTGTGAAGCACATCGAATATGTGGCTTTTTTAAACCAAATCTCTGGTTTTGCGACCAAAGCTCATTGGTTGATTAAAAATATAAGCAGCATCAATGTAACCACTGTTCAGAAGAATGTTTTTTTTAGACTGTTTACTTAAGGGGTTTTGAAGGGTTTGATGATTCACCATCAGTTTATAAAACTGAGGATTTTTTTAAAAAGCATCTTTACTTAAGTAAGTCCAAATTTTGGTGTGAAATGCATCACACTTATTTCTGACTGTATGTCCTTTGGACACAGAGCTAACCCAGCAAAATACCAAGATCTGATTATGATGTTGTTGGGAGTTAATCTCATTGTAGTGAACATGAGCTAATAACACATTAGTCCATATTATATTATACCCTTTTCAGCCTGCGGCCTGCTGTTTTGATTAAATTTGGTTCCTGCCATTCAGATTTGAAACCGCAAAGTCTCCCTATTACCACCTATCCCCTTTACAAAGCCTTTCTCTAAAATTTTGAACTATTTTAGATCTCCCATTACTTAACAAAATTGTGGCCAATGTAAAATGTTATCGCTAATGTAAAATCAGAGAGGATATTTCCCTCTGTCCCCTTTCTGTTCATAAAAACTTGCTATTTACAGGTGGCGGGCTGTCATTAGCACAGCCTGCCCTGTGCTGTGGTGGCCTGGAATGTCTAGTCATTTCGGTTTACATAACAGTTTCACTGGGGTGTTTGCTTTCAGAGGTCACTTCAATGTCAACCTCAGCAGCACACACATAAGTCTCCCTGTTCCATGCAGTTGGCCAAGGAAAAGAAAATATTCTCTCCAAGCATTCCGCCCCTACTTTGTTTCCTTAGCCGAAATTATTTGAATATACATTGAAAGAGTGGTAAAACTCACCTCATATTCTGAAGAATAGGTTTATTTTTCTGTCTGACTTCCTATCCTGTCTGACTCTCTTCCTGCCTGAGAGGCACCTGGCCTGTTAGTTGGGATGGCTGACCGCTCCCTTTCCAAACACCTTGGCCTGAAGTTAGGAATGACACTGGGTCAGTACCCCTTCAGACCCTCACCAGAGTCCTCCCCACTCTGATAGGATACGCTCTGACTGAGAACATCAAGGAACATTCCCTTGGTGAATGAAGCTGGCTTCTTATGTCCTAGTGCATTGACTTCCCTAGAGCTGAGTAATTTAAGCCAGTTGCCTTTCATTTCAACCATGTCAAAGTATCAAATAAAGGTATAACATCAGACCAGCTAGGAAAATGAGAGTAACATGTTTATAATATAATATATAATACAAATCTAAAGTAACATGTTTATATAAATCCTTCCTGTTTTCTCAACCCTTGCTTCCCTGGCTGTTTTCCATTCTGACAGAACACTCTGGAGATTTGCCTACAGACAGTGGCCACCAATTTAAGGATTTGTTGATTATTTATTAAGGAAAATTGCAAAGCTCAAATAAACCCAGTGTTGGGTAAAATGGATGGCCAAAATTAGCAATTCCCAAGATTCATTAGCATTAATAACCCTGACCTCCAGGCTGGGCAGGGCTTTGTGTCGCTCAGTCCCCAGGAAAGCAGTTTGGAGGTCTTCTTCTTTCCAGACCCTGATACCCCAGAGGTTGCACCGTTCTCCAAGTGGGGAGGCCAGTCTGTTGGAAGTGAGAATACCTGCCAGTCCCTTGACCTCCAGGACTGCGTGTTCTGACCTTGGAGAAAATCTGTTTCAAAACATTGATTTTTCCAGTCATTGCAGTTACACATCACATGTCTCGTGGGCTTTTGAGCCATTTGAGGAGTGCTCGTGAAATGCCTTAAGTAGGATAAAAAAGGTAAAACTAGAGTCCCTGGTTTCTAACTGGGAAACTCAGGAGGAGCCCTAACGAGTTACCAGCAGCCCAGAACTAGGCCTCTAAGCTCTCGTCTGTTGAATGTGTACTGCTGAGCTTTCTTTCTCTCCCTCCCTCCCTCCCTCTCTCTCTCTCTCTATCTCTCTGTCACACATACATACACACAGGTATTCAAGGTACCTTCACCAAAAAGTATGACCATATCTACCTAATGATATTTGGGGAAAGGGTGGTTCCAGAAGAGAATGTGATTAACATTACCAAATAACATTAGGAAAGGAAGTATATATTCCAATTAGAGTCTCACCTTCTCTTTAAAATGGCAGGCTTGAGGCACCGGGCTGGCTCAGTCGATGGAGAATGTGACACATGATCACAGGGTTGTAGGTTCAAGCCCCATGTTGGGTGTAGAGATTACTTAAAAAAAAAAAAAAAAAAATCTTAAAAAAAGTAATAAGATGGGAAAAAAAAGAAAACAAAAGTAATACAATGGCAGACTTTTCAATCTTGCTTTCTTTCAAAGACGTATTTAAAACTTATACAATCCAAGATGCTATTCAGGAGATGCACTAAATACACATACTGTCAATTAATTGAACACTCATTTCAGACTACTAGAAACCATACTTCTTTGGGAGAGTACTTGGTAGTTAACTATTTCCTGGACTGGCTACGTAATTGGCGGGGCTCAGTACAGAATCAAAATTCAGGGCCCCTTATTCATAGGCAAGGAAAAAGTTATTAATATAGAGAGCTTTTCCTTTTATTCCCAGTCTCTCTCAACTTGTTATGATATGTTTTATTTACCATCTAATGTTATTTTAATGTGAAGAAAAAATTTTAAAATTAAATTATTAGTGCGAATTTTACAACTCATCTTTATATTATGCAGAGGCAATTTTATTTATTTATTTGTTTATTTAAAGATTTTATTTATTTACTTGACAGAGAGAGATCACAAGTAGGCAGAGAGGCAAGCAGAGAGAGAGGGGGAAGCAGGCTCCCTGCTGAGTAGAGAGCCAGATGCGGGGTTCGATCCCAGGACCCTGAGATCATGACCCGAGCTGAAGGCAGAGGCTTTAACCCACTGAGTCACCCAGGCACCCCACAAAGGCGATTTTAAGTACAAGTATAAGAACTTTTAACTCACATCCAGAGTCATTGAAATTACAGTTTTTTGTAGCACATACATACCTGTTTGTTTGTTTTTTTTTTTCCTTACTGGAAGTAGAAAGGTTGCAGAAAATTAGCTCACTGTTTTTATTTCACTTCTTGATACATGCCCATTCTACCAACACTCTCTACTTTTGACTTCCTGATGACCGAGGGAGAACTATAAAGAAAGTGAACTATAGATCGCCCTATCCTTCCCTTTCCTTCTGTCCCATCATTTTCAGATATGTGGGTGGCTAATACAGAGAAGTAACAGCAATAAGAAATGATTGTTAGTGTTTCTTAGAACTCTTTTGCCTTCTTTCTGCATTTGAAGAAAATTCTGGTTCGAATGGAAAGCGGAGCCTCTTGGGCTGTCAGCAAGCCCACTTACTCAGTTTCAGACATAACACAGCTATCTTGTGCCCACTTTGAGTCTTCCTGAACTGCCATGCAGTGTGGGTCCACCAGAATTCTTTGTTTATGGGCACTGCGACTGCTATGTGTGGGTAGGGTGGCAAGGACCATTGGCCGACACATGTGAGGCACATAATAGCTTCTCCATTGTCCCATCCATCTTTGCTTACAAAACACAAGTTCAAAGATAAAATGAAGAATTTCAAGGTTGAGATATTAAACCGAAGCACAGGGAACTCAGGGCCCTGTGTGACTGCATAGGTCATATAACCGTGAAGTTGGCCCTGAGTACTCCTGGGCTTTAGCTGACTTCCTGTGTAGACTAAGATCCTAAAAGGTGTAGGGCTTCATGCTTCACTGGTCTCATCTCCTTTGGCCTGCTGGAAAGGTCTTGAGAGCAGGAATTTGCCACAGACTGATGCTCCTCCCTGACCCAGGTTGCCTTTAAGTCCTCCTGTCCCTAATAACAAGTGATCCAAAGGGCAGGGGGAGGAGTGGGTCTGCTTACCTTTAGCTCAGCTCCCTTTTATCAAAACCTCTTCAGGTCTTTCCCCCTACCCGACCCAGTGAAATGGACATAAGAGTTGCTGGGGTCCATTTCATTATTACTAAGAGTTCACAAATATCATCAGACTTTATTTCTCTCACAGGTCAACAGTTTTCTATCATGAAATAATAATAATTCTAATAATTATTATTATTATTGTTATTTAGAGAGAGAGCCAGGGGGAGTGGCAGAGGGAGAGAGAATCCCAACCAGTGCAGAGAGCCCAACACAGAGCTCGATCTCACAACCCCGAGATCATGACCTAAGCTAAAATCAAGAGCCAGATGCTTAACCAACTGACCCACCCAGGCCCCCCATCATGGAATTATTTTCATTTTTTATATTTTCTTAGTGTGAAATATTTCAGAAAAATAAGAAAATTTAGAAAAGTACATCAGTATCTAGGTACCCATCACCCAAATAAGACCTAAAATGTTACAAATATAATGGCAGTTCCCTGTGTTACCTTCTCCAATTTCTTTTCTCTCCCTGCCCCTCCCTCCAACAACCACATTATTTTTAATCTTCTGCATTTCTTTGTAATTTTATTTTGTATTTTTATACTCTCACAGCACTTATTTAGTATTTCTTGTCATGTTTTAAAGCTTGATATGAATGTGACTTCAGTTCATATCCGGCAGCTTGTTTTTTAGCCTCCGCTGTATGTTTTTGAAATTTGTCCATGTTGCTGTGGCAGAAGCCTTTGTGCCCAGTTTAATTTTATATTTCCGAAGCTCCAAGTTTTTGATCTTGTACAGAGCCGTGGATTGTTAGTGAATGCCCCATTTGTAGCTTGGGTGGATTGCATCTACTGATTAGCCTTTGAGGCTTTACTTAACCAAAAATTTGTTTGGAGACTTGAGTCATCACCCCTTATCTGTTTCATTGAGTTTCCATTCAGCCCATTGTCTGGACAAAATATGTATTGGAAAAGTTTACTAGTGTTTCTTGGCAATCCTTTGCTGTGGGATGGCACAGCCATGCAGAATGAGTTGGGTAATGTTTTTTTGATTACACCATTTACCTTTAAATTAGACTGAATCAGTATAAAAGGAAGCATGTAGAGATACAGAATCCAAGCCAGATAAGACTCATCTTACCTAGGAGCAGAATCTACTTATCGATAGATTGCCATTCGCCATTTGGGGACAGCTTATCTGCTGTGAATATCTCTCCACAGTTACTCCTTTATGTAATCATTGCCCAATACCATTATATTCATTGCTTTTTAGAGTCTGTAGTATTTAGCATCGCCCGTTGATATGAGTGACATTGTCAAATTGATTTCTCTCTTGATAGGAACAATGGGGTGCATTAAGGGCACTTTGCACTTGGGCAGAGGAAAGCCATGGATTTTTTTTAAAGGGGGAGGAAATGGTCAAACGATTTTTTTTTTTAAAGGAGAAGAGTACAGAGAATTAATAATAACCGTTTCCATTTCTGGAATACCAGAACATAGTAAATGCTTTGCATACATTCAAATCCCACTCGGTCCTCACAACGACCCTGCGGAACCGATGTCTGTTTTATCATTTTATAAATGAAAAAAGTTCAAAGCCATTAAGACAGTCCCTCACAGTCCCAGAATTGCTAACGGGAGGGTCAGGATTGGACCCGGTTGTGGCCATGGCGGCAGGGCTCTTCACACACTCCTGGAGACCCTGCTTGCTGATGCCACAATTGAACGACAAGCCAGCTGCGCCGTGGGCAGGAATCGCCACTGAGCCTGGCGCAGCATGACGACGCATGTGTGCTGTGTCTCTTGTGGCTAGGGGATCTAGAAGTTGGATGTGGGTCTGCTCAGTGGGAAAAGCAGTAGAATGTTAGTGGTTATGTGGTTTCTAAGGAAGAGCCAAAAAAACTAAAAAGTCACCGTGATTTGGGTTTTTACAGACCCGCCTTTGGCCTCGAAGGATCCCTGCCCTACTTGAGGTCTGTCTGTGGCCGGCTGGCTTCTGAGGGGTGGTCGGGCCATCACCCGCCTCCCTCTGCATGGGTTGGGTTAGGCCAGAGGCCACCGCTCCGGCACAAGTAATTTTCTTTTCTCAGTGCATGTGGCCGCCCGTTCCTCTTTCTCGCCATCGCTCGCTCGGCCTTCTGCCCCAGCTCTTCTGAAACATGGGCGTAACCCGAAATTCCTTTCTCTAAAAAGGTCTGTAGCCTGGAGTGCATTCTGATGCCCCACCCTGACACCATATTTTGGAACCTGTGTCAGCAACTTTTCTACTCACTCTCGTTAGAGCCCTTTCAGATGACCTTGATTCATCTTGCTATCTTTAGCTTTTCTCTCTTAACCTTAGGAGCAGGTAGTCCTAGGGCCCAAACGATCACAGTATCTCTGCGGCTCGGTTGCTTTTCAGCCTTTCTGTTTTAAACGTGTCTTTTATTTATCATCCACCCAGGAACCTCTCTGGGTTGATGGCATAATTTTCAGACTTCCTGACATCTGAATGCAGCACATACACTCCCTCCTTAATGTTGGCTGATTTTAATCTTCTCGGCCACAATAAATCTGACACATACCTCAAGCCAATGGCATGCTTGTCTTGATATTTTGATCCTTTTTCCTTTACCACAGTGATCGCTTGATTTAAGAAAGTAACTCTGGCATGTACTGTTTTTACTAACATTCAAGTGTCAAGTTGGCCTTGACTTTCTGCAACCCCTTACCAACCTGATCCTTCCAGACTTAAAAGTATTTTGCCTATCTGGTATTTGCTGGTATGGAGAGCAATTAGGGCTTTTTTTTTTTTTTTTTCTTTCCTGTCTTATATCTCTTACAATAATAAGAAATATGATGCTTTGAAGACTTTTTTTTTTTTACTAGTTTTTTGATAGTCCAACAAGATATCTATAGGAAGTGAATGGTTCTGCGACAGGAAAAGTAGAACCTAGAATTTTCATATCACTTCTTTTCTTCTCCAGGTCTTATTTGGATGGCATTTCTTTGCATATCTGAAAAACTGGTTCTCCAATTGGAGCATGTGTTTAGCTAGATATCACATTCTACTGGTAAAGATCTAAATGAGGGTACTGATTCTTTAGTCTTGTTTTTGTTTGGCTTGTTTAGTTTTTAAAGGTCATCTCTCCATCTCCCTCATTTTATAGAGGAGGAAACCAAAGCCAAGAAAGGTTGACCTACTCATGGTTTTTTCATAGAACTCATGGCAGAAATGGGCTCAGGCCCAGGGCTCAGGAGTTCATATGGTCGGAACCTGTAGCAGGGATTTGAAACCTCATTTCCACACAATATTGAGTCTCTAACTGATGAAGCAATAGAAACACCTCTTTGAGGCCAAAGTTCTATATTATATTATTTAGCCTCTTGAAGCTGTGTGTTTGTTACACTCTCGAGTAAAAGAACTTAAATATCTAAAATTCATTTAACCTCAAATCCTATTATCCCCAAAGAGGCTATCCCTTATTTCCATGAGCTATGTCCACCACCCGAACTCAATCAGTAACTATTTGTTGAAGTTATACTGTATGTTTTCTGAAGCTTAACTATAATACTCCGTGTGCTTGAGTAGCTGCCTGCTCAATTGGGAAAAAAGACACAAAAGATTATCTCACAGTAATAAAGTGCTAATTGTGTGGTACCAATCATTAGTGCCGTGGAACTTTAAGGAAAATGAAAATCGCTCGAAGTTGGAGCAGTCAGGGGCGGCTTTGGGAGAGGTTTCTCACTTGCAACATATTTAAGCTTTCCCAGGAGAAGTTAAGTAGCAAGACAGGAGGACTCATCAAATAGGAACCCAGAGGTCAGAAGAGGCAACAAGAACAGAAAATATATCCAGGGGCAGTGAGTTAGAACACAAATAAATAGATCAAGAAGGCTTGCGGAGGTATGGATGATCCAAAGAAAAACCAACAAGGAAAGGGTGGGAAAAGGAAACAGGAAAAAAGTGGGGAGGGAAAAAAAAGATGAAAATGAATCACCTAATTAATGGGTGGGAATGCCGGCTGATGGTTTCCAGGGGCACTGTTTCCAGGCCAATTATCTGTCAAAAATGCTTTGGCGTCGTGGCCAAAGGAAACCAAGGCGAAAAACTCCCTGCTAAAATACTTGAATGCCTTCCCCAAACCTCGACTTTTATTTCTCTTGTTTGAAAGAGGGCGTTATACTATTTGTCCCAGAATATGATTTTAAAGCCCTGATTCTAGAATTCTTTGGAATTTACATACGTGTGGTGTGGTCTTTATCTCATCACTTTGGGAAACACCTGACATCTTTGGAGCCAAAGCATAACTTAATAAATTACAGTCGCCTGGGTGGTTAGGAGGTAACTCTGAGAAGGAGCTTGGGACTTCGGCCAAGTTGGAAGAAGGAACAAAGAGGAGGGGAAATTGCTGCTCTTCATTTCACTTTTCTCTCCCATATTTGGTTTGTTCACAAGAATTCATCAACTTACAGAATCCAAGCTATTATTTGGGGACCATAACATTTTGTTGTTGTTGTTGTTTTCTTCATTCTATTTGTTTGACTTCCATGTTTAATACATTGACTTAATAAAGGGTGAGAAAATGCTTAGTATAATTTTTTTCAAAAAGCTTCTTTGAAACAGTAATAACTTCTCTGTCTCATCAGCAGGGCTTTAAAAAGTTGTAGGTAGTAAATGATAAATTCCTGACACAATTCAGTAGAGTCACAGCCACTGTGCTCCGTGAAGTGAGAAGATGACATGTCCTACTCTTGGTGAGGGGTGAGTCAACACTTAGTAGGAGACTAGGTACACTCCATCTCGTGTGCAGCCTGGATGTGGGACACAGCTTCTCCTCAAAAAAAAAAAAGAGGGAATGAGCCAGAGCGTGTAAAAAACATGAGAGAATTATGTTTGATTTTGTGATTATGGAGAAATACAGGTTCCCTTTGAAGCTAAATAGAAAAAAGATGGAAACTGTGATTAGAAAATTCCTTGTGATAGGTCGTTAATAGGATTATTTAAAAAATTTTAAGTGTATTATATAGTTTTCCTGTGTTACCATCCAGGCAGAACCCGGAGCGTTCTCAAAGGCACTGCTCAATCACCTACTCCCTTTTTCGAATCCTAGAAAAGTACTGATGATTTAATGTTCTGCAAGAATATCCTCCTTTTGGTGGTTTTTATTTATTTATTTTTAATTGGTTACGAACAGCAACCAAAAGAACGTTCCCTTTTTAAAAAAATAACCACAGGGAAATAGCGTTATTTTTATAATGATAATACTTCATACAGATCTGTGGTCTTTCATCTCGGAACTTTCAAGCACTTTTCAAATGTTGACTCATCAATCCATGACACACTTAGAAGATTGGGCAATAATTCTGCTTCCATTCGATTTCAAAGAACTCACTATGTCCTAAGACATGTGGACTCTCTTTTTACTTTTTTTCCCTTCCTCCCTTCCTTCATTCCTTCCTTCCTTCCTTCCTTCCTTCCTTCCTTCCTTCCTTCCTTCCTTCCCTTTTCTCTCTCTCTTTTCCCTTCCTTTCCCTCTCCCTTCCCTTCCCTTTCCTTTTCTTTTTATCCCTCCCTTTCTCCCTCCCTCCCTCCCTTCCTTCCTTCCTTCCTTCATTTTTTCTTTTTGTTTAAAGCCAGAAGAAATGTGGCTTTATCCCAACCCACTAGGAACTCAGTGTGATGAAGGAAGGAACCGCGGAAAAGCTCTACAGATTCTCAGTAACACATGCTACAACTTAAAAACCAGAGATGGAAATCTCTACATATTTTTGAAGGTCTAGAAAGGCATTCAGAAGATTTCAAGCCCTAAATTATTCCAAGATACAGAAGGCAGACTAACTTTGCTGAATTGACATTTTAATCAGTATTTTTCTTATTTATTTTTTTTAACAGAGCAACTGTGTTATTTCTAATGTTCTTGCTGAATACGAAGTTATACCTACCTGTGATAGGGAAGGATGATCGAGGATGGATTGAGTCTTGGCTGAATTTATGCATAAAAATTTCTCAGGCCAAGAATAGGAAAGTAGGCTGCCAGTAATTAAAAATTTTATGAAGTATCCATTAAGATTTTGTTGATTAATGGTCTCAAGATTTAGCCTTTATTGTCTTACTGATTTCCTGTGGTTAGGTAGAGTTCAATGGCCTTTCTAGCTACCTTTGAGTTCTTAAAGTAAAAGACTGTATTGAGGGCTCTTTTTCAACTCAAGGACCATATTTTCTCACCCACATGCTTTTCAACTCCTCCACTTCCAGTTCAAGAATGCTATGAAAATAGTTTTTATGAGTATGGATCGTTATGTATGAAAATAATAAAGTTATGGGAATAAGCTAGTTGCTTCTAAGTATTGGAAAAATATCTTTCTCTCTCTGATGTATGTGTCAAGCATAAGTATACTCCTATGAAACAATTTGGGTTGATTGCAGTAGATATTAGTTAAAACTTTTAAATGTGAATTGAGGGTTGAGAAAGAGATACTAGAGACTGTATAGAGAAGGTGAGAGAGAAGACCCCATAGAATGATGGGTATTTGGGACCTCCAGCCCAGGCAGAGTTTCTGAAAGCCAGGATCTAGGGCAGACCTCCACCACCACTTTATTTCTCAGAACTACACCCCAAGATGGAGTCATTTCCTTGAGTGCCTCCATTTTAGGATTTCATGAAGCGCATCCCTAGCTCATGCTCTTCTGCTCTGGGATGCGAATTGCTGTCTGGATCTCCTCTGGTGACCTCTGTCTTCAACACCCCCAAGCACGCCACAAGCCTAGGGAGAATTCCTGCCCCTCTTGGTTTGGAGAGAGATGGAGAAAGAAAGAAATCAAAGAAACCATGAAATACCTTTTATTGCTGCTATTTACTTCTTCCTTTGTCTCAGATTTGCCCCCATATGTTAGCAGGTAAATTGTTAATGAAGAACAATTAGAGATGCTTCAGTGAGGCTTTGAAACCCAAACCCACAATAGCTGTTCCACCAGCTAAAGAATGAATTAATAAAGAATTGGCTGTGATACCCCAACCTGACTGCTAAGAAAGCCGAAGGTGAGATTCTATTAGGTAGTTAGAACTTTCTGACTGGCCACACATTTAGGCTGACCTTGAATTAGTACAAAATATGAGACACATGTCACCAGCCCCAAAAGAATCGGACTGTGATGGCCTCGGTATCGCACAGAGCACACACACTGGAGCTGGGACTGCAGGGTGCTGACCCCGGCCCTGCCACTCATGATCTTGGACAAGTTGCTTAACCTCCCTGCACCTCAGTTTCCCCATCTGAAAAATGGGGACGATATTATTATAGTATCGCACAGAGTTGTTAAGATGAAGTAAATTAATACATGAGTAGCTCTATAATCAGGAACTGGCACAAAATAGATGCTGTAGTAATATTTGCTGCTATTATTATTGTCATTGTTCTGTACTAAAAAATATAAAAATAGCTTATACTGTTTGACATTCAGATGGTTGAAGGGGAAAAAGCATGGAGGAGTACACATACATAGGAAGTATTTATGAGCTGGGCCTGGTCATGGCTAATATCACTCCTATCCACATTCCATTGGCTAGAACTCAGTCACATGGCCACACCTAACTGCCCAGGAAGCTAAAAAATATAGCCTAACATTGGGAGTCCAGTAACAAGAGGAGAATGTGGATTTTAGAGAAGAGAACCCTCTGCCACAACCCTGAAGCCCATCAGTAATTCCCTAGCTTTTTCGCTCTTTCAAGAGATCAAGTGGGTAAAACACATATGATACATGTAATAAAATACATATTTTGCTGGCTGAACAATGAAATATGTGGCCTGAAATTTTTTTTCTGACTTGTTAAGCTTTTTATTTATTGTGAAAGTCTTACGAAATCATCAAAATTCAATTAGTTTGGTTGTATATTTAAAGAGTTATCTTAATTGAAAAGGATATCGCTGTGTGAAATCAAAGCAGTGCCAGAAGGTCTGCTCAGTGACAAACAACTGACTCGTCATTATAAAATCTACATTCACTCCATTGGCTCGGTGGCCAGGGCCAGTGCCAGTACAGTCCGAGGTTAGTACAGGTGAAACTGAAAAGTGTTGGCGAAAATTAAAACCACAGAGCATTGCAGAAAATTGAAAGGTTTGGATGGGATACAAGGGTCAGAACAACAGAAAATTATCCAGTGAAAAAGCTAACCCAAAGGGAAAGCAAAAGAAATGTGCATCTGACAGGTGGTGGGCACTGGAATTTCCTTGCCATTTTAAATTTTTTTTTAAAGATTTTATTTATTTATTTGACAGAGAGAGACACACACAGTGAGAGAGAGAACAGAAGCAGAGGGAGTGGGAGAGGGGGAAGCAGGCTTCCCGTGGAGCAGTGAGCCTGATGCGGGGCCTGATCCCAGGACCCCGGGATCATGACCTGAGCTGAAGGCAGATGCTTAATGACCGAGCCACCCAGGCGCCCCTCCTTGGCATTTTTTTAAAGTATACAAATAAAATATAGCCAACGGCCAGATGTGCTTTGCTGGATGTATAAATACTCTTGAGAAGATGTCTGTAAACTGAGTCTGTAGAAATTCAATTTTAATGCTTTAAAAAAGATACCTTCATAATCCAGCCCTACAGAAAAGGCTTTTAAATAAAATAAATGTAAATAAAACTCCCTTTTATTTACATGGCCTGTAAGCCTAAGTAGTTACTCATTTTTTTTTTTGGAAGTAGATTATCCTACCAGGTCATGTTATGTATGTATGAAAGCAAACTTGTGATAATTTTTAAAATCCAGAATAGAGGGATACCTGGGTGGCTCAGTTGGTTAGGTGTCTGCCTTTGGCTCAGGTCATGATCCCAGGGTTCTGGGATCGAGTCCCACATTGGTCTCCCTGCTCACCGAGGAGCCTGCTTCTCCCTCTGCCTGCTGCTTCCCCTGCTTGTGCTCGATCTCTCTCTCTCTCTCTCTCTCTCTCTCTCTGATAAATAAATAAATAAATAATTAAAAAAAAAAATCCAGAATAGAAATGGGCTAACTTTATGCTTTTTTTTTCCCCTCAACTGTATTACTTTTAAGGGAAAAGTAAAACAATTTCATGCAAGGTTTTTTTAGAAAAAGGGTTTAGACTGATTTCCTACAGTGGGATTGTTCTTTGTTCCTTAATATTGTTGAAATGTGGGACAGCGCAGTTCAGTTTTATACAGGGTTAACGCAACATTTTAAATGAAGTGCCTAAGTCCCAAGAGTTGAAATTATCTTTAAAATGCCTTAAAGCAGTCACAAAATATACTATATGTGGATTTGTTTATATAACCTATTATGTAACATTGAATGTATAGTATAGATTAGTGTACAATTTGTGATGAAATATACATGCAAGTAGTCTTACGGCACTATTTAAATTATTACTCTCTGTTTTTTCTTATGAGTGGGTGTGGTTTAGTCCGTGTAAGTTAAATCTATGGATGATGGCATTGCCTGATATAGAGGAACAAACACTGGACTTGAGTCGGAAGTCCTGGCATGTTATGACCTTGGGCAAGTCATTTGATCTTTCTAAGCCTTATCTCTGTTGCCCATAAGATGAAGCTACTACTTATTTCATAAGTTGTAGTCAAGATCAAATGAAATGATGTGTAAACTCTAACGTGCTATGTAAGTATCAAGAGGTTCCCACTAGATTAAGAGTATCAAGAGGGCAGGCACCATATCAGTCTACTAGTGAATTTTCATGAGTCTCTGCTGGAAGTTCCGTTGACCAAACCAGGGAGGAAGTGCAGTCCTATGTTTTCTGCCCAGAGGCAGACACACTCAGATGGACTTATGCACAGAGTAGTGTTAACGTATCTGAAGTAACGAAGGCAAATTGGCTTTCTTCTTAAACTTCAGCCTGTATAAAGAGAAGCTAGTGCTATTCATGTTTAAGTGAAATAAGCCTATAGAGAAATCCAGTATAAACACAGAAGTTTCCCTCATTAGGCAGTGAGCAGTGAGTTTTATTGGGAATGGATTTGTCATGCTGAAAGTTTTCTAATTATAGGGCCATTGTTTGCTTTGACTGACTATCGAAAATATGTCTGTTCACCACACTTTCACCTTTTTTCCAATATTGCATCTTAAAGAGAGGATTATTTTAATTACAGTAGCATATAACTAATGACAAGGAAAGGAGTAAAAATGAAAGTGAACAAAAAAAATCCAATCTTAACAGCTGAGGTGACAGTGTCAACCAATTAGAATTTTATTCCCTTCTCCATAAAAGTGAGACTTTAAGCATTTTCAGCCATAGTGTTCATATAACATTTATCCATCATAGAATAAATTGAGACCATGTATGTGTGAGCATGCGTGCATATGTGTGTGTGTGTGTGTGTGTGTGTGTTTATTTTTATTTTGGAGTAATTATGGAGTCACAGAAAGTTGCAAAGAAATGTACAAGGAGGTCCCATGTACTTATAAGTGTTAACATCTTGCCTAACTGTAGAGTGATATCAAAACCAGGACATTGACATTGGTACAATAAACAGTTTATTCAGATTTCAGCATTTTACAGTTGACCCTTGAACAATGTGGGAGTTGAGGGCACCGACCCTGCACAATCAAAAACCCACGTATAACTTTTGACTCCCCCAAAACTTTACTAATAGCCTTCGGTTGACTGGCAGCCTTACTGATAACATAAATAGATGAGATGATTAACACATATGTTGTATGTTATATGTATTATATACTGTATTCTTACAATAAAGTAAGCTAAAGAAAGAAAGTGTTATTAAGAAAATCACAAAGAAGAGAAAATACACTTACAGTATTGTACTGTATTTATTGAAAAAAATCCACATATAAGCAGACCCACACAGTTCAAACCTCTGTTGTTCAAGGATCAGCTGTACATATATTTATTTCTCTTAGCATTTACGTGTGTGTATAGCTCTCAGCAAGTATATTCTGTATGTAGCTTCCACCGTGTTTAACCACCACCACAATCAAGATACTTAAGTATACCATTACCACAATGCTCTATTGGCATTTCTTTATAGATAACGTGCTGTTTGTCTTTAACTGTTGTCAAGATTTTTTCTTTCTTTTTGCTCTTCAGAAGTTTAATTATGATGTGTCTAGGTGTGGATTTCTTTGGCTCTCTCTAATTTGGAATTTACTTAGTTTCTGAAACTATAGGCTTGTGTCTTTTGCCAAATTTGGGAAGACTTCAATCATTATTTCTTTGAATACTTTTTTAAAAAATATTTTGTCAGCCCCACACTCTTTCTCTCCTTCTGAGACTTTGATGATATGAGTGTTAGATCTTTTGTTATTTTCCCACAGAGCCCTAAAGTTCTGTTTGTTTTACTATTGTTCAAATTGAGTAAATTTTATTGATCTGCCTTCAAATTCACTGATTCTGTCCTCCATTATCTCCAACTACTGTCAAGTCCATCCAGTAAGTTATTGTATTATTGTGTTTAACATTTTAGTTATTGTGTTTTTCTGCTCTATAATTTCCATTTGTTTCTTTTTTCTTTTTTTTTTTTTAAAGATTTTATCCATTTATTTGACAGAGAGAGAGATCACAAGTAGGCAGAGAGGCAGGCAGAGAGGGGGAAGCAGTCTCCCCACTGAGCAGAGAGCCTGATGCGGGGCTCAATCCCAGGACCCCGAGATCATGACCTGAGCCGAAGGCAGAGGCTTTAACCCACTGAGCCACCCAGGCGCCCCTCCATTTGTTTCTTTTTTATAACTACCTTTCTTTGCTTAGATTTTCTATTTTTTCCCATTTATTTCAAGAGAATTTTTAATTGATTGTCGAAGCATTGTTTTATGACAGCTGCTTTAAAATCCTCGTGAGATAATTCCAGCATCTGGTTTTTCTTGGAATTGGCTCCACTGAAGGGAGATTAATAATCCCAACCTCAAAACATTTTAAAGTCAGTGATGAACTGAATCAGACTAAAACAGCAACAAAACAAAGCCACAGTTAGACTATAGGTTGTTATTGATTTGGCCCGACAAAGGAAAGGACATATCTTTTCCTAGAATGAATATTATCTACTTAAGTCTTTACTTTTCTTATACTCTCAGTTGAATATACAGTAAAAAAATAAAACTGAGGGAAGAAAGAAAGAAAAAAAGAAAAGAAAGGCAGACACATGAAGAAACTGGAACATGTGACCCAAAATCAAGAAAAAAATCAGTCATTAGGAGCAGACCACAGAACAGCCAGATGTTGGATTAGCTGACAAGGATGTTAAAATGACTATGATAAATATGTTAAAGGATCTCATAGAAAAGGTAGACAATGTGTATGAATAGATGGGAAATATCAACAGCAATAACAACAAAGGATACTTTAAGAAAGAACTAAACGGAAACTCCCAAAATGAAAAAGATCATAAATGACACATTTATATAATGGGATAAAGAACAAAATAGACACAGAGAAAAAAGGATCAGTGCATTTGAAACAAATCAATAGATTTTATCTGAAATAAAATGAAGCATTTTTTCATTTTATGAATGGGGCATCTTAGAACTGTAGAACATTATCAACTGGTCTGATACGTATGTAGTTGGAGGTGCAGAATGAGAAAAGAAAGAGAATGCAGAAACAAAATATTTGATGTGATAAGGCTAAAAATTTTATAAAACTTATCTAAGAAATCGACCCACAGATTAAAGATGCTCAGCAAATCCCAAGCAGGATAACAAACTACAAAAAAAGTACATCTAAGCATATCATGTCAAAATGCTAAATATCAAAGATAAATAGAAAATCTAAAATGCAGCCAGATTAAAAAGAATCATTACATTGAGAGAAACAACATTAAAAATGATGACAGGGTGCCTGGGTGGATCAGTCGGTTAAGTGTCTGCCTTCAGCTCAGGTCATGATCTCAGGGTCCTGGAATCGAGCTCCTCGTCGGGCTTCCTGCTCAGCAGAGTCTGCTTCTCCCTCTCCCTCTGACCCTCCTCCCTGCTTGTGCTTACCCTGTCTCAAAAAAAAAAAAAAAAAAAAAAAAGACTTAGAAACAATGGAAGCTGAACACAGGGTAGTTTTGCCATAGGATGACAAATCAGCAGAGCAGAATACAGAATCTAGAAACTAACCCATACACATACAGTCAAATTGTTTTTCACAAAGATACCAAGGGAAATCAGTGTGGAAATGGGACCGAAAAAACTAGATAACCCTATAGAAACAAATGAATCTAACCCCCTATGTCACTCCATAAACAAATATTAATTTGAGACGGATCATAGAACTAGATATGAAAACTAGAGTCCTAACTCTTCTAGAAGAAAATATAAAATATTCCCATGACCTTTTAGCTCAGACAGATTTCTTAAGACATAAAAAGCCCTAATCATCAATGATAAAATTAATAAACTTAAAAATTCTGATTATGAATTTTTGGAAATGAACTGGTTAGCCATAGACTGGGACAATATTATTCACATTATAATGGACTTATATTCAGATATATAAGGAAGACAAATAACTCACTTTGAAATATGATAAAAGGCTTGAGTAGTCACCACGCACACACACACACACACACACACACACACACGAATTAGAAACGGTCAACAAGAACATGAAAAGATAAAAAAATCATCAGTCATCAAGAAAATGCAAATTCAGACCATTCTGAGATAACATTTATACCCACAAGAGTGGCTAATGGGTGGATAGAATTATGTGAGCAAGTACGTGGGGCATCTGGAACTCTTGTGCATTGTTTGTGGAATTGTAAAATTGGACAGCCACTTTGAAAAACTCTTTGGTACTTTCTCATAAAGTTAAAAATACACCTACAGTATGACCTAGCAATCCTGCTCTGAAGAACTTATCTAAAAGAAATAAAAATATATTTACAAAAAGACTTGTACAAAAATATTTATAGCAGCCTAATACTTAATAGCCCCAAACTGAAGCAACCTGAATGTCTCCTAACAGGAGAATGAATAAACAAATTGTGGTATATTAGCACGATGAAGTACTACTCATCAAGACAACACAGATGTCAAAAACACTATGTTAAGCAAAATCCAGGTACTAAAGAATACATATTATATAATTCCATTTATATGAAATTCAAGAACATAGAAAATTAATCTATGTACTGGAACTCAGTGGTGGTCTTTGGCGTGGGGTGACTGGAACAAGGCATGAAGGTACTGTTTGGGTAGTGGAAATATTTTGTATCTTGATTTGGGTGGTGGTTACTTATGTGTATTCAATTATCAAAACCCATCAAATTATTTAAGATCCATTCATTCTATTATATATAAAATTTAATTCAATGAAGAAAAAAGAAAGCTCACCAAATATCTTAGAGAGACCTGAGTTTTAGGCCTCAACTCTACCATTTATTAGTAGTTGCACCTTCAGCAAGGTGTTTAACCTTTTTGAAATTTGTGTCCTCATCTGAAAAGTGCGCATCAAAGCAGTATCTACCCTGTAGGGATGCTTGAGGTTTCAAGTGGTTTAATACAGGGGGGCCTGGGTGGCTCAGTGGGTTAAAGCCTCTGCCTTCAGCTCAGGTCATGATCTCAGGGTCATGGGATCGAGCCCCGCATTGGGCTCTGTTCAGCAGGGAGCCTGCTTCCTTCCTCCTCTCTCTCTGCCTGCTCTCTGCCTACTTGTGATCTCTTTCTCTCTGTCAAATAAATAAATGAAAGCTTTAAAAAAATAAATAAAGTGGCTTAATACATATAAATCACTTAGCATAGTGCCTGGCATATAAAAATATTCATTAATTGTTAGCCATTATTTTTTATTGTCATTTTTTTTTCAATTGGAAAAACAGAGTGGTTCACTACTTTGCCCAGGGACACTGGTAGTACATTATAGAGGTGGAAAATTAATCCAAACAGTCTCACTCCAGAGTGAAATTTGTATATCAAATTGGTTTAGAAGGACATGGAGGATTACTTGTGATTGATTGATTCTTTGGTTGGTTGATTGGTTAATTAAGCCAACACAGAAACATGATAGCCAGCTAATCAATCTTGTAGTATTGAACCATACTGTAGGAAGATTAATCTGGCAATGCTTTACAGGATTGACTAGGTCATACAGAAACTGGTTAGTTATGAAGGAGTTAGAGTTGTCCTAAGAGGTGGGTGATGCAAGCCTCAGTAGGGTAGTAGAAATAGGAATACAAATGTAAGAATGAATTCTAGATGGTGGGTAGGTGGATTCTTGATGACATGACAACTGATTGAATGTGGACATCGAGGGATAGAATGGAACTGAAGATGACTCTGAGAAGAATGGTAGGGCCATGTAAACAAGTAGGAACATCAGGGGAAGGAATTGGTTATGGGATCAGGGGTAAGGGAGTCAAGGTTTGAGCAAATGAATGTGAGCAACCAGCACAATACCCAAAAGATACGTTGTGGGTCTGTCAGCACAACATCTGATAGATAGTTGGATGTCTGTAGCTGCTCTGGAGAAGGGGGCCCAGAGGGAGCAGATCTGAGAGACACATGTTAGTGACAGTTGCCATTCTCTGCGTGAGCAGAGCAAGGAGAAGTGAGAGCTGAGAATGGCAGCCGTTGAAAAGGGAGCAACAAACTATGGAGCGGGGTGGTTGTTGATGTCTGTGTATAACGACGGTGCTGTTGTTGCCTGACCAACTGGGTATATGTTTTGTGCTATTAATGTGGTTGCCTCCCTTTCTCCTTCATAGAATCAAATATATTATAAAAAATATTGCATTTCTTAAGCTTTGAAAGGGCTTTGGTGTGCCCTTTTAGAAAACTGAGCTCCAGAGATGTAAAATTACAGCTAAGATCACAAGACCATGATGAGGTAGAATGTCAACCAAAGTACTAGCTTTCCTTAACTTTTCTCTTGTTGATACAGCAGGTGTTTACTGAACATTCTTCTGATACACTCTAGGGCAGAAAGGAATGTAAGATTCTCAAGGAGCTTATTGTTTTACCAGGAAGACAGATATATTAAACAGCTGGATAACAGTACAAGGCCCTTCAGATCACATGCCAAAACACGTCTAGTCAATGAAGGTCACAAAAGTAGAGACAGCGAACTCAGCCTGATTTTATATGTGTCAAGACTTGAGCCTTAAAAGATGGGTATAAAATGAGCAAAAGAGAAGACATTTAAGAAAAAAGAAGAGGCAGCATCTGGGTGGCTCAGTCGGTTGAGTGTCGGGCTCTTGGTTTCAGCTCAGGTCATGATCTCAGGGTCATGGGATCGAGCCTGGAGTTGGGCCCCATTCTTGGCCTGGAGTCTGCTTGAGATTCTTTCCCCTTTCTCTCCCCCTCTGTTCCTTTCTCTGCTCACATGCTCTCTCTCTCTCTCTCAATCTCTAAAATAAAAATAAATAAATAAAATCCTAAAAATAAATAAAATAAAATAATAAATAAATAAAATCCTAAAAAAAAAAGTGTGTACTAGGTTTTTAACAGCCTACATATCAAATCCTGTTTTAACCTTTTTATTGACTCATTTTACCATGGATCACTATGAAGTGAATGGCTTATTATCAATCAGTCTTGTGTCAGTATGAGGAGAAACTGCCTCGGGCCACTTAACCCCAGAAAAATAAACCCATTGAATACAGGCAGCATTTATTCGTGAATTCATTCATTCAGCAGCCACTTACTGAACAACTGTGTCCTGGGCATAGTACCGAGGTGTTGGAGATACAAACACAAATCACATAGGTCTCCTGCTCTGAAGAAACCAGCCATCCAGAAACAACTCTGTACTGTTCTTAGACAGAAAAATGTGAAGTGTATAATTGTCTGCTTTAAAAATATTCCTAGTTAATGGATTATTTATAGAAATTAATCACATCGGGACTTACTAAAAATGTTACTCAGTTCCTCAAAAGAAATAAGATTATCTCTGCCCCCGGTGCAGTAAAATAATAAAGTAAGAAATAAGAAAAGAGGACCAATACCCCTCTCCCCCCGAATCTTCTCTCTTCATCTTTACATCAAAGAAGAAATTAAACCTAAACTGGGAAAATATCTAGAGAAAACATAAAACACCATCTAGCCCAATCTATAGGGTGCCACTAAAATTGTTCTTGATGAAAAATTCATAGCCCAAATCAGTTCTTAAGAGGGTGGAAAACAATGATAAAATCAACCTCCAAGAACACAGAAGAGGTAGAGATCAAAGCAGACATGAATTAATTAGAAAGCATGAAAAAGAAAACCAGAATTGATAAATGCATCCAAAAGTTGATTTCTTGCCAACAGCAATAAAACAGAGATAGCTTAATTAAGAGGAGAAAGGAAAGAACTAATACAGAAGATTAGAAATGAAAAATGGCAAACAACAACAGATGGCAAGGAAAAATTTTTTTAAAAATCATAAATAGTACTTTGTGAACTTTTCAGCAAATTTGACAATCTGAGTGAAATAAGTGATTTTTTAAGAACAAATGAATCAACAAAAATTGATACCAGAAGAACTATTACTAGACAACTGAAATAAACAATACCCACAGAAGAAATAGAGAAAGTTACTTGAGATTCTCCTGGGAAAAACACCAGACCCTCGTGGTTTTATAGATGAATTTGCTCAGATTTTCCATAAACAGGTAAGTCCTAGCTATAAAAATATTCCCATAGAAAGAAAGTCTTTCAAAATATATATATATAGCCAACAAAATACTAATTCCATAATCTGACAATTTAAAATAATAACATACTACAAACTACTTTTATTTGTGAATATCAATATAAAACATACACAGACTATTAACAAAAATAATGGAAATAGTTAAAATATCACAAGCATGATAAACCAAAACCAGGTGAGTTTTTTACCAAAAGTTTAAGAATGGTTACATCTTTTTTTTTAAAAGAATTTATTTATTTATTTGAGAGAGCAAACGAGCGAGAGAGAGAGAGAGAGAGAGAGAGGGAGCACGAGCAGGGGCGAGAGGCAGAGGGAGAGGGAAAAGCAGACTCTCTGCTGAGCAGGGAGCCCGATGCAGGGCTTGATCCCAGGACCCTAGGACCACGACCTGAGCCGAAGATGGATGCCCAATCAACTGAGCCACACAGGTGCCCCAAGAATGGTTACATCTTAAGAAATGTATTAACATTGGGGATGTATTAACATCTGCCTTCCGCTCAGGTCATGATCTCAGGGTCCTGGGATTGAGCCCCACATCAGGGTCTCTGCTCAGCGGGGAGCCTGCTTTCCCCTCTCTCTCTGCCTGCCTCTCTGCCTACTTGTGATCTCCCTCTCTGTCAAATAAAGAAACAAAATCTTAAAAAAAAAAAAAAAGAAATGTATTAACATAACTTACTATATTTGTAGGTCAAAGACATCAAAACTCAGTTGCAAAAAAAGGCAGTTAATAAAATTTAACAATATTCCTAATAAATACTCTTAGAGAAAATAGGGCAAGGTGGATTTTTTTTTTTTAAACATTATTTAAACTGTGTGTGTGTGTGTGTGTGTGTGTGTGTGTGTGTGTGTGTGATCAAACACTGGCATTAGGCTTCATAGTGAAACAGAAGAGCATTCTGTTTAAAATGAAGATTAAGACAAGGCAAGCTACCCACCATCACCATCATTATGTAACATAATTTGGATTCCAGAACAGGGGTCAATAAACTAACTTTACTGCCTGTGGGCCAACTGCCTGTTTTTGTAAATAAAATTTTATTGGTAAACAGTATCTCCCATTCATTAACATTTTGTCTCTGGCCACCTTCCCACTACAATGGTAGAATTGAGTAGTTGTGACAGAGGCTATATGAGATAAAGCCCATAATATTTACTGTTTGGCTCTTTAAAGAAAAAATTTGCTCATCTCTGTTCTAAATAATACAAATAGATAAGACAAAGAAATAAGATCTGTATTTATTAAAAGGAGGGAGCAAAATTATCATTATTTGCAAAAGATACATAGGAAACCCAAGACAATCAACTGAGCAGAAAATAAAAATAATAGGAAAATTCGACAAGATGGGTGGTTACAAAATAAATTTTTTTTTTCCCCAAATACTTTTATTTTTTCAGTGTTACAAGATTCATTGTTTATGTACCACACCCAGTGCTCCATGCAATACGTGCCCTCCTCAATACCCACCACCAGGCTCGCCCATCCCCCCACCCCCTCCCCTCCAAAACCCTCAGTCCCTTGTTCTGAGTTCACAGTCTCTCATGGTTCTTCACCCCTCCGAT